>CM073309.1:0-652947 GCA_037043255.1 Diadegma fenestrale
AGTAGCATCGTCGCAGCCAAATTCGGCTGGCGAGCAAGAATATTTTCGACAGCTGAGGTACAAGAATACTTCGACGGAGCCAATACTCGACGAGAAATTGCTGGAAGCGATAGGCAAATTTATAGACGCGGAGAAAATGTTCGGCCCAGCGATACATAACGACATTTTGGTCCGATGGAAGGGCATCCTTAAAGAAGACCTTCCGAAAGAGGAACGAGAAAATATTTTTTAAAAATATCCTGCTTCCGGAAAATTGCGCAATTATCGAACCTCCGGAGTTGAATCCGGGAGGTGAAAGCATCTCTTCTCGAGCCGATTATTACAAGAGACAAGCGAATGGTGGAAAAACAAAAAGACGTATCGCTGTGTCTCGCGGCCCTGGGTCCGATTATATCTAACCTTTTAAAAGGAATTAGACCGGACAATATGTTGTTGCTGACAACTTTGAGCGATGTTGCGAGAATTCTCGTACACCTACAGCGTCAAGAATCTACGACAAGACGCTCGATAATTCTAGCACATCTTTAATGCCGCTATGAAAGATACGCTCAACGCGACGATTATGGATGAATGGCTTTTCGGCAAGGTAGCTCGAAGCGACACTCAAGGCAGCTAAATTGCTGGAACGCTCGTCGAAGGAGTTGAAACCAGCAGAAAAACCTTCCACTTCCGGTCAGCAGGCAAAAAACTGGAAGGGCCCGCCCCGGCAGACAACACGGGGTCGTGGAGTGACGACGAGCGGGCAATACAAACAAACCGGGCAATATTACCAAGCCGAACCCGAATGTCGAGAGGAAGAGTCTGCGGAAAACGTCAACGAAAGGTCAATCGTACTGACCGCAAGTCAGGAAAAACTCGGTGAGTACTCAGGCAGGTAGATTAAGAAAATTTTTGTCGGCCTGGGAAAATCTCAGAAGGTACCGAGATGATTATTTCAATGGGTAAACGGGTACAAGATCAAGAGACGCGGCAGCGAGCTCGAACGCCAAGGGGGTGTATTTAGAAAAAAAAAACGTAGCGCGAGCCGGCCCTGTACTCTTATATACAGTAAAATAGGCGTTTTATGACGTCACAGAAACTTTGGAGCGTTTTTACAGAAGAACGGGTTGAGGGAAAAATCTCATATTACATTTGAATTTTCTATGATTTTTCATCTTTCGAATGGTCCTTGGTAGAAACAAAATCCGTTACGAGCCAAATTCCAGAAGAGAAATCTGAACATTGAAAATTTTGGAGCTCGAGGGTTTGGGATCCCTTGGTGTTTCTTTGTTGAGTCGAGAAAGGCGTAAGTTGTCCGCGCAGGCGTTGGACATACGCCCTTTGCGAGAAACTGGTGGACATTTTCGGCCTGCTGTGACGTCACCCGCTCCGCTGAACGCGGTTATTAAGAAGACTCGGCAGAGTCTCGAGACGAGAGTATTCATTTGAAAACAGCTGTGCGTGGTTGTTGCTTGTCCCGAGCGCTCGCCGAGTCTATACTTTCTCGATAGTGAAAACGATTCGCGGTGGTGGGAAAAAAAATTTTCGATGACATTTCAGCTAACTGTGAAGCCCAGGAGTCGTCTAGCGTACCTGAAAATTGACATGGAGACTAATTACGCGATACCCTTTCGGATGGAGCCCAAATTCGATACGATTGATTAAGTAATTGCCGAGAAAAAACTTTGCACGGGGCTTAGTATCCTATCTTCAGCCTGCACTGTTTTTAAAAATTTCCATGGTAATTTTACTAAAAAATCGTAGGGAAGTTTTTACGCACCGCGGTTTAGTAAAAATAACACTCGGTATTGTAATTTTACGAACGACTTATTCCAAATCTGTTTAGAAGAATTACAAAACCTGTTTTGGAGTATTGCTAAGTATTTATCGGAAACATGCTTAGTAATATTACAGTAAAAATATTGTAATTTTCCTAAACATATTTTTCATATGCATTTAGTAATTCAACGATCATGCATTGTAATCTATATATATAAAAGAGTCGCGTGACTGACTGACTGACTGACTGACTGACTGACTGACTGACTGACAGACAACGCACAGCCTAAACCAATGAAGTTAGTATCGTGAAATTTGTCACGGTTACTCCTCTCGCATCGTAGACGCTCACTAAGAACGGATTTCGTTCGTTCTCTATCCAAAAAAAAATTATCGAAATTTTTATTTTTTTTTTCAATTTTTTTTTTTATTTTTTTTTTTATTTTGTTTTTCTATACTCTTCTACCTCAATAAACGTTCACCGAGAACGAATTTTGTTCGTTCTCCACCAAAAAAAATTGAAAAAAAAAATTTATCAAACATTTTTTTTTTCTTCATCTATATATATAAAAGAGTCGCGTGACTGACTGACTGACTGACTGACTGAGTGACTGATTGATTGACAGACAACGCACACTCTAAACCACTTAAGATTGGATCGTGAAATTTACCACGGTTATGAAATTTATCACAGATACTTCTCTCCCATCGTAGACGCTCACTAAGAACGGATTTCGTTCGCTCTCTATCTAAAAAAAAATTATCGTGAATTTTTTTTTTAGACAATTTTTAGTTACATTTTTAGATGTGATGACCGGGGTTTGAGAGGGTGAAATAATAATAATAATGATGAAGATTGAAGAATACGGTTTAAACTGGAATGTATTGAGACTTGTGGTTATAATGAGGGAGTGCACGATGTAATTAGCGGTTCGAAGGATGGTGATGAACTAAGGAGTCGAGGATGAGAATAAAGGAGAATGATTTGGTGAAGTGGTAGTGGGGAGGTGAAGCGGAGGAGAAGTTGAGGCTCGTGGGACAAAGAAGTGCTGAGGAATGCGGTGATAAGATTAGGATGCTGAGCTAGGAGTTTTGAGTGTGAGAAAGAGTTAAGAACGGATGTAAGGTATCGGGTACGAATGTGGGAAAGAGTTTTGGAAAAGAATATAAAGGGTGCTGCCGTGACACTCCCCCTCTTACAAAACGATGCTCCGCATCGTAGGTTACAAATTTGTTCTTTTCGGGCTTCTATATAATAAAAATTGTACATAATGTTAGGTTCAAGTGTGACTCTATATAAAATTTGTGTTGTTCATGAGAAGGGTTGTGTAAAAGTGTATAAGGGTCTTATTAATTTCATTGTTTTTAGGGGCTGTAGGTAATCCGGTTCATCGTTGTATTACTGGTTCTTTATTGGTCAATTTTGGTAATTCTGCATGGTCTTCCTTAAAATCCTCTTTTTTTTTTTTAACTGCTTTCTTTTCTGCAAATCTGTAACTAAGTAAGTCGATTAGTTGTCCATGTTAGTAGGGGTGGGGTGTTATTTCGGATGGGTGTGGTTGGTGTTATTTATCATTATCGGTTGGTTGTTACGTATGGTTGGTTTTTCTTTCTCTATTGGTCGTCTTCTCTTTGTTAGTTTCCTTTTACTGGTTTTATTTCTTCTTATTGCTCTGTCTTGGTTCCAATTCCGAATGGGTCTCCTTTCAAACGATGCTTCCTTCTAAATTTTGGTTTTTCAATTGTCGGTTCATATCTTTCCAATGGGTATTGTGTCTAAATTTTCAAAGATTCTGAAACATTCTAAACTTGGTTAGTTCGCCGGTGGTTAGTGGATGTGACATGTTATTAGTGATGGGAATGGATCTGGTTCAGTGTCATGGGCTGAATGAATTACGTCGAGTGTTGTCATGAAGAAATATAGTGAGATTTATTCTCTTTGTTAAATGCATGGTTATGCTGTGCGTTACGTCTAGATTATTAGGTAGGTGATTATGATAGTAGGTGATTAGAATGTTTGGTTAGCATAAATCTTATGGTATAATTTCTCTATAATACGTAATTGCTCTTGGTGTACTTCGTTCTCGCTCTATAAGGTTTTCCGTTGACAGTGCTATTTCGCGCGGTGGGTTTATTATTTGTACCTGGGAACGGTAAGGTTGCATCTCTATGTCCGCGTTTTGTGTTTCTTTTTTATTCTTTTTCTTTGTAATGCATGATAGGATTTTTAGTAGGGATGATATTTTTCCAAACATTGAAAATCTCCAGCCAATTGTTGCAAGTACGAGAATTGAACCTAATGAGATTCCTCCGAATTTTAGAATTGATTCGATTGTTGATAGTCTACCGTGAATGCGTTGTGTTCTAGTTATTTCTTGTGCTTTTGTTATTACTGATTTTAATGCCACTTCGTTTCTTGTTAAATCGTTACGGACGTTGTCCAAACTGGACGGATCAGATGGTAGTTCGGTTTTAACTAAAATTTCTGTAATGTTTAGGGTTTCCATTGTGTCTACAGAGTTTTTGATCATTTTGGTTATGTTTAAAGTTAGTTTACGGGAGAAATTGACGTGGTGTACTATATTTATTTCGGTTGAAGGGACGAGCTTCGTGGTTTGTGTTTTTGCTTGACATGATGATTCTATTTCTAGTGTGCCTGAATCTGCTATCATTTTGATGTCGGATTTATCATTATCGCAGTGGATGTACAAATTTTCGGGTATTGGTGCTGCGTACAGCCATGCGTTAGCGTTTTGAATTTTGATCCAATATGTTTGGCTGAGAGTTTTTAGACGAATGTCGCATAGTTCAAGATTTTGAAATTGTGGGTTTGTGAGTAGCTGGACTTCACATTCTGCTTTGTCGTTAACGTGTTGTACAGGGTTTGTTCCGTCGCAAATGTATCGTGTTGACATCAATTTACAGTTACTTAAATCTGCTAGGGTAAAATAGTTTTCGAAGTCGGTTGAAATTGCGGTGAATCGCGTTGATGGTTTAATAAATGCGAAACGTGTTCCTTGTTGGCGGATTGGTGTTGACATATGTCTATACAATTTGTATGTGGTCGGATCTTAATAATGGGATTTTCATTATGAATATCAATTTTTCGTTGTCTTGGAATACAATAAGTTTCGAAATTGCTATTAATTGTGGTATGTGTTCTGGTTCCAATGGAGTTGGGAATTCCAGATTGGGTGTCAATTTGCTTATGTTTTCTGCGCTACGCAGCCATGTTTTTGATGATATTAGGCAAGGGTGTATTTGTCCACTTTTTGCAAAAAGTATAGCGTCGGTTAGGGTATTTGTGTCGGTTTCTAGTTCTGTAAGATCTTCTTCGATTAGGGCCATGAATTTCATTCCGTTTTGGTTGTACTTAATTGTGTATATTTCTTTTCGCATGTTAACTAATACTAGGTTAACTTGTAGTGTAAGGTTTCCTATTTCGCGGGTTATTGATTTTATTTGTTTCTGTGCTATATCAAATCCTGCTTTTATTATTTGAGTTTGGTTATATACTATTTCTGACAGATCGATCGAATTGTTTGCGAGTTGTTCGATTTGGGATGCGATTCTTTTCGCGTCGTTGTTGTCCATTGTTCCGTAAACAAATTTGAATGCTTTTCCGATGAAATTGAATAAACCTCGTTTTTTGCGTTGTTGTGTGAGGTCTGTTGACGGTGGTAGTAGTTCCCTAAGAGTCGATTCTGCGTTTTCGATGGTGTTTAGGCGATTTTGAATAGTTTTTAGCTGCGTCCTCATCAGGCATGATGGTCCTAGTGTGTTGCAATATGTGTACATACTTTGAAGGTTTTCCTGTATTTGTTGTTTCCTGAGTAATAGTCCATGTGTGTTGATGTATGTTACTAAGTTCCAGGTCGTGTGGTATGATTGGAGTTTTCCAAGTTGCTGGGAATAAAGTCCAGGATTTTCCGAAAATGATGTTACTTTTACGGGGTCGTCGCCGTTTGTGGCAAAGGCGTGGCATCTGCAACATATGCCGATTTTATTTTGTCTACGTGTACTATCTTTGTCTTTCCGTTTTCCATGAGCAATTTAACATTATTATTATCTCTAATTTCCAGGATTTCGAATGGTCCTGTGTAGTTGCTGTCTAGTTTTCCTTTTTTGGGTTCCTTAATTAAAAATACTAGTTGTCCTACGTGATACTTGGGTGTTTTGGTTCGTCTGTCGTAGTAACGTTTCGTTCGTTCTTTGATTTTTTGTTGTTTTCTGAATGCCATTTCTTGGATGTTTTTCATGTGGTTATTTAATGTTACTATGTAATCGTCGAATGTGACGACTTTTTCGGGTGGCGGGAATTCTGATGGCAAGGTTGCCGGGTAACCAAAAACTAGTTCGTATGGGGTGAATCCTGTTCCTTCATGAATGCTTGTGTTGTGTGATAAAGTTGCGAATGAGATAAGTTCTTCCCAATCGCGGTCGTTGTTTCTGTAGTGTTTGATGTATTCTATTAAACTGTGATGGCTTCTTTCGAGTGCGCCATTTGATTGTGGGTGGTATGCTGACGTTCTATAATGTCGAATTTGGAAGAGTTCGGCAAATGTTTGAAAGACTTCTGACATGAAGTTTGTACCTTGATCTGAGAGGATTGCGCGAGGTGCGCCGAATGTCGTTATGAAATTTTGGCACAGCGCCCTAGCAACATCTACTGACGTTGTTCGTTTTAAGGGTACTGCGATACTGAATCTGCTAAATAAATCCATGATTGTTAGGATGTATTCGTATCCTTTGCTTGTTTTTGGTAAGGGTCCGACTATGTCGATGGCAACTTTATCGAATGCTTTGGTTGGTGTGTGGGTAATGATCATGGGGGCTCGGTCTTTAACGCGTACTAATTTGTTCTTTTGGCAATCGTAGCAAAATTTGATGAACTTTTCGATGTCTTCTTTCATGTTTTTCCAGTAATATTGGGATGCTACTCGTTGGTACGTTTTCGTGATTCCTTTATGACCTCCTACGGTCGATCCGTGGAGTTCTGTTATTATTGCTTTCCTGTTTTCTGGTGGTGGTACTGAAATAAGTCCTTCGCATAAGGTGATTGAGAGTTTTGTTCCTTTTACCATTGGTTGTAAATATGATTTGATGTTCGACCACGTGAGTGGGTCGATGATTTCTGGGTCTTTTGATATGGTGCAAGATGTCAAATTTTCCATGTGTAGCATTTGTAGGAGTGCTCGAAGACACTTTTTAATCATGAATAAGTTCGTGTTGTCCGTTGATTTTTCTTTACAGAATATTGTGAAATAGCAAGTTTCGCCATGACGCATCGTCAAAATGTGACCGGTTCTTGGTTTATGCTGTAGAAATTGTTCCTGATTGATTTTTCCTTTTTCGAGAAGTACTTTGGAAACCATTGTGTTTATTGCGCAATCAGCTGCTAAGAAATGTGCTATGTTGTCTCCTTTCGATAGGAAATTTTCTTGTGTGATCGTTACGTTTTCTTTGGCGTGTGGTGTTTGTGGGACAGGAATTCCTTTAGTTTTCGGAGGGGTTTGATTGTTTGGTGGTTCGTCCTGTTCGGTCGATGCCATTCGTCGCGTTGTTGGTGGGATTTCCTTCTGAAGTTCTGTTTGGTTTTCGGTTTCTTCTGGTTGCGGTGCTATTGTTTCGTTGTGGATTTCTTGGTCTTCCTGTTGGTGTTCATTCCTGATGTCGTTATCTGATTCTTCGGTTGTTGAATGTACTTCTGTTGTTGATTCGTATTTTTTCGTATTGCTTCTCGTTGCTTTTTCTGATTCTGGTAGTGTCAATCTTTTCCTATGGTACTGGGATAATCCAAATGGTGGGTCGATGTCTTCAGAATTTTGCTTTCGTGGTCTCCCTGGTCCTCGTTTTGCCGTAGGAGCTGGGAGTTGTATGATGGGATTTTTCCTAGGTCTGCCAGGTCTTCTTTTCACGGGTGAAGTTAATTGCTCGGTAATAGGATGTTTTCTAGGTCTGCCAGGTTTCCTTTTGACTATTACTTTGGATTGTGGACTGATTGAGTTTTTCCTCGGTCTTCCACGTCCACGTTTCGGTGCTGGTGTTGTAACTTCCGTTGGTGATCGAAAGTTGGGTTCCGTTACTTCGTCCGAATCTTCCTGTTCTTCTTCTTCTTCTGTACCTGAATCATCCTCCGAGTAGTGAACTGGAGGTGACCTGAAGGTCGCGGTTACCGGGTACTTTGCATGGTTCGAGTTTTCCAACACTTGTTCTTCTATCAGCCTTCTTAATTGTTGCGCGTTTGAATGTTCGTTGCTTAATTTTTTATTTTCTTCAACGGTGGATTGAGTGCTTGCATCTTTTGTATTCGATTGGCCACTTGAATGATTGGCGGGATTGAGAGCTTTTTTTAATGTTGGCAGCACAGGGTCTGCTTCTTTTTGTTTATGCAGCGCGGAGCTTACATCATTTTTATTCATTTCATTTTCATTTGCTTCATTATTATTTGATTCATTTTCATTTCGTCGCGTTGAGCTCTGTTCCGCTTCTTCGTGAGACGTGGCTTTTCCTTGTGTTTTCGTTTCGTTTTTCGTCGTTGAGTTTTTATGAACTTTTTCTTCTTCACTTGTTGAATTTGCTGTTTCTTCGTTTCCGCTCGTTGGCGTAAGATTTCTTTTTTCATTGTTTTCTTGAGTTTCTTGACTTTCGCGCACTTCTTTTTCGTTTTGGCGTGTTGAATTTCCATAATTTTCATTGTTTCGTTGTATTTTTTCACTTTCGTTTGCCGTTTGTGGCGTTTTTTGCACTTTTAAATTTTCTTCAACGTCGTTTGTTGATTTTCGTAGTATTGAGCTCTTGTTGGCTCTTTCATTATTCTTTTCATTGTTCATTGTTGCTTTTTCATTATTTTCATCACTTTGTATCATTTTATTTTCGTATAGCATTTCTTCTCTTTGTTGCGTAGTATTCTTATTTATTACTTCTTTCATCGTAACTTCTGCTTCGTCTTGAATAATCGTTTTTTCTCGTTTTCCTGTTTCGTTGCCTGTTTCGTTTTCCATATCGTCGTCCGATGTGGTGCAGTTCCTTTTGCGATCCACATCGTATTCCATTTTACTGTCGCTCGTGTTCCGTGGGGCTTGCTGATTTTCTTGATTATTTGAGTCCATTGGTTCTTCTTCTTCGGACGTTGGTTCGTCCTGGTTGTTGTTGTCGATTTCTACATCCATGTTAGGGTGTGCACTCCCTTTGATAACATGTTGTTCGTTAGTTTTTGCTTTTTCGTTCAGTTGCTTGTTTGTAGTCTCAGTTTCTTCAGCTGGTAAAATGATTACTTTGTCGGGTGATGGGTTCCCAGAATCTTCGTCTGAGGAGGTTCTGATGCGTTTTTCTCCTTGCTGGGTCATTTTTAGTCTTTTTGAGTCCTCGTCGTCAACGTCTGTGGATTCCTCTCGAGGTCTTATCGGAAAGGCGTTGGCTGGGTTTCGGGAAAGTGCGTCTGCGACGACATTAAGTTTCCCTGGTTTGTGGTGAACACTAAATTCGTAGCCGTTAAGGATTGCCTGCCAACGTTGGAGTTGTTGCGGCGGATTTGGTTTGTTGATGAGATACGTCAGTGCCCTGTTGTCGGTCACGAGGGTGAAATGGTGTCCGTACAGGTAGTGCTTGAAGTATTGGATGGAATGTACCATTGCCAAAAGTTCTTTTCGCATTGCGTCGTACACTTTCTCGGCTTTTGAGAGTGTACGGGAGTAGAAGGCTATTGGGTGATCGAATTTATCGTACTCTTGGCTGAGTACGGCGCCGATCGCATAGTCTGATGCGTCGGTTGTGAGTTTAAATTCTTTCTCGTAGTCTGGGTATCGTAAGATTGGTTCGTTCGTTAATTTTTGTTTGAGGGTTTCGAATGCTTCTTGACAGTCGTTTGTCCACTTGAATTCTTCCGTCTTTTTTAGTTGGTTTGTTAGCGGAAGGGCAATTGTTGCGAAGTTTTTGATGAACCTTCTGTAATAATTCGCTAATGCGTGGAATTGCGTGATAGTTTTCTTATTTGTGGGAACTGGGAAATTTTGGACTGCCCGTACTAGTTCGGGTCTTGGTTGACAACCTTTTTCGCTAATGACGTGGCCTAGATATTCAACTTTCTTCTGGAGAAATTGGCATTTATCTGTTTGGAGTGTGAGGCCAGCGTCGGACAGTCTTTTTGCTAAGCGATGGAATTTTTTTCCATGTTCCTCAAGGTCTGCGGCGTAAATGACGATATCGTCTAAATAGACGAATAGGTCAGTACCTTGGAGTCCAGATAAAGCAACATCCATTAATCGTTGGAATGTTGCGGGTGCGTTTTTTAGGCCAAATGGCATACGATTGAATTCGTAATGTCCATTTGGTGTGGAGAAAGCGGTTTTTGGTTTGTCTCTTGGGTGCATTTCGATTTGGTGGAAACCTGAAGCCAAATCTAGCACTGAATAGTAGCGAGATCTACCCAATTGGTCTATGATGTCTGTGATGTTTGGTAATGGGTACGCATCTGGGGTTGTTTTTTCGTTAAGTTTCCTAAAATCGATGACCATACGCCATCGTTTGTTGCCTTTTTGATCGGGTTTCTTTGGGACGATCCAAACGGGTGAATTGAATGGTGATAACGATGGTTGAATTATTCCCTTGTCGAGGAGATCGTTGACTTGATTGTGTATTTCCTCTTTGTGGACTTGTGGGAATCTGTACTGTTTTGTGTTTATTGGTATGTCATCCGTTGTGAATATTTCGTGTTTTACGAATGATGTCGACCCTAATTGTTCGCCTGGTAGGCTGAACAGGTGTGAGTGTTCGAAGGTTAGTTGGAGGACATGTTCCTTCTCTACTTCATCTAAATTTTCTAGATGCAAGAGAGGTTTTAATTTTTTAAATCTTTCCTGTTTCCCTAATGTTCTTGTTGTACGGATTTCTGCACGATTTCCGGTTGGAAAGTCGTTAGAGCCGTGATTATCGATATCGACTGGTCTGTCGGATATCATTTCAATCGGTTGTAATTCGATTGTTGGGACTCGGAGGTGTATGTTATAGTCATTGGTGTTTATTGCGCATAAATATGCAACACCGTTTCGGTTTGTAACTACTGCGTCACCGATGAATAATCCTTCGCCTGCTTCTATTCTCGGTACGTAACCTTCGGTTAGGTTCGTGTTTTTGATTCGGATGTGGATGGTGGATTTGGTTCGAGCTGGGATGGAAACTTTTTCGTTTGTTTCAAAAGGTATCTGTATACCTCTGAAGTTTATGCAGGATTGGGTGTACAGGATGTCGGCTGGTGTTTCTTTGAAAAATTCGTCGCCCAGGACGGCGTCCTGGGGGATTGGCCATTTGAAACGGATCGTGTGAAATTCGACCGGTATTCCTTTTATCTTGATCACGCATTTTCCTGATGTGAAAATGGTGTCGTCTGTTATTCCTGTTAGTTCGTAAATGATTGAAAAGTCAACTGGGACGTGTTTTGCTATTGCGTCTCTTCTTATCAAGTTGATTTCTGCTCCGGTATCGATTAAAAATGTTGTGTCCTTGTTAAGCAAGTCGATTGAGTCTACTTTGACAGTCGGTGGTGTATGTCTTTTCGTTTTTTCTAGTGAAATCCTTGCTTTTTTAATAGTTTGCGTTTTCGCGTCTAATGGTTTTGGGTCGTGCGCTCTTGCGATGTGCTCCCGGTCGCGCTGTCCCGCGGAGTCGCAGTCGAGTTTTTTTGTGCGATTTCCGTTACGAATTTCGCAAGTTGTTCGAATTTTGAGTGTAATTCTTTGAATTTATCGTCGTTGGGTCTTCGGTTATTTGAATTATCGCGGTGCCTGTTTTGCGAGTTGTCGCGATACCTGTTCTGAGAGTTATCGCGGAATCTGTTTTGCGAATTGTCGCGGTTGTTCCGAGAACTACCGGATTGCCTGTCGTAAAATTCATTATATCTACTATTTCTGTCTCGATTTTGAGAATTGTCTCTGTTTCGGAAATTGTTTTGTTGGCTGTTTTGATTGTTTCTGTTGTGGTTGTTTTGGTTCGAGTAGTCTCTTTGTCTATAATTATTTTGAGGGTATCGGTTTTGATAATTTTGATTTCTGTAATTGTTTTGATATCGATCTCGCGAGTTATTTCGATATCCGAAGGGTCTGTTGTAATTTTGCGGGCCGCGCGATTCGCTGCGGTACCTGCTTTGTTGGTTATTGAATCTGTTGTCGAAAGGGGATTGGCTTCTAAAATTTTGGTTCATTTTTTCTCTCAGTTCTCTGAGTGTGTGACAATTTCCTGTGGAGTGACTTCTTGATTGGTGAAGTTCACAAAATACATCTGTGTGTTGGTTTCTGGTTTCCGCGAATTGGATTCTAGCTGTTTCTGGTGTTTGTGTTAGTGTGTGTTCTCTGGATATTCTACCGTGGTTTACCGATTGACGGTGTCGAAGTTCTTGTTCGACGTGAATTGCTTCTCTGACTGCTGTGTCAAATTCTCTGAGATTTTGTTGGTTTAGATTTACTGCGATTTTATCAAAGAGTCCTCTGACGAAGGCTCTAGTTACTGATTTTTGGACTTCTTCTACTCTTTTCTTTAAATATGCCTGTTCCTCGGCTCTGCCGTAGCATTCGTTTAATCTTTCTGTTATTCGTTTTGAAATCATTCGAGTTCGTGTGGCGTATTCTGCTACTGACTCGTTAAAATTTTGGGAAATGGCTTTGAGTTCTAGTTCTAAGTCTAATAATTCGATAGTGGCACCAAAACTTTCTTTGAGGTCTCGGTAAAATTCGTCGAGGGTTGTGTAATTTTTTGTTTCTGCATAATCTTGGGCAAATCCTGTTAATTTATATTGAACAGTCACAAGAAATTGCGGCTGTTGGTCGTCAGGGATTAATTTTGCAGCTCGTTTACAAGCGCCAATAAAATGATCTACAGGGATGTTTTTTCCGTCGAAGGTAGGGATGAGTCCGTAAAGATCACGGAAGGTTAAGCTAACTCCTTCCATTTTTTCTGTTTTTAGGTGGAAGAATGAGGGTAAATTATTCTGACGCGTACTGGTGCGTCGGGGTGGTCGTATTGGTTCTATTTTGAATTTTCTGTGTTCCTCTTTTTTTTTCAATTTTTCCCATGTATTTTGGTTTGTTTAGAATGGCTCATTTTTTTTTTTTTTATATCTACTGGGAGGGTGAATTTTGTAAAAAAAAAGAAATTATTTCGTTGATTTTTGTTTTTTTTTTTTGGGGTTATTTGTTATTATTTTTGTTCGTATTTGTGCTTGATTCGTGAAAACGGGGTCGTTTTGTGTTAAAAGGGGAAATTTTGTAAAAAGGAAGTCCTTTTTTTTTTTTTTTTTGACAAAGTTTTTTTTTGTTTTTTTTTTTATTTTTAGTTATTTTTTTTTTAATTTTTGGTTTCTGCGTTTTTTTTTTTTTTTTTGGTAGGCTATGAAAAGAGCACAAATTTTTAATAATATGTTCGGTTTTTCCTCAAAAGGTTCAATTTGTCTACTGAAAATTGTTTCGTTTTTTTTTTTATTGGGTTGGTTTTTTTTTTTTTTTGAAAAGAAAATTCGGTTTGTTTCAAACGGGAGATGTTAAATGTTTGTAAATATCCGTTATTACTTGAATTTGTCGCGTGAAGCGCGAAAGTGTCGAAATATATGCTCGGTGTGAACGGGGCCTAAAAGAGCGCGTATATCTATATATATATCCGTCGCGAACGAAGCACAAGAGCACGCGTACTATCACTATATATTTTTGGTCAGCTGTGCATGCGAGGCGTGCGAAGAAAGAAAGGATAAAGGAGGAATAAGAATATCGAGCGTCTTTGTCGCTCTTTACGTACGCAGATGGGGAGCCGTGTTGGTGCGACAAGGCCAGCGGTATACGCTCATGCGTCGCACAGGCTCTCGCGTGAGTTGTGTGTGTGAGTGAGCGACTTTGTCGTCTCTCCTCACTTCTATGGGCAATTCTGTGTTAAATTTAAGTTTAAGTGCGTAATTTGGTACTTACATTGCCAGGATTATCCAAATTTTTATTTGCATTTGAATTTTCGTCCTTCCTTCTATTTTTGGTGTCGAAATTTGGAATGATGCGCTTTTCTCTCTCTTGCTTTTGTCCGTTGGTGAGGGAGAGAGAGGAGAGAAAAAAAATTTTCACTGTTCGTCGTTGATGTTTTCTTTTTTTTTTTTTCACTGTTCGTTGTTTCGGTTTTTCCTTATCTTTTTTCACTGTCTTTTCGTTAACTTCGTTGAACTTTTTTTTTGTTTCAAACTTTCACTTTTTCGTTGTTTTTCGTTCTTTTTTTGTTTCGCGGTTCGCGTGCGGTGTTCGAATCCCGCTTCTGATACCAGTTGTGATGACCGGGGTTTGAGAGGGTGAAATAATAATAATAATGATGAAGATTGAAGAATACGGTTTAAACTGGAATGTATTGAGACTTGTGGTTATAATGAGGGAGTGCACGATGTAATTAGCGGTTCGAAGGATGGTGATGAACTAAGGAGTCGAGGATGAGAATAAAGGAGAATGATTTGGTGAAGTGGTAGTGGGGAGGTGAAGCGGAGGAGAAGTTGAGGCTCGTGGGACAAAGAAGTGCTGAGGAATGCGGTGATAAGATTAGGATGCTGAGCTAGGAGTTTTGAGTGTGAGAAAGAGTTAAGAACGGATGTAAGGTATCGGGTACGAATGTGGGAAAGAGTTTTGGAAAAGAATATAAAGGGTGCTGCCGTGACATAGATAATTATCTAGATTTTTTTAGATAATTTTTAGATACATTTTTAGATGATTATCCAGATTTTTGAGATAATTTTTTTTTAGATAGAGGACGAACAAAATTCTGAAAATTTTTTTTTTTTTTCAAATTAAAAAAAAAATCCGTCAGAGAAATTGAGCGGTTACCATGGCAACGGTTACCATGGCAACGGTTACCATGGCAACGGTTACCATGGCAACGGTTACCATGGCAACGGTTACCATGGCAACGGTCACCATGGCAACGGTCACCATGGCAACGGTTATCATGGCAACGGTTATCATGGCAACGGTTACCATGGCAACGGTCGCCACGGTAATCGTTTCCTTAGCAACCACTGCCATGGTAATTCTATACATATACAAGGTACCTAGCCAAAAATCCCCTCACGGGGAAAAAAGCCTGGACAAGTCCATTTGTTCGTGACCCCCGTTTCCAATCGTTTTCACCGACAAATCCGACCCCCCTAAAAAAGAATTGAAATAAAATGAGTAATAGAAAAAAACCCTCGGAAAAAATGGCTCCTAAAGAAATGGACAAAAACCCCAAAAAAAAATCAAAACAATTGAAAAAAATACAATTAATGTAAAAATGGTAAAAAAAAAAATTGATTATTTTCGCTCAGCACGAAAAATTTTTGATATCCATGAAAGGACAAGTATTCCATTGATGGCTGAAAATCAATTAACAAGAAAAAGGGAAAAGTTCCAAAAAAACACGGCACAAAAAAAGAAACCCCTAAATACACAATAGTGAATCGACAGAAAAACTTGCGCGACGTGATGGAAAACTAAAGTTTGCCATCGCATGTTGAGCAGTTGAGCGGATGCGCACAGAGTACTTGTCCGGCCCGAAAAATTTTGTATTAGCTTCCGCTATTTTTAGATAGATAGAACAACTCGGTTGTATTCATGAGAAAAATGATGGGCGTTATACAAACATCACTGAACTTTATACATTCAATTGCATTGGTACAAATTCGAAGTTTTCTCTCGATTTGATATACAATTATTTAAGAGAAACGCAGTGGCTAGTCGTCCGGATAGCCGGACGAATAATATTCGTCCGGATAGCCGGACGAATAATATTCGTCCGGACACGCTTTATCCAATGATTTCCGCTTTATCCGTACGATTAAGGGTTGCTTATTCGTCCGACCATGCTTTTTAGTGTATGAAATATCCGGACGAATAGCCACAGCCATTAATAAATTAATTATTTGTGCAATATTTTACACGAGTATGGATACATAGAAAAATTACAACTAATGAATAATTAAGGTGCAGCTAGTTAAATTCAATGACCCGTAATGCATCGGAAAAAAATGCACTCCTAGCAATTTTTTGCATTATTCACTTGAAATGTAAATCGGTTTTGGAAAGAACCTTGATTGACTCGAGATTTTCACCGAACATTCACGTGTCTTTTCTAAAAAGCTTTGTGAGACTAAACAATTACGTTATGTCAAGTTCAAAACCTATGAGCACTTCTAATAAAAAAGTTTCGGGCCGGACAAGTACTCTGTGCGCATCCGCTCAACTGCTCAACATGCGATGGCAAACTTTAGTTTTCCATCACGTCGCGCAAGTTTTTCTGTCGATTCACTATTGTGTATTTAGGGGTTTCTTTTTTTGTGCCGTGTTTTTTTGGAACTTTTCCCTTTTTCTTGTTAATTGATTTTCAGCCATCAATGGAATACTTGTCCTTTCATGGATATCAAAAATTTGTCGTGCTGAGCGAAAATAATCAATTTTTTTTTTTACCATTTTTACATTAATTGTATTTTTTTCAATTGTTTTGATTTTTTTTGGGGTTTTTGTCCATTTCTTTAGGAGCCATTTTTTCCGAGGGTTTTTTTCTATTACTCATTTTATTTCAATTCTTTTTTAGGGGGGTCGGATTTGTCGGTGAAAACGATTGGAAACGGGGGTCACGAACAAATGGACTTGTCCAGGCTTTTTTCCCCGTGAGGGGATTTTTGGCTAGGATATCACTTCTTTTTTCTGATTGGAAGTCTCCAATTTTTTCAGTCCGGTGGGAATAATTTGCTGATTTTTCCCTAGAAGTGTACTCTGTGGAGCTCATTTTAAGCCAAGAATCATGTCTCTATCTCAATTTTACACCGAGATATGATTTTTTGCCCATTTCCATCATTTTTGCTCGAAAATGACGATTTTTCATCAATTTTCAAACGAAAATCGCTCTTCTCCGAGCAAGGACGGTGAAATCATGTTTTTTTTTCGTCCACATGGTTTGCTGAGCTAAAAGGAAACGTGAACGCGTGCCATAATCTTATATTTTCTCGAGAATGATATTTTTGCATTTTCACCATCAGCTTAGAAAAAAAAAACGCCATTTTTACATGACTTAAGAGTGAAGATTTTATTTAGTTGGCTTTATGGGAATGAATTGCTGATTTTTTTTTCCAGAAATTTACTCTTTGGAGCTTAATTTAAGCCCAAAGTCATGTCTCTATCTCAATTTTCCACCGAGATATGATTTTTTGCCCATAACTATGATTTTTGCTTGAAAATGACGATTTTTCAACAATTTTCAAACGAAAATCGCTTTTCTCCGAGTAAAAATCGTATAAATTATGACTTTTTTTCCAGCCTTTCAGTTTGATACGCTGAAAAGGAGAGAAAACACGCGCCAAAGTCTCAATTTACCGCGTCAATGCAATTTTCGATTTTCGACCTTGAGTTGGAAAAAATCGGAGTTTTAACATGAATTTGTTGCCAAGTATTTTTCTGCGTGGCTCCATGAGAATGGACTACTGATTTTTTTCCTTCAAATATACTCTGTGGAGCTCAATTTAAGCCCAGAGTCATATCTGTATCTCGATTTTTCATCGAGATATGATTTTTTGCTCACGAGCATGATTTTTGCTTGAAAATGACGATTTTTCGTCAATTTTAAAACAAAAATCGCTCTTCTCCGAGTAAAAATCGCATAAATTATGCATTTTTTTCCAGCCACTCAGTTTGATACGCTGAAAATAAGAGAAAACACGCGCCAAAGTCTCAATTTACCGCGTGAATGCAATTTTCGATTTTTGATCACGAGTTGGAAAAAATCAGAGTTTTAACATGAATTTGTTGCCAAGAATTTTTCTGCTTGGCTCCATGACAATGGACTTCTGATTTTTTTTCCTTCAAATATACTCTGTGGAGCTCAATTTAAGCCCAGAATCATGTCTCTATCTCAATTTTTCATCGAGATATGATTTTTTGCTCACGAGCATGATTTTTGCTTGAAAATGTCGATTTTTCGACAATTTTCAAACGAAAATTGCTCTTCTCCGAGTAAAAATCGCATAAATTATGCATTTTTTTCCAGCCACTCAATTTGATACGCTGAAAAGAAGAGAAAACACGTGCCAAAGTCTCAATTTATCGCGGGAATGCAATTTTCAACTTTTGATCACGAGTTGGAAAAAATCAGAGTTTTAACATGAATTTGTCGCGAAGAATTTATATTTTTGGCTCCATGAGAATGGACTGCTGATTTTTTTCCTTCAAATATACTCTGTGGAGCTCAATTTAAGCTCAGAGTCATGTCGCTATCTCGATTTTTCATCGAGATATGATTTTTTGCTCACGAGCATGATTTTTGCTTGAAAATGACGATTTTTTGTCAATTTTCAAACGAAAATCGCTCTTCTCCGAGCAAAAATCGCATAAGTAATGCATTTTTTTCTAGCCACTCAGTTTGATACGCTGAAAATAAGAGAAAACACGTGCCAAAGTCTCAATTTATCGCGGGAATGCAATTTTCAACTTTTGATCACGAGTTGGAAAAAATCAATATTTTAACATGAATTTGTCGCGAAGAATTTATATTTTCATGCCACTGAGAGTGATCTGAAGCTCCCGGATACCGGATAGCTGGCAGCGATAAGAATTTCATGGGGCTCAGCGGAAAGATTTTCATGTGTCTCAGCGACAAGATTTTTATGTTGCTCAGCGACAAGATTTTCATGTCGCTGAGAGTTATTGTCGCTTTGCGATTAATCTAACGCCAGCGGCGATGTTAATTATGCTACACAATAATTGGTTCCTTTCGAAGCAAAACTTGTCGCTGAGAGATATCCAAAGCTTCCGGATAACTCGCAGCGACAAAATTTTCATGTGGCTCAGCGACAAGATTTTTATGTTGCTGAGAGTTATTGTCGCTCCGCAATCAATATAATATGCCAGCGGCGATGTTAGTTATGCTCCACAATAATTTTGTCCTTTCGAAGCAAAACTTGTCGCTGCGAGATATCCAAAGCTTCCGGATAACTCTCAGCGACAAAATTTTCATGTGGCTCAGCGACAAGATTTTTATGCCACTGAGAGTTATATCTGGAGCTTCCAGATAACTGGCAGCGATAAGTATTACACGTGGCTCAGCGGAAAGATTTTCATGTGGCTCAGCGACAAGATTTTTATGTCGCTGAGAGTTATTGTCGCTTTGCGATTAATCTAACGCCAGCGGCGATGTTAGTTATGCTCCACAATAATTGGTTCCTTTCGAAGCAAAACTTGTCGCTGCGAGACATCCAAAGCTTCCGGATAACTCGCAGCGACAAAATTTTTATGTGGCTCAGCGACAAGATTTTTATGCCACTGAGAGTTATATCTGGAGCTTCCGGATAGCTGGCAGCGATAAGTATTACACGTGGCTCAGCGGAAAGATTTTCATGTGGCTCAGCGACAAGTTTTTTATGTCGCTAAGAGTTATTGTCGCTCCGCAATCAATATAATATGCCAGCGGCGATTTCAGATTTGCTGTAAATGAATAAAATTGTGGGCTTAGGAATAGGGCAATGGTTGTGAAGCATATTCATTCCTGAAGCATATTCTCCTGTCACTGGAGCATGTCGTTAATGCTACCTGCAAATTAGCATTAGTGAGGTTATGGCGAGCTGTCAGAGCTTTTAGCACATTATTCATCACAAAGTCGGCAAAAAATGTCAACCCGTTCCAGCTATCTCTCTTACACTCGCGTCAATATCGGCCGTCAAAATATACACGATTGCTAGCGGAATTTTAGGTTATGATTTTCTAATTTTGACAATCTGACTTTCGAATGTTTCTATATATTTATCACCGTGAAATTGAACGACACATGTATAAAGATGTATTCGTGAACTGGCAACCAGCAGGTGTTCCTCGGATGGGAACAGCTGGATATGTCGTCAGTCACGACCAATCAGAAACACGATAGGAACATTGAGCCCTTTCTTTGTGTCGTATACATACACACACGCACACTTCGATCAGCGCATAATTTTGCCCGTGCAAAGTTTTTTCTCAGCAATTACGGCATCAATCGGGTTGATTTATGGCTCAATCGAGGGGGGATAGCGTAATTAGTCTCCAGTTCAAATTTCGTATCATGAAATTACCCCTGGACTTCGTAATTCAAGAAAGTGTCCACCCCCACCGGCGAAATCGCTTTTCTTAGAGATAATATACTCGGGTGAGTCTCGGGCCAGCAGACGACGCTGTCAAATGTACTTGTCCCGAGACTCTGCCGAGTCTCTTGATGCCCGCTTCGCCGGGCACACAATAGTATCCAACACAGATTTTCACATGACCTATGTGGTACTGTACTGTGTAAGGGGATGCGTTTTCATTTCTTCACATAGGACTTCACATGGGCAGATTTGACGATGTTGAATTATGCTTCGTTGGAATACAACGAAATTCGTTTTTTTCTTGAGCAAATCTCATGAATTTTATTCGATATTTAATCGAGACGATAAAATTATCGTTTTTCAGGATTCAAACACAAAATTGATACGAAAAGTGGCGTTTCTATCCACGTTGAACAAAAAATTAAGGGAAAAAGTATTTTGCGTTGGACCTCAACGTTACGAATTTCAGTGTCATTTTAATTTGACGATGTTGAAATATGCTTCGTTGGACTGCAACGAAATTCGGGTTTTTTTTCGAGCAAAAGTCATTAATTTAATTCAATATTCAATCAAGACGATGAAACGATCGTTTTTCAGGATTCAAACACAAAATTGATACGAAAATTGGGTTATTATTTTTTGAATTTAACAAAAAATTAAGGGTAAGGGTATTTTTCATTGACCCCAACGTTGCGAACTGCAGTGTCGTTTCGATTCGATGTTTGGCTCGACAAAACTTGACAAAATTGTTTAAATGTGGTCGTTTTATCAATACCGATGATAGCCCAAGCGAATGAAGATGGGAGTCAGGATGAGTGGGATGACTGGGTTCCTGATAAAAGAATTAGAGCTAGTAGTGCGTAACTTGGCATTTCCCTTCTACAAAAAAAAGGAAAAATTACTGTCCACAGTTTTTTTCGCTCTATATCACATTTGATATTTTTAAGTTTTGCATTTTGAGGGCAGATTCGTAGAGAGTTAAATCGAAATAATAATAGATTTAATTTTATTTTGTGAAACGCAAGCGAAGTCGCGTGCGAAAACCTATGTGGAAAAATGAAAACGCATACCTTTACACAGTACCACATAGGTCATGTGGCAATCTGTGTGCGATACCATTGTGTGCCCGGCGAAGCGGGCGTACCCAAGGCTAGTTTTACTATACAATTTATTCCAACTCAATTGAGGAATATTAGTAAAGATTTGGTGCAATATTACAAAACATTTATTCAAAATTTGTCCAGCAAAATTACGATATCTATATTGTACTATTCCTAACCTGAGCTGGGATCAGTAGTGTAGCAAAATTACAAAACTGGATTTTATTAATACGATATCGTACTGCGTAAAACCTTTTTACAATTATTTAGGAAAATTACAATGGAATATTGCAACAAATATTTGTAATAACCCTACACGGCGCTGCAATAAGTTTTGTAGTAAAATTGCAATACCATATGTTTTATTAATCATCAGATCGGGTAAGAAAAAAAAGTTCCTGCGATTAGAAATTTGAAGGGTGACGTCTCGACTGTATCCCTGACGGGCCTGCCAGGGTAAGCTTCAAGTCTGGACTGGGGTTCATACTTCAAGCGTAGCATTTCCCCGACGTTTGCGTATCCGTACGCTCACGGGACTCAACACCAGACGGTCGATTGGTTGCCACTGACCGACGCACTGGCCCGCCTTCGGACCCTCATTTTTCGTAGGTGGGGGTTTCCTAGTCACTGGGAGCATATACCTTAGAAAACGTAGAAAAATTTGCTGCCAGCGGGAATCGAACCCTGGTCTCCCTGGTCGTGAGCCGAGTACTTGACCACTGCGCCACTGCCTTCCTGTTACTTTAACTTTACTTTTCAACCATTCATTCTGGAAATGGAGCGAAACTTTACTTCACGTGAAATATAATTAGACATACACAAACCACCGGGAATAATTGGAAGTGGACTGGGAGTAACTGAATATCTTCAATTTTGTTTCAATTTTTAATTAACTCAATTTTGCTTCTTCATAGAGGAAGCTATGTGATGGTGAAATTTTTTTTCCCAGTTTTAAATGTCAATGTGCCCAAAATGCCCCGAAACGTCGAAAAATCATATCTAGAAAAAATGTCCGGATGTGTGTGTGTGTGTGTGTGTGTGTGTGTGTGTGTGTGTGTGTGTGTGTGTGTGCGTGAGTGTGTGCGTGTGTGCGTGTGTGCGTGTGTGTGTGCGTGCGTGTGTGCGTGCGTGCGTGTGTGTGTGTGTGTGTGTGTGTGTGTGTGTGTGTGTGTGTGTGTGTGTGTGTGTGTGTGTGTGTGTGTGTGTGTGTGTGTGTGTGTGTGTGTGTGTGTGTGTGTGTGTGTGTGTGTGTGTGTGTGTGTGTGTGTGTGTGTGTGTGTGTGTGTGTTTGTGCGTGCGTGCGTGTGTATGTTCTGGCACTGTAAAATTCAAACGTTCATAACTCGAGAACGGTTTGAGGTACAGAGCTCGCGTTTTGCACAGATCTTAATCCACACCGGCTCTTCGTTCGTTAAGAATTTCGTCGGAATTTTTTCAATAGGTGCTGATTTTAAATAAAATCATTGTCTTCGATAAAATATTAAAGCTTTCCTGTCGGTTTGGCGATGTATGGATGTTGGGTTTCCGTTTCCACTGCTCTTTATACCCTCGAACGGACAAATTTTTCAAAACAATCTGAAAAGTAAAATAGAATCATGAATTAATTTCAAGGATGTGTTTTATGGTCTCATATCCTTAATTAACCCAAGAAAATCAAACTTGGCAACTTGAATTGTTGAAAAAAGAACTCCTACCGATTCTAGCTTTGTATAATTCAACTTCAGACCCTTACAATTGTAGAATTGAAAATTAAAAAAATAATTATTCATTAACTGTTTGATTAAAAAAATGAATTTCAATCTAAACAATTATTGTACAAATTACAGAGAAAAATGTGACTTTTGAACACTCACCGTTAAATCGTTTTTGACGTTCCTTCTATTTCTTTGGGGTAAGCAACTTTCAACAAATGCTGAATTCAATTAGAATCATTGTCATCAATATAAGATTCTAGTTCTTGTGTCATTTTGGTGATTTTTGGATGCTGTATGGTGGCTTTCCTTTTTCCACTGCGCTTTGTACCCTTGGAAGGACAAATTTTTAAAAACAATCTGAAAAAAAAAAAAAATAGTCATCAATTAATTGCATGGATCCATTTTATGGTTCCATATACCTAATGATCCTAAGAAAATCAAACTTTGCAACTCGAATTTTTGATAGCAGAATCTCTTTTAATTTCAACTCTGCATAATTCAACTCTAGACCAACAAAATTGTAGAATTTAAATTTGAAAAAGTAATTTTTCATTATCTGTTCGATTATAAAAATATGTCTTATTCTAAACAATTATTATACAAAAGATAGAGAAAAATGCTATTTCCCAACACTCACCGTTGAATCGTTTCTAAGGTTCCTTCTATTTCTTTTGGGTAAGCAACTCCAAAAACGTAATAGCTTAAAAAAGTCGTCAACAATCCACTGAGAAATGACTGAGCGTGTATTACGACTTTTTGATCAATTACGACGTCATACACGTTTTCTGAACAGTGTAGATCTTTTCCTGGAGCAATAAGAAAATTAATAACTATTAGTAATATAACGAGCTGCGAACACGAATAAAAAAGTAATTTTATAACTTAAAATATACAAAAACCACACAAATTGTATTTTTTTTTTTTTTTTTTTTTAATTGAAAAGTTCAATGTTCAAGTAATTTACGTATTTTGTTCAGGAGTGAATATATTTCTCAATAGAAAATGAATATATATTGTATATGTTGAGTCCAAATACCAGAAAATGGTTTTTTCGGCATTTTCGAATTTTTCCATGAAATTTCGAATACGCTAAATCAATCTAAGTTTGCTGAAATGAAGTCCTTAAAAACAATTATTTGTGACAAAAATGTACAAAGTCTGCATACCTCTAATTATTAATACGGGATTTAACACCGGCACGTGCTGCAGCAAATCATTGTTGGTCACTTCCTCCTAAAAATGAAATTTATTAAAAATTAGCTTTAATATAGTAACTTTCGACATTAATATTTTGAAATAATGAATTATAAACTCTCAACTCACATTAATCAAGATGTAAAGGTATTTGACATCTTCTTTCATGAATAGAACGATTAATGCGAATACAACACAGTGGTACGGCTCATCATTTCCCAGCATTTCGCAATATGCTTTTGCAGTTTTTAATGTATGACGAACAATCTTCTTTCCTTCTTGTGTGCCTTTTTTCTTTGATCCTTGGATTTCTCGATAAATTTCTGCATTTTTCGACCAGCTGTTGATTGGCTTCGCAAGTGAATTTAACGACTCCTTCCACAACTTTTCATTTTTTTGACCCAAAAGTTGATCTGCGTGTTGGATGATGATCTTATCCCGATGAAACCAAGGCCAATGTTCGAAAACGTTTGTCAAATTTTTGTCTTTATGCATTTCTCTGCGCTGTAAATAATAACTTTCTCGCATGAGAATCGCATCGTCATTGTTCAGGATTCTTCATAGTGTTTGGAGTTCGCGTGAGACGGCAG
This sequence comes from Diadegma fenestrale, assembly GCA_037043255.1. Taxonomy (NCBI): domain Eukaryota; kingdom Metazoa; phylum Arthropoda; class Insecta; order Hymenoptera; family Ichneumonidae; genus Diadegma; species Diadegma fenestrale. The sequence continues at coordinate 24,431 of CM073309.1, forward strand.
CACCAACTGGCCGTCGTCTCGCGTGGACTTTGACCACTTTCCCCCGCCTCCTTCGATACTTCGACATGCTGCTGCCGCAGTCACCTTCGATTCTCGATCTATTCTACGTCTTAATTGTAACGCGATGGCACGTTGTCCTCGCGCTCCTCAATTACTTCTATTCTAAGACTTCGTTGTAGCGCGACGACACGTGTTTCGTCGCGCTCTTCAATTACTTCGTTTTCGTTTCAAAATTCACCCGGCATTCTTCCTTCAATTCGATCAAAGAGTTGTTCGCGATTTACGCCCGCGATCAGTTCCGCGATCGGGAGTTTCTTCGGCCACACTTCTTTATACATTTCATTATCTTTCGTATTCTTTTCGGGAAACTTCGACTTAACGCCACGCGCCCGGCAACCTTCGCCATTGTACGCGCGGCCTCGTTTTTCTCTACTCGCCTTACATTGTTAAATCCTTCGATTTATTTTGTATTTAATCAGTTTACTTAGACAATAAATAAGTTTATTTTCGTTATTTTTAAATTCAGTGTGATCTTCGATTTATTTCTTTCGCCCGCCTTCGTCAGCCAAATTCCTCAATCTTTTCCCTCACGATCACTCAAACCACGTTTCACGGTCTCTTCCAAACAGTCATTAATTAAATCCTGCGAAGATTTCGAGCATTCTTGAAGTGGCAATCGTTTGTCTTCTTGTGAGTCCAACGTTTCAGAGACCGGCAAAATGGGTAAATATGCCACACATCCGTACTCATCCTGAGCTTTTGGTTTTTCGATTGATCCTTCTTCACTTTCATCCAAGCAACTAAAAGGTCGTTTCCGGGTGTTGGCAGATTGTTCTTTTTTATAATGGACTGCGTAATAAATCATTTGTCTTAATGCTTCAATTTCACCGTCGATGTTTTTATTGCCAATTTTTGCGATGAAGGTCTTCGGAAAGGCTTTGACGATCTGCTGGCTTAAGGTTTCTGCAGTCTTGCGAGACGTATCTTTGAGGTCATGAATGATATACTCCACAACGGTTTGGATCATCGACCTTCTTTCTCTAGGCGCTAAAGATTTCCCGTTTTGTAGAGCCGATTGGATGTTTGTCGAAAGCTTCGGAAAAATTCTTGAGAATGCGCTTGAAACTTTTTCTCTATCCGCTTGATGTGAGGTTGATGGACTCGACGAAATCATTTCATTGATTTTTCCTGCAATAAAATAAATTTATGAACTTCTTTGATTTCCGGAGCTTATCATTTCTTTCTCTCCTTCAATTCTTTTCTTCTAATTATGAATACATATACTGAAGCTGATCATTTTTGGATCGTTTTTGTATGAAAAGATAGAACGCAAAATGTTGGCAATAGTATTATATTGCGCTTAGCATACTCAAATTCGAAATTATTTCATATTAAATCGAAAGTAGTCAGTTTTATTTACATGAAAAAAATCACTACTAAATAGTCTGTAAATTTTTCATAAATCTTTTACGAATATTTAAAACTTTGCATGTTGATAGTCTCAAATTTGATAGTTAAATGGAATGATTAATATTATCAACCGAACAAGATGAAAATTTCATTTCAAATGTCCATTTAATTTTTTTTTTTTCATAAACGGAACAAAGAATGATACAGCGCTTACCAGTTGATGGAGTAGAAGTATTGTTCTGTAAAGCATCATTATTCCAAGAAATGTCATCTGGAACGAGTGTTAACACCAGTTGCTCAGCTTTTGATGCTTTAGCTTTCGCTAGTTCCATTAATATTTCGTCCTCGTCGATATCGGTGAAATCGTCTGTGTACACCTGTTAAATAATAAAAGTCATAGTCACACATAATTGAACCAAGATAACCATAGTAGTATTTTTTTTTTATTGAAGGAATTTTTTTTATTATCTTAATGTACGGGGAGTAATTCTTCTCAATTCGAATGGAGCACCACTTTTAAATTTGCTTCAATTATTACTTAAAACTAAAAAACTTAAACTATATTTTAAAAAGTCATATTACCTTGTATTTTTCGTGTGCTAGTTGAAGTTTGATCTTTGCAGCAGAAATAAGCTCATTTATTGTTTCAGCTTTGATCATTTTTCTTTCCGTTGGCTTGTCATGCCGAGAAACTTTGAACAATGCCGCCATGACTTCGATGCTGTTGTCAATCAGTTTTTTAATTTTTATTACAATCCATATTCAACTAACCCGAATTTATGTTTTACGCATGAAAAAGCATTCGTATGATAAATGTGTAATTTTTCTGAACTAACAAGTTGATTGAATGCCAAACATTTGTAGTGTAACATCTTCCCTAATTTGTACACACCTAAATAAGGTACGAATTCAGTTTCTAATACCTCCACTAAAAAGTATATCTCGGTTTCGTCACATAAGATTGCACAAATTTTGCCTACAACTATTTTATATTGATAGCCGCCTCGTGAAATAAATAAACAATCACCGTTACGATATGAAATGCCATTCCTGATTATTTCATGACATTGTACAGTTTGTTCGCATAATTCTATTTTAGATAGAGCCTGTTTAATGTTTTCATTATACAAACTCAAGTTGAATTTTACACTACTTTTTAATTCAATATCAGAACGGATATCTCCTCCGGCACGTACAAAACATTGATAGAGCTCATGTTTAATGCTCAGAGATTTTGTGACATTTTTGAAATTCCGTGAAAATCGCATAGCGCATTTCATAAAACAATGTTTGCTTTCACAACGTAGCGTCAATGTTTTCATCAACGGCCCAAACTGGAGAATAAGCGCAGGATAGTGCATTAAATAGTGATGTTTTGGACGAAGAGGCTTTGTGAACAATGATTTACGTAGATCAATGTAATCGCGAATAAGCAAATCTAGGTAAACAATGCAGGTTTCATGGATAGCAGGAGCACGAATTATTTCAATAATTTCCGACAATAATAGGATACACTTCCAGCTGTCATCATCAATATCATTAATTTTATCATGAATTATTAATGGCAATAACCGAAGAAAAGTCCATAATTGACAAGCAGCGCCTCAAAGTCTCCGAGAAGTTGGTGAAACGGAACAAGCTTTGTCACGTTGATCCTCTGTAGAATATTGAAAAGTTTCTATTCTTCGATTTAATAATTTATAAGAAAACCATTTTTTTTCTACAAGATCGTCGAGAAAGATTTTAATGTCATACGGAAGTACGCCTTCGAAGACATCATGTCCTAAGCAAGGGGGCAAACCCGGAAGACAAACATGATAAAACCCTAAGTTGTTGAAGGCAGAATTGAATTTAATTCCTTCAATGAAGAATGGTTTCTCATTTTTAGTTTTATCTACTTTTGTGCAAATCCGTTTTCGCTTCTCAAAACAGTTTATAGCTTTGTTATACGAATCAACAGTTCTGTTTGGATAGGTTTCGAACACTCCGTCATCAGTATCGAATGAGTTTTTAGTCACCAAACAATATCGACAGAAGTATTGACTTTTACTGAAATTTTCTGCGAATCCTCCTAATCCATGGCTGCCAAGATTATCACCTTTTATAAACACTACCGATCCTTTAATAAACTTATCTGTAGCGATCTCGACGCCAACACTTTTGATTTCTTTTAGATCTTCAACAATTTTACCAAAAATTTTATCGTGATCAAATATTTTCTCCTTGCATAGAGCCACAAGATAAATCGAATTAACATGAGATCTTATTTTATCTGGGTAATTCCCGATGCTCAAATAAACAGCCAAAATTTTATACTTTGATTTAGCAGAACCTAATGGATTGACCGTCTCGAAGGCATCCTGATATAAAATTAGCTGAAGCGCGTCTGGATTCTGCTTAAAAAATATATTTTCCTTAAATACAGTGCCATCTGTAAAATCTCTTAAAATATTGCTATTGTTTTCTTGAAAATCGAATCTCAACTCATTCGTAAGAGATTTGTTATTAAATAAATTTTTCAATGTTTCTTTAATTGGCACGTAGTGGTAAAAACGTTTTTTGCCATTTTCACTAGATAATGCAATTAGAACAGGGTTTACAAAGGGAAATTCTTTTTCATAAAACCGTCTGCGTTTAAAACTGGTTCCTAACGAATCATTAATTTTATTGAACTGACTATTCGCCAAAGAAGTACCAATTATATCTTTTAGGGATTCTGCTGGTAAATTGAATGGTTCTAAAAGTTTTGTGAAATTGTTTTTAATGTCTTCTTCATTTCTTTTATTCATTTCGATCATTTCAGCAGCAATGTATTGAACCGTTGATGCAGGTACACAAAATTTGAATTCCAATTTCAAAAAGAAATGCGCTAAATTCAATAGAAAAACGTTTTCTGTAGAACTTTCTTGATGATATTGATGATGTAAATCTGAAGATATCGACTCTTTAAGCAAATCATTGTCATTCACAACAATAGGATCATAGAAACATCCAGTACTGCTACTATCGTTTGTATTAGTCGATTGTTGTACAGCTCTTTCTTTGTGATATTTTGTAATATGGGATGAAAAGGAATCAACTTTATTATAAGTTTTCTCACAATTCAAATAGCAACATTTTATTCTGTCACCGCTATTAATGTGCGTTCTCAAATGTTTTATCATCTGCTTCCGATCTCTGTATCTTTGAGTACAGCATTCAACTGTACACCTTATTTCTTCGAATGGGAGTCTATCAATTTCAACATCCAAATATACGTTTTCAATTACTTTGATATTATGAGAACGATGGACATGGCTTTGTAAAGATGTCAAAACGGAGTATATTTTATTACAATGATCGAATTCACAAATGAATTGATTCGTCAAGCTTGAATGTTTTTTAAAATGTTGCAGATAACACTTAAAGGTCGGATGCACGAAACTACAAAGTTTACAATAAAAAATTTTTTTTTTTTTTGGAGAAATTTGCATTACAAAATTTTTTATTGATGATACGGCGTAATTAACTTTGAAAATTGGAAAAAAATATCAATGAAGAAAAAATTTTGGTTGAATGCGTAAAAAAATTTGTTGGGAAAAGTTGAAATGGAAAAGTTATTTCGAATTAAAAACTGATTGACGTGTAAGCTACCTGTAGAACTTTTGGAAAAAACATTTATATTTTAAAAAAAATTAATTTGAGGGCGGAGATTGGTTTAGAAGGCCGAAATTTGTGTGTTTGTCGTGAATTTTTTTAAACAGGGAAGAAACAATCACAAAATGTTTAAACTTGGGCGGTATTTCATTAATGTTTTGAAGTACACTTTAGAATTTTTTCAAATAATTTCCGCCGGAAATACTGACGTTGGAACTTGCTGTCCATGGACGATTGCCATTCGCAGTATTTTGCTGGTGGTTATTCCGGAAGTCGCAATTTTGATCTGTATTCATCACGATTTTTTTTTTCGTCAACAACATATTTCCTAAGAATATGAATCTCATTCTGGGATTATATAATTATGAAAAAAAAATATTTTTTTGTAAGCAAAAAAAGTGAAAAATGTTTGTATAGATAATGACATTGCATTCAAACACCTCAAAAACATGTGATTTTCAATTATTTTATCACAACTAGGTTCATATTCTTAGGAAATATGTTGTTAACGAGAAAAAAAATATTGTGATGAGTACCGATAAAAATTCCGACTTCCGGAATAACCACCAGCAAAATACTGCGAATGGCAATCGTCTATGAGCAGCAAGTCCCAACGTCAATATTTCCGGCGGAAATTATTTGAAAAAATTCTGAAGTATACTTCAAAACATTAACAAAATACTGTCCAAGTTTAAACATTTTGTGATTGTTCCGTCCCTGTTTAAAAAAATTCACGAAAAACACCAAAATTTCGGCCTTCCAAACCGATCTCCCCCCTTAATTAAATAAAATTCATTCCAGTCATAGCAATCGTAGAAACTCATTGATTGGTTCATTGCCGATTTGAATCGACACAACTTATTTGTAATGAACAGAAAATACCTCCCATGCACTGAAAATTCAATTTTGTCAAAAAAACGTCAATATTTTGTTAAATACGGCGAATTGAATATTTTGGGATAATTTCAAAATTTTCGTTATTTCGACAATATTTTTCATTGTAACGGAACTGTCAGCAAAATTTACGATTGGAATGACAAAAATTTACTTTTCGAAAAGATTTTCCAGAATTTTTTTTGCTGGAATGACAAAATTTTCGTGATTTTTCGAAAAACGTTTAGTTGAACGTATCCAACAAAATATCCATCTTTTTCAACAAAATTTTATTTTCAGTGTGGCAATCAAGAAATTCAAAATTCATTTAGTTAGAAAATGAAGTACGGTTGAAAATAAAATTTAATCATTTTACGAAGAACTTACCTGGTTTGCGGTGACGAGAACGATCGTTTTCTTTTTCTTCGTTTCCGAAAGAAAGTTTCAGTTGCCAGATACTATAGAACTTCGAACGTCGAGTTACTGAGACACTCGTAGACAACACTGGTTCACGAAACGAATATTACTGAGATGTGTGTCTCTATCGCGAAATGATTCGAATTCCTTATTTCGGAAAAGGCCGGGAAGAGTAGGGAGCATAACCTTTCTTTCTTATATAGATATGGGGCATTCCATACCGTTTCGACCTGAGTCTGATCCTCCACCTCTCCGAATTGGTCCGTAATTTTTCAAGGTTTTGTACTACCTCTGAAAAACACTCACGATTTTTTTCAGATTTTTCCGGTGTGATTCCATTTCCTGAGAATTTTATAAACAAACATACGGTTAGCCCAACATGAAAAATCTGAAAAAAATCACAAAAACCCTGTTTTTCATATGGAAAATTTCGAGCGTTCAACTGAAGTGGGCACAGGTTTTTTTCTGTTGATAGAAAATTTTTTTCGAAAAATTTGAAGAAATAAAGGCAAATAAAGGAAGATAAAAAATCTCTGTACAAGCATAGGTCTTAAAAAAATGCGATACTAAAAAAAAAATGCGAGTCAAAGATCAAACTTTTTATTCATCACTATTTGTATAAGATTTGTTCATTTATATCGTGCAAATCAAAAAACCGCACAACAATACTCGGATATTTGGACACGAGTTTTTTGGACACATTTATTTATTAATTAATATGGACTATTCAGTTGCAAGACATTCTTTTACTCTTCAAATTAATTAGAATTAGTATCCAGTTGAGACAATAAAGTTTTTTCCCTGTTTCTATTGAGAAAATATCCCTCTAAAACGTGATATTGAAAAAAAATCTAACAAACAATTCATTACGGATAGGGAATTGTTGCTTCCTGCAATAATTGGAAAAAATGAAAAACGCATATATTTATAACCCTTTATGCTGAAGAATAAAAAAATTATTTGCGCAAGGGATCGAACACTCGACCATCGGGAGGGTAGCCGGGGACTTGTCAACGCTGCCAAAGATGATTACGAAACTGAGCTAATGGAAAATGCTACTCGTTCATCACATTCTTGATATTCATCAACAACATGATTATGTAGAAGAAACAACAAAAACAATGCAAAATTCACAGGAACATTGAGACTGTTTACAACAAATGGCTTTAAGAATCGTTGAGACGTCTGAGGGAATATGCATGCAAAAAAAAATTGCGAACCCTGGAGATTTTTGGCTCAAGTCGCATTAACCCACGAGAAATTGTAGAAATTCAGTTCACAATTGTCTTTTTATACCTAAAGTTGTAAAAAAACAATTATCATTACCAAATTTCCGACAATTTCAAAAAATTCGAATTACAATTTTTTATTTGTAATTCCACTAATGATCGAAGTATATATAGCATTGCAAATTTTTATGGAAAATCGACAACATGTGATAATCAGTTTACCGACACAGTGTCGTAAAATTACGAAAAATATTTGATTGATACGAAAAATAGTAAAAATACAGTTAAAAACTGACTCTTTATAACAAAAGTTGTAGAAAAAGAATTATCATTAGTGAATTTCTAATAAATTCAAGTGATTCAAATTACAAATTTTTATTTGTAATTCCACTGATTATTGAAGTAAAATAGCATTGCAAATTTTTATGGCAAATTGACAATATTTGATAATCAAATTACCGACACAGTGTTGTAAAATTACGAAACGTGTTTGATTAACACAAAAATTAGCAGAAATGCAAATAGAAGTTGCATAATGAAGACATTAATTTGTAATTTTCAAAACTTTTCATATGATTTAAATTACAACATTTTTTTTTTTGTAATTTTACTAAATTTGTGAAAAACAAAATTTCACACATGTCTGGTAAATCTACAGCGTTTTTATACGAAGCCTACTGCATAGTATTGCAAAATTCCATTTGGCATCTTATAAATACAAAAATTTAGTAAAATTATAAGTCTGTTAGTACTGTTACTATAACAGAATGTAATATTACTAAAAATGTGCGTGAGCATTGCATCTCGATACACCTGTTTGTAATTTTACTACACTATTGCTTAGTGAAAATATAGGAAATTTACAAACAATTTTAACAGTGTGGCGTGCGTTGACGTTTCCTTCCAGCTTAACAAACCATGTGGACAAAAAACATGATTTTACCGTTGTTGCTCGGAGAAGTGCGATTTTCGTTTGAAAATTTATGAAAAATCGTCGTTTTCGAGTAAAAATCATGGAAATGGGCCAAAATCATATCTCGGTGAAAAACTAAGATAGATACATGATTCTTGGCTTAAAATGAGCTCCACAGAGTACACTTCTAGGGAAAAATCAGCAAATTATTCCTACCGGACTGAAAAGCAATTTTTTGTATTACTAGCTTGAAATATAAATCGTTTTGAGAGAGAACCTTGATTGACTCGAGATTTTCGCCAAGCTTTCGCGTGTCTTTTCTGAGATTTTGGAAGATTTTATTTTTTCTCGTTAATTGATTTTCGAACATCAACATGATTTTCAGACAGGGAATACTTGTCCTTTTATAGATATCAGAATTTTGTATGCTGAGCGAATACCATTAATTTTTTTCTACCATTCTCGCATTTCTTGTATTTTTCTCAATCTTCTTGAATTTTTTTTTGGGTTTTCTTAAATTATTTATTTTGTTGGCGTTTCCAATTTTTTTTCAAGGGGGGATTAGATTTTTCTGTGAAAACAAATGGAAATGGGGATCACCAACAAATGTACTTGTCCAAGCTTTTTTCCCCGGGAGGGGATTTTTGGCTAGGTGGGATTTTCTATGACAAAGATGGTCCCGAGAAAATCCAAATATCATAAAGAGCTTTTTTTCAAATGAGTCTGTCCTAATAACCACTCGAACGTACATTTTTATTGGATGAATTCAGAGACGTTATCGGGACTTTTTAGGCATTTCTTGTATGTTGTCAGGACAGTTCGACACTGTTTCATGGGTACGACCCGACAAGAATTGATTTGGGCAAGGAAATACTTTTTTTCTCGTAAACGATGTTTCTCAGGACAGCACATTCCTATTTTCAGACATCCTTAGTCTCTTATCCAGACAGTTGCTGCATTCTGTACTCAATTCATGAACTTCTCTAACCTAAAATAGGAAATAAATTCATTATTCAATCAACGAACTATTTTCCGCGAACTTTGTTCATACAAAAATGAATTTTCGAATAAACATTAAATTACACGATCATTTTTATCTGAAAAAAAACCTTAGAGAACCTGTTTGGGAAATTTTCGGTAAAATTTTATAACATTATTTTTTTTTTTTACTCCATTCTTCACCAGTTCTGTGATTTTTACTCATGTTATTAACGATATTGATTCCGGAACGTCTAATTACATAAAAGATAATTTCTGAGAGAGCCCTTGAAAGTATTCGTTATGAATACAAATAACAGGCATGAGACTGTAACTAATGAAGTAAAAGAAAATCATCGCCGAACAGCCGATTCAACGATAAGAGTGAAATAATTTTTATATCACGCGGTACGTAAATGGACGTTTTTACGTATGCTTCGCGTGACGAAAACCCCATTTCCGCACCTCGTAATATAAAATTTCGTGTAACACGCGTACGAGAAACTTTTTCTGACTCGTGTGATTGCAGTCCTCGCCTTCGGCTTGGCCTGCAAACTCACACTCGTTAGAAAAAGATTTTTCGTCCTAGTGTTATAATGTAATATTAATGTGTGACAAGACGGAAAATCAGCGTTTGTGATGCCTCGATGCTTATCCATGGTGTCAAATTTTAAAAAAGAAAACTGCGATGGCCGGAGATGAAACCAACATCTGATGGATTTTTCCATGAGAAAACTGGTCCTGATAATAACCAAATATGATGCAAGGCTTTTTTTCTAAAGATATCGCGATTGTCAGGTCTGTCCTGATATCGACCTGAACGTACATTTTCATTAAGTCAATTCGGGCGCGGTGTCGGGACTTTTTAGGCACTCGTCGTTTGGTGTCAGGACAGTGCGATACTGTGTCATGGATATGACCCGATAAACATTGATTTGTATGGTCAAGAAAATGTTTTTTTTTTTCGTAAATCCTATTTCTCATGACAACACAGTGATGTTTTCGGGTGACTTGTGCAAAATACAAGAATTTTATTATTCCATCAAAATTATACCTACGCTTTGTATTTTCGTCGAATTTGAGAACAAATGGGAAAGAGAGAAAGGGAGAAGGATTTTATGAGTTATTCAAAGTTGAGAGATGAGCCAGAATCATGCTTATTAAAATAATTATCGATTTTTTTTATTGAAACATACAAACTTTTATTTATTGAAACATACAAATTTTATTGAAACGTAAAAACTAGTAATATTACCAACGAAAATGTTAAATTGATCGAATGGTTTTACCATCTGTTGGAAAATTTCGGATTTTCCGTGCTTACTTTAATTTTTTTTTATTTGATTCGAAATCCACGCCTTTATCACCGCAGGATCCCGTGCTTTCAGGACCGGATATTTCCGACAATCTTCTTGAATAGCCCGCAGAGAAGGATAAGTTTTCGTTCGAATGTAATCGCCGAACAACTTCATCGCCACTGATTTTTCTTCGGGAGTCCATCTTTTTTTGTGACCAGCCGTTTCCGGAGTGGACGCTAGAAAAAAACAAACATACGTGAAAATGAGCATTGTTTATGATTCGAAAAATAATAATTCCATTTTAATACATACTTTTACGTTTACTTGGCTTCTTTCTCACGTGCTGCCCTTCTTCAGAATCGTCGTCCGTGAGGTCCTCTCGATGACGTTTATTCCGCTCCTCGTTGACCACGGTTTGCTCGGTCTCGCTTTCGCTGTCACTTTCGGCAAGATCGTCGTCTTTATGTGCCCCTGCCAGCTCCAAAACTCGCGACATCCGGATTATTTCTCGGCTGATTATTGGTTGCCGATAGTGTTCTTTGTTAATTTTCTCTGCGTGCCCCATAAATTGTGCGACGTCGGCGACTTCGTTTTCCGAGAGGTTGAAGTTGATGCAGGCGGTTGCAATATGTTTTCGGAGAGTCGTTCCTGTTAATTTGTGGGGAAACTTGACTCCCGATTCTTGGGCAAATTTGCGCATGAGTGTGCACGCTCTAAAATATTTCATCCGAATTGCATTTTTACTGGCAATTCCAAAGACATACGGATTGTCTTTCTTTACTCCCGCTTGTTCGCGATATTCGAGTATTTTTTCCACGCTTTCGAGCAAATTTCGAGAAAGGAGAACGGGCACGGTCCGGTTTAGTTTTCCTCGAATTGTGAAGCGCACATATTTTTTCGCCACTTCCTGGCTTTCCTTGGACATTTTTTTCATTTCCTCCCCACCAACGGTTTCGAAATTGCGGAAATCCTCAATCGAAACGCGCTCCAATTCTCCCGCTCTACGGCGGTTAAATAGCTGGATCAAAATCAAAGTTGATTCTGCCAGCTGCGTCCACGCAGATATGCTGAACTCGTCTTTCAACTCTGCCAATGCCGTTTCTTGTTTTTTTGTTTTCAGGTAATCGTGCAATTGCTTGTTATCCTGCTCCGACGGCAACTCAACTTTTTTCCTCCTTTTTTGCTCAGTTTGCGATTCTGTGACTGCCCTATTGACAGACGAACCGATGTCCTCGTTTGAAAGTTTGAGATAATCTTAGACTCGCGATCTTCTCTCTTAATGCAGTCGAAAATGAACCAGTTCGCCACTTTCTTCAGCTGTGACCCATTGGTACTCCATCCGGCTGTTGCCGGAGTAAAGAAGCTTTTCGTTTTTGGATCGAATCCTGCAACTCGTTGGATCGCCAGAATCGTGTCGTCGTACATTCCCGGTTGGAAAACTGAAGTGAAATCAGTTACTTGCGGATTAATTTCTCTGATTGCAGCGAAAAATCGACCGATTAGACGCAAATCCGACCGAATCATATCGTACTGCATCTCTCTCCCTCCATACTTGGAGCATAGCTTATTGCCGTAAATAATCAGAAGCCGATCATATCTTATTAACTTGACCACGTCGTCTCCCCGCATGACGAGGAATATATCCCCGCGGAGAATTTCGCGTGCCTCTTCATGAATACGACCCAGGATTTTTCGACCGAGTGGCATGGGGGTCCTATTTCTTTTGCCATCGTACCCAAAACAATTTTCGGCATTGTGCCGAATATTGTTTTTTGAAAAAAAAAACCTTTACAATGCGGACACGGCCGATATTGCGAGGCAGCCCACTGCGTCCCTGATTTCGGTCTGCGAACCACCAAGAGTTCCCCGTTATTAATGTTTTTATTTATATTATATTCAAACATGGACTTTTTCCGAATTTCGTCGATGATCTCGAGTCGCTCTGGACGGCTTTTTGGAAATAGCATTAATTTTTTCACCTCCTCAACGTCTTTATGCTTATTTTCCAAATGTCTGACGAATTTTGTCTGGTAAGAATTGCAAAACATGCAGAACGACTTTCTCTCCTTAGTCTTTGTTTTCCCGGGTACCGCTGGAGTGACGAACATTTCTCGATAGTCCCGTGTCGATTTTCCCGGAACATTCGAAGAATAGGATATCTCCAACGATGAGTTATTCTCCGACAAATTTTCATCATTTTGGTTCTCAGAGTTGGCGGTTATTTGCTCCGACTCGTCAATCTCAGATTGCCGAGTCGGATGTCGAAACAGATATCACAATAGGAGAAAATAATTCCACGATGTTTGAATGACTCTGAAATTTGCATCATTAGAATGCAACGAAATTCTTTTTCATTTTTGGCAAAAATAATTATTCCAATGGAGAATGTAATTAGGATGATAATAGGAGCGATTCTTACCACTCGAATGGTATATCGGCTCGAAAAATTTTGATTACATTGAAAATTGAACGAATTATCAATGAAAGGAAATATTTTCCGTTGCCTTCCAACGTTGCAAACTTCAGCATTATATGTTTGCCATGTTACCTTCATCGGTTGAGTGTTTAGGACTGGGTGTTTGCAGCGGACAAAACGCTTCATCATCGTTATTCCTTATTTCAAATGTCTCATTTGTTACCACTCGGGATGCAGAGTGGTTTTCTTCGTTTAAAATTTCGAACGTTGATGTGACTGCAATTTCGTAAAGGACATAAATTAAATAGAAAAATACTACCAAACTAATAATAATCAAACATATCATACTGCGCATTTCTTTCATTGTGAAAATTACCTAATTCCGTGAAATCGCTGTTTTCGGCCGTTTCGAACGAGATTGACTCCTCGAACACTTTATCAAACGTTGTATAATCACACGCTGTTCTAATTGATGTCACGACCGACGTCGTTTGGGGAACGATTTCGTCGAGTAATTCCGACGCCGTATGTTTGTTTTTTGTTTGCTGCCAGCTATCCGGAAGCTCCAGATATAACTCTCAGTGGCATAAAAATCTTGTCGCTGAGCCACATAAAAATTTTGTCGCTGCGAGTTATCCGGAAGCTTTGGATGTCTCGCAGCGACAAGTTTTGCTTCGAAAGGAACCAATTATTGTGGAGCATAACTAACATCGCCGCTGGCGTTAGATTAATCGCAAAGCGACAATAACTCTCAGCGACATAAAAATCTTGTCGCTGAGCCACATGAAAATCTTTCCGCTGAGCCACGTGTAATACTTATCGCTGCCAGTTATCCGGAAGCTCCAGATATAACTCTCAGTGGCATAAAAATCTTGTCGCTGAGCCACATGAAAATTTTGTCGCTGAGAGTTATCCGGAAGCTTTGGATATCTCGCAGCGACAAGTTTTGCTTCGAAAGGACAAAATTATTGTGGAGCATAACTAACATCGCCGCTGGCATATTATATTGATTGCGGAGCGACAATAACTCTCAGCAACATAAAAATCTTGTCGCTGAGCCACATGAAAATTTTGTCGCTGCGAGTTATCCGGAAGCTTTGGATATCTCTCAGCGACAAGTTTTGCTTCGAAAGGAACCAATTATTGTGTAGCATAATTAACATCGCCGCTGGCGTTAGATTAATCGCAAAGCGACAATAACTCTCAGCGACATGAAAATCTTGTCGCTGAGCAACATAAAAATCTTGTCGCTGAGACACATGAAAATCTTTCCGCTGAGCCCCATGAAATTCTTATCGCTGCCAGCTATCCGGTATGCGGGAGCTCCAGATAACTCTCAGTGGCATGAAAATATAAATTCTTCGCGACAAATTCATGTTAAAATATTGATTTTTTCCAACTCGTGATCAAAAGTTGAAAATTGCATTCCCGCGATAAATTGAGACTTTGGCACGTGTTTTCTCTTCTTTTCAGCGTATCAAATTGAGTGGCTGGAAAAAAATGCATAATTTATGCGATTTTTACTCGGAGAAGAGCAATTTTCGTTTGAAAATTGTCGAAAAATCGACATTTTCAAGCAAAAATCATGCTCGTGAGCAAAAAATCATATCTCGATGAAAAATCGAGATAGAGACATGACTCTGGGCTTAAATTGAGCTCCACAGAGTATATTTAAAGAAGAAAAATCAGCATTCCATTCGCATGGAGCCAAGAATAAAAATTCCTCGCGACAAATTCATGTTGAAACTTCGATTTTTTCCAACTCAAGGTCGAAAATCGAAAATGGCATTGACGCGGTAAATTGAGACTTTGGCGCGTGTTTTCTTTCCTTTTCAGCGTATCGAACTGAAAGGCTGGAAAAAAGGTCATAATTTATACGATTTTTACTCGGAGAAAAGCGATTTTCGTTTGAAAATTGTTGAAAAATCGTCATTTTCAAGCAAAAATCATGGTTATGGACAAAAAATCATATCTCGGTGGAAAATTGAGATAAAGACATGACTTTGAGCTCAAATTAAGATCCACAGAGTAAATTTCTGGGAAAAAATCAGCAATTTATTCCCATAAAGTCAATTAAATAAAATCTTCACTCTCAAGTCATGTAAAAATGGCGTTTTTTTCTAAGCTGATGGTGAAAATGCAAAAATACCATTCTCGAGAAAATATAAGATTATGGCACGCGTTCACGTTTCCTTTTAGCTCAGCAAACCATGTGGACGACAAAAAAAACATGATTTCACCGTCGTTGCTCGCAGAAGAGCGATTTTCGTTCGAAAATTGATGAAGAATCGTTATTTTCGAGCAAAAATGATGGAAATGGGCAAAAAATCATATCTCGGTGAAAAATTGAGATGGAGACATGATTTTTGGCTTAAAATGAGCTCCACAGAGTACACTTCTAGGGAAAAATCAGCAAATCATTTCCACCGGACTGGAAAAATTGGAGACTTCCAATCAGAAAAAAGAAGTGATATCCTAGCCAAAAATCCCCTCCCGGGGAAAAAAGCCTGGACAAGTCCATTTGTTCGTGCCCCCGTTTCCAATCGTTTTCACAGACAAATCCAACCCCCCTAAAAAAGAATTGAAATAAAATGAAGAATAGAAAAAAACCCTCGGAAAAAATGGCTCCTAAAAAAATGGAGAAAAACCCAAAAAAAAATCAAAATAATTGAAAAAAGTACAATGAATGTAAAAATGGTAAAAAAAAATTGATTATTTTCGCTCAGCACGAAAAATTCTTGATATCCATGAAAGGACAAGTATTCCATTGATGGCTGAAAATCAATTAACAAGAAAAAGGGAAAAGTTCCAAAAAAAAAACACGGCACAAAAAAAGAAACCCCTAAATACACAATAGCGAATCGACAGAAAAACTTGCGCGACGTGATGGAAAACTAAAGTTTGCCATCGCATGGTGAGCAGTTGAGCGGATGCGCACATAGTACTTGTCCGGCCCGAAAATTTTTGTATTAGCTTCCGCTATTTTCAGATAGATAGAACGACTCGGTTGTATTCATGTGAAAAATGATGGGCGTTATACAAACATCACTGAACTTTATACATTCAAATGCATTGGTACAAATTCAAAGTTTTCTCTCGATTGGATATACAATTATTTAAGAGAAACGCAGTGGCTAGTCGTCCGGATAGCCGGACGAATAATATTCGTCCGGACACGCTTTATCCAATGATTTCCGCTTTATCCGTACGATTAAGGGTTGCTTATTCGTCCGACCATGCTTTTTAGTGTATGAAATATCCGGACGAATAGCCACAGCCATTAATAAATTATTTGTGCAATATTTTACACGAGTATGGATACATAGAAAAATAACAACTAATGAATAATTAAGGTGCAGCGAGTTAAATTCAACGACCCGTAATGCATCGGAAAAATTGCACTCCTAGCCATTTTTTGTATTATTCACTTGAAATGTAAATCGGTTTTGGAAAGAACCTTGATTGACTCGAGATTTTCACCGACCATTCACGTGTCTTTTCTAAAAAGCTTTCTGAGACTAAACAATTACGTTATGTCAAGTTCAAAACCTGTGAGCACTTCTAATAAAAAAAATTTCGGGCCGGACAAGTACTCTGTGCGCATCCGCTCAACTGCTCAACATGCGATGGCAAACTTTAGTTTTCCATCACGTCGCGCAAGTTTTTCTGTCGATTCGCTATTGTGTATTTAGGGGTTTCTTTTTTTTGTGCCGTGTTTTTTTTTGGAACTTTTCCCTTTTTCTTGTTAATTGATTTTCAGCCATCAATGGAATACTTGTCCTTTCATGGATATCAAGAATTTTTCGTGCTGAGCGAAAATAATCAATTTTTTTTTACCATTTTTACATTCATTGTACTTTTTTCAATTATTTTGATTTTTTTTTGGGTTTTTCTCCATTTTTTTAGGAGCCATTTTTTCCGAGGGTTTTTTTCTATTTTTCATTTTATTTCAATTCTTTTTTAGGGGGGTTGGATTTGTCTGTGAAAACGATTGGAAACGGGGGCACGAACAAATGGACTTGTCCAGGCTTTTTTCCCCGGGAGGGGATTTTTGGCTAGGATATTTCTTGCGGCACAAAAAGTTAGATAACTCTGTCAAAAAAAAAAGATTTTCCAATTTTCGGAGCGTCGTTTTGAAGGGGACAAATCAAGCTTCAGTTTGCTCCGTTCAAATATTTTTTATGATTTTTTTTCGACTCAGTACAAACTTTGGTTTGTGACTGTTTTTAGGCTTTTTTTTTACCATGTCAAATCAGGCGCACAGCTTCCCGATTTTTTTGATTTTTTCTTTAATGATGACAAACTTAAAACTGGATGCAATAGCTCCATCTTTGTTTTTTAGAAAATTTTTTGCGATTTTTTTTCGAAAAGTTATCTGATTTTTTCCCAAAATCAATCAATTTTGAAAAATTCTAAATAACCCGAGAACTATAGGGTTTAAGAGAAAATGTCAGAAACGAAAAAAGTTGTGTATTTCGATCCTGAATCGCGTCGAATTTTTTTGGAATTATTCTTTGAATTTTTTTTTTTCGTATTTTTTTCGAAACTTAGTTTTTTTTTTAAGGCCAATAAAGTAATGATTCAACGCACTCACCACACTTAGATAAGTTGGAGAAACTTTTCTGAGTCGGGTGAGTGCCTTGAATCATTAATTTATCGGCCTTAAAAAAAAACTAAGTTTCGAAAAAATAGTAAAAAAAAAAAAATTCAAAGAATAATTCCAAAAAAATTCGACGCGATTCAGGATCGAAATACACAACTTTTTTCATTCTTAATATTTTCTCTTGAACCCTATAGTTCTCGGGTTATTTAGAATTTTTCAAAATTGATTGATTTTGGGAAAAAATCAGATAACCTTTCGAAAAAAAATCGCAAAAAATTTTCTAAAAAACGAAGATGGAGCTATTGCATCCAGTTTTAAGTTTGTCATCATTAAAGAAAAAATCAAGAAAATCCTGAAGCTGTGCGCCTGATTTGCCATGGTAAAAAAAAAGCCTAAAAACAGTCACAAACCAAAGTCTGTACTGAGTCGAAAAAAAATCATAAAAAATATTTGAACGGATCAAACTGAAGCTTGATTTGTCCCCTTCGAAACCCCGCTTCGAAAATGGGAAAATCTTCTTTTTTGACAGAGTTATTAAGCTTTTAGTGCTGCAAGAAATATTGGGTAGTGTATCTAAACTTTTGAGCGGCAGTGTAAACTCGAGAAAAAATTGTTTGAGGGCAAAGATGTTTCTAAATTAATGAAAGAACAGTCTTATTTGTGTTCGGTCGGGATGTGATGAAAATTTCGATTTCCAAAAAAATTACGGACCTGCAATTCGACCAATGTCGTCAAAAACCAATTGCAGTTTCGTAATTTTAACAAAACTGAAAATTTTCGACACATCATACTAAAAAAAAGTTGGGAATGTTCTACAACTAATTTCAAGACGTTTTTGTTCCCAATCAATGTTTGCTTGCGTCTATAGTTTACGAGAAAAAAATTCATCCAGCTTCGGCACAAAAATTTCGTTGCGGCTGCCATTTTAGCTAACTAAAACGTTACAAAAATTAAAATAGCCCAATCGATTTTTAGTTCAGACATTAAGGTCACGATATCCATTGGCTGTATGCATGAAAAAAAATTGACAGGGAATGAAAAGTCCCTGTAAAAAAAGAATGTCATCGGAAAATTACGTCTTTTTGGCATGTTTTCGATTTTTCCTTGGTTTAATCGATTCGAGCGCAGTTTTAACCACCACGAATCGAAAGAGTACACTTGAAAACATGGCGTACAGTCATTCACGATTTTTTTCTTCTTGAATTCATCATATGGCAACAGCTCAAAATCAGATGTTGAAACGGTGTCCTCCGGGCGCTAATGGATTTATTTTTTTGTCAATCTAAGGAATTTTTATCATTATCCACTACCATGTTATGGGAAATAAAAAGAATCCCTTTACTCATTACAATGTAATGAAAAATGTAAAAAAAATTCATTGCTCATTGCAATGTAATGAAAAATGTAAAAAAATTTCATTACTCATTACAATGTAATGAAAAATGTAAAAAAATTCATTACTCATTGCAATGTAATGAAAAATGTAAAAAAATTTCATTACTCATTACAATGTAATGAAAAATGTAAAAAAATTCATTACTCATTGCAATGTAATGAAAAATGTAAAAAAATTTCATTACTCATTACAATGTAATGAAAAATGTGAAAAAATTGCATCTCATGTTCCAGAAACTGACCCGGATTTTGCCGCTGTTTTTATGATCGAGGGCGGGATGAAATCATGCAAGAGAATTTTGGGTTTGAGTAAATGAGAGACTGACACGAGGCGTTTAGAGAGTACACTTTTGATTATTTATTTCCTAATTTACAAAGGGCAAACGTCCATTACAGAGCGATCACTCGCATAAAAATGCGTAACACCGACACGTGTCCGCCGCGTGGTAAGAGAAAAACGGAGATCACCACGAGTTAACAAAGATAAATTGTCCCGGAGAATACACTTGATAAAAATACTAAAAGAGCAGTCGCTTTGCCGTGATAATGCGGACACTTTAACACACCGAAAAGGAGTTAAACCGAGCAAGGCTGAGCGGCCTTGTCGGAGATGGCCGCGATGCCTCGTGTCGCGAGGTCCAAGAGAGCGAGAGCTCACACGTCTTCTCGGTTACGAGTCCGAAGAAGAAGAGAGTAATTAATATGGACGCTGGTCAAGTTGTCACGATATCCCTTGTGGCAGCGCCACCCGACAACTTGACAGCCGCCTGTTTTCCATATTTGCGACTATACTGCCGCGCTGAGAGCGCGAGTCGCGGCGCAGGAATTTGACCATGCTCATTCCTGAACATTCCGCCCGCCATCTTCGCAGAGCGAAGATGTCCTCTTGTTGGAGAGTCCACATCTGGAGTTGAACCATGGAGAAGTTCCTGAGGAATCGTCCAACGTGTTTGACACCCGTGTGTCCGGAGGAGTGAGAGAGCGTGACACGGCAGAGGAGTGCGTGAGTCTTGACGTGAGTCTTCACAGACGCACGTCTTCCGTTGACCCAGTCGGAGATCGAGAGGAAATTCGATCCTCCCGGATGAAGCTGTCGAGGAGCATTGTTTCAGGCCGAGTATCTGAAACATAGAGCAGAAAAAAAAGTGCAGAAAATTCCTGACGAGCCGAGTTACTGGCACCGTCGGTCTATCTTTGCAAGAGGTGGTTGGCAAGCTGTCGGAAAATCCACTGAGACATCGTTTGTCGTTCGATCTCCCACTTGCGAAAAAAAAACCCCTCCCTTCCGAAAACAAATGAAAAAAGGTCCTAACAACCACTAAACGGTTAGAATCGAAAAATATCGATATACATTGAAACGCAATGGTTGGCTCGAGAATCCCTCCTACTTGCTAAAAAAAGCCCCTCCCTTCCGAAAACAAATGAAAAATAGTCCCAACAACCACTAAACGATTAAGAACGAAAATTATGGATAAACATGGAAACGCAATGGATAGCTCGAGAATTCCTCCCACTTCTCAAAATGACAGGTATTTCGACCAATAAAAAAAGGACTGCGACAGTAACCGGATAAACTCCGAATCCCAAGTAGTTTACACGGAAATCCGTGGACGCATACAAAGTTTGTATGCTCCAAGACACGGGTTCTTGGAACCAGCGCTACATTTATTGGAAGAATCGACGCTCTGCTGCAGGAGTGAATCACCAAGTTGCCAACCGGCGAATGAAATAATTATTGATCGAACAATGAAGAATTTATCGACTAATGGATTTCTTTTCATTACTTTGAGTTTAAAAATTTATACGAAACGTAGATCATGTTGGGGAAAAAAATTCGCTACGTTCTTGGCCTTCAATTTTCATTTTCCCTGTTTTCTCAATGTGAAATATTTACATTTTTTCAGTTTATTTCAATAAATGAGAGCGCTAGCCAAAAAATCATTTCTCAATTCGAAGCGTCGAGAACATGGAAAAAATTTCACAATTGAATTAAGAAATGATTTTTTGGCTAGCGCTCTCATTTATTGGAATAAACTGAAAAAAATGTGATTATGAAAAAACAAGAGAAACGAAAATTGAAGGCCAAGAACGCAGCGATTTTTTTTCATTCGCCGGGAGATTGGCAAATTTAATCTCAAGTTCGACGAAAATACAGAGCGTAGGTATAATTTCGATGGAATAATAAAACTCTTATATTTCGCACGAGTCAAACGACGGCCTCACATCAGCCGTTCCGCGGTAAAACATACAAAGATTGTACGTTTTCTCCAAGACACGGGTTCTTGGAACCAGCGCTATGTTACGGGTAAAGCCCGAATCCTGGATAATGCTTAGTTTAGCCGGATAAAGCTAGGTGTATCCAACGTTTTTGGATAAAGTTGATTTGAAACATTAAATATGATTAATTTCGGGGTTCATCCGTCTAAACTTAGCATTATCCAAATCTCTCTGGATAAAGCTGGGTTTGTAGTAATAATAAACTATAAGTAAGCAAAATTCGGTTCGTTGCAAATAATATATTTTTGTCAGGAACAATGTATTTTGAAAATAGGCGAATACATAAATCAATATTTTTATTTGTTGACACAGGACAAACTGTGGTGACATTTAGAATTGCAAAGAATCCCTGCCACTTTACACTTGCATCTCTTTGTGTTACAGCCTTGTTTGCAGTTACATCTCGTATACCCTTGACCTCCTGTGTGTGACTGAATGTTTGCAAGTTGTCGCAAACTTTTTATTTCTCCTGATACCTCTGATAAATCGACTAGTTCAGCGTTGCATGGTGTAAATTGATTCCTAGTGAATTTTGTGTCTATCGTACCGTCAGAATTGCCTAATTTGTAAAATCCTTCATCATCTACATCAAGAATCACCATTAAAATATTTCTGAAGTCTCCTCGACCTCTATCGACGTCAGGTATCGGTACTCTGACAGTGTCCCCAACTTTGCAGATCGGAAATTGTGAATTTGACCGGAGTTTCATTTTTTTAGCTTACGATATCAAACATTCTTTGGCGTCTACTCTATTTTGAATAATATCAGCCTCCTTTTTACAAATATTACACAGTCCATTTTCGTGTCTCGATTCGAGTTCCAAGCTATTACATTTTTCACACACTCTTTTCGACTGCGTACCTACTCCGTCAGTTTCGTCACAATCTTTTTCTTCAGCAAGTTCTTGCTCCGTCGCAATATTGTTGTGCTTTATTATCTCGTGTAATTCCTCTTCGGTACGGATGTGTAAATAAGCTTCTTTCGGCAATGATGTTGTGCTTAATCCTAATTTCGCATCGCAACCAAACATTGCTTGGAACGGAGATCGTTGTATACCGCTGTGATATGCTCTAAGAAAATTCGACAAATTGAATATTATTTTGTAGTGAATTGAACAAATTATTCTCATATTACATTCATAATTACCTGTTTTTCATAAATTGAACAAAACGTAGTCCCTCTGACCATTGGTTACAGTTTTCAGTTACCATCCAAGTCATAAGCATGTTTTGTATGTCCTGATTCGCTCTTTCAACGCTTCCTTGCGATTGGCTATGCCTAGGCTTTCCATGAACAATTTGCAATCCGGGCCATATAGTTCGTAGTTCTTCCACGATGTGATTCACGAATTCACGGCCATTATCGGATTGTAAAATATTTGGTGCTCCAAAAATACAAAAAATATCGATCAAATGTCTGGCCACCTCTGCAGCTCTTTTAGACGTCAACGGTCGTAATTGGACCATCTTAGTCAAGTGATCTTGATATACAATAATAAATTTGTATGGCCCATCTGCACTCGATTGCATATCTATCAGATCAACTTGACATCTGCTGTTCATCTCAGAAAAAACCATGGGTTTAACGACTAGGCCTTTCTTAGTCGATTTCTGTTTCTTTTGACATGAAACACATAATTTGAGGAACAGCAATATAATTTCCTGTGTGCAGTTTTTATATTTTTTGCTGAGCTCAGAGATCATTCGATGTTTTCCACCATGTCCTACAGAAATGTGAGCTTCATACAGGACATCAAACATTTCTTCGTTCGTAACATAATATTTTATGTTTGTTTCACCTACAATCAGTATGTTCGATATGTTATGATGAAATGTAAAACATTTTCACTGGGTTCAATTTTTTTTCTTTTTTCAAAAACTTACCGTCTTTCAAAGGAACAATCAGTTTTTATACTCCTCCAATGGTAAATACGTCAAATCGCAGCATCCGTCAGCGCTGTAACGTTGTCAAACTTTTCGCTTCTTTCGCACTTTTAACTTGTTGTAAGTAAGTCTTATACTGGTCTTCGTTCATATAAAAACAGTTTGATTCTTTTTGCTTTAATAATTCACCAAAATTGTCGTAAAACTTTCTTTTGAAAATTTCCATCTGATTTTCGGACATTTTTGCACGTTATCACTTTCTCCACTTGACTACTGACTTCCGCAAGGATATTCACAAGACTGACGAATGAGATTATAATTTGGGTATTCGATAAGTAGAGAAAGAAAAGTATACACAGAAGACACAATAATATGAACCGCTGGAAAGTATGAGTCATAGAGAAAAAAAAGTACACAAAAGGAAGCATAATATTTACCGCTGGAAAGTATGAGTCACTATTTATAATTTGTAATCGACAAATGTCAATGTTATCCAGCGGTGTTTGGCGAATGCTAGTATTGGCCGGCTAAAGCCCAAAATTCATCATTTTTCCCAACTTTACCAAGCTATTTTGGATAGAACTAGGTTTAGCCAGCTACTCCTAGCTTTAACCAATATTCAGCTTTACCCGTAACAGCTACATTTATTGGAAGAATCGACGCTCTGCTGCAGGAGTGAATCACCAATTTGGCAACCGGCAAATGAAATAATTATTGATCGAAAAATAAAGAATTTATTGACTAATGAATTTATTTTCAGTTTAAGAATTTATACGGAACGTAGATCATGTTGGGGAATTCAAATGAAAGGAACAAACAAGACGTTTTTCCTCGTAGGAACTCGTGAGCAGCCATCGATGATGACTTACACACAACAATCCATTCGAATGTTTGAGATCGTCCAATTATTGAACACGCTTCGGTTTTTCACGTCGTAACCCGAAGTTGGGACTTCATGAAAAAAAATTTGGAGCAATTTTTTGACAATTTTTATTTCTCGATACTTTGAATCGAAATAGTATTTTACGCAACAAGTGCGGAAAGCGACGAATTACATCGCGCGTGAAGTTGCCGCATGAGCCGAAGGCTTATGATGCATATTTGCACGAGTACGAGTGTCAATTTGTAATGAACTTTGCCGTTTGAATCGTCGCGCCCTATTCGAAACAGAGATGGAAGGGATTTATCGAGTGTAATCGATAATCCCTTCTCCCAAAGTTGGCTAGCTGACCAGACAGCTCGAAAATTCGCCCTCTTTCGCCCCGGATCCGTTGGACAAGACACATCGTTGACTTCGACTCCCTTCAACTTATCATCGCTCTTATTCGATCTGATCAATCGAAATAAGAGAAAATTTACATCGTGGAGTGGCTATCGTTTCTGGATTCCGGGGTGAGGAGCCAACGTGGGATCTCGTCGCAATTATAAGATAAGAAAACTTATTTTAAAGTTTCGGAGCATAATTTTCTCGTGAGCTCATAAAATTATCATTATTGACCTCGACTATTGTGAATGTTGAACGCGTGTGTGTGTGATGTATGAGTGTGCGTACGGAACGGTATGACGAGAATGTTTAAATTGTATAAAAGAAATTAAAGGAGACATTATAGACACGTGTCAAAATATAAAATTCGAAGAATAAATTGGTAAATTAAAAAAAATAAAATATCACAAATTGCGGCACGAGCCGAAGGCGAGTGCCGTAATGACACTCGTACGAGTGCGAATATGTATCATAAGTCGAGGCGAATGCGGCAAACGCGCGATGTATTTCGTTGTTTTTCGCACATGTTGCGTACAATATTTTTTGTGATACTTGCCTCGAAAGTTCGATTTGAGGTTCGAAATACATCAACTGACAGCTGACAGTTAAGCTATCTGTCATATGAATGTCCGCACTAGTGCGGTAAAGTCTTCTCACCGTGCGGTAAAGTCCACATTACCGCACTAGTGCGGTAAAGTAAGACAAAAGAGCAAACGTTGAGAAATAGGCTACTTTCGCCACGGCAAACGCGAACCGAAAATCGCACTTTCGGGGCAAGTATCACAAAAAATGATTTTTTAGCGAGCGCTCCTATTTATTGGAATAAGATGACAAAAATGAAACAAAACATTTTTCAAAGCCGAACAAACCCAAACAAAAAAAAATTCGTGTTTCGATAGATTCGTAAATTAATTTCGACTTATTTTCTTATTTCATCCTACAGGATTTTTTTTTGGCAAAAATCGCATTTTTCTCTATTCAGTTATCGATATTTATCAAGACGGTCCTGATAATATATTTTCCCCAATTGTATAATATCAGGACATTTTTATTTAATAAAAATGTTGATATAAGAATGGGAAATCAAAATCAGAAATCAGGTGTGCAAAAAAAGTTATTGGGAGATTAGTATTCCGCAGTATTAGACGAATTACTCCAAAATGACG
Organism: Diadegma fenestrale; assembly: GCA_037043255.1. Classification (NCBI taxonomy): domain Eukaryota; kingdom Metazoa; phylum Arthropoda; class Insecta; order Hymenoptera; family Ichneumonidae; genus Diadegma; species Diadegma fenestrale. The sequence continues at coordinate 50,190 of CM073309.1, forward strand.
ATTTAATATTTTTTCGACGTAGTTGCAATTTATGCATGATAATGCACTGATTTCCTATCCTAAAAAAAAATATTTAACATTTTCAAACAAAAAGAAAGGGAATCAGTTCATCATCATTTATGAATCGAAACGATATATGGAAATATTACTTAATGATTTTGGAGTACTTTTTCCACTATTGCGGGCGTCCAATCTCCCAATAACTTTTTTTTCGCAAACTCATTTCTGAGTCTGATTCTGATTTCTCTTCCTTATGTTGAAATTTTTATGAGATGAGAATGTCCTGACATTATACAATTGGAGAAAATCTGTTATCAGGACCGTCTTGATGAACATCGATAAGTCAACAGTATAAAATGTGAATATCGCCGAAAAAAATTCCCGTAGGATGAAATGAGAAGATAAGTCAAAATTAATTAACGAATTTATCGAATCTCGAAATTTTTTTTTGTTTGGGTTGAGGAAATTTTTTGTTTCATTTTTTTCAGTTTATTCCAATACATGAGAGCGCTAGCCGGAAAATCATTTCCCAATTTAAAACGTTGAGAAAATAAAATTGTCAAAAAAATTGCTCCAAAATTTTTTTTCCTCCAGTTTCATTATAATCTTTCAGTGTTACGTGGGCACACCGAAGTTCGTGGAGCATAAAGAACGATGAAGTCGTTGGGGGCATGTATTGGATAATCCAATAAATAAGAGTGCTAGCCGAGAAATAATTTCTCAATTCAGTTATCAATTTTGTTTATTTTCTCGACGCTTTAAATTGGGAAATGATTTTTTGGCTAGCGCTCTCATGTATTGGAATAAACTGAAAAAAATGAAACAAAAAATTTCCAAAGCCCAAACAAACCCAAACAACAAATTTTTTCGAGATTCGATAAATTCGTTAATTAATTTTGACTTATCTTTTCATTTCATCCTACAGGAATTTTTTCGGCGATCTTTGCATTTTACACTGTTGACTTATCGATGTTTATCAAGACGGTCCTGATAACAGGTTTCCCCCAATTGTATAATGTCAGGACATATTCTCATCTGATAAAAATTTTCACATAAGAAAGAGAAATCAGAACCAGAAATCAGTTGCGCAGAAAAAAATTATTCGGGCATTTCTATTCCGAAATGTTTTGCAAATTACTCCAAAATCACGATTCAATATTTTTTTTACATCGTTGCAATTTTCGAACGATATTGAACTGATATCTTATCTTAAGGAAAAAGATTGAACATTTCCAAACAAAAGGAAAGGGAATCGGTTCGTCATCACTTATAAATCGCAACAATATAAAGAAATATTAATTCATGATTTTAGAGTAATTCGCCCACTATAGCGGGATTCCAAACTCCTGATAACTTTTTTTCGCAACCGATTTCTGATTCTGATCCTTCTTTCTTATGTTAAAAATTTATCAGATAAGAATGTCCTGACATGATACAATTGGGGAAAATCTGTTATCAGGACTGTCTTGATAAACATCAATCACTGACAGAGTAAAATGCGATTATTGCCAAAAAATTTCCTGTAGGATGAAATGAGAAGATAAGTCAAAATTAATTTGTTTTTTGCGGGATCTGGTGTTGGTGGTAAGGTGAAGAATAAGAGCGGCGATAAAATATAAAGTGTGAATTTACTCTAAGATACATAGGTTGTTTAATTTAGTGCGGCGAAATTTGGCCCGATACCCGCCCGATGCGTGTTAAACGTTGATAAAAAACCCGTCCCGGTGCGAATGTGCGATGTAATTCCCGAGACTCGAGATCGTGAATCTCGAGTCACCCAAAATCGCGAATAGCCCGCTAGACCCGTGTATTTCGTCGACCTCGTGGCCGACGACGACCGTGTGCGCTTGAATCCCGTGCGCGTGACCCGCGTTTAACGTAATCCCGAATTATCTTGGCGATCCCGACGTAAAAAAGGAAACTATTCCCGTGCGTGGTGAGAGTACATCCCAGTAATGAATTAGAACGTGTTATTTCCCGAAACCCGCTCAATTCGAGGTTGCAAGGCTCGAATTGACCTCATGGTGCAAAGTACCGCGAGAAAAGCCAAAGACCCGAAGCGACAAGGTCCCACGTGTTTGCGCTCCCGCCGGTGATCCAAGACTGACCATCAATCATGGCGTAATCGATGAATATCGATTACGCGCATGACCGTTATCCCCGAAAAGTCAATAATTGCCCGAATTGTAGCGACGCCCGTGGCAGAGCGCGATAATTAGCCTAAAGGACCTCGCGTTGCCTGTCGATCCCGTGTGTCGCCCGTCCTGTGGCGACATTCGCGGCAAGGCGCGAACCCCGACCCAAATGCTCGCGTTTGCCATCGCGTTTGCCATCGCATGTTGAGCAGTTGAGCGGATGCGCACAGAGTACTTATCCGGCCCGAAATTTTTTTATTAGAAGTGCTCATAAATTTTGAACTTGACATAACGTAATTGTTTAGTCTCAGAAAGCTTTTCAGAAAAGACACGTAAATGGTCGGTGAAAATCTCGAGTCGATCAAGGTTTCCAAAACCGATTTACATTTCGAGTGAATAATACAAAAAATGGCTGGGAGTGCAATTTTTTCCGATGCAATACGGGTCATTGAATTTAACTAGCTGCACCTTAATTATTCATTAATTGTTATTTTTCTATGTATCCATACTCGTGTAAAATATTGCACAAATAATTAATTTATTAATGGCTGTGGCTATTCGTCCGGATATTTCATACACTAAAAAGCATGGTCGGACGAATAAGCAACCCTTAATCGTACGGATAAAGCGGAAATCATTGGATAAAGCGTGTTCGGACGAATATTATTCGTCCGGCTATCCGGACGACTAGCCACTGCGTTTCTCTTAAATAATTGTATATCAAATCGAGAGAAAACTTTGAATTTGTACCAATGCATTTGAATGTATAAAGTTCAGTGATGTTTGTATAATGCCCATCATTTTTCTCATGAATACAACCGAGTTGTTCTATCTATCTAAAAATAGCGGAAGCTAATACAAAAATTTTCGGGCCGGACAAGTACTCTGTGCGCATCCGCTCAACTGCTCAACATGCGATGGCAAACTTTAGTTTTCCATCACGTCGCGCAAGTTTTTCTGTCGATTCGCTATTGTGTATTTAGTGGTTTCTTTTTTTTGTGCCGTGTTTTTTTTGGAACTTTTCCCTTTTTCTTGTTAATTGATTTTCAGCCATCAATGAAATACTTGTCCTTTCATGGATATCAAGAATTTTTCGTGCTGAGCGAAAATAATCAATTTTTATTTTACCATTTTTACATTCATTGTATTTTTTTCAATTGTTTTGATTTTTTTTTTGGGGTTTTTCTCCATTTTTTTAGGAGCCATTTTTTCCGAGGGTTTTCTTCTATTCTTCATTTTATTTCAATTCTTTTTTAGGGGGGTTGGATTTGCCTGTGAAAACGATTGGAAACGGGGGTCACGAACAAATGGACTTGTCCAGGCTTTCTTCCCCGGGAGGGGATATTTGGCTAGGATATCACTTCTTTTTTCTGATTGGAAGTCTCCAATTTTTTCAGTCCAGTGGGAATAATTTGCTGATTTTTCCCTAGAAGTGTACTCTGTGGTCATTTTGAGCCAAGAATCATGTCTCTATCTCAATTTTTCACCGAGATATGATTTTTTGCCCATTTCCATCATTTTTGCTCGAAAATGACGATTTTTCATCAATTTTCAAACGAAAATCGCTCTTCTCCGAGCAACGACGGTGAAATCATGTTTTTTTTTTTCGTCCACATGGTTTGCTGAGCTAAAAGAAAACGTGAACGCGTGCTATAATCTTATATTTTTTCGAGAATGGTATTTTCGCATTTTCACCATCAGCTTAGAAAAAAAAACGCCATTTCTACATGACTTGAGAGTGAAGATTTTATTTAGTTGGCTTTATGGGAATAAATTGCTGATTTTTTTCCCAGGGATTTACTCTGTGGAGCTTAATTTAAGCCCAAAGTCATGTCTCTATCTCAATTTTCCACCAAGATATGATTTTTTGCCCATAACCATGATTTTTGCTTGGAAATGACAATTTTTCAACAATTTTTAAACCAAAATCGCTTTTCTCCGAGTGAAAATCGTATAAATTATGACTTTTTTTCCAGCCTTTCAGTTTGATACGCTGAAAATAAGAGAAAACACGCGCCAAAGTCTCAATTTACCGCGTGAATGCAATTTTCGATTTTTGATCATGAGTTGAAAAAAATCAGAGTTTTAACATGAATTTGTTGCCAAGAATTTTTCTCCTTGGCTCCATGCGAATGAGATGCTGATTTTCGCCCGTCAAATATACTCTGTGGAGCTCAATTTAAGCCCAGAGTCATATCTGTATGTCGATTTTTCATCGAGATATGATTTTTTGCTCACGAGCATGATTTTTGCTTGAAAATGACGATTTTTCGTCAATTTTCAAACGAATATCGCTCTTCTCCGAGTAAAAATCGCATAAATTATGCATTTTTTTCCAGCCGCTTAGTTTAATGCGCTGAAAAGAAGAGAAAACACGTGCCAAAGTCTCAATTCATCGCGGGAATGCAATTTTCAACTTTTGACCACGAGTTGGAAAAAATCAATATTTCAACATGAATTTGTCGCGAAGAATTCATATTTTTGGCTCCATTGGAATGGACTGCTGATTTCTTTCCTTCAAATATACTCTGTGGAACTCAATTTAAGCCCAGAGTCATGTCCCCATCTCAATTTTTTATCGAGATATGATTTTTTGATCACGAGCATGATTTTTGCTTGAAACTGTCGATTTTTCGACAGTTTTCAAACGAAAATCGCTCTTCTCCGAGTAAAAATCGCATAAATTATGCATTTTTTCCAGCCACTCAGTTTGATACGCTGAAAGGAAGAGAAAACACGCGCCAAAGTCCCAATTTACAGCGTGAATGCAATTTTCGATTTTTGATCACGAGTTGGAAAAAATCAGTTTTAACATGAATTTGTTGCCAAGAATTTTTCTTCTTGGCTCCATGCGAATGGAACGCTGATTTTTCTTGTTCAAATATACTCTGTGGAGCTCAATTGAAGCCCATAGTCATGTCTCTATCTCGATTTTTCATCGAGATATGATTTTTTGCTCACGAGCAGGATTTTTGCTTGAAAATGACGATTTTTCGTCAATTTTCAAACGAAAATCGCTCTTCTCCGAGTAAAAATCGGATAAATTATGCATTTTTTTCCAGCCACTCAGTTTGGTACGCTGAAAATAAGAGAAAACACGCGCCAAAGTCTCAATTTACCGCGTGAATGCAATTTTCGATTTTTGATCACGAGTTGGAAAAAATCAGAGTTTTAACATGAATTTGTTGCCAAGTATTTTTCTGCTTGGCTCCATGAGAATGGACTGCTGATTTTTTTCCTTCAAATATACTCTGTGGAGCTCAATTTAAGCCCAGAGTCATGTATTTATCTCGATTTTTCATCGAGATATGATTTTTTGCTCACGAGCATGATTTTTGCTGGAAAATGTCGATTTTTCGACAATTTTCAAACGAAAATCGCTCTTCTCCGAGTAAAAATCGCATAAATTATGCATTTTTTTCCAGCCACTCAGTTTGATACGCTGAAAAGAAGAGAAAACACGTGCCAAAGTCTGAATTCATCGCGGGAATGGAATTTTCAACTTTTGATCACGAGTTGGAAAAAATCAATATTTTATGAATTTGTCGCGAAGAATTTATATTTTCATGCCACTGAGAGTTATCTGGAGCTTCCGGATACCGGATAGCTGGCAGCGATAAGAATTTCATGGGGCTCAGCGGAAAGATTTTTTTCTGCCCTCCGGCCGGAAAGTGGCAACTTTCGGGCCGCTGCGCGGCCCGAAGTTGCCGCATTCCGGCTACGTCGGGCAGAAAAATAGTATACACACCTCGGCCACAAAAAAGTAAAGCCTCAGATCACATGTTTGTCAGCCTCGGCTTCGCCTCGGCCAACAATTACATGTGATCTGAGACTTTTCTTATTTTTGTGGCCTAGGTATGTAATATACTATATGTGGCTCAGCGACAAGATTTTTATGTTGCTCAGCGACAAGATTTTCATGTCGCTGAGAGTCGCTTTACGATTAATCTAACGCCAGCGGCGATGTTAGTTATGCTACACAATAATTGGTTCCTTTCGAAGCAAAACTTGTCGCTGAGAGATATCCAAAGCTTCCGGATAACTCGCAGCGACAAAATTTTCATGTGGCTCAGCGACAAGATTTTTATGTCGCTGAGAGTTATTATCGCTCCGCAATCAATATAATATGCCAGCAGCGATGTTAATTATGCTCCACAATAATTGGTTCCTTTCGAAGCAAAACTTGTCGCTGCGAGATATCCAAAGCTTCCGGATAACTCGCAGCGACAAAATTTTCATGTGGCTCAGCGACAAGATTTTTATGCCACTGAGAGTTATATCTGAAGCTTCCGAATAGCTGGCAGCGATAAGTATTACACGTGGCTCAGCGGAAAGATTGTCATGTGGCTCAGCGACAAGTTTTTTATGTCGCTGAGAGTTATTGTCGCTCCGCAATCAATATAATATGCCAGCAGCGATTTCAGATATGCTGTAAATGAATAAAATTGTGGGCTTAGGAATAGGGCAATGGTTGTGAAGCATATTCATTCCTGAAGCATATTCTCCTGTCACTGGAGCATGTCCTTAATGCTACCTGCAAATTAGCATTAGTGAGGTTATGGCGAGCTGTCAGAGCTTTTACACATCATTCATCACAAAGTCGGCAGAAAATGTCAACCCGTTCCAGCTATCTCTCTCACACTCGCGTCAGTATCGGCCGTCAAAATATACACGATTGCTAGCGAAATTTTAGGTTATGATTTTCTAATTTTGACAATCTGACTTTCGAATGTTTCTATATTTATCACCGTGAAATTGAACGACACATGTATAAAGATGTATTCGTGAACTGGCAACCAACAGGTGTTCCTCGGATGGGAACAGCTGGATATGTCGTCAGTCACGACCAATCAGAAACACGATAGGAACATTGAGCCCTTTCCCTGTGTCGTATTCACACACGCACGCACACTTCGATCAGCGCATAATTTTGCCCGTGCAAAGTTTTTTCTCAGCAATTACGGCATCAATCGGGTTGATTTATGGCTCAATCGAGGGGGGATAACGTAATTAGTCTCCAGTTTAAATTTCGTATCATGAAATTACCCCTGAACTTCGTAATTCAAGAAAGTGTCCACCCCCACGGGCGAAATCGCTTTTCTTAGAGATAATATACTCGGGTGAGTCTCGGGCCAGCAGACGACGCTGTCAAATGTACTTGTCCCGAGACTCTGCCGAGTCTCTTAATTGGGGAAAATATGTTATTGGGACCGTCCTGATAAACATCGACCACTGAACAAAGTAAAATGCGATTTTTGCCAAAAAATCCTGTAGGATGAAATGAGAAAATGAGTCAAAGGAATTAATGAATTTATCGAACTTTTTTTCACTATGAGATAAATGTCAACATATCTTAATGTTCAAACGGTGCAGTCAGATCTTTAAATTAAGGGATCATCGATCTCGCGGCTCCTAAGAGTCAACACGGCCTGAGAAAATCCGATCAGTAAAAAAAACTCCATCAACTGCACGGTATTTCTCAGGACTGACTAGTCGTGCATTTAAACTGTCTTGAGAATATCCTAATACCATCCGATTGATATGAGACACGACAATAGATCGGTTGTTATGAGGTCGCATGGATTTCAAGAATGTCCTGGTAACATTCAATAACTGTGCCAGACCCATCCGCGAGTCAACACGGCCTGAGAAAATCCGATCAGTACAAAAAAATCCATCAACTAGAGGCATTTCTCAGGACTAAGTAGTCGTGCATTTACACTGTCTTGAGAATGTTATAATACCATCCCATTAATACGAGGCACGACAATAGATCGGTTGTTATGAGGACGCATGGATTTCAAGAATGTCCTGGTAACCTTCAATAACTGTGACAGACCCATCAGCCATTAGATTGTTCTCAGGCCCTAGAAATTTTGATAGTCTCTTGAGGACACCCAATCTTTTACTAAATGAGTGTGCTTCAGACCACACAACTGAAGTAAAACTTCTTTCGCTACACACCGATATGTAAAAAGTAAATTTTCATTTAAATACTCATGGATTTTCATTGAAAAATTAACTTTTCCGATTTGTTTTTTTTTCTTTATCCATTATTTTCATTCACAATTTCATTTTTATTTCCGGATGCATCAGAAATTATAGTGTTTGATTGTAGAACTGAGAAGAAAAATAAGAAACTTTTATTTTTGAATGCATATTTGAAAGATATCCAGCGAAAACTGCGTCGATCGTTGTTCCATGCCTTGTGGTAGTCTCATTCCGATTATCATTGTGATTCGTCAATCTAATTTATCTCGGAGGAATCGTATCAAGAGGTGTCCTTTGTCGGACGAGAAATCAACATTAAAATCTTCTGCTAAAATCAGTAGCGACGTATGATAGTTTCCACCTAATTCTTCTGAGCCTACCCGACCGTAAATCAGTAGTCTTCTATGCAGAAATCGAATGATATTTGCAACGGTATTATTCAGTGAAATGCAAACAACTACTATTATGATATGTCACCAATTGATGATTGACCAACATCGATTTCTCTAATCCTTCTCAATAAAATATCCATGCTCGAAGTAAGTATAAACGTAATGGAAAACGCCCAGTCTCGAGTATGTAGACACGCGGTGTAACTTGCCTTGTCGATTCGAACTTTTCTTTTTAATACTTGGCGTCAAGACGCTACCGCGTCTGTAAATTAGAGATATCATTCGACTTGTCGTAAACTGCCACTCCTGCTGATCTAACATTTTTACGATACAATTTTGCAATACAATCAAAATTTGAGACGTCAACATCGTTATCATCATTTGTCCAGCTTTCCAATAACAACAAAATATTGCTTGAATTGATAACTGGATCATTTAAGTCGGACGCATGTTTTTTCAGACTTTGGCAATTAAAAGTGACCATGGATAATTTCTTTCTTTCATCCATGAAATCAAGTATCGTTCTTCCTATTGTTACTAATCTGTTCAACGACAATCGGCGAAATTCATATTGTAAAGTTATTATCGACGTATCATTTCTTCGACAATGATAACATTAGGGTGCTTTTTTTTTTTGGCGACATTTTTTTTTTTTCACTCCCATCTCGCATTTTTGTGGGGAATACCTTAAAGAAAATTCCCTGAAAATTTGAGCCCTTAATATTAATTTTAAGTACTCGCCCAAGGCGTCCAATGATTTCCCCTTTAAAATACACGTAAAGTTCGATTTTTCTTCTTAAAAGTTCTACAGATCAGAGGCATTTAAAGGTACGATCTTGGTCGACGAACTGATTTATTCATAATTGAATGCTCTACAAAAGTGTCCATTGTGACGTGATTGTAACTCGAACTGGCGAGGTCGTACGGGTCACTAAACCCAATTTTTTCATGAAATTCTCGTTTTTTTATCTCTATCTCGTAAATGACAAGAGCTACAGGAAAAATAGGAATGACAAACTTGAAGGAAATTCAATTTCCTACAAAAAAGTATGCAAGCACTAAATCGCTAACATTGATATTTCTTGAGATATTGGGCTTTTAAGTTGAGGTAGTATGGAATTTTCGTGGATTATTGAGCTAAATTGTATAAGTTGTTAATTTATGATTCTTTATTGTCATTTAAATCATCAAATATTTATCCGTTAAGTTGCAAATGATTGGGAAATTGAATAATTGAACGTTTTGAAACTGAAATTCGAGAAAAAAGCAAATTTCCAAAATTATTTTTTTCACTTTTCACGAATTTTTCAATTGATTTTCTCCCGATTCTTCTAATTTACTTACCAGTAATTGAATACCTATGAATTTCTAGTTGAAAATATGTTGTAAATTTACAAAATTTTCAACTAGAAATTTACAAATTTTACAAAATTTTTGTAAATTTACAACATATTTGTAACTAGAAATGTATAGGTATTCAATTACTGGTAAGTAAATTAGAATAATCAGGGGAAAATCAATCGAAAAATTCGTGAAAAGTGAAAAAAATCATTTTAAGCACTTTGAAAATGTGCTTTTTTCTCGAATTTCAGTTTCAAAACGTTCAATTATTCAATTTTCCAATCATTTGCAACTTAACGGATAAATATTTGATGATTTAAATGACAATAAAGAATCATAAATTAACAACTTATACAATTTAGCTCAATAATCCACGAAAATTCCATACTACCTCAACTTAAAAGCCCAATATCTCAAGAAATATCAATGTTAGCGATTTAGTGCTTGGATACTTTTTTGTAGGAAATTGAATTTCCTTCAAGTTTGTCATTCCTATTTTTCCTGTAGCTCTTGTCATTTACGAGATAGAGATAAAAAAACGAGAATTTCATGAAAAAATTGGGTTTAGTGACCCGTACGACCTCGCCAGTTCGAGTTACAATCACGTCACAATGGACACTTTTGTAGAGCATCCAATTATGAATAAATCGGTTCGTCGACCAAGATCGTACCTTTAAATGCCTCTGATCTGTAGAACTTTTAAGAAGAAAAATCGAACTTTACGTGTATTTTAAAGGGGAAATCATTGGACGCCTTGGGCGAGTACTTAAAATTAATATTAAGGGCTCAAATTTTCAGGGAATTTTCTTTAAGGTATTCCCTATAAAAATTCGAGATGGGAGTGAAAAAAAAAAAATGTCGCCAAAAAAAAAAGCACCCTAGATAACATCTATTGTCATTGTCTTTTGATACTATGTACAGTAGGGTGGCTCAAAAAAAATCAACAATTTTTAATCTTCGAGCATAGTTGATAGAAAGTTGGAGTACCATAAAGGAAAAAACCTCGTGAAAGGGGGAGGCCGTAGGCGAATATTTAGAGGTTGCGCAAGTGACTGTTATCATTTTTAGCGATTAGAGGCGAAAAACGACGATTCTCTTCGATCGTGAAAGAAATAAATCTAATTTGATTTTTAAATCAGGAGGAATGAAGGGCCCGATCATTCAGAACAAAAATTGAGAACTTAGTTGTTTTTCAAATTCCATTTTTATTCGTAAAATATAATGAATTTAAATGAAAATATAATGAATGAGCGTCGAGCGCTTCTTCGAAGAAAACGTGTTGTTGTCATATTTTTCAGCGATGCTCGTAAAATGGAGTCATTTTACGAGCATCGCTGAAAAATATGACAACAACACGTTTTCTTCGAAGAAGCGCTCGACGGTAACATTGTGTTAAGCGGACGATTGGCTTGAGATCGTACAGTGAGAGAATGTTTGACTCAATACCGTAAATGAATATCTGAATAAAATAACTTTGCAAAAAAAAAAAAAGAACGCCAAGTATTAAAAAAGGATTGAAATCATTTTTTTCAAGCCAAGAAAAATAAACCGGCGAAAACAAAAACTTGAGGTGCTTGGTTAAGAAAATAAGCCCGGGAAGATTAAACAAATGCTTATTTTCTCAATCATGCACCCCAAGTTTTTGTTGTCGCCGGTTTATTTTTCTTGGCTTAAAAAAAATGATTTCAATCCTTTTTTAATACTTGGCGTTCTTTTTTTTTTACTTTTGCAAAGTTATTTTATTCAGATTTCATTTCTTTTTGGAATAAATTTTTTTTTTTTTTTAAACATTACAATAATAACAAAAACGGCATGGGACAGCGCGGGCCGCGGAAGCGGTAGAGGGAGAGAGACAGCGCTATAGGCGCGCCGGCGGTAGGGGGAAAGAGAGGCCCGATATATCTGTCTCTCTCGCTCAGTGGCGCGCGAAGAGTGGGGGGATACCGCGTTCAGCGGAGTGGGTGACATCAAAGGCCGAAAATGTCCACCAGTCTTGCAAAGGGCGTATGTCCAAGCGCCTGCGCGGACAACTTACGCCTTTCTGACTCCAAGAAACAGAAAGGATCCCAAACCTCGCGTCCAAAATTTTCAATGTTAGATTTCTCTGGATTGGCTCAATAGATTTTGTTCTACCAAGGACCATTCGAAAGATAAAAAATCATAGAAAATTCAAATTTAATATGAGATTTTTCCCTCAACCCGTTCTCCTGTGAGAACGATTTAAAGTTTCTGTGACGTCATAAAACGCCTATTTTACTGTATATAAGAGTGCGGCCGGCTCTACGGCGCTACGCTTTTCTTTTAATACTTGGCGTCGAGCAGCTGCCGCGTCTCTTGATGAAATGTAATTGTCTTCGATGCATATTTTTAAGAATTATTCACGTGAAAACTCAAACCTATGAAAGTCGTACCTATTTCATCGACGTTCTCATTTCGTTCATCAGAATTCGATTTGCTTTTTTCAACATAATCGGCTACTAACTCGCGCCGATTGGTTCGATGGTCGTGTAAAAATTCTTCCTGACGTTCGGCCAGATCCTTGAGCGAATTTTCATCTGCCGCATTGAAAAATTCATCCAAGTTTTTAGAAAAAATTGTCTACTTCAATTTCTGCGTAGCGGAGTTTTATAGCAATGCAGTTTTTTTACTAGTTGCCACTGTCCATGCACTGTTTCTAACCTCACGTCGTTGTTATGTGGCAATGAGGTTCTTATTCCACACTCACTTCAAATACTGTTCACTTCGTTGATAACTTTTCGTGCACTCTGTTTTTTGTTAGCTTCAAAGTTATGTGGTGGTAAAGAAAGGAACTTAGTATCTGTCAATTGATCGGCAGTTTACTCCGCTCGAGGCACTGAATTGCACAGCCAATTAAATAAATATGTCGAACTTCATTCTGATTTGCCATCATGACGGTCATACAGACGGTCCTCGAGGACAACATTGTATCATGTCATACGAACTAAAGCTTCTCAATAATAAAGCGCCTGGGGCTATTTCTCTCTGCGTGCGTGTGATACAATGTTATCGTCGAGTGCTTCCTCGAAGAAAACGTGTTGTTGTCATATTTTTCAGCGATGCTCGTAAAATGGAGTAAATTCATTGTGTTGTACGAATAAAAATGGAATTTAAAAAAAATTAAGTTCCAAATTTTTTTTCTGAATGATTAGGCCCTTCATTCCTCCTGAATTAAGAATCAAATTAGATTTATTCCTTTCACGATCGAAGAAAATCGTCGTTTTTCGCCTCTAATCGCAAAAAATGATAAAAAGTCACTTGCGCAACCCCTAAATATTCGTCTACGGCCTCCCCCTTTCACGAGGTTTTTTCCTTTATGATACTCCAACTTTCTATCAACTATGCTCGAAGATTTAAAATTGTTGATTTTTTTTGAGCCACCCTAATGTACAGTCCTTCGATATTGGTAACCCGTGACAGAGGAACATATAGTAACGGTAGAGAGTGAGTCTTTTGATATTCATAAACAATTTCATCAAATGTTCCACTCGGAGATTCATGGATCCACCACTACGTAGTAGGCAATGAGAGGAAGAGAGAAACAAAATGTGCGTGCGCACCGCTCTCTCTTGCTCCCACTGAGCTCAAGACTCAATGCAAAAGTGGGGACGACGGTGCACATCAGGTATACGGAACCTAACTTTCTCTCTTTCTATCCATACCAACGTACATCTCCCTCTCCCCTTTCGTTCACCTCACCCGATCACACTTTTCGTAACGCTCCCGTCAGGTATACGGAACCTAACTCCCTCTCTTTCTATCTATACCAAAGTACATCTCCCTCTCCCCTTTCGTTCGCCTCACCCGATCACTTTTTTCGTAACGCTCCAGTCAGGTATACGGAACCTAACTCTGTCTCTTTCTATCTGTCCCTACGTACATTTCCCTCTCCCCTTTCGTTCGCCTCACCCGATCACACTTTTCGTAACGCTCCCGTAACGCTTTTCCCAGTTTACTCCCCAAGTCCAGCGCGCGTAAAGAAGTTTTACTTCAAAAAGTTTGACCGATTCTGGCCGTTTCAAGGTTGGAGTCTTCCCGAAGTATTTTTTTTCTATAGGATTTTTTAAAACTCCGAGGACACATTCAGCTGTAGAAGGTTGCAGGCTCCACAAAAAACAAAATACGAACGACTAATAAAGAAAATTCGATCATAATTAATAAACGTTTAAAAAGAAGTCAGTTGACGCAAAAAAGGCGAGCTACGAGAACCGGGAATACACTGACATGATCGTTAGCTATGCCGTTTCTGGCTTTAATGCTGCTTACTGTGGCTGCTAGACACTACGCCAATCACTTGCCCAATCGAAGACATCCTACCGATAAAGAGATTGCAGACGCGGTTCACCAAGTGGCCAAAAATGGCTCAGTACAGCCAAACAAAAAACCATCCGGGAAACCGAGGATTGCACGCACCGGAAGAGTCCGGGAGCGGATCCTAGAATTATTCCGCATCGACCCTACGAGAAGCATCCGTGATGTAGCGAGGCGTCTCGGTACAAATTATGGAACCGTGCAAAGGACCATGAAAGCAGAGGGACAGTATGCATACCATTACAGCAGAGTCCAACGCCTCCAACTCGAAGACTATCCAGCCAGGCTTCAGTTTTGTCATTTTTTAATAGACGCGGGAGAGAGTGAACCCGGGTACCTCGACCGGATAATTTTCACTTACGAGTCATCCTTCGGCCGTAACTGGGTATGGAATTATCATAATTTTCATTTCTGGACCGCTGATAACCCTCATGTTACGGTCGAAGAGAATGCTCATCATCGATTTCCGTCGATCAACTTACGGGCTGGAATGTACTGCAATCGCCTGGTAAATTTTGGCGAATTTCACGACTTGTATAAAATTAGCACAGCAAGGTTCTGAAATCGGACTTATTACATACCAAAACTGAAAGCTTTCCATGTTTTAATTTGTCATTTTTACCGCGTGCCTTGTATTTCGCGTTGACCGCTTTTCCAAATCGTTTTTTTCCGTAATTTTAGCAACAGTATTTCGAAGATTTTACATAATTCATGGTTTTTATGATAGGTTGGGCCTTTTGAAATAGAAGGAAGACTGACGGCGATCGCTTATTGTCGATTTCTCCGAAGACATCTCCGAAGATTGTGTCTTCGTGCCAGAATATCCCGCGAGCAATTCAACAGAGCAATATTTCAGCAAGACGGTGCTCCTGCCCATACAAGCGGATTAGCGCAACATACTCTGCGTGAGATATTTGGAGATCGCGTAATCGGGCGCGGAGGTCTACATGATTGGCCACCTCGTTCACCAGATTTAATCCCCTATTTTTTTCAAGGTCACGAACGTTCGTCGTCCCGACCCAATCACTCTCTCTCTCTCACACAAATTTGCTCACTCAATCACGGCCACGACTGGAATCTTTACTGAAATAATTCTCCGCGATTCGCCCTGCGGGAACGACTAAGTTCACGGGATTTTCCATAAAGGGCGAGCTCAACACTCGGAGAGCTGCCGCCGCGACCTAATTTCTCGATTAATAACGCGACAACGTTATTAATCGAGACCCATGAGTTATTATCACGACCCAGCCTTTCCGGCTGGGTCGTAAAACCAGCCGGAAAGAATTGAGAAGGAGAAACTTACGCGTTTGCTACGATCGACCGCCTCGCTCGATACTTCACGAAAATCCAACGAATTCGGGAATCGACAACGAGGTCCTCGGCTATCCCTTCCGCTTCCCACTTTACTCGAAAAATGCCACCACGATGATTGACAGGTCCGTCGCGTCGCGAATAATCGGGAGCGTTGAACGGGGTTCCAATTGATTTTAATTATCGGAAAATCTTTTAACGGATGGGCCAAGCCCAGTTCCCCTAGCTCACAAGCGAAAATGTAATAGGGATGAATCATGGGACCTGCAACGGGTATTATGACGTCGCGATAACGTTGCAACAGTTTCGGGAAATTGCGAAACAATGACGATTGTTCCTGGGATGGCGATTCGGTGAGAAAGCGTGGGCTGCCGATAATTTCCTTGCGTATATACCGCCCTGAAATTTTGAACGGTACGGTGGTCGATGTCGTCGAAATTCCCCTCTCTTATCGAAGATTCCAGAACTTCCAAGGCTCGATAATTTCCTCCGATCGAGTCTCCGACGGGACAAATTCGGCCATGTTATTTTCCGAGCTGTAACGTACTGAGAAATGGAAATGAAGGAAAAGAATTGCCAAACGTATGAGCCTCGCTCGAAATACGTTAATTCCTCGAAGATTTGGCTTCCTTCTTCCTTTTTCTTTCTGCTCGCTTGACCGACCCAAATGGAAAAACGTCGGGACACGGAATTTCTCCCGTTTTCTCTCCTCTCAATCCGATACAGCTCAACATGAAAAGTATACAAATAATATTCGGGACGCGATTACTAATTAAATTCAATAATTATTGTTCTATCGCAAGCTCTGTGAGATCAACGTGTGGCCGGTGCATCGAGCGAAGGGGTTGAATCGGGCTCGCTTTCAAAAACTTTCGGACGGATAAAAAAAACCATCGCAGTACATAATTATTGATAATAAAAAATTAAATACATAGAAAATCTCACGTATTGCAATCAAATAGACGATTTGAAACCGAGTCTAAATTAATGAATTTAACGTTGAGTATGAAAATACGAACAATACAAATATTGTACAAGCATTCTCCATCATCTTCCTCGTCGTCTTTCTTGTCGTCGTTCTCGTTGTCGCCCTCGTCGTCTTCTTCGTCGTCGTCTTCCTCGTCGTCTTCCTTGTCGTCTTTCTCGTCGTTTTTCTCGTCGTCTTTCTCGCCGTCTTTCTCCTCATCTTGCACGTCATCTTCCTCGTCGTCTTGCTCGTCATCTTCCTCGTCGTCTTTCTCGTCGTCTTTGTCATCGGTTTTCTCGTCGTGTTTCTCGTCGTCTTTCTCGTTAATATAACATATTTTGACACTCCGCAAACAAGAAAGTGAAAGTCAAAAATTCCAATCGTGACTAATCTGAAATATCGTTTTCGGGGATTGGGTCGCGAATATACGAAATAAATCAACCCACTAAATGTTGGGGTCGAATATTTTTCATACCTTTTTTTTATTTATTCATACACTTTTCCATTTTCCATTCTCGAGGCGTTCCAATTCGGTCTTCCGTTTTCTCTTCGGCTTTTCGATGCCGTGAAGACGTGGAGATGGTCCGGGTAAATCGTCCTCAGGTCTTGTTGTTTCTTCACTGAAAAACATTTTCTAAAATTTATTAGTTAGTTCTTAACCGAGATTCGCTATCATACTTTGATTCTCCGAGTATTTCTTATCGTACCTTTCTCTGTCTCATTAAGAAAATTGTAAGAACGTATGTAATATATATTTATCAGGTAGGGGAAAGACGGCGCTCAGTTTAAGTGAGCAATTCCAACCTCGTGGCCATCTCGATTCCGAAGAAAGATTCGCTGCAAGAGAAAATTATTTTCGAGGTTTTAGAATTAACAGATAGGTGAAAGATTTTAGGAACTTGCTTTTGCAAAGAAAACAATAATTACTTACTATTTACTGTCTGTATATTTTTTTCCGGATGAAATTTTCTATCGCTGGCCGATTGCCGTTGATAAATTTGCGAATGTAATCGCGCCTTTTCAGCGACAGCGACTTCGAATACATCGAAGCCGTCAAATTATTCACCTCTCGCAAGGTGATAAGTCTGGGATTGGGCGCACTTTGATCGTCAAAAACTTTGACGAGCCCGACAATTAAGCGTCCGAATATTTCCGGCACATCCGACAGATTTCTTTCGAATTTTACTACAGCCCCACGGCATATTCCGCTATTTTGCACTAAATAACAGAACACTAACGCAACCGTTATACTGACTTCATTCGTTTTTTTCCACGGGCAACTCAGACGAGACTCCCTGAATATCAACTTTGTAGTTAATGTTCTATAATGTACCGTTTGAATAATTTCAAATTGTTATATTATTAAAGACGAGTCATGTCACTTACTACGTCCCGCACTATAACAGATTGGTCTAGTAATTATTCACTTAATATTCAAAATTTTACGCATAAAATAATCACAAGCCATCATTTTCTGTAATGCGTTCGGCTGGCTAGCTGTAGAAATAATCAATTCGTACGTGCGTCCATCGAAAATTTAAATCCATTCGAGATTTATGAAGCTTAATTCATTGTCAGAGTGATTTCCTCTAGAGCTGCGAATAAATCCCAGTGAAGATCCAGGTGAACCGGTTCTAGATTATCGATAACTTGTCGAAACCATTGCGTGCGATGTTGGAATAATTTATTTAATAGCGGAGTTGCAATTGAACATGCTTAAACTACTAGATGAAGTGCGAACGCTGAGAATTCTTCCCGACTTCACCGACTCCCGAATCCACTGACTTCTTCTAGAAATTTAAGAGATAAATGTCACAAACGATTGCAGGCAATCTCAATTCCTTTTGACAGGTAAGGCGAATAGCACTCGATACATCAAAAGCCTTTCGTGCGGAAGTTCGCTTTATGCGACGTCGATTACAAGACAATCGACAGTATATTCTGGTCATTTCATTGCCTGCACGATCCTTGTTTAGCCATCCAATTTTACGCCTTTGAGGAGTTGCTCATCATGGCGGCAAATGTGAAAACTATCGAAAATAAAAAAATTCGGTTAAGTGATTCGGCTTAAAATGTCGTCCCAAACTCGGGATTCTCCGGCTCGTAGGTTTTTCTGAATCACGTTTGGCGTGTACGTGACTCCGCGAGTTTTCTGGCACGGTCCCTTTCTTTGTATCATCGCAAAAAAAAGGGACAGCTTCTCGAATCCTTGTCGAGTGGTCGACACGTGATGGGCAGACACGTTGCAGGCGTCCATGTTTCCTTGAGTGTCTCCAGACGGGTCATCTGGAGTCCAGTCGTCTTATTGTCCTGGGATCCTGTCCTACCTCTCTTTTTTCCTATATTCTCGAGTGACCGTAACTAAATGACCTTAAGGGGGGAGACCACTTTAAGAGGCCGAAATTCCGATGTTTTTCGTGAATTTTTTAAAACAGCCCAGGAATAATCAGAAAATTTTCAAACTTGGACGGTGTTTTATCAATATTTTGAAGTACACTTTAGAATTTTTTCAAAAAATTTGCACCGGAAATAGTGGCGTTCGAACGTACTGTCCATGGACGATTGCCATCCCGAGTATTTTGCTTGCGGGCATTCCTTGAATCGCAATTTTTATCCATAGTGATCACTATTTTTTTTTTTCGTGAACAACATATTTCCTAAGAATATGAACCTAACTGTGATAAAAAAAATTGAAAATTAAAAAAAATTATTGATTATAAAAAAAAATTCACCTTTTTTGCATATAAAAAATATATTTTTAATAACAATATAATCTCAGAATTAGGTTCATATTCTTGGGAAATATGTTGTTGACGAAAAAAAAAATGGTGATGATTATAGATGAAAATTGCGACTTCAGGAATTCCCGCAAGCAAAATACTCGGAATGGTAATCGTTCATGGACAGTACGTTCTCACGTCACTATTTCCGTCGGAAATTTTTTGAAAAAATTCTAAAATGTACTTCAAAACCTTGATAAAATACCGTCCCAGTTTGAACATTTTCTGATTATTCCTCCCTTGTTTAAAAAAATTCACGAAAAACACTAAAATTGCAGTCTCCTAAATTGATCTCCCCCCTTAACTAATTTGTCTTGCGTATTCTGATTCTCAATTGCGTAATAACTTTGTATAGCGCGTTCATCGAGTAGGCGATCGATTTACACTCCCGCTCAAAAGTATGGGTTCACTTCTCGAAATTTTCAGCTTCGGTATAAGTTCCATATCATGGTGGAAAAAGATCGTAAGAGAATTTAATGAGCACGGTTTTGAAGGGGATAGTTTTAGCTTCACTTTGTCGTTTTTTTAATAATTTTTTATATTTTTTTTATAGTCCCCACGCGCTTTTGAACATGGCAGTTTTTCGATGTTTTTTTTTGCGCTCTGGAAACGGGCTGTCTGGCTGTTAAAAAATTTTCCTTGCAATTTTATTTATCGCAGTTTCAAAGAGGATATTAAACACTGCATTCTAGTTTTTGAAAAAGTATCGTGCGATTTTTTTTTTTTTACTAAAAATATTCTAATTTTTGACAAAAATTGATAATTTTATTCAATTCGGCGTATCTTGAAAACGGCGGGTGATCGAAGAAAATAGCAAGAGGGTAAAAAGTTGCAATAGATCATGATGGACCTTGTAGAATTATTTCAGAATTTTTTTCTGACATTTGTTTTTTCATACTCTTGGAGTCGAAATGATTCAAATTTTCTCATGATTTTTTGTTTTTTTTTAGAAGGCGGAGGCATTTCTTTTATTGGTTTTATAACCATATCTTGACGTAATTTGAACTGGAAATTAAATTTCGCACAATTTTTTTTACGTTTTTTTCATTGAAAAAAAATAATTTTTAGTTCAAATTACGTCAAGATGAAGATCAAACCAATAAAAGGAATGCCCCAGCCGTTTGAAAAAAAGAAAGAATCATGAGAAAATTAAAATCATTTTGACTCCACGAGTACGAAAAAACAAATGTCGGAAAAAAATTCTGAAATAAATCTACCATGTCCATCACGATCTATTGCAACTTTCCACCCTCTTCCCATTTTCTTCGATCACCCGCCGTTTCCAAGATACGCCGAATTGAATAAAATTATCAATTTTTGTCAAAAATTAGAATATTTTTGGTAAAAAAAAAATCGCACGATACTTTTTCAAAAACGAGAATGCAGTGTTTAATATCCTCTTTGAAACTGCGATAAATAAAATTGCAAGGAAAATTTTTTAACAGCCAGACAGCCCGTTTCCAGAGCGCAAAAAAAACACCGAAAAACTGCCATGTTCAAAAGCGCGGAGGGACTATAAAAAAAATTGTAAAAAATTATAAGGAATGGCAAAGTGAAGCTAAAACTGTCCCCTTCAAAGAGGTGCTCATTAAATTCTCTTACGACCTTTTTTCCACCAAGATATTGTGACAGGAAAATAATTTCTCCTCGACATCAACGGTCGAAAACTCCTCGAGCGTAAAATTGTGTCGTCACAATTGTGTTGTCCCCACCTGTTTCGTCCCTAGTCTTAAGAATAATGATAAAATCTGTTTAATCAATATTGCGAGGGTTGACACGCATGCGTCAAATTATTGATTTCCATTAACTGGGGATCCAGCTACGAAAAGTGGGGAGAGAGCCGGATCGCCAGTTCATTCCCAAAAATGGAATAATAGGAGAAGATCATCGACTTTTGAAGGGAGTACATCTCGTTTAGACTCTCGGGGATCGACACTCTGTCTTTCCCATTGTCTTATTCTTTGTCAATTTCGGAGATCCATATTAGATCAAAGTTAGGACAAAATTCGACTTCTATTTCGTCTGAAAATAAAAGTCGAATAAAGAATAAGACAACAAATAAAATTAAAGTCAACGCTAGAGGAGTTTTGTCGCGTTAATACCAAATTCTGTAATTTCGTCAAACATAAAAGTCTGTAAATCGTTTTGTGAACGCGTGTGTCGTCAAATTTCATGCTCAAGAGCATTCGACAAATTCCACACGACATTCAAGAGAACGTAAGTCAAATAAATTTATATTTTTCACTTAAAGGCTGTCTGTCTTGCTTTCTTATCTATCAGCTCCATATCTTTGATCCACCAACTGTACCCTCCCTGAATCAAAGATCCCAAAATAATTGAATAAAATGAAATTGTTAGTCAAACTGACTAGCTGGCGCCCAACAAATCAAATTATAAAATAAAATCAAGCCATAGAGCCCTGGCAGCCGAAAGGACCGCGGCCGCGCCAGGCGAAGGAAATATTCCGTCTCAATATGGAACTTATACCAGAGCTGAAAATTTCGAGAAGTGAACCCATACTTTTGAGCGGAAGTGTACGTATAATGTCCCGTGTCAACTTCACCATGACGGAATATCGTATTAAAAACTATTTACGATCGCCCACACAACGTTATTACGGAGCTCGGAATGCCCTTAAAATTTCATTTATTTTAGTCGTGCTCCCTCGTGTGTTATCGCTTTATTCCCCCGGTAATTAAACTATTAGTATTTTGTGAACAAAAGTTGCGAGATTTTTTTAGAACTGTTGGTCGCAGAACAATTATTAGAATCAGCATTTGAAAATGTTGCGCGCGAGCGCCTAGACAGTACGAGCGGTAGGATGAGAGAGATGGTGTAGGGCGCACAACATAGTAGAAAGAGAGAGCGGCAGAGTGGCTCTACTTCAGATATATCTATATATCCGAATTTTGAGATGTACCGTGCTTGCGCCACTAGGGCCCTACCATAGAAGAACGGACGGTAATGTGAGGGAGATGGCGCACGTCGTATAAACCGATGGAGGGAGAGAGACACACCTACTCTCGCGTCAGATATAGATATCCGGCCAAAATCCCCTCCCAGGGAAAAAAAACTTGGACAAGTACATTGTTTGGTCCCATTCGCTCTGTGCACACTCATACACTCTCACCAAAGTGAGAATGTATGGTCGTGTACATGCATACATTTTGCCTGCCAAGAAATGCCTTCCGCCACGATTGGCGTCGCCACCAGTATGCATATACACGACTACACATTCTCACTTTGACGAGAGTGTATAAGTGTGCACAGAGCGAATAGCCGAAAAAAAATCCTTCATTCGTGCAGCTGTAAAATTTGGAATATCAAAAATCTGACAAGTACTGAACAAAGATCGGCTCTGACATGTGAATCCAGCCGAAAACAAATAACTGTTTACATCCAGCCTTAAACTTTCTGATATCAGTGACAGGACAAGTATTGAATTGACCACTAGGTATCAGTTAACGAGAATGAAAAAAAACATCAATTGTTTCTTCGAAAGTATTGCTGGATTATTTTTTAAAAATGGAGAGCGCGTATGCGCACAGAGTACTTGGCCAGCGCATTACTTTTGACTCTTTTGGGCCGTGGTCAATTGATTGAATTCGAAAGGTCATACGAAGAAATTTTCTAAGACACCATGCAAAAAATTGAACTAAATTTCAGGCGATAATTATCTGGGTAGCAACTTTGAAATTTTATTAACTGATTGAGCTGAACCATATCCTAAGCATGGAATAAGCTTGCAACAACAACAGTTATAATTAGAATTACAGTTATATTCTATTCAAATCGACCCCGAATATTGTGAATATTGTGAGATTGTCCCGCGATATGCAGGCTGCTTACTTGGTTGAATATTTATAGTTTGAGAGTACATGTATCTGATGAGCGCAGTCCCAATTCGATTCATTCTCGGATGAGCAATTTGCATGAAAAGTAATGGGCCGGCCAAGTACTCTGTGTGCATACGCGCTCTCCATTTTTTAAAAATAATCCAGCAATACTTGCGAAGAAACAATTGATGTTTTTTTTCATTCTCGTTAACTGATACCTAGTGGTCAATTCAATACTTGTCCTGTCACTGATATCAGAAAGTTTAAGGCTGGATGTGAACAGTTATTTGTTTTCGGCTGGATTCACATGTCAGAGCCGATCTCTGTTCAGTACTTGTCAGATTTTTGATATTCCAAATTTGACAGCTGCACGAATGGAGGATTTTTTTTCGGCTATGGGACCAAACAATGTACTTGTCCAAGTTTTTTTTCCCTGGAAGGGGATTTTGGCCGGATATCACTCCTTTTTGTTGGTAAAATACTAAACTAGCCAAAAATCCCCTCCCGGGGAAGAAAGCCTGGGCAAGTCCATTTGTTCGTGACCCCCGTTTCCAATCATTTTCACAGACAAATCCGACCCCCCTAAAAAAGAATTGAAATAAAATGAAGAATAGAAAAAAACCCTCGGAAAAAATGGCTCCTAAAAAAATGGAGGAAAACCTCAAAAAAAAATCAAAACAATTGAAAAAAATACAATGAATGTAAAAATGGTAAAAAAAAAATTGATTATTTTCGCTCAGCACGAAAAATTCTTGATATCCATGAAAGGACAAGTATTCCATTGATGGCTGAAAATCAATTAACAAGAAAAAGGGAAAAGTTCCAAAAAAACACGGCACAAAAAAAAGAAACCCCTAAATACACAATAGCGAATCGACAGAAAAACTTGCGCGACGTGATGGAAAACTAAAGTTTGCCATCGCATGTTGAGCAGTTGAGCGGATGCGCACAGAGTACTTGTCCGGCCCGAAATTTTTTTTATTAGAAGTGCTCACAGGTTTTGAACTTGACATAACGTAATTGTTTAGTCTCAGAAAGCTTTTTAGAAAAGACACGTAAATGGTCGGTGAAAATCTCGAGTCAATCAAGGTTATTCTTTCCAAAACCGATTTACATTTCAAGTGAATAATACAAAAAATGGCTCGGAGTGCAATTTTTTCCGATGCATTACGGGTCATTGAATTTAACTAGCTGCACCTTAATTATTCATTAATTGTTATTTTTCTATGTATCCATACTCGTGTAAAATATTGCACAAATAATTAATTTATTAATGGCTGTGGCTATTCGTCCGGATATTTCATACACTAAAAAGCATGTTCGGACGAATAAGCAACCCTTAATCGTACGGATAAAGCGGAAATCATTGGATAAAGCGTGTCCGGACGAATATTATTCGTCCGGCTATCCGGACGACTAGCCACTGCGTTTCTCTTAAATAATTGTATAGCCAAAAATCCCCTCCCGGGGAAAAAAGCTTGGACAAGTACATTTGTTGGTGATCCCCATTTCCATTTGTTTTCACAGAAAAATCTAATCCCCCCTTGAAAAAAATTGGAAACGCCAACAAAATAAAGAATTTAAGAAAACCCCAAAAAAAAAAAAATCAAGAAGATTGAGAAAAATGCAAGAAATGCGAGAATGGTAGAAGAAAATTAATGGTATTCGCTCAGCATAAAAAATTCTGATATCTATAAAAGGACAAGTATTCCCTGTCTGAAAATCATGTTGATGTTCGAAAATCAATTAACGAGAAAAAAGAAAATCTTCCAAAAAGACACGTCTCAAAAAAAGGAACCCCTAAATACAAAATGGCGAATCGACAGAAAAACTTCATAAAAAATACAAAACTAAAGTTTGCCATCATATGTTGAGCGTATGCGCACAGAGTACTTGGCCGGCCCGAAATTTTTTGTATTAGCTTCCGCTATTTATAGATAGGTAGAACAACTTGGTTGTATTCATGAGAAAAATGATAAGCGTTACACAAATGTCACTGAACGTACATTCAAATAAATTAGTACAAATTCAAAGTTTTCTCTCAATTTGATATACAATTAATTAATTAAATCATTTGCGCAATATCTTACACAAGTATGGATACGTAGAAAAATAACAACTGATCACTAATTAAGGTGGAGCTAAAGATTATATCAAATGACCCGTAATGCGTCGATAAAAATTGAACTTCTAGCAATTTTTTGTATTACTAGCTTGAAATATAAATCGTTTTAGGAGAGAACCTTGATTGACTCGAGATTTTCGCCAAGCTTTCGCGTGTCTTTTCTAAAAAGATTTTTGAAACCAAATAATTACGTTATGCCAAGATTAACCAAGCTGAGCACTTCAATTCAAAATTTCGGGCCGGCCAAGTACTCTGTGCGCATACGCTCAACATATGATGGCAAACTTTAGTTTTATATTTTTTTATGACGTTTTTCTGTCGATTCGCCATTTTGTATTTAGGGGTTCCTTTTTT
Organism: Diadegma fenestrale; assembly: GCA_037043255.1. Taxonomy (NCBI): domain Eukaryota; kingdom Metazoa; phylum Arthropoda; class Insecta; order Hymenoptera; family Ichneumonidae; genus Diadegma; species Diadegma fenestrale. The sequence goes on from CM073309.1 coordinate 75,751, forward strand.
TGAGACGTGTCTTTTTGGAAGATTTTGTTTTTTTTCGTTAATTGATTTTCGAACATCAACATGATTTTCAGACAGGTAATACTTGTCTTTTTATAGATATCAGAATTTTTTATGCTGAGCGAATACCATTAATTTTTTTCTACCATTCTCGCATTTCTTGCATTTTTCTCAATCTTCTTGAATTTTTTTTTTTTTGGGTTTTCTTAAATTCTTTATTTTGTTGGCGTTTCCAATTTTTTTCAAGGGGGGATTAGATTTTTCTGTGAAAACGAATGGAAATGGGGATCACCAACAAATGTACTTGTCCAAGCTTTTTTCCCCGGGAGGGGATTTTTGGCTAGGATATCACTTATTTTTTCTGATTGAAAGTCTCCAATTTTTTCAGTCCGGTGGGAATAATTTGCTGATTTTTCCCTGGAAGTGTACTCTGTGGAGCTCATTTGAAGCCAAGGATCATGTCTCTATCTCAATTTTTCACCGAGATATGATTTTGCCCCATTTCCATGATTTTTGCTCGAAAACGACGATTTTTCATAAATTTTCAAACGAAAATCGCTCTTCTCCAAGCAACGACGATGTCCACATGGTTTGTTGAGCTGGAAGGAAACGTCAACGCACGCCATAATCTTAATTTTTCTTGGGAATTGTATTTTTACATTTTCACTATCAGCTTAAAAAAAAACGACATTTTTACATGACTTGGAACCGAAGATTTTATTTAGTTGGGTTTATGGGAATAAATTGCTGATTTATTTCCCAGGAATTTACTCTGTGGAGCTTAATTTTAAGCCCAAAGTCATGTCTCTATCTCAATTTTCCACCAAGATATGATTTTTTGCCCATAACCATGATTTTTGCTTGGAAATGACGATTTTTCAACAATTTTCAAACGAAAATCGCTTTTCTCCAAGTGAAAATCGTATAAATTATGACTTTTTTCCAGCCTTTCAGTTTGATACGCTGAAAATAAGAGAAAACACGCGCCAAAGTCTCAATTTACCGCCAAAAATATACTCTGTGGAGCTCAATTTAAGTCCAGAATCATGTCTATATCTCGATTTTCCACCGAGATATGAATTTTTGCTTATTACCATGATTTTTGCTTGAAAATGACGATTTTTCATCAATTTTCAAACGAAAATCGCTCTTCTCCGAGTGAAAATAGTATAAATTTTGATTTTTTTTCAAGCCACATAATTTGTTGAGTTGAAAGGAAACGTGAACGCGTGCCATAATCTTGATTTTGCTCGAGAATTGTAGTATTGCCTTTTCACTATCAGCTTACAAAATAACGACATTTTTACATCACATAGGAGCGAAGAATCTATTTGTTTGGCTTCATGAACATAGAATGCTGATTTTTTCCTCAGAAGGACACTATTTGGACCTTAGTCAAAGCCCAGAATTATGTCCCTATCTCAATTTTTTATCGAGATATGATTTTTTGCCCATTACCATGATTTTTGCTTGAAAAAGACGATTTTTCGACAATTTTCAAACGAAAATCGCGCTTCTTCGAGTAAAAATCGTATAAATTATGATTTCTTTTCCAGCCACTCGGTTGGATACGCTGAAACAAAGAGGAAACACGTGCCAAAGTCTCAATTTATCGCGAGAATTAAATTTTCGACTTTTGCCCACGAGCTGGAAAAATCAACATTTGAACATGAAGTAGCGAAGAATTTTTCTTCTTGGCTCCATGGAAATAAAATGCTGATTTTTTCCCAGCAACTAGACTCTGTGGAGCTCAATTCAAGCCCAGAATTATGTCTCTATCTCTATTTTTCATCGAGATATGATTTGTTTCCCATTACCAAGATTTTTGCTTGAAAATGACGATTTTTCATCAATTTTGGAACGAAAATCGCTCTTCTCCAAGCGAAAATGGTAAAATCATGATTTTTTTCCCAGCCACTCGGTTTGATATGCTGAAACAAAGATCGAACACGTGCCAAAGTCTCAATTTATCGCGAGAATTAAATTTTCAACCTTTGACCACGAGTTGGAAAAAATCAATATTTTAGCATGAAGTTGTAGTGAAGAACTTTTTTCCTTGGCTCCATGAGAATTTTGGCAGAAAGGAACAAATGTACAATTTTTTTTTGTGGCCCAGCGACATGATTTTTATGTCATTGAGCCCTCGCAGCGACAAGATTTTTATGTCACTGAGCCCTCGCAGCGACAAGATTTCTATGTCACTGAGCCTTCGCAGCGACAAGATTTTTATGTTATGAGCCCTCGCAGCAACAAGATTTTGATTTGCCTTAGCGACAAGATTTTCATGTTGCTCAGTGATAAGATTTTCATGTCGCTTAGCGACAAGATTTTTATGTCACTGAGCCCTCGCAGTGACAAGATTTTCATTTGCCTCAGCGACAAGATTTTCATGTCACTGAGCCCTCGCAGCGACAAGATTTTCATTTGCCTCAGCAAAAAGATTTTCATTTGTCTTAGCGAGAAGATTTTTGTTTCGCTGAGAGATATTATTGCTCAGCGATTAATCTTCATGTGGCTCAGCGACAAGATCTTGATGTCACTGAGAGTTATCCGGAGCTATTAGATAACTTGCAGCGACAAGATTTTCATGCGCCTCTGCGACAAGATTTTCATGTGGCTCGAATCAGCGACGAGATTTTTTTACATCGCTGTGAATTATTATGTATAAGTCATGCTGTAAATGAATAAAATGGTGGGAGTAGGAAAGGGTCAAAAGATGTGGAGCAGATTCATTCATGAAGCATATTCTCTCGTCATCGGAGCATGTCGGTAATATGGCAGTTGAAAATTCGAAAGTGTGAGGTTATGACGAGCTGTCAAAGCTGTATCAGAGCATTCGTTCTGACTCGGTAACGAAAAACCAGCAACACATTCTTCTCCCATAACCTTGCATCCTCAAGAAAATAAATGGTTAGCCAACGTTCGTCGTTCGACAAGGAACAATTGTAACAGTTATATTCTCGAAAATATCAAGGGCGGAAAAGAAAAAAATGAACTTATTTCAGCTATCTCTCTCTCTCACACTCACGTCAAAATGGCCCTTCGAAATATCAGCTGACATTTTTCGCTCGCTCGTCTGCACCGTCGTGTGCACACGACGGATCCATTGGAATCATCGCAGCCTCGACCAATCAGGAATTTCGCAGCCCGGGATTGGCTAAGATGGGCGCACAGACCCCTTTGAATGTGTTGTCGGGCGGCCATATACAGACACGTCAAATCCTTCGATGTAGCGTGGTTCTGACGCAGGCTGAGATAGGACTAAGCCCGTGGAAAGTTTTTTCTCAGCAATTACTTAATCAATCGTACCAAATTTGGGCTCTATCGAAAGGGTATCGCGTAATTAGTCTCCATGTCAATTTTCAGGTCGCTAGACGACTCCTGGGCTTTACAGTTAGCTGAAATGTCATCGGAATTTTTTTTCCCACCACCGCGAATCGTTTCAGTACGAGAAAGTATAGACTCGGCGAGCGCTCGGGACAAGCAGACGACGCACAGCTGTTTTCGAATGTACTTGTCCTGAGACTCTGCCGAGTCTCTTGATATCAAATCGGGAGGAAACTTTGAATTTGTACCAATGCATTTGAATGTATAAAGTTCAGTGATGTTTGTATAACGCCCATCATTTTTCTCATGAATACAACCAAGTTGTTCTATCTATCTAAAAATAGCGGAAGCTAATACAAAAATTTTCGGGCCGGACAAGTACTCTGTGCGCATCCGCTCAACTGCTCAACATGCGATGGCAAACTTTAGTTTTCCATCACGTCGCGCAAGTTTTTCTGTCGATTCGCTATTGTGTATTTAGGGGTTTCTTTTTTTTGTGCCGTGTTTTTTTGGAACTTTTCCCTTTTTCTTGTTAATTGATTTTCAGCCATCAATGGAATACTTGTCCTTTCATGGATATCAAGAATTTTTCGTGCTGAGCGGAAATAATCAATTTTTATTTTACCATTTTTACATTCATTGTATTTTTTTCAATTTTTCTGATTTTTTTTTGGGGTTTTTCTCCATTTTTTTAGGAGCCATTTTTTCCGAGGGTTTTTTTCTATTCTTCATTTTATTTCAATTCTTTTTTAGGGGGGTTGGATTTGTATGTGAAAACGATTGGAAACGGGGGTCACGAACAAATGGACTTGTCCAGGCTTTCTTCCCCGGGAGGGGATATTTGGCTAGGATATCACTTCTTTTTTCTGATTGGAAGTCTCCAATTTTTTCAGTCCAGTGGGAATAATTTGCTGATTTTTCCCTAGAAGTGTACTCTGTGGTCATTTTGAGCCAAGAATCATGTCTCTATCTCAATTTTTCACCGAGATATGATTTTTTGCCCATTTCCATCATTTTTGCTCGAAAATGACGATTTTTCATCAATTTTCAAACGAAAATCGCTCTTCTCCGAGCAACGACGGTGAAATCATGTTTTTTTTTCGTCCACATGGTTTGCTGAGCTAAAAGAAAACGTGAACGCGTGCTATAATCTTATATATTCTCGAGAATGGTATTTTCGCATTTTCACCATCAGCTTAGAAAAAAAAACGCCATTTTTACATGACTTGAGAGTGAAGATTTTATTTAGTTGGCTTTATGGGAATAAATTGCTGATTTATTTCCCAGGAATTTACTCTGTGGAGCTTAATTTTAAGCCCAAAGTCATGTCTCTATCTCAATTTTCCACCAAGATATGATTTTTTGCCCATAACCATGATTTTTGCTTGGAAATGACGATTTTTCAACAATTTTCAAACGAAAATCGCTTTTCTCCAAGTGAAAATCGTATAAATTATGACTTTTTTCCAGCCTTTCAGTTTGATACGCTGAAAATAAGAGAAAACACGCGCCAAAGTCTCAATTTACCGCGTGAATGCAATTTTCGATTTTTGATCATGAGTTGAAAAAAATCAGAGTTTTAACATGAATTTGTTGCCAAGAATTTTTCTTCTTGGCTCTATCCGAATGGAACGCTGATTTTTCTTGTTCAAATATACTCTGTGGAGCTCAATTGAAGCCCATAGTCATGTCTCTATCTCAATTTTTATCGAGATATGATTTTTTGCTCACGAGCAGGATTTTTGCTTGAAAATGACGATTTTTCGTCAATATTCAAACGAAAATCGCTCTTCTCCGAGTAAAAATCGGATAAAATATGCATTTTTTTCCAGCCACTCAGTTTGATACGCTGAAAATAAGAGAAAACACGTGCCAAATTCTCAATTTATCGCGTGAATGCAATTTTCGATTTTTGATCACGAGTTGGAAAAAATCAGAGTTTTAACATGAATTTGTTGCCAAGTATTTTCCTGCTTGGCTCCATGAGAATGGACTGCTGATCTTTTTCCTTCAAATATACTCTGTGGAGCTCAATTTAAGCCCAGAGTCACATCTGTATGTCGATTTTTCATTGAGATATGATTTTTTGCTCACGAGCAGGATTTTTGCTTGAAAATGACGATTTTTCGTCAATTTTCAAACGAAAATTGTTCTTCTCCGAGTAAAAATCGCATAAATTTTGCATTTTTTTCCAGCCACTCAGTTTGATACGCTGAAAAGAAGAGTAAACACGTGCCAAAGTCTCAATTTATCGCGAGAATGCAATTTTCAACTTTTGATCACGAGTTGGAAAAAATCAAAGTTTTAACATGAATTTGTTGCCAAGAATTTTTCTGCTTGGCTCCATGAGAATGGACTGCTGATTTTTTTCCTTCAAATATACTCCGTGGAGCTCAATTTAAGCCCAGAGTCATGTCTTTATCTCGATTTTTCATCCAGATATGATTTTTTGCTCACGAGCATGATTTTTGCTGGAAAATGTCGATTTTTCGACAATTTTCAAACGAAAATCGCTCTTCTCCGAGTAAAAATCGCATAAATTATGCATTTTTTTGCAGCCACTCAGTTTGATACGCTGAAAAGGAGAGAAAACACGTGCCAAAGTCTGAATTCATCGCGGGAATGGAATTTTCAACTTTTGATCACGAGTTGGAAAAAATCAATATTTTATGAATTTGTCGCGAAGAATTTATATTTTCATGCCACTGAGAGTTATCTGGAGCTTCCGGATACCGGATAGCTGGCAGCGATAAGAATTTCATGGGGCTCAGCGGAAAGATTTTTATGTGGCTCAGCGACAAGATTTTTATGTTGCTCTGCGACAAGATTTTCATGTCGCTGAGAGTTATTGTCGCTTTACGATTAATCTAACGCCAGCGGCGATGTTAGTCATGCTACACAATAATTGGTTCCTTTCGAAGCAAAACTTGTCGCTGAGAGATATCCAAAGCTTCCGGATAACTCGCAGCAACAAAATTTTCATGTGGCTCAGCGACAAGATTTTTATGCCACTGAGAGTTATATCTGAAGCTTCCGAATAGCTGGCTGCGATAAGTATTACACGTGGCTCAGCGGAAAGATTGTCATGTGGCTCAGCGACAAGTTTTTTATGTCGCTGAGAGTTATTGTCGCTCCGCAATCAATATAATATGCCAGCGGCGATTTCAGATATGCTGTAAATGAATAAAATTGTGGGCTTAGGAATAGGGCAATGGTTGTGAAGCATATTCATTCTTGAAGCATATTCTCCTGTCACTGGAGCATGTCGTTAATGCTACCTGCAAATTAGCATTAGTGAGGTTATGGCGAGCTGTCAGAGCTTTTACACATCATTCATCACAAAGTCGGCAGAAAATGTCAACCCGTTCCAGCTATCTCTCTCACACTCGCGTCAATATCGGCCGTCAAAATATACACGATTGCTAGCGGAATTTTAGGTTATGATTTTCTAATTTTGACAATCTGACTTTCGAATGTTTCTATATTTATCACCGTGAAATTGAACGACACATGTATAGAGATGTATTCGTGAACTGGCAACCAACAGGTGTTCCTCGGATGGGAACAGCTGGATATGTCGTCAGTCACGACCAATCAGAAACACGATAGGAACATTGAGCCCTTCCTCTGTGTCGTATTCATACACGCACGCACACTTCGATCAGCGCATAATTTTGCCCGTGCAAAGTTTTTTCTCAGCAATTACGGCATCAATCGGGTTGATTTATGGCTCAATCGAGGGGGGATAACGTAATTAGTCTCCAGTTTAAATTTAGTATCATGAAATTACCCCTGAACTTCGTAATTCAAGAAAGTGTCCACCCCCACCGGCGAAATCGCTTTTCTTAGAGATAATATACTCGGGTGAGTCTCGGGCCAGCAGACGACGCTGTCAAATGTACTTGTCCCGAGACTCTGCCGAGTCTCTTGATGATTAAGTCACACTTGGTATCACTTTTTCGTTTCAACTTTTTTTTTTGCAATGTTGATTACGGTAATTACACTGATATTTATTTCGCATTTTGAAAAATTGGTAAAAAATTTTCATCACTATTTTTTATCATTATCTTTTGTGAAAATAATTTCTAGTCAGACTATCATTTTTTTATACTGCATTTATTCAATCGTTTTTTCAGTACTTTCTAGAAGTACGGGAGAATGAGTCATTTATCTATGTTTTCAAGAAAAATTCTACCAGATATATAACGTTAAGAGCACGGAAGAGTTTTTTGAAACGCGAATTGTTTCTTTTTTCATCCATTTTCTATTGCTTATTTTTCCGAAAACGTACAAACAAAAATCCGCTTTCAATTGAAAGTTAAGGACGCGATCATTAATTGTGTATGATCAGGGTAAATTTATGTTTTCAGCTTCGTTTTTAAAAAGAGCATCAGAAGGACAATGGTTGTGTATTACGGAGCTTGGAATGCCGTTAAGATTTCATTTATTTTAGTCGTGCTCCCTCGTGTGTTATCGCTTTATTGTAATGGTAATTAAATTATTAGTATTTTGTGGACAAAAGTTGGGAAAATTTTTTTGGAACTGTTGGTCGCAGAACAATTATTGGCATTAGCATTTGAAAATGTTGCGCGCGAGCGCCTATACAGTACGAGCGGTAGAGTGAGAGAGATGTAACGCGCCTTCGCCACTAGGGCCCTACCATAGAAGAACGGGCGGTAGTGTGAGAGAGATGGCGCGCGTCGTAGAACTCGGTAGCGGGAGAGAGACACACCTACTCTCGCTTTAGATATAGATATAGCGTCTCTGCGGGCATCAAGCGGCCCATGCTTGTGTGGGTCTGCGCGCGTATGGAGACGCGCCGTTTCTTCGATGTAGTAGATGCGATATAGATATAGAGCGCCATGGGCATCAAGAGGCCTATGCTTGTGTGGGTCTGCGTGCGTATACAGACGCGTCGTTTCTATGATGTATTAGATATGTTACGCGCCTGCGCCACTAGAGCCCTACCATAGAAGAAGCAGCGGTGGAGTGAGAGAGATGGTGCGCGGCGTAGAAACTGGTAGAAGCAGAAAGACACACCCATTCTCGCTTTAGATATAGTTATAGCATCGCCGTGGGCATCAAGAGGCCCATGCTTGTGTGGGTCTGCGCGCGTATACAGACGCGCCGTTTCTTCGATGTAGTAGAAGCGATATAGATATAGAGCGCCATGGGCATCAAGAGGCCTATGCTTGTGTGGGTCTGCGCGCGTATACAGACGCGCCGTTTCTTCGATGTATCAGATACTAGAACGAGCATATTCCGAAACCCGTGCAAAGTTTTTTCTCAGCAAATACTGCACCAATCGAGCTCAAATTAGGCTCAATGGAAAGAGTATTGCGTAATCAGAGTCCAGTTTAATTTTCAGATTGCTAGAAGCCTCCTGAGCTTTGTAAAAAGCCGAAGCGTTGCGCGATCCCTGCCCCCACCATAGAAATTTGCTTTATTCATAATATACTCTGGCGAGTCTCGGGCAAGCAGACGACAGCAGAGCTGCCGCAATGTACTTGTTCCGAGACTCTACCGAGTCTCTTGATAGCGTCTCTGTGGGCAGGGAGACTTACCTCTAGTCTCCCTGGCTATATCTAAAGCGAGAATGGGTGTGTCTTTCTCCCTCTACCGGTTTCTACGCCGCGCGCCATCTCTCTCACTCCACCGCTCCTTCTTCTATGGTAGGGCTCTAGTGGCGCAGGCGCGTAACATATCTAATTCATCATAGAAACGGCGCGTCTGTATACGCGCGCAGACCCACACAAGCATAGGCCTCTTGATGCCCATGGCGCTCTATATCTATATCGCATCTACTACATCGAAGAAACGGCGTGTCTCCATACGCGCGCAGACCCACACAAGCATGGGCCTCTTGATGCCCACAAAGACGCTATATCTATATCTAAAGCGAGAGTAGGTGTGTCTCTCTCCCTCTACCGGGTTCTACGACGCGCTCCATCTCTCTCACACTACCGCCCGTTCTTCTATGGTAGGGCCCTAGTGGCGAAGGCGCGTTACATCTCAAAATTCGAATATATAGATATATCTGAAATAGACCCGCTCTGCCGCTCTCTCTCTCTCTACTATGTTGTGCGCCCTACGCCATCTCTCTCACTCTACCGCTCGTACTATATAGGCGCTCGCACACAACATTTTCAAATGCTAATGCCAATAATTGTTCTGCGACCAACAGTTCCAAAAAAATTCTCCCAACTTTTGTCCACAAAATACTAATAATTTAATTACCATTACAATAAAGCGATAACACACGAGGGAGCACGACTAAAATAAATGAAATCTTAAGGGCATTCCAAGCTCCGTAATACACAACCATTGTCCTTCTGATGCTCTTTTTAAAAACGAAGCTGAAAACATAAATTTACCCTGATCATACACAATTAATGATCGCGTCCTTAACTTTCAATGAAAAGCGGATTTTTTGTTTGAACGTTTTCGGAAAAATAAGCAATAGAAAATGGATGAAAAAAGAAACAATTCGCGTTTCAAAAAACTCTTCGGTGCTCGTAACGTTATATATCTGGTAGAATTTTTCTTGAAAACATAGATAAATGACTCATTCTCCCGTACTTCTAGAAAGTACTGAAAAAACGACTGAATAAATGCAGTATAAAAAAATTATAGTCTGACTAGATATTATTTTCACATAAGATAATGATAAAAAATAGTGATAAAAATTTTTTACCAATTTTTCAAAATGCAAAATAAATATCAGTGTAATTACCGTAATCAATATTGCAAAAAAAAAGTTGAAACGAAAAAGTGATACCAAGTGTGACTTATTCATTTAGTATTTTACCAACAAAAAGGAGTGATATCTGGCCAAAATCCCCTCCCAGGGAAAAAAAACTTGGACAAGTACATTGTTTGGTCCCATAGCCGAAAAAAAATCCTCCATTCGTGCAGCGGTAAAATTTGGAATATCAAAAATCTGACAAGTACTGAACAGAGATCAGCTCTGACATGTGAATCCAGCCGAAAACAAATAACTGTTTACATCCAGCCTTAAACTTTCTGATATCAGTGACAGGACAAGTATTGAATTGACCACTAGGTATCAGTTAACGAGAATGAAAAAAAAAACATCAATTGTTTCTTCGAAAGTATTGCTGGATTATTTTTAAAAAATGGAGAGCGCGTATGCGCACAGAGTACTTGGCCGGCCCATTACTTTTCATGCAAATTGCTCATCCGAGAATGAATCGAATTGGGACTACGCTCATCAGACACATGTACTCTAAAACTATAAAAATTCAACCAAGTAAGCAACCTGCATATCGCGGGACAATCTCACAATATTCACAATATTCGGGGTCGATTTGAATAGAATATAATTGTAATTCTAATTATAACTGTTGTTGTTGCAAACTTATTCCATGCTTAGGATATGGTTCAGCTCAATCAGTTAATAAAATTTCAAAGCTGCTACCCAGATAATTATCGCCTGAAATTTAGTTCAATTTTTTGCATGGTGTCTTAGAAAATTTCTTCGCATGATCTTTCGAATTCAATGAATTGACCACGGCCCAAAAGAGTCAAAAGTAATGGGCCGGCCAAGTACTCTGTGCGCATACGCGCTCTCCATTTTTTCAAAATAATCCAGCCAGATTTTCGAAGAAACAATTGATGTTTTTTTTTCATTCTCGTTAACTGATACCTAGTGGTCAACTCAATACTTGTCCTGTCACTGATATCAGAAAGTTTAAGGCTGGATGTAAACAGTTATTTGTTTTCGGCTGGATTCACATGTTAGAGCCGATCTCTGTTCAGTACTTGTCAGATTTTTGATATTCCAAATTTTACAGCTGCACGAATGGAGGATTTTTTTTCGGCTATGGGACCAAACGATGTCCTTGTCCAAGTTTTTTTTCCCTGGGAGGGGATTTTGGCCGGATTATTAATTGCGCAAAAAGAAGAGATTCACGGTTAACCTGGAAATCAAGAGACTCGAAAGAGTCTCGGGACAAGTACATTGGACAGCTCTGCGTCGTCCGCTTGTCTCGAGCGCTCGCCGAGTCGATACTTCCTCGAAGTAACGCGATTCGCGGTGGTGGAAAAAAAAATTCGATGACATTTCAGCTAACCGCAAATCCCAGGAGTCGTCTAGCGACCTGAAAAGGAACATGGAGACTTATTAGGCGATGCTCATTCGATAGAGCCTAAAATCAGTACGATTGATAAAGCAATTGCTGTGAAAAAACTTTGCACGGGCTCAGTCCTATGTCAGACTTTGTCAGAACTACCCTACATCGAAGGATTTTACGTGTCTGTATTCGCTCTGTGCACACTTACACACTCTCGTCAAAGTGAGAATGTGTAGTCGTGTATATGCATACTGGTGGCGACGCCAATGGCGAAAAAAGAAATTTCTTGGCGGAAAATCGTATGTATGTACACGACCACACATTCTCACTTTGGTGAGAGTGTGTGAGTGTGCACGGTCCCAATATGCACGCCCGACAACGCCTTCAAAGGGATATCTGCGCCCGTCCGAGCCACTCCCTGGCAACGAAATTTCTGAATGGCCACTGCTGAGATCATTCCGATGGATCGGTTGTAGGCAATTCATGAATACGTACAACAAAAAAAAAGTGTTTTGATAGCCCATTTAACGCGAGTGTGAGACAGACAGTTGAAATAGGTTCACATTTTTCTTTTACGCCGTCGACATTTTCGAGAAATTAACAGTTATTATAACTCGTTCTCCTCGAACAACGAACGTTGGCTACCCTTCCATTTTCTCGAGAATTCGGGGTTATGGAAGAAAAACGTATTGCAAGTTTGTTACCGACTCTGTGACAAATACTGTGCTTACAACTTCAACAGCTCGTCATAACCTCATAAATGCTATTTAGCAGCAGGCATTACCTCCGAAATGCTCCAGCGACGGGGAAATATGCTTTATGAATGGATATGTTTCACAACCTTTACTTCATTCCTACACCCACAATTTTATTCATTTACAGCATAACCAAGATCACCACTGGCATTAGATTAATTGCAAAGCGACATAAAAATCTTTTTGTTGAGCCACATGAAAATCTTTTCGCTGAGCTACATGAAAATTGTGTTGCTGAGAGTTATGCTCCGGAAGAGGCAAAATGGCTCCAGAATAAGCAAAATATGACTCAATGGAAAACTTCCTTTTTGGAAAATTTTTATTTTTTTATTTTTTTAGTAGAAAATTATTTTGTTTTTGGCTTAAACCGAGAAATTTTGGAAAATTCGCAATAACTCAAGAACGATAGGGTTGAATAGCAAATGTTACGGATACTGAGAGTTGCGTATTTTTATACTTAATCGTCTGGAATTTCTTTACAATTTCTCTTCGAAACTATTCTTTTTAGCCAATTTTTTCCGAAATTCATGAGTTATTTTTTTTTTCTTTAAGGTCGATAAAATGTTTCAAGGCACCGACCTCATCTAGACGAATTTTTCATCCTAAAGCCAAAAATCGTCGTGGGCGCGGTGCTTCAAGCCAAAGACGGATTTTTCGATAAAAAAAAAACATGTTTTAACGCGGTAAGTGCCTTCAAACATATTATCGAAAGAAAAAAAAATTTCTCTCGTGATTTATGAAAAAAAATACTTCGCAGATACAAGTTTCCCCGAAAAGTTTCCGAAAATATTCCCGACGTTTCATCACAAAAATCGGCATCTTTTTGTATCCCTACCCATTTTTTTCACTCTATGGTTCTTGTGTTATTTTGAATTTTTCGAAATGTATCGGTTTTAGCGGGAAAATACCATAACTGCGAAAAATAATCGCAAAATTTTTTTCGAGAACAAAGATGGAGACTGCCGTTCTTTTTCAGTTTTTCATGGTGAAAAAAAAATTACATTCGCTTCAATGGTGCGCCCGATTCGCGAGGGTCGTAAGAGACCGAAAAACGATCACAAACTAAAGACTATGACGTGGCGGAAATTTTTTTTGGAAAAATATTAAAGTGCAGCAAATCTAATTCTGATTTACCCTTTTTGAAACCCCGACTCGGAAATTCAGTTATCTTTTTTGTTGTCAGAGCTACCTACATTTAAGCGCGGAAAGAAATTTGGACAAGTGTGTGCAAACTTTTGAGCGGTAGTATATGTCCAAGCGTCGACAAGCCCAGCTTACGGCCTACCCACTCATAAGGGACCTCGAGAAATAGAGTACGATCGTGGAACTCGCGACTAGAATCTTCTATGCTAGATTCCGCCGGATTGACTGAACGGATTTTTTTCAGTCAACGACCATTTTCATGATAACAAACCGTGAAGAATTCAAATCTAACATGAAAATTTTCCGTCAACCGTTTCCCCTCCAAAATGAATTCAAGTTGCTGTGACGTCACAAAACGCCTATTTTACGGTATAATAAGAGTGCGGCAGCTTTCGCGCTTCGCTTCCTTTTTAGTACTTGGCACCGAGCCGCTACTGTGTCCCTTGATAATAAAATGTTATGCAATTGACACTGGAATTTGGCAGGAAAACAGCAGAGACTGTCGTATACTGCCCCTAATTTATCGCCCCGGCGTCAAATGCCAATAGGTTATTACACTCAAATTCGTCATGGGACGAATACTTTTATTTTTGTGTTCCAGAAATCAGTCTGGGATATCTTCCATTATGTTATCCCATTCGATTATCCAAATGGAGATTTGCTATTCAATACCGTTATCTCTACGAAGAAAGTGACTTTAAAAAATTCATGCGAAGGTATGAAAGAAACAGTGAATTCTATAGACGCATTACCGATTTCGCCGTTAATTACAATCTTCAATTCATTTACCAATGAATACCGTTTCAGGCGGGATGTAGTATCCTGATTTTTCCAATCATTGCATTCTTTGCCATTCTATCGCTTGATTTTCAAATGGATTATTTGAAAGCTTCAAAATATTTTGGAACCGCTTTTTTGTTTCGTCGGTCGGTGATACAACATTTTCGAGAACGGTCCCAATATGACTGAACCGAACTGGTATCGTTATAGCGAATACCTTGTATCACGAAACGCGTCAATATTTGTGTTGAATCCGTTCTGTAAGTTCGCGGTATTTTCTCGATGATCAACATTTATCAATTTTTCGATGATATTCTTTCAATATTAATTGCAGCGTTGACGATTCAGTCACGTCTCAAATTCATTAAAAAAACCAACATCGAGCAATGCGCGCCAGAAAACACTCAACTGCTGGGAATTCCAATCCCTTGTTGACGAGTTTCTTCGACTGATTTGTAAAAAAAAAGGATAATCCTTACCGTATATCTGCCACATCTGGCAGCCAGTCCTCAATCTTTGCAAATTGACCACGTCTTTACTTCTTATTAGTCAACGTTTTAGTCTACGTACTGATCCTTCAACTCCCCTCTTTCCTTCGTTTTTAGAACGCGTATTATAAACCGCCCGCATGTGCACCTCAGATGGGAAGGTCAACTATACCTCTCGCTCGCTCAGTCTTCTTCTCTCGCTTCGTCGTACCTACCCACTCCAATCTTTTTTTTCGGGCAAATTCCTCCTATGCCAGTTCTCTCGCTCTACAGGGAAAATTCATCCTTTCTCACAAAAAGCGACACTCCTACTAGGCCAAGCAATTAATAGAGCTCTAAAATCACCAGATTTTGTAAAAAATACTAATGGCAAACCGCGAGTGCCATTCGACGCGGAATCGCTCCCCGATCATAACTGCATACTTTTCCACTCGAGATTTTCACTACTTATTTTGTTATTAACAAAATAGTGAAAAAATCAGCACTTTTTTTTGTTTTTTGCTTATAACAGACAAACTATTGAAGGAATGTTGTTTGTTCCAAAAGACGAATTATAAAGAATTGAAAAACGAAAAAAATGAGAGGTCAAACAATTTGATCGCTTAATTATTGAGGGAGAAAACTGCAAAAACCCGAAAAAAGCGTTTTTTTCAAAATTTGTTACGTCGCCATTTTTTAACTTATAGTGATGGCTCTTCGCATGATAGTTTATTATGATACTTACTTCCTGTGTGCGAAACTCAGACGCTGTCCGATAATTAGTTTTTGCGTAATTGCAATAACGAATTTTTTATGCCATATTTTTCCAAGTCCCTCCTTGCCCTGGAAGTCGTCCGAATTGAATTTATCGAACGGATTTAGAAAGTATAAAACTTCAGCTACAAAACGTCAATCTTCGTTTTTTGATGAAATGCCGAAAAATAGGTGAAAATCGCGCGCAAACATGAGCGAAAACGGACGAGCGCGCGAGAGTGGTCGTAGATTGGGGGTAGAGCAAGAGCGTCGGGGAAGGCGTATCTATAGTAATACAAGCGCGCTGCACGCAAGTTGTTGATATTCAAATTTGATTATCTCCGCGACCAGTTGGGCTATCTTAGGATATTTTTTTTTTTTCATTTCGGGGTAACTGGACCCGCGGAAACCATCCCTCATTAATATAATGATTCATTACGATAATTACAAACGTATAGCTAGGAAAATCGAAAGAACGTTTTCCGCTAGTTTTTCATAAAATACAAGTCGATAATCGGTTTCCGCGGTTTCGCGCGGAAAAATCTCTATTGCTTGGCCTATACCCTTTGCAGTGGTTTTTGGCCAGCGCAAGTTCGCCAAACTCCAACTTCCGCGATTTATTCTCACAATCAGTAACTTTCCCTCTCGTTCAACATCATAACAAGAGTGCATTCGTTTTACTTCGAATTTTTCAAATGAAAACGTTTTGTCGACTCAAATATTCTGAACATTAAATCATCTTTGAGGCAAACCTGCGCGACTTAAAGCGCATCAATTGTTGCAAAAACTTGTCATGCATCGTATAGTTGGAAAGTTCGTCGAAGGGCTGTCTCGTTGTTCTTATGAAAAATCTCTATATGCACGCCTAAAGTAGCATCATGACGACATGAAATGGAATATCGACTATCCGGCATTTTTGCAATTTTCTTTATTCGAGACTTCGATCGTATACTTTCCTATAGGCAGCAAATAAGCTATATGGCTTAGTTTATTCTGTTCTGTTTAGTTTAGTTTATTCTGTTCTGTTTCCGTGATTATATGTCCATTAAACCGAAAATCTCTTCTCTTTGCGTAATTAATAACACTTTTCAAGGTTACCGGTAAAAAATTCATGGACCATTGGGAGCACCACCCGTGACATATATATGGGTTATTCCATGCGTAATGAGTCATGTTTTGGCCACCGGTTTTAAGATTTTTTGTCCGTTTATATATCGTTTTCTCATATCATATGAAAATATTTCTCTATAGTTGTAAACCCCAATTGAGACGCGGTTTCTGTTAAGTTCTAATTGGAAAATTGAAAAAAAAATGTATATTTTACATACCTTTAAATGTGTGTCCCTTAAGTGTTAATACAACAAAAATTAAATCTGATCAGCGTTTTTCGACTGAGAAAAAACGCTCTTATCAACAAACCTAATGGAGTATCCATCCGATTTGTAAAAAAAAATGTATAGCCAAGAAAAAGAGAAAAAACCCGTTTTTATTTTTGTTCGGCCCTTAGGGTCTACTAAATTTCATCAAAAATTTGACTGAACATACTTTCACACGTGAAAAACGGTCGGTAAAATTTTGAGCTTGCCTTTATTTATCGTTCACTAGCAATAAAATAAATTAGTTGTCTTGAACAATTAATTACATCAATATTGTGTTGCGAGAGCTCCAATGAAATGAAAATGTGACCATTGTGTTTCGTATTTTTGTGACTCAATGTGCCGTGTTTTTAACGCTTCATGATAACTTTCGTGACAGGTGTTGTAGAAGAGGAATGCGTTTTGAAATTCATTTTTTTATCTTCCGTTGGTATGGCTGCGTGGAACTTCACTGTGCCGGGTACGGTCTTAACCTTCGAATACCGTTCCTTCAAAAATGTCACTGCTGATTCGTGCTGTAGCAAAAGTCGATGCCTTTGATATTTTGCTTCGCCCAATCGAAAAACCGTTGTGGTGTTAAAATCCATCTCTCTGGAGATAATTGAAGGCTCGCGCGTGCGGCAAATCTCTTTACTGTGCCTGATATTCCGTCACCAGCACCTTTTCCATGTGCAGTAGCAAAGACATGCCATTCGGCATCCACACCGAAGTCTTCTTTGTGATGTACCGGGTTGATCAAGTTTTTACATTTCTTGTATTGCTGTGGGGCTCCATTAGAAGAGTAATAATTTTTTTTTACCGAAAATTTGAGTTTCAAGTATCGAACGAGAATCTTTTAAAAGGCATACACTGAACTCATTAGGTGATCAAGACAATCAGAGATGATCGTCAGGTTTTTGTTGACGATTCCATTTTCAGACGTATAATAAGTCACGACGAATGGGTGAATCGTTGCCTGGTCATTATTCCAGTGGAATCCCTGAGGAGCTTCCTGTGCAACGAATGCGTAATTCTGGGCAAAGTCCGAATCGACGACGAATTCTCCTTCTTGAAGATTTTCCTTGATTTTGCGGTGGTACGACGCTTGTTGTTTTGCGATAAAATCGTGATAAATCAACGTTTTCAATTCAGAACATAGAGTATCTACGAAATTATCCGCAGACATCTGCAGAGTATCTAACGTTAATCCGTCTACTGAAAGCCAACGAGAAAATTTTATTGTGTCAATCATCGCGTCATCAAATTTCATTTTAACCATCTCGGTAAATGGTTCCGAATTGATTGAAGAACGCTCTTAAATTTTTCATTACGATCTAATGTAATTCTGGAAATTTTTTATAGCATTCCGTGATTAATGTGAGCACAACATTTCTTCTTAACATTATTACTATTATAATAATAATTATTATTATTATTAAGAATGATGCCCTCCACACGTTCTTCGAATGCGAGGAATGGAGAGTGTGGAGGGCCCCATTGGAGGAAAAGTTCGGGAGCATAACCCCTGATAACATCGTCGGGGTTATGCTCCTGGACGAGGAGACGTGGGCGGAGGTCGACTCTTTCGTTGAGGTCGTCCTCCGCCGGAAAAAGGAGGTCGTGGAGGACGGGACGCCCTGAGGGGCGTCTAGGATAAAGGGCGCCACCCCGAAGTAATGCGAAAGCGGTTCCGGGGTGGCGCTGGGAGAATTGGAGGGGGTTTTTAGCCGGTATACCCGAAAGGGGAGTCCGGCACACGGGGGTCTCGTTAAACGGGACCCTTACGGTGCATAAAGCATTTTCCCCCTCCAAAAAAAAAAAAAAAAAAAAAATTATTATTAAGAATACATAATGTATTCTTAATTATATGTTACGTCCCGGTATTTTTGCCCGATCGTGTTAGGACTTACCGTGGTCGTAGCTGTAAAAGTTGCTCCGGTTTTGGATTTGCAAAGGCAAATCGGGGATTGGAGCCAGTTGTCCAGGCAGGTTGAATATTATTGTTCAGAGTTTTTGATTGTGTATGGAACGTCGCGGGTTGAAGGAACGATTGGTGTTTTGAATTATTGACGCGCGATAAACAATTAACAATGTTTATTATTATTAAAACGATTATTAAAACTTGTACACTTTCGTTTACATATTGGTGGTTTGCGCGAAGACCCTTTGAACAATGAGGTTTAGGGTCATTCGCGTTTATTATTCCGGACTTTATAATTTCGAATTATTTTATTTTATTTCGGTTCGCGAATTATGTTTCCACGTAAACGTTTTTACTATTGCCCCACCGAACTTTGAAGTGGGTCCTCGGCCACGAGGGCCGAGGCTCTTTTTGGAAAAACTTAAATTTGCTGGTAGACCGTTCAGCTCGAGGTCTCCAGATCGACTACTTATTTAATTGTCCGCAAATAGTGCCCTGCACTTTTGTGGATATTAATCCGCGCGTGAAGGCCGCGATAAGCTGGGCTTCGCGCGTTCGGGAGGTGTGGAGCGTCTTCTCGCCACCGTGAGATCTCCAACGTCAGCAAATTTTGTGGACGATCACCGTGAGATCTCTACGGTTGAGACGTTCCCACCTTGATATGATTAAAATTATTTCAATATTAAAAAAGAGTCAATTCGGGTATCGAACGGAATCCCAGGACGTAACAATATGTATTAAGAATACATAATGTATTCTTAATTATATGTATTAAGAATACATAATGTATTCTTAAACAAAATTTGCTGGAGTTAGTTGTTTTTCAGAAAAAAAACCTTCAGTACAGGAAAATTTTTTTTCTTTATGACTACGATATTTTTTTAATAAAGATTGTACCACATGAAACTATTGTCAGAATTGGTCAGATAATGCTAACGAGTTTTTTTCGATAATACAAATTGACGAATAATATAAATTGGCATACAAATAAGCGATTTACACATTAATTTTCCTCAGATTGACATATAAATTAATTTTATTCTGTATTAGGTGACTTTATACTACGGCGATGCGAAACCGAAATTCCTGGAGGAGTTCTTGACAGATGTTTTCATCGAATCGAGAGCATTGATCGGAAATGGATTGACGACGCCCGAAAAAACTTACACCTTCAAGATTGCTGCAATCATTGCAGGTGGACCTGCAACAGCGTTCATAAAACTCATAAAAAACCGTGGAGGTTTTTCAGCATGCCAACGATGCACCATCCCTGGTCTTACTGAAAATGACAAGAGAGTTTATCCGGGAATCGATTTTTCGAAACGGACTAAAGAGAGTTTGATTACTCGTGCTGATAAAGAACACTAACCCACAGACGCCAGAAGTCCCTTTTCAAGAGACGCGGCAGCAGCTCGACGCCAAGTATTAAAAAAAAAAAGCGTAGCGCGAGCCGGCCGTACTCTTATATACAGTAAAATAGGCGTTTTATGACGTCACAGAAACTTTGGAGCGTTTTTACAGAAGAACGGGTTGAGGGAAAAATCTCATATTACATTTGAATTTTCTATGATTTTTTATCTTTCGAATGGTCCGTGGTAGAACAAAATCCGTTCAGCCAATCCGGAGAAATCTAACATTGAAGATTTTGGACTCGAGGTTTGGGATTCCTTCTGTTTCGTGGAGTCAGAAAGGCGTAAGTTGTCCGCGCAGGCGCTTGGACATACGCCCTTTGCGAGACTGGTGGACATTTTTGGCCTGTGACGTCACCCGCTCCGCTGAACGCGGTATCTCTACTCTTCGCGCGCCACTGAGCGAGAGAGACAGATATATCGGGCCTCTCCTTCCCTCTACCGCCGGCGCGCCTATAGCGCTGTCTCTCTCCCTCTACCGCTTCCGCGGCCCGCGCTGTCCCTTGCCGTTTTTGGTATTATTGTAATATTTAATAAAAAAAAAAAAATTTATTCTGAAAAGAAATGAAATCTGAATAAAATAACTTCGCAAAAGTTAAAAAAAAAGAACGCCAAGTATTAAAAAAGGATTGAAATCATTTTTTTTAAGCCAAGAAAAATAAACCGGCGACAACAAAAACTTGGGGTGCATGGTTGAGAAAATAAGCATTTGTTTAATCTTGCCGGGCTTATTTTTTTAACCAAGCACCCCAAGTTTTTGTTGTCGCCGGTTTATTTTTCTTGGCTTAAAAAAAATGATTTCAATCCTTTTTTAATACTTGGCGTTCTTTTTTTGACTTTTGCAAATTTATTTTATTCAGATATTCATTTACGGTATTGAGTCAAACATTCTCTCACTGTACGATCTCAAGCCAATCATCCGCGTAACACAATGTTACCGTCGAGCGCTTCCTCGAAGAAAACGTGTTGTTGTCCTTTTTTTCAGTGATGCTCGTAAAATGGAGTAAATTCATTATGTTTTACGAATAAAAATGGAATTTGAAAAACAACTAAGTTCTAAATTTTTGTTCTGAACGATCGGGGCCTTCATTCCTCCTGAATTAAGAATCAAATTAGATTTATTTCTTTCACGATCGAAGAAAATCGTCGTTTTTCGCCTCTAATCGCTAAAAATGATAACAGACACTTGCGCAACCTCTAAATATTCGCCTACGGCCTCTTCCTTTCACGAGGTTTTTTCCTTTATGATACTCCAACTTTCTATCAACTATGCTCGAAGATTGAAAATTGTTGATTTTTTTTGAGCCACCCTAATATAGATATATCTGAGGTAGACCCGCTCTGCCGCTTTCTCTCTCTCTACTATGTTCTGCGCCCTACGCCATCTCTCTCACTCTACCGCTCGTACTGTATAGGCGCTCGCGCGCAACATTTTGAAATGCTAATTCCAATAATTGTTCTGCGACCAACAGTTCTAAAAAATTCTCCCAACTTTTGTCCACAAAATACTAATAATTTAATTACCATTACAATAAAGCGATAACACACGAGGGAGCACGACTAAAATAAATAAAATCTTAAGGGCATCCCAAGCTCCGTAATACACAACCATTGTCCTTCTGATGCTCTTTTTAAAAACGAAGTTGAAAACATCAATTTACCCTGATCATACACAATTAATGATCGCGTCCTTAACTTTCAAGTGAAAGCGGATTTTTGTTAATACATTTTCGGAAAAATAAGCAATAGAGAATGGATGAAAAAAGAAAGAATTCGCGTTTCAAAAAACTCTTCCGTGCTCGTAACGTTATATATCTGGTAGAATTTTTCTTGAAAACATAGATAAATGACTCATTCTCCCGTACTTCTAGAAAGTACTGAAAAAACGATTGAATAAATGCAGTATAGAAAAATGATAGTCTGACTAGAAATTATTTTCACAAAAGATAATGATAAAAAATAGTGATGAAAATTTTTTACCAATTTTCCAAAATGTAAAATAAATATCAATGTAATTACCATAATCAACATTACGAAAAAAAAGTTGAAACGAAAAAGTGATACCAAGTGCGACTTATTTATTTAGTATTTTACCAATAAAAAGGAGTGATGTCCGGCCAAAATCCCCTCCCAGGGAAAAAAAACTTGCACAAGTACATTGTTTGGTCCCATAGCCGAAAAAAATCCTCCATTCGTGCAGCTGTAAAATTTTGAATATCAAAAATCTGACAAGTACTGGACAGTGATCGGCTCTAACATGTGAATCCAGCCGAAAACAAATAACTGTTTACATCCAGCCTTGAACTTTCTGATATCAGTGACAGGACAAGTATTGAATTGACCACTAGGTACACTGCCGCTCAAAAGTTTAGATACACTACCCAATATTTCTTGCGGCACAAAAAGTTTAATAACTCTGTCAAAAAAGAAGATTTTCCAATTTTCGAAGCGGCGTTTTGAAGGGGATAAATCCAGCTTCAGTTTGCTCCGTTAAAATATTTTTTATGATTTTTTTTCGACTCAGTACGGACTTTGGTTTGTGACTGTTTTTAGGCTTTTTTTTGACCATGGCAAATCAGGCGCACAGCTTCCGGATTTTTTTAATTTTTTCTTTAATGATGACAAACTTAAAACTGCATGCAATAGCTCCATCTTTGTTTTTTAGAAAATTTTTTGCGATTTTTTTTCGAAAAGTTATCTGATTTTTTCCCAAAATCAATCAATTTTGAAAAATTCTAAATAACCCGAGAACTATAGGGTTTAAGAGAAAATGTCAAGAATGAAAAAAGTTGTGTATTTCGACCCTGAATCGCGTCGAATTTTTTTGGAATTATTCTTTGAATTTTTTTTTTTTCAGTATTTTTTTCGAAACTTATTTTTTTTTTAAGGCCGATAAAGTAATGATTCAAGGCACTCACCCGACTCAGATAAGTTTCTCTAAGTTATCTAAGTGTGAGCAGCCTGATTGTCGAAGAAAATATAGCGACATATCTTCTTTCAAAAAACACTTACTCGCGAAGCATCGAAGTGCTACCAAATTCTCCGCACCTAACGTTACAAACGATACTCATGGACTAATAGAAAATGAAACGTTGATGGAAGTAGATGATTTAATCGCTCATTCTCGAATAGCTGATTCCAATACCGCTGATTTTAAATCCGTTATGGAAGAGAGCGCCCTCAAATTTATCGCCGATCTATACAGCAGTTCTACTAATAATAGAGCGTTAATTCAAAAGACAATTGAAAGTGTCGTGGAATTTCTCTCTCCAATCGAAATGTTAAAAAGTGGAAACAATCTGATGAATGGAGAAAGGGCAGATTTTGATTCATCCATTGACACATTGATAAATTCATTTGCTAATTTTAACACGGAGTACAAAAGAGATCAGTACTTTGAGAAAAGTGAATTTTTCATTCGTCCTGTTCCATTTTTCGGTGGTACCATGGCTGACGCAGGGTCATCGAAAGGAACACTGGCAATGGTGATTAAGAATTTGACAGCTCAAATAATACCGTTGCGAGTCGTTCTTAAAAAATTTCTCGAACTTCCTAAAGTGTTTGACACTATCATTTCTTACATGAACGAGCAAAAAGACTCAGCCTCTGTCAGTAGCGTCGTTGGTAGCCCACTTTGGAGAAATATCGAGAGCAACTTCGAGAACAAAACAGTTCTACCACTCTTTCTCTTTTTCGATGATTTAGAAGTTAATAATCCCCTCGGTAGTCACACAGGTGTCAATAAAATTGGAGCCGTATATATTCGTATTGGAGCTATTCCGCCAATATTTGCGTCAATGACAGAAAATATATTTTTAGCTCAAATTCATAACACTATCGATCATCATAATTTCGGGACAAAAAGAATACTCGAACCTCTCGTAGAAGAACTGAAATTTCTCCAAAGTACAGGTATAGAAGTGGATATTAATGGCAATAAAGTAATTGTCTACTTTGCATTAACCTTGATAATAGGAGATAACTTGGGGCTTGCTGAAATTCTAGGGTTCAATGAAAGTTTTAATTCAACATATTCGTGTCGAATTTGTCGGGCTGAAAAAAAAGAGTCGCGTTCTCTGCTTAAAGAAGATCCTCTCCTGATTCGCACTGAGTCGAACTACAAGGATGATTTCGATGCTTCCAAAAAGGAAATCAAAGATCGTTGCATTTTTCACGATATTCCGAATTATCACATAACGAAAAATTTGTATGTTGACATAATGCACGATATTTTCGAAGGCGTTTGTCGATACGATATACCAAAAATCCTCAATCAATTAATTAATGTTGATAAAGTTTTCACTCTCACCGAATTCAACGCGCGTCTAAAGTATTTCGATTATGGATCTGTTTGCGCTTCGAAAAACGTGCTCCTCATTGCAAATAAAAATGTGGTCTGCGGTCAACTCATACTTTCGGCTTCCGAGATGCTCCGATTGATGCGATTTTTAGGTTTAATAATCGGTCATCAAGTCCCTACTAATAACAAAGCTTGGAAACTGTACAAATGTCTACGAAACATCATTTGCATTATTTTAAACCCAAAGGTTCAACCGGAAGAAATAGAATCGTTGGAATCCTTAATTTCAGCCCACCATTCCATGTACAAAAAGCTTTTCAAAGAAGATCTCAAACCAAAAATGCATCGTTTGGTGCACTATCCGCGGATCATCCGTCAAATCGGCCCACTTTCAAATATATATCATGCATGTGATTTGAATCGAAACATCAGGATTTAAAACGCCCATCAAGAACTGCTCTTTGCCATAAGAACATTTGTTTCACTTTAGCTCAGAGACATCAATTAACGTTAGCACAAAGATTTCTAGCGAGAGAGGGGTTCAACCGTAGATTATCGTTTGGCCCGGCAATGCAAATAAGTGTAAGCGAATGTTGGAATTATAACGTTTTCAAAAACTTTTAACCGCATGAATTGGGAGATTCTCTCTTCGGACCATCATGGATCAAAATAAATGGCACAACCTATAAGAAAAACATGATTGTAACTTTGGGAGAAGAAAATAAACAATTTATACTCGGAAAAATAGAGCACGTTTTCATTAATGAGACTGGAGATGCATATTTTTTGGGTACGCAATTGACAAATCTCGGATTTTCTGAGCATTTTCATGCATTTCAAGTCGTTCCATCTGGGAAAACTTGGTTCTGCCTGAAGCAAACAGAGTTAGCATGTTACATTCCGCGGAATGTCCACGTAACGCGTGATGGATCGCATCATGTACCGTGTAGATAGAAAGAACAAAGGGTGAGAATATCGAGCACAGAAACTTCTAATAATATCGATGACTTTTTTTTTAATTTTGGAGAATACATGTTTATTTGATTTTTTTTATGCGTTATTAACTCATCGAAGAGTTTATATGATCGCGATAATTTATGATACGAAATAATTTGTAATACAAAATACATAACCATGTTTCTAATAAATACATTAGACGAGTATTCATAATGTCTCAACAAATATTTCTTTATTGCTATACCTTTTCACCACTTCCTACGAAATTCAAACAGATAATTGATTCTTTTGCTCGAAAGGAAACACCGTTCATGTCTACAGAATACTGCATTTGATTGAAACCAAATTCAGTCATATAGAAAAATTGACAGTTCAAAATCAAGCGAATAGGGTCTATAACATCGTATTCAATATAACTTCATACTTCAGTTTATGTGACTAATCCTTTTTTCCTCCTAATGCACTTGTATAATAAAGATGAACTGTTTTTTCTTAAAATCAATCAACAATTTACTGTACTTGACGACATATACTGGTCCTATTAACCAACCATCATATACAGTTAAACTCATTTTGAATAGTACTGAAAATTAACGCTTGAAAACTAACAGGAGTATTTGCTTGTTTTTATGAAATATTATTGAATCCAAATTCGTGTTTACGTTAATGTGACTAATTTTTTGTTGTTGTAATGTATGTACATATTTGATAAAATCAAACTATATGTTATTAAAGCTACTAAAAATACTATTGATTTACACCAATATGTATGCAGATCGAACAAATCGCGATTGAAACAACCAATTCCTTCGATTGAAAATTGACTAAATTGGTGAGTTAAATCGAGTAAATGTTTCTTTCGCCACCCGCTATCGTAACATCAGGTTCAAACAATCTGATTTCTTTTGAATCTACGAATCCTTTTTATCTGTGTACTACTATCATATTTTCGGAGTTATTCTACGTGGCAACAGTTGGTGACTCACCATGTATAAGATATGTTCATTTTTTCCTATGATCGATTTAGTTATATCATAAAATTATTAAGGAGCAGAACCTGGTTGCAATGCCAAAAAAAGTCAAATGAAATACCTCTTTAAAAAAAAAATCGTTAAGAAAACGACTTTAGTGCACAGTAATTCATTAACATCATTTAGATAAGTAAAGCACTCTTTCAAATTTTTCTACTAAATAAAGTTTTCGGATGCTAAAGAAGACTGGCCCATTATCGTTGACACATATACTGTAAGCAAATTTTGTACTCCACTGTAAAGAATAATTAGTTTTCGCTGCATTCCAACATTCGGAATTGATGCTCTCCACACGTTGTTCGAATACGAGGAATGGAGAGTGTGGAGGGCCCCACTGGAGGAAAGGTTCAGGAGCATAACCCCCGATAACACCGTCGGGGTTATGCTCCTGGACGAGGAGACGTGGGCGGGGATCGACTCTTTTGTTGAGGTGGTCCTCCGCCGCAAGGAGTTCGTAGAGGACGAGACGTCTTGAAGGGCGTCTAGGATAAAGGGTGCCACCCCGAAGTAATGCGAAAGGCGGTTCCGGGGTGGCGCTGGGAGAATTGGAGGGGGTTTTTGGCCGGTATACCCCGGCACACGGGGGTCCCGTTAAGCGGGGCCCTTACGGTACAGAAAGCATTTTCCCCCTCAAAAAAAAAAACATTCGGAATAGGAAGAGACATCAGACCGACTTTAGATGAAAGTACTTACGTCATCAGAACTGTTGTTGCACTGCTGTATAGCGCTGTTCAGTACTTTCCCGAATTTATTTTATTGGAAATGAAATTAAAATTGAATAAAAATTTATGCGACAAAAAAGTAATATAAATGGAGAATGAAAAAAACCAACGAATTTTCAACTGTTGCTACTCCCATATATCACGTTGTTCAGCAATCTTCTCAACTTTTATTTGATGACCGAGGTTTTGGAATCACGGTTTTCATAACCGCCATTTTTTCCGCACAGCTGTTAGGAATAACCACAATTTTTACATTCGCGATCTTTCTAACCACACTATTGACAATAATCGCAATGTTCATAAGCGATATCTTCCTTTCACATTCACAGCAGCTGTCACTGTAAGAACCTTCGAACATATGTACGAAACTCCGGACAAACATTTGAGCATCAGAAATCTGTGCGAAAAAACGCCAGTTGTTTGATGCCATGGGAGATTGATTTTATTCATTAACGCAATGATTTTCTCTTTTTTTTTTGTAAACTGGGTTCGACATTATAGAGGAACTTTTGAGACCGGTCGAAAGAAAAAAAAAGCAATGAAGTGTGTTGATCGAGTATTTTTTATTTTAAAACAATATTTAGGAAATTGAGACGTCATTGTCCAACTGAGGTTGACATTTTTTTATAGTTGGCGCCCTTTTTTTTACACTTTTATAAGGTTATTGTAACATTTAAAAAAAAAACAAGAAAAATTCAACTTCCGAAAAGAAGTGAAATTTCAATAGAATAACTTTGCAAAAGTAAAAAAAAAGAACGCCAAGTATTGAAAAAGAACTAAAATCATGTTTTTTAACCCAAGAAAAGTAAACCGGCGAATAACAAAAACTTGGAATGCGTGGTGAAGAAAATAAGCCCGGGGAGATTTAACATGGACATCAAGAGACTCAGTAGAGTCTCGGGACAAGTACATTGCGGGAGCTCTGCTGTCGTCTGCTTGCCCGAGACGCGCCAGAGTTTAAGGAAATTGAGACGACATTGTCCAACTGAGGTTGCAATTTTTCTATAGTTGGCGCCCTTTTTTTTCACTTTTATAAAGTTATTGTAACATTTAAAAAAAAAACAACAAAAATTCAACTCCCAAAAAGAAGTGAAATTTCAATAGAATAACTTTGCAAAAGTAAAAAAAAAAAACGCCAAGTATTGAAAAATAATTAAAATCATGTTTTTTTACCCAAGAAAAATAAACCGGCGACAACAAAAACTTGGGGTGCTTGGTGAAGAAAATAAGCCCGGGGAGATTTAACATGGACATCAAGAGACTCAGTAGAGTCTCGGGACAAGTACATTGCGGCAGCTCTGCTGTCGTCTGCTTGCCCGAGACTCGCCAGAGTATATTATCTCGGAATAAAGTAAATTTCTGAAAATTGAACTGGACTCTAGTTACGCAATACTCTTCCAATTGAGCCTAATTTGAGCTTGATTGGTGCAGTTTTTGCTGAAAAAAAACTTTGCATGGGTTTCGGAATATGCTCGTTCTAGTCAAGAGACGCGGCAGCGGCTCGACGCCAAGTTTAAAAGAAAAGCGTAGCGCGCGAGCCGGCCGGACTCTTATATACTCGAAAATAGGCATTTTATGACGTCACACAAACTTTGAATCATTTTAACGGGAAAACGGGTTGACAGAAAAATTTCGTATTAGATGTGAATTTTCTACGATTTTTTATCTTTGAAATGATCCTTAGCTGAAGAAAATCGGTTCAGTCAATTCAGAGAAATTACACATGTAAAATTTTGGCCGCGAATTCCAGCAACTTTTCTGTTTTGTCGAGTCATGGTGGACATTTCGGCCCGTGACGTCACCCGCTCCGCTGAACGCGGTATCCCCACTCTCTGCGCGCCATTGAGCGCGGAGAGTGGGGATACCGCGCTCAATGGCGCGCGATTATCTCTGGTAATATTCAACAAAAAGGGTCCAACTTGGGCTCATTTTTTTCGTTTTTGAATGCAGAATCACGTGAGCTTGGGGAAATCTTGCTGGGAGTCAAAAAACTAGTAAAAAATACGATGAAACGATTTAAAAAAAGGGAGAACGAAGGGTGAAAGGGCGCGAGAGAGAAGGGAGAAATCTATGACTCTGAAGTTTGCATCGTTGGAATGCAACGAAATTCATTTTTATCTTTGACAAAAATAATAATTCAAATGCAGAATGCAATTACGATGATGAAATGATCCATTTTTGCCATTCGAAAAGCATATCGGCTCGAAAAATTTGGATGACATTGAAAATTCAATAAAATTAAATATTTTTCGATGCATTTCAACGTTGCAAACTTCAGCATCATAGAAATCTCGCTGGGACTTTTTCGAATTTTTGAAGGATTGACGGAGAGTCTGGCCGGGATTTTTTACGGGGTTGACCAGTGGTCTCGATGGACCTTTTTTAAGGGATAAACTCAGAGTCCCATCCAGATTTTTTCGAGGGATTAACGAAGAGTCTTGACGGAATTTTTTAAAAAGGGTTGACCAACAATCTTTATGAGAGTTTTTAAGGGATTGAGCAAGAATCGGCGGGATTTTTCGAGGGGTTGACCAGGGGTCTCGACGCAAGTTTTTTGACCTTGGAACGGTAGCCTTATTTGATTCAACCTATTCCGGTAACGTGGGGTCATAAATGACCCCAATTCGAAAGATTCATGCCTTTCGTATGATTTAATGAAAAGGGTCCAACTTGGACTCATTCTTTTCGTTTTTGCAGAGAATTTTTTGAGGGATTGGCGATGAGTCTGTACGAGATCGTTTAAGGGGATGTCCAGTGGCGGTCTCGACGAACGTTTTTTAAGAGATAAACTCGGAGTCCCATCGAGATTGTTTGAGGGATTAACGAAGAGTTTTGACGGGATTTTTTTATAAGGGTTGACCAAGGATCTTAATGAGAGTTTTTAAGGGATAAAGCAATAATCTTGCCGGCACTTTTTTAAGGGATTGGCCAATTGTCTAGACAGGATTTTTTGAGCGGTTGATCACGGGTCTCGACACAAGTTATTTGACATTAGAATGGTAGTCTCATTTTATTCAACCAATTCCGTCAACGTGGGGTCATAAATTACCCCAAATTTTAAAATTTCATGTCTCTGGTAAAATTTAAGGAACAGGGTCCAATTTGGGCTCACTCTTACCGTTTTTTAAAGCAAGATTACGTGCACCTGGGGCAATTTTGCTAGGAGTCAAAAAATTAGCCAAAAATGCGATGAAAC
Organism: Diadegma fenestrale; assembly: GCA_037043255.1. NCBI lineage: Eukaryota > Metazoa > Arthropoda > Insecta > Hymenoptera > Ichneumonidae > Diadegma > Diadegma fenestrale. The sequence continues at coordinate 105,957 of CM073309.1, forward strand.
GATGAAAAAAACGTGAGAACGAAAAGAGAAAGGGCGCGAGCGAGAAGGGTAAAATCTCGCCGGGACTTTTTTGACGGATTGACGAAGAGTCTGGACGGCAATTTTTAAAGGGTTAACCAAGGATCTTAATGAGACTTTTTAAGGGATTAACCGCGAATCTCGCCGGGACTTTTTGAAGGGATTGGTCAAGTTAAGGGGTTGATCATGACCCTCGTCGATATATTTTGAAGGGATTGACGGAAGCGGTGTTGACGGAAGTTTTCTAAGGGATTAAGTGGGAGCGTCACGGAGGCTCTTTTTATGGGATTCATAAAGAATATCGCCGCGATTTTTTCCAGAGATTCATCCAGATTCTCATCGAGACTTGTTTCAACAGATTAACCAAGAATCGTGCCGAGACTTTTTTAAGGGATTTGGTCATGAGTCTGGATGGCATTTTTTGAGGAGTCGACTAAGAGTCTCGGCGAGGTTTTTTTAACAGATTGTCCAAGAGTAGACGGGATTTTTTAAGGGATTGACGAAGGGCCTCACTGAGGTTTCATTCAGAGATTGCCCACGAGTCTTTTCGAGGTTTCCTTAAGGGATTGAACAAGAGTCTCGACGAGAGGTTTTTAAGTGTTTGATCATAACTCTTGTCGAGATATTTAAAGAGATTTACCAGGGATGTCGACAGAAGTTTTGAAAGAGATTTATTTTATTTCAAGAACGGCCATCCAGAATCAATATGCCTCCATAATTACAAAAAAAATGTTGATGAATATCCCGCTTTTCAAAAAGAAATGAAATCCGTGGAAAAATACTCTTAAAAAGTAAAAAAAGAACGCCAACTTTAAAAGATCGCAACCTCAGTAGAAAAATGATGACAGAATTTTCTTCATATTTTTCAAATTTTCTTCATATAAATAAAAAACAATTTTGATTTACAAAATTTATTGCATTTTTTCTTCCCTACGAACGAACTTTTGACCTTCATTAAAATCTTCTCGAAAATTCTTAAGCTCAATTGACAAAAAGACACGAAATCATTGCAACACAGCCAAGAATTAAAAAAATAATGAATGGCTACATTTCACAGGGAAACGTGTGCACCCTCAATACATTTTGTGTATTTAAGGGTCTGCAAAAGCTCTGCAAAAAAAATGCAAAAAATTGGCGTGCATGGTTAACTAAAAAAGTTCGGCGAAGGGCTGTGTCATTGTTCTTATTAGAAGTTTCCGCATGCACGCGCAAGGTAGCATTATAACGTCATGTAATGGAAAATGGACCATCCTTCGAAATTCTAAATGTTCGTTGTTTTTTCTGTTCCCTTTCCGCGATGATAATTCCATAGTATTCCAAATGTTCGCTGTTTATTCTGTTCTCTTTCCACGATGATATTTCCTATTTCCATATTAACCAAAAATCTTTCCTCTTTGCGTAATTAATAATCATTTTTGAAAGTCTGGAGAGCCAGCTGAAACGAAACTTTTAAAAAATTTCATTTCATGCAATCTGATAAATATTTTCTTATCTTGACGAGATTTGAATGAACAAGATTTCGATTTTTCAGATGAAAAACAAATGGAAATTCTGTTTTAGGCAGTTGTTCAGGTTTGTCCACCTCTCCCTTAAATTGATTCTTTATCTTCCCGGGCTTTTTTAGTTAACCATGCACGCCAATTTTTTGCATTTTTTTTGCAGAGCTTTTGCAGACCCTTAAATACACAAAATGTATTGAGGGTGCACACGTTTCCCTGTGAAATGTAGCCATTCATTATTTTTTTAATTCTTGGCTGTGTTGCAATGATTTCGTGTCTTTTTGTCAATTGAGCTTAAGAATTTTCGAGAAGATTTTAATGAAGGTCAAAAGTTCGTTCGTAGGGAAGAAAAAATGCAATAAATTTTGTAAATCAAAATTGTTTTTTATTTATATGAAGAAAATTTGAAAAATATGAAGAAAATTCTGTCATCATTTTTCTACTGAGGTTGCGATCTTTTAAAGTTGGCGTTCTTTTTTTACTTTTTAAGAGTATTTTTCCACGGATATCTCATACATTGAAGGAACGGCGCGTCTGTATACGCGCGCAGACCCACACAAGCATAGGCCTCTTGATGCCCATGGCACTCTATATATATATCGCATCTACTACATCGAAGAAACGGTGCGTCTGTATACGCGCGCAGACCCACACAAGCATGGGCCTCTTGATGCCCACGGAAACGCTATAACTATATCTAAAGCAAGAGTGGGTGTCTCTTTCTCCCTCTACCGGTTTCTACGCCGCGCGCCATCTCTCTCACTCCACCGCTCCTTTTTAGTCGTGTTCTTTCGGTGTCGAAGTGATCCAAACCGTGTAGAACTGATCCGCTCACGCATGCGTAGATGGGTAAAAGTGAAATGGACAACACCGTCTACGCATGTGTGTGCGGATTAGTTCCACACGGTTCGGGTCACTTCGAATCCTAAAGAACACGACTCTTCTGTAGTAGGGCTCCAGTGGCGCAGGCGCGTAACATATCTAGTACATCGAAGAAACGGCGCGTCTATATACGCGCGCATACCCACACAAGCGTGGGCCTTTTGATGCCCACAGACAGGGAGACTAGAGGTAAGGAGACCGAACGGGATAGGGCGAGCGGGCAGCAAAACGGTCCCCAAACTTGTGCACCGTGAGTTTCACGATTCCGCCACTAGCGGCGCAAGTGTTCGACTTGTACACATGGTCAATATATCTGTATATACACTTCTCATAATAACAATAGCGAAGTCGGCGCAATCTTTCGAATTTAACTTGGAAGTGCCCGTGAAAGTATCTAGAAAAAATGTCCGGATGTGTGTGTATTAAACTGTGTACTACTTTTTTTCTTTTGACGGTGCAATCAAATATGTGATGGTATTCCATGCAAAAATGATCCTCCCAAAATTTGGAACCTGTAAAAAAAAATTTAACGAACGAACGCTTGAACGAAAAGTGATTTTCCTAGAATTTTAGTTTTCAAAAAAAAATTCAGCGCTGCCGCAAACATCTTTAAGAATTTTTTTTCTAATCCAACATAAAATCACGCAATAAGGTTTCAGGATTTCAAGTGCGGTAACAAAATTTTTTAGTAATTTATGTACAAAAGTTGAGACATTGACCATTGTATGACGACGGACATGCAAATCTAAATTAAGGTTTTCAGTTTTTCTTACATACAAAATGCTTTGCGAACCTAAGTTCATTGGAAAAAGTTGTTACCAATCGAAAATACAACACACTCTTAATTCAAAATTGTCCGAAATGATCTGTATTTATTATATAATGAACAAAATTTAAAAAAAATTTACGCCCGATTTGAAAAAAAAAACAAACTAAATGAAGCTTCTTAGATGTTTCGTAAAAGTGTTTGCAAAGTTTGAAGAGGTTTCACCATTCAGAAATAAAAATATTTGACGTTGATAATGGGAATTTTCAACACACGCCCTTACGAGAAACTACTAAAAATTGTAATTTTTATGAATAAATATCTCGAACTCCCATCGTAAAACCTTCTCAAATTTCGCAATATCTTAGACATCACTATTGTTCTTGTGTGGTGCGTATTAAAAATAATTCTATCGTTTGGTATTCAGCGTCGTCAATTTCTCAAAATTTTGTTCTTTTTTTAATTTCATTTTTTATCTGAAGACCGTCATAACGATTTTCTGTATTTTTGTCTACTTCACGAGAAATACATAATAATGTGGTTTGCTCGAAATCACAAATGAGTACTTTTGAGTATTCCATGGAAGATCAATACGCGTAAGATTGAAGCCTGTCAAAAAAACATTTAGTGGTCGACCTGACACTGTTATTCCGTGATTTTATGCTGAATTATGAAAAAAAAATTCGAAAAGACGTTCGTGGCAGCGCTAAATTTTTTTGTTTCAAACTCAAATTCTAGGGAAACGACTTTTTGTTTCAGCATCAACATTTGCTGTTGCGACAATAAAAAATAAACAGAGTTAATTCATAATTCCAGGTAAAGTATATAAAAGTGATTTGCGCGACCTCTCAAACTTTTTTTAAAGGTCTCAAATTTTTTGGGAAAATCATTTCGGCATGGTTTCTTTTTAAGCACCCTAATCTTGAATGTTCTAAAAGCATTGGAAACGAACCAAAGCTTATTGATGAATGTTTTTTGAATTTAAAGAAAAATGGTTCTTATCAATCTTATTTTTTTTTTTTAATAACGAGCTTCCTAATCGTCGTAAAATTTTTACACGAACTCTTACTTAAATACTTTGTACAAAAACATTCTAAATTTTCAGAATTTTCTCATCATTTTTCATTTCAACGCTTAAGGGGGTTAATGATGGTAGGATTCTTCAAATTTGGGGTGTTTTTACATGGAGTATTCAAGAGCTCGTGTACAAATTTTATTACGATTGAGAAGCTATTTATTGAACAATTGACATCGACAAATTTTTATTTGTCGTTGTTTTATTTGTCAAAGTTTTATTTGTATAAAAATTACCCAACATATTCTTAAACTCCCGGAGCCAAAGCATTTATAGAAAAACCAAGGACGATGGTGGAGGCAGAAAGTCATAGGATTAATTCCGCGGCTCAAATAGTTCATTTTCAATATTTTGAATTGCTTTGTTTTGCAAAATATTTCACATTATGTCCACACAAAAACAATGAACGTTCAATTGCCATTTCTGAAGAAAATTCATCTGTTCGAATTGTGTCTGTTCGTTTTGTTAATTTAATTATCACAAAATTTTCGATCATTATTCTAGCCAATTCCTATTGAAACAATATCAAAAAAATTGACACGAAAAAAAAAAATGTTAGCAGAGAGATTTGAACTCTAGTTGACCAAGTTATGGTCCTGTAATGTTGCCCGTGTCACTATTTCGAGCTTGATATGCTTGATGCTAAAACAAGTATTTCAATTTTGAGAACCGGCTTGATATTTAGGGATTATTGATTGAGTTCGTTGATTTTTATCCGTCTTTTACTTTAAGACTTTCTATAATTTTTAAATCAAGAATATTGGATAGCTAGACATTTAACCTCACTTTTCATGCGTCGCGCGTCTGTTAAAATATATAACGTATCAATATATCTATATCGCTGAGCCGGGTAAAACGGCAACACTAGCGCCACGGCCAAAATATCGTTACTCAAACGTTTTCGGGGACCGTCCACTCAGCATTGCGTTCGGTCTCCTTACCTCTAGTCTCCCTGAAAAAATTGTACATTTGTTCCTTTCTGCCAAAATTCTCATGGAGCCAAAGAAAAAAATTCTTCACTACAACTTCATGCTATAATATTGATTTTTTCCAACTCGTGGTCAAAAGTCGAAAATTTAATTCTCGCGATAAATTGAGACTTTGGCACGTGTTCCCTCTTTGTTTCAGCGTATTAAACCGAGTGGCTGGGAAAAAAATCATAAATTATACGATTTTTACTCGGAGAAGCGCGATTTTCGTTTGAAAATTGTCGAAAAATCGTCTTTTTCAAGAAAAAATCATGGTAATGGGCAAAAAATCATATCTCGATGAAATATTGAGATAGAGACCTGAAATTGAGATTGAGAGTTCTGGGCTTGAATTAAGGTCCACAGAGTATACTTCTAGGGAAAAAATTAGCATTTTATGTTCATGAAGCCAAACAAATAAATTCTTCACTCCCAGTCGCATAAAAATCTTGTCGCTGAGCCACATGAAAATGTTGTCGCTGCGAGTTATCCGGAAGCTTTGGATATCTCGCAGCGACAAGTTTTGCTTCGAAAGGAACCAATTATTGTGGAGTATAACTAACATCGCCGCTGGCGTTGGATTAATCGCAAAGCGAAAATAACTCTCAGCGACATAAAAATCTTGTCGCTGAGCAACATCAAAATCTTGTCACTGAGCCACATGAAAATCTTTCCGCTGAGCCCCATGAAATTCTTATCGCTGCCAGCTATCCGGTATCCGGAAGATCCATATAACTCTCAGTGGCATAAAAATATAAATCCTTCGCGACAAATTCATGTTAAAATATTGATTTCGTGATCAAAAGTTGAAAATTGCATTCCCGCGATAAATTTAGACTTTCGCACGTGTTTTCTCTTCTTTTCAGCGTATCAAACTGAGTAGCTGGAAAAAATGCATAAATTTATACGATTTTTACTCGGAGAAGAGCGATTTTCGTTCGAAAATTGTAGAAAAATCGACATTTTCAAGCAAAAATCATGCTCGTGAGCAAAAAATCATATCTCGATGAAAAATTGAGATAGAGACATGACTCTGGGCTTAAATTGAGCTCCACAGAGTATATTTGAAGGGAAAAAATCAGCAGTCCATTCTCATGGAGCCAAAAATATAAACTCTTCGCGACAAATTCATGTTAAAATATCGATTTTTTCCAACTCGTGATCAAAAGTTGAAAATTGCATTCCCGCGATAAATTGAGACTCTGGCACGTGTTTTCTCTTCTTTTCAGCGTATCAAACTGAGTGGCTGGGAAAAACGTCATAATTTATACGATTTTTACTCGGAGAAGAGCGATTTTCGTTTGAAAATTGACGAAAAATCGTCATTTTCAAGCAAAAATCATGCTCGTGAGCAAAAAATCATATCTCGATGAAAAATCTAGATAGAGACATGACTCTGGGCTCAAATTGAGCTCCACAGAGTATATTTGGAGGGAAAAAATCAGCATTCCATTCGCATGGAGCCAAGAAAAAAAATTCTTCGCGACAAATTCATGTCAAAACTTTGATTTTTTCCAACTCAAGGTCAAAAGTCGAAAATTGCATTCACGCGGTAAATTGAGACTTTCGCGCGTGTTTTCTCTCCTTTTTGGCGTATCAAACTGAGTGGCTGGAAAAAAAGTCATAATTTATGCGATTTTTGATCGGAGAAGAGCGATTTTCGTTTGAAAATTGTCGAAAAATCGTCATTTCCAAGCAAAAATCATGAAAATGAGGAAAGAATCATATCTCGATGAAAAATTAAGATAGAGACATGACTTTTGGCTTAAATTGAGCTCCACAGAGTATATTTGGAGAAGAAAAATCAGCATTTCATTCGCATGGGGCCAAGAAGAAAAATTCCTCGCGACAAATTCATGTTAAAACTTTGATTTCTTCCAACTCAAGGTCGAAAATCGAAAATTGCATTCACGCGGTAAATTGAGACTTTGGCGCGTATTTTCTCTCTTTTTCAGCGTATAAAACTGAAAGGCTAGAAAAAAGTCATAATTTATACGATTTTTACTCGGAGAAGAGCGATTTTCGTTTGCAAATTGTCGAAAAATCGGCATTTTCAAGCAAAAATCATGCTCGTCAGCGAAAAATCATATCTCGGTGGAAAATTGAGATAGAGACATGACGTTGGGCTTAAATTAAGCTCTACAGAGTACATTTCTGGGAAAAAAAATCAGCAATTTATTCCCATAAAGCCAACTAAATAAAATCTTCACTTTCAAGTCATGTGAAAATGGCGTTTTTTTTCTAAGCTGATGGTGAACATGCAAAAATACCATTCTCGAGAGAATATAAGATTATGGCACGCGTTTACGTTTCCGTTTAGCTGAGCAAACCATGTGGACGAAAAAAAAAACATAATTTCACCGTCGTTTCTCGGGGAAGAGCGATTTTCGTTTGAAAATTGATGAAAAATCGTCATTTTCGAGCAAAAATCATATCTCGGTGAAAAATTGAGATGGAGACATGATTCTTGGCTTAAAATGAGCTCCACAGAGTACACTTCTAGGGAAAAAATCAGCAAATTATTCCCACTGGACTGAAAAAATTGGAGACTTTCAATCAGAAAAAAGAAGTGATATCCTAGCCAAAAATCCCCTCTCGGGGAAAAAAGCGTGGATAAGTCCATTTTTTTGTGACCCCCGTTTCCAATCGTTTTCACAGACGAATCCAACCCCCCTAAAAAAGAATTGAAATAAAATGAAGAATAGAAAAAAACCCTCGAAAAAAATAGCTCCTAAAAAAATGGAGAAAAACCCAAAAAAAAATCAAAACAATTGAAAAAAAATACAATGAATGTAAAAATGGTAAAAAAAAAAAATTGATTATTTTCGCTCAGCACGAAAAATTCTTGATATCCATGAAAGGACAAGTATTCCATTGATGGCTGTAAATCAATTAACAAGGATAAGGGAAAAGTTCCAAAAAAATACGGCAAAAAAAAACCCCTAAATACACAATAGCGAATCGACAGCAAAACTTGCGCGACGTGATGGAAAACTAAAGTTTGCCATCGCATGTTGAGCAGTTGAGCGGATGCGCACAGAGTACTTGTCCGGCCCGAAAATTTTTTATTAGAAGTGCTCATAGGTTTTGAACTTAATGGTCGGTGAAAATCCCGAGTCAATCAAGGTTCTCTCCAAAACCGATTTACATTTCAAGTGAATAATACAAAAAAGGGCTAGGAGTGCAATTGTTTCCGATGCATTACGGGTCATTGAATTTAACCAGCTGCACGTTAATCATTCATTAGTTATTATTTTTCTATGTATCCATACTCGTGTAAAATATTGTACAAATAATTAATTTATTAATAGCTGTGGCTATTCGTCCGGATATTTCATACACTAAAAAGAATGGTCGGACGAATGAGCAACCCTTAATCGTACGGATAAAGCGGAAATCATTGGATAAAGCGTGTCTGGACGAATATTATTCGTCCGGCTATCCGGACGACTAGCCATTGCGTTTCTTTAAATAATTGTATATCAAATCGAGAGAAAACTTTGAATTTGTATCAATGCATTTGAATGTATAAAGTTCAGTGATGTTTGTATAACGCCCATCATTTTTCCCATGAATACAACCGAGTTGTTCTATCTATCTAAAACTAGCGGAAGCTAATAAAAAAAATTTCGGGCCGGACAAGTACTCTGTGCGCATCCGCTCAACTGCTCAACATGCGATGGCAAACTTTAGTTTTCCATCACGTCGCGCAAGTTTTTCTGTCGATTCGCTATTATATATTTAAGGGTTTCTTTCTTTGTGCCGTGTATTTTTGGAACTTTTCCCTTTTTCTTGTTAATTGATTTCCAGCCATCAATGGAATACTTGTCCTTTCATGGATATCAAGAATTTTTCGTGCTGAGCGAAAATAATCAATTTTTTTACCATTTTTACATCCATTGTATTTTTTTCAATTGTTTTGATTTTTTTTGGGGTTTTTCTCCATTTTTTAGGAGCCATTTTTTCCGAGGGTTTTTTTTCTATTCTTCATTGTATTTCAATTCTTTTTTAGGGGGGTTGGACTTGTCTGTGAAAACGATTGGAAACAGGGGTCACGAACGAATGGACTTGTCCAGGCTTTTTCCCCCGGGAGGGTCTCAAATACTTCATACAAATACTTGCTCAATATTCAGAAATTTCTTATTACTTTTTATTTCAACCCTTAGTTTGATGGTCTGGCAATAATGGAAAGAGTAGAGGTGGCCCTAGCGCAGTGGTTAGCGCTCCGGACTCCGACTCCGTGGATCCCGGGATCGAGTCTCACTCGGATCACCTTTTTATTCGCTCATTATTGCTGGACCGTGCCTCGTCACAAAATGGTGTCAAAAGTTTCTCGGACCGACAACACGTTCACACATACTACGGCCCAAAGCGGCACATACTACGGCCCAAGCGGCACATCGTGCCTCGTCACATTAGTGTGGTTGAAGTAACTATGATAGACTCTTTACAATTTCGTCTATTTGTACATGAAGTATTCAGGAAGTCGTGTACAAATTTCACGAAGATTAAGACGCTTTCCAGTGAACAATTAACATTAACAGGTTTCATAAATACTCAACATCCTTAATAATGTTCTTGAAAATTTACTTGAACAAATAATGAAAGATTTTATTTGACAAGTGATCATACCTTGGGAAATATATTTTCTGTATATTACTAATATCACTTGTTCAGATAAATTTTGATTTTGTTCACCTTGATTTTATTTATTTTCTTTACCCTGTTTCTTGAAAGAGTTAATTACTATTGTCCATAATTTTTTCGCATAATTCAGCAAAAAATTGAAAAAAACACATTTTGCTAAATTTCTTATGGCATTTAAGACCCTCTACGGGGAAAAAGCCTGGACAATGTCTATTCGTTCGTGATCCCCGTTTCCATGTGTTTTCGCAAAAAAATCAAACCTCCCTAAAAAAAATACGATAAATGTGAAAATGGTAAAAAAAAAGTTGATGATTTTCGCTCATTACTAAAAATTCTTGATATCCATAAAAGGACAAGTATTCCATTGCTGGCTGAAAATAAATTAACGAGAAAAAGGAAAAACTTCCAGAATGACATGGCACAAAAAAACCCCTCAATACAAAATGGCGAATCGACAAAAAAACTTCATCCAAAAAATAAACTACTAAAGTTTGCCATCGCATGTTGAGCGGTTGAGCGGATGCGCACAAAAAACTTGTCCGGCCCGAAATTTTTTATTAGAAATGCTCAACGGAGTTGAACTTGAGATAACGCAATTGCTTGGTCTCAGAAAGCTTTTCAGAAAAGACACGTGAAAAGTCGGTGAAAGTCTCGAGTCGATCAAGGTTCTCTTCTAAACCGATTTGCGTTTCAAGCGAATGATACAAAAAATAGCTAGAAGTGCAATTTTTGCCGATGCATTACGGGTCATTGAATTTAACTAGCTGCACCTCAATTGATCACTAGTTTTTGTTCTCCTTTGTATCCATACTCGTGTAAAACATTGCACAAATAAATAATTTATTAATGATATATCAAATCGAGAGAAAACTTTGAATTTGTGCCAATTCATTTGAATGTATGAAGTTCACTGATGTTTGAATAACGCTCATCATTTTTCTCATGAATACAACCGAGTTGTTCTATCTATCTATAAATAGCGGAAGCTAATGCAAAAATTTTCGAGCCGGACAAGTTCTCAGTGCGCATCCGCTCAACTGCTCAACATGCGATGGCAAACTTTCGTTTTTTACTTCTTGTATGAAGTTTTTCTGTCGATTCGCCATTTTGTATTAAGGGGTTTCTTTTTTCGTGCCATGTCTTTTTGGAAGTTTTTCCTTTTTCTCGTTAATTTATTTTCAGCCATCAATGGAATACTTGTCCTTTCATGGATATGAAGAATTTTTAGTGCTGAGCGAAAATCATCAACTTTTTTTTACCATTTTCACATTCTTTGTATTTTTTTTTTTTAGGGAGGTTTGATTTTTTCGCAAAAACAAATGGAAACGGGGGTCACGAACAAATGGACTTGTGCAGGCTTTTTTCCCCGTGCAGGGGATTTTTGGCCTGGATATCACTTCTTCTTTTTGACCCCTGCGAAACCTGAATTTTGTCATGATCACATGATACTTCGTGAATCTCTCCCCATGGTTTGAATTTGTTTAGTTTCGTCGATCCACTCATACACTACCGCTCAAACGTTTAGATTCACCAGACAAGTCTGCCAAAAAGAATAATGTTTGAATTTCCAAAGTGGCGTTTCAAAAATGATAGATCAGGCTTCAGTTTGCCTCATTCAAATATTTTTTTCATTGATTTTTTTTTTGGCATGGTGCGGACTTTGGTTCCCGACTGTTTTTATGCCTTGTTTCGACCATCGCGGATCCGGCACACGATAAAAGGCATTTTCTTTTCTTTACTATGTAAAACTTGGAATGCAATGCAAAAGCTCCAACTTCCTCTTTTGAAAGATTTGTTGTCATTTTTTTCCCGAAAGTTATTTCGTTTTTGGCTAAAAACAAGAAGTTTTGAAAAATTCAATATAACCCAAGAACGATAGGGTTGATAGAAAACTTATCACCGATACAAGAAGTTGCGTATTTTCATACTAACTCGCCTGGAATTTTTTTAGAATTTCTCTCAGAATTTTTTTTCGGATAATTTTTTTTTTATTTGACCCCTAGCAGGAAAAAAATGCATCACTATCAAAAGGGGATAAATGTACAACATTTTCTCGTGGCTCAGCGATATGATTTTTATGTCACTGAGCCCTCGCGGCGACAAGATTTTCATTTGCCTCAGCGACAAGATTTTCGTGTGGCTCAGCGACAAGATTTGTATGTCCCTGAGAGATATTACCGCTTAGCGATTTATCTTCATGTGGTTCAGTGACAAAATTTTCAGGTCACTGAGCCCTCGCAGCGACACGATTTTCATTTGCCTCAGCGACAAGATTTTCATGTCATTGAGACCTCGCAGCGACAAGATTTTCATTTGCTTCAGCGACAAGATTTTCATGTCACTCACCGACAAGAGTTTATTTCTCTCAGCGACAAGATCCTTATGTCACTGAGAGTTATCCGGAGCTTTCAGATAACTTGCAGCGACAAGATTATCATGTGCCTCTGCGACCAGATTTTTATATCGCTGAGAGATATTATCGCTTGGCGATTAATCTGATGCTTGCGGCATTGGAAGTCATGCTGTAAATGAATAAAATGGTGGGTGTAGGAATAGGTCAAAGGATGTGGAGCATTTTTATTCGTGAAGCATATTCTCCCGTCATTGGAGCATGTCGGTAATATGCCAGCTGAAAATTATAATTTGTGAGGTTATAACGAGCTGTCAAAGCTGTATCACAGCATTCGTTCAGACTCGGTAACGACAAACTTGCAACACGTTCTTTTCCCATAACCTTGCATTCTCGGGAAAATAAATGGTTAGCCAACGTTCGTTGTTCGACAAGGAACAAGTTGTAACAGTTATTTTCTCGAAAATGACAAAGGCGGAAAGGAAAAATATGAACTTATTTCAGCTATCTCTCTCACACTCGCGTCAATATGGCCCTTCGAAATATCAGCTGACATTTTTCGCTCGCTCGTCTGCACCGTCGTGTGCACACGACGGATCCATCGGAATCATCGCAGCCTCAACCAATCAGAAATTTCGTTGCCAGGGATTGGCTAAGATGGGGGCACAGACCCCTTTGAATGTATTGTCGGGCGGCCATGTACAGACACGTCAAATCCTTCGATGTAGCGTGGTTCTGACGAAGGCTGAGATAGGACTAAGCCCGTGCAAAGTTTTTTCTCTCCAATTATTTAATCACTCGTACCGAATTTGGGCTATATCGAAAGAGTATCGCGTAATTAGTCTCCATGTCAATTTTCAGGTCTCTAGACGACTCCTGGGCTTTACGCTTAGCTGAAATGTCATCAAAATTTTTTTTCCCACCACTGCGAATCGCTTTATTACGAGAAAGTATAGACTCGGCAAGCGCTCGGGACAAGCAGACGACGTACAGCTGTTTGTAAATGTATTTGTCCCGAGACTCTGCCGAATCTCTTGACGGCAAGCGCTCGGGACAAGCAGACGACGTACAGCTGTTTGTAAATGTACTTGTCCCGAGACTCTGCCGAATCTCTTGATAATTCCAGTGATATCAATGTCGCCCAATCCTCCCTCAGAGCATTAAATCATCGAATAAACATCGTAATTGAGTAATGACCGACTTTGAGTTAGCGTTTTGTGTGAATTTCTGTTGTCATTTTTTCGACACCATGAAAAAGTTTTTGGGCAAAATGCTAGCCTATCGCTCTTTTGACGTTTGTCTGCTCGAAATTTTCAAGTGTTAAATGATATTTCAACGTATATTCTCTCGTTCATCTTGCTCCTCTGAAGTTAGTATTTCCATTTACGCACTGTGTAAAAAAGAGCTACGTAGGTCACGAAAGAGCGTGCGTAAAGTGCGGAGGTTAAGGTCACACTGTGCTATAAAATTTATTCGGCATAGGGTTGTATATTCGTTGATGGCTCTTCAATTCTTTTAGTCGGCATTGGTCGAGGTTTTTCAAGCAAGACATTTTTTATCGTTGTTCTAAGAGGGCATCCAATTTGTTTTGAAAGAGGAAAGGGTTCCAACTTCTCAGTAGATTTTTCGGGGAAATGCAATGGAAACGGAGTTTTTCTTACTCCGAACGAAATCGCCGCAGGCTCGCGTGATCCTGCATTAGAAAACGAAAAGAATGAGCCTACGTTGGACCCTTTTCATTGAATTTTACCAGAGTTATGAATTTTTCGTAATTGTCAGAGGGAGAGAGACGGCGCTATATGCGCGGTGGTGGTAGAGGGAAAGAAAGGCCCGATAGTAGTCTGTCTCGCTCGCTCAGTAGCGCGCGAGGAATGGGGATACCGCGTTCAGCAGAGCGGGTGACGTCACAGGCCGAAAACGTCTACCAGTCTTGCAAATGGCGTATATCCAAGCGTCGACAACCGCTACTTACGCCCTTCCGACTCTCGGAAACCCCGAGAACCCGAGAATGATCGTGAAACTCGCGGCCGAAATCTTACATGATAGTTTTCTCTGGATAAGCTGAATGAATTTTATTCAACCAACAACCAATCGAAAGATAAAAAATCATAGTAGATCCAAATCTAATATGAGATTTTTCCCTCAACCTGTTTCCCTGTGAGGACGATTTAAACTTTCTGTGACGTTATAAAACGTCTATTTTACTGTATATAAGAGTGCGGTAGCTCTCGCGCCACGGTTCGTTTTTAATACTTGGCGCCGAGTCGCTACCGCGTCTTTTCATTCTGTTCTATCAATAGGGGAATTGTATCATTTGAGGACTTAAAATCTTTTCCCAATTCAACTGCTTCTTCGGAAGTGTTAATTCTTGGCTATATTGCAATCCGGCCAAAATCCCCTCCCGGGGGAAAAAAAACTTAGACAAGTACATTGTTTGGTCCCATAGCCGAAAAAAAATTCTCCATTCGTGCAGCTGTAAAATTTGGAATATCAAAAATCTGACAAGTACTGAATAGACATCGGCTCTAACATGTGAATCCAGCCAAAACAAATAACTGTTTACATCCAGCCTTAAACTTTCTGATATCAGTGACAGGACAAGTATTGAATTGACCACTAGGTATCAGTTAACGAGAATGAAAAAAAACATCAATTGTTTCTTCAAATGTATTGCTGGATTATTTTTAAAAAATGGAGAGCGCGTATGCGCACAGAGTACTTGGCCGGCGCATTACTTTTGACTATTTTGAGCCGTGGTCAATTCATTGAATTCGAAAGATCATACGAAGAAATTTTCTAAGACACCATGCAAAAAATTGAACTAAATTTCTGGCGATAATTATCTGGGCAGCAGCTTTGAAATTTTATTAACTGATTGAGCTGAACCATATCCTAAGCATGTAATAAGTTTGCAATAACAACAGTTAGAATTAGGATTCCAATTATATTCTATTCAAATCGACCCCGAATATTGTGAATATTATGTGAGATTGTTCCGCGATATGCAGGTTGCTTACTTGGTTGAATGTTTGAAGTTCTAGAGTACATGTGTCTGATGAGCGTAGTCCCAATTCGATTCATTCTCGAATGAGCCATTTGCATGAAAAGTAATGGGCCGGCCAAGTACTCTGTGCGCATTTTTTTTAAATAATCTAGCAATACTTTTAAAGAAACAATTGATGTTTTTTTTTCATTCTCGTTAACTGATACCTAGTGGTCAATTCAATACTTGTCCTGTCACTGATATCAGAAAGTTTAAGGCTGGATGTAAACAGTTATTTGTTTTGGCTGGATTCACATGTTAGAGCCGATGTCTCTTCAGTACTTGTCAGATTTTTGATATTCCAAATTTTACAGCTGCACGAATGGAGAATTTTTTTTCGGCTATGGGACCAAACAATGTACTTGTCTAAGTTTTTTTTCCCCGGGAGGGAATTTTGGCCGGATATCACTCCTTTTTGTTGGTAAAATACTAAATAAATAAGTCGCACGTGGTATCACTTTTTCGTTTTAACTTTTTTTTGTAATGTTGATTACAGTAATTACATTGATATTCATTTTACATTTTGAAAAATTGGTAAAAAATTTTCATCACTATTTCTCATCATTATCTTTTGTGAAAATAATTTTTAGTCAGACTATCATTTTTTTATACTGCATTTATTCAATCGTTTTTTCAGAACTTTCTAGAAGTACGAGAGAATGAGTTTATTTATCTATGTTCTCAAGAAAAATTCTACCAGATATATAACGTTACGAGCACGGAAGAGTTTTTTGAAACGAGAACTGTTTCTTTTTTCATCCATTTTCTATTGCTTATTTTTCCGAAAATGTACAAACAAAAATCCGCTTTCAATTGAAAGTTAAGGACGCGATCATTAATTGTGTATGATCAGGGTAAATTTATGTTTTCAACTTCGTTTTCAAAAAGAGCATCAGAAGGACAATGGTTGTATATTACAGAGCTTGGAATGCCCTTAAGATTTCATTTATTTCAGTCGTGCTCCCTCGTGTGTTATCGCTTCATTGTAATGGTAATTAAATTATTAGTATTTTGTGGACAAAAGTTTGGAAAATTTTTTAGAACTGTTGGTCGCAGAACAATTATTGGAATTAGCATTTGAAAATGTTGCGCGCGAGCGCCTATACAGTACGACCGATAGAGTGAGAGAGATGGCGCAGGGCGCACAACATAGTAGAGAGAGAGAGAGAGAGAGAGAGAGAGAGAGAGAGAGAGAGAGAGAGAGAGAGAGAGAGAGAGAGAGAGAGAGAGAGAGAGAGAGAGAGCGGCAGAGCGGGTCTACTTCAGATATATCTATATATCCGAATTTTGAGATGTAACGCGCCTCCGCCACTAGGGCCCTACCACACAGAAGAACGAGCGGTAGTGTGAGAGAGATGGCGCGCATCGTAGAACCCGGTAGAGGGAGAGAGACACATTTACTCTCACTTTAGATATAGATATAACGTCTCTGTGGGCATCGAGAGGCCCATGCTTGTGTGGGTCTGCGCGCGTATGCAGAAGCGCCCTTTCTCCGATGTAGTAGAAGCGATATAGATATAGACCGCAATGGGCATCAAGAGGCCTATGCCTGTGTGGGCCCGCGTGCGTATACAGACGCGCCGTTTCTATGATGTATTAGATATGTTACGCGCCTGCGCCACTAGAGCCCTGCCATAGCAGAAGGATCGGTGGAGTGAGAGAGATGGCGCGCGGCGTAGAAACCGGTAGAGGGAGAAAGACACACCCACTTTCGCTTTAGATGTAGTTATAGCGTCTCCGTGGGCATCAAGAGGCCCATGCTTGTGTGGGTCTGCGCGCGTATACAGACGCGCCGTTTCTTCGATGTAGTAGAAGCGATATAGATATAGAGCACCATGGGCATCAAGAGGCCTATGCTTGTATGGGTCTGCGCGTGTATACAGACGCGCCGTTTCTTCGATGTATTGGATACTAGAACGAGCATATTCCGAGTCTCTTCGCCAGGGAGACTAGAGGTAAGGAGACCGAACGCAATGCTGAGTGGACGGTCCCCGAAAACGTTTGAGTAACGATATTTTGGCCGTGGCGCTAGTGTTGCCGTTTTACCCGGCTCAGCGATATAGATATATTGATACGTTATATATTTTAACAGACGCGCGACGCATGAAAAGTGAGGTTAAATGTCTAGCTATCCAATATTCTTGATTTAAAAATTATAGAAAGTCTTAAAGTAAAAGACGGATAAAAATCAACGAACTCAATCAATAATCCCTAAATATCAAGCCGGTTCTCAAAATTGAAATACTTGTTTTAGCATCAAGCATATCAAGCTCGAAATAGTGACACGGGCAACATTACAGGACCATAACTTGGTCAACTAGAGTTCAAATCTCTCTGCTAACATTTTTTTTTTTCGTGTCAATTTTTTTGATATTGTTTCAATAGGAATTGGCTAGAATAATGATCGAAAATTTTGTGATAATTAAATTAACAAAACGAACAGACACAATTCGAACAGATGAATTTTCTTCAGAAATGGCAATTGAACGTTCATTGTTTTTGTGTGGACATAATGTGAAATATTTTGCAAAACAAAGCAATTCAAAATATTGAAAATGAACTATTTGAGCCGCGGAATTAATCCTATGACTTTCTGCCTCCACCATCGTCCTTGGTTTTTCTATAAATGCTTTGGCTCCGGGAGTTTAAGAATATGTTGGGTAATTTTTATACAAATAAAACTTTGACAAATAAAACAACGACAAATAAAAATTTGTCGATGTCAATTGTTCAATAAATAGCTTCTCAATCGTAATAAAATTTGTACACGAGCTCTTGAATACTCCATGTAAAAACACCCCAAATTTGAAGAATCCTACCATCATTAACCCCCTTAAGCGTTGAAATGAAAAATGATGAGAAAATTCTGAAAATTTAGAATGTTTTTGTACAAAGTATTTAAGTAAGAGTTCGTGTAAAAATTTTACGACGATTAGGAAGCTCGTTATTAAAAAAAAAAAATAAGATTGATAAGAACCATTTTTCTTTAAATTCAAAAAACATTCATCAATAAGCTTTGGTTCGTTTCCAATGCTTTTAGAACATTCAAGATTAGGGTGCTTAAAAAGAAACCATGCCGAAATGATTTTCCCAAAAAATTTGAGACCTTTAAAAAAAGTTTGAGAGGTCGCGCAAATCACTTTTATATACTTTACCTGGAATTATGAATTAACTCTGTTTATTTTTTATTGTCGCAACAGCAAATGTTGATGCTGAAACAAAAAGTCGTTTCCCTAGAATTTGAGTTTGAAACAAAAAAATTTAGCGCTGCCACGAACGTCTTTTCGAATTTTTTTTTCATAATTCAGCATAAAATCACGGAATAACAGTGTCAGGTCGACCACTAAATGTTTTTTTGACAGGCTTCAATCTTACGCGTATTGATCTTCCATGGAATACTCAAAAGTACTCATTTGTGATTTCGAGCAAACCACATTATTATGTATTTCTCGTGAAGTAGACAAAAATACAGAAAATCGTTATGACGGTCTTCAGATAAAAAATGAAATTAAAAAAAGAACAAAATTTTGAGAAATTGACGACGCTGAATACCAAACGATAGAATTATTTTTAATACGCACCACACAAGAACAATAGTGATGTCTAAGATATTGCGAAATTTGAGAAGGTTTTACGATGGGAGTTCGAGATATTTATTCATAAAAATTACAATTTTTAGTAGTTTCTCGTAAGGGCGTGTGTTGAAAATTCCCATTATCAACGTCAAATATTTTTATTTCTGAATGGTGAAACCTCTTCAAACTTTGCAAACACTTTTACGAAACATCTAAGAAGCTTCATTTAGTTTGTTTTTTTTTTCAAATCGGGCGTAAATTTTTTTTAAATTTTGTTCATTATATAATAAATACAGATCATTTCGGACAATTTTGAATTAAGAGTGTGTTGTATTTTCGATTGGTAACAACTTTTTCCAATGAACTTAGGTTCGCAAAGCATTTTGTATGTAAGAAAAACTGAAAACCTTAATTTAGATTTGCATGTCCGTCGTCATACAATGGTCAATGTCTCAACTTTTGTACATAAATTACTAAAAAATTTTGTTACCGCACTTGAAATCCTGAAACCTTATTGCGTGATTTTATGTTGGATTAGAAAAAAAATTCTTAAAGATGTTTGCGGCAGCGCTGAATTTTTTTTTGAAAACTAAAATTCTAGGAAAATCACTTTTCGTTCAAGCGTTCGTTCGTTAAATTTTTTTTTACAGGTTCCAAATTTTGGGAGGATCATTTTTGCATGGAATACCATCACATATTTGATTGCACCGTCAAAAGAAAAAAAGTAGTACACAGTTTAATACACACACATCCGGACATTTTTTCTAGATACTTTCACGGGCACTTCCAAGTTAAATTCGAAAGATTGCGCCGACTTCGCTATTGTTATTATGAGAAGTGTATATACAGATATATTGACCATGTGTACAAGTCGAACACTTGCGCCGCTAGTGGCGGAATCGTGAAACTCACGGTGCACAAGTTTGGGGACCGTTTTGCTGCCCGCTCGCCCTATCCCGTTCGGTCTCCTTACCTCTAGTCTCCCTGCTCTTCGCCGTCAAGACATTCTGCGACTTGCACCCACCATTTATATTCTCTCTCGATTATTTGATAAAAATTGACGGAAAAGAGGTAGCGAGCTTGGTGGCGTTATGGTGTGGGAATGATTTCATTTACTAATTAATATTTCAGATTTTTCCTCTACTACTCAGTGTTTTCATTGATTATTTCGGTATTTTCAATTTTGAACATATTTTTTTTGCTTGGTGGTCGCGGAGCATCGCATTCATACTCTGAGACCGCATCACTGCCAGCTATAATTTTTTAGTAGTTGTAGAGTTACCGGATTTGGGTTTTTACATGGTTTTTTATATCCCGTTTTATTTTTATTTCCTCTGTTTGTTTTTCTGACATACACTCTAAATCTACATTTTTTACTTGGGTTCCGAACGACAGAGAGCACAGCTGGGGACACTTAGAAAAATCAACTGGTATTGGCGGCAATAGAACCCGGGCTCACTGGGTGGGAACTCGGCCCGTTACCACTATGCCACTGCCTCTCACAGCTACAATTTTTTATTATACCCGAAAAAATTCACGAAATGTAAACTTAAAAATAAATTTTCGTTTCTGTTCTATCTAAACGTGGAATACTTAACGTATTAAACGCAATATCAAGAGACGCGGTAGCGGCTCGACGCCAAGTATTAAAAGAAAGCTACCGCACTCTTATATACGCGAATATACCGGAAGTGATGACGTCACAGCGCCTTTGAATCGATCTCACAGATAAACGGCTGGACCAAACAATGTCAATTTTTCTATTGAATTTTTTTCGATTTTTCTCTTCCGATTGGTCTTTGTTGCAACAAAATCGACTCGGTCCATTCTGAGAACGATGATGTTGGTGAAAAATTTTTGAGAATTTGTCTCAAAAGGGGACATTTGTCCCGCTGTGACGTCATCGCGTTTCGTCGTTCGTTTTTCAATTTCAATTATTTAAATTCGAATTTAACAAATAATGAGATATCTTAGTAATATAAAAATAAATAAATAACGTAACGATTTTTTTCGTACAGTCTATATATAATTATATATATATATACATATTATATACATATTATGTGTATATATATTATCCTTTTTTCATCATTTTTCACTTTTCACCTAATATATTTCATATATTTCACCTTTTTATCTCATATATTCCACTCTCACACACACACGTCTACTTTTTAAATTACCCTATTATGCAACCTATTTACTCCCTATATATATACATATCATAGATATATATTCATTTTAAAAAAAATTTATTCACTTTTCACCTTATGTACTTCATACATTTAACCTATTTACCTCATGTATTCCACTTTCACACGTACACATACCTTCTCATATACCCTATTATGTATATATAATATATATTCATCTTTTTCTATTATTTTTCATTTTCTACCTTATATATACTTTATATACTTGATACATTGATAACCTATTCACCTCAGATATTCCACTCTCACACATATACGTTAACTTTTTTAATTACCCTATTATGTAACCTCTTTACTCTTTATATATTTATATTCTACATATTTATTAACACATACATCTTACCTAACCATAAGTTACATATGTTCTATATGTATGTAATGGTGTCGTATGGAATCGTTTGGTAGTCGTATGTAATAGTATGGAATCGTTTGGTAGTCGTATGAAATTGTATGGAATCGTTCGATAGTCGTATCGAATCGAATGGAATCGTTTGTTATCGTTTGGTAGCCGCTTGTACATGTGATTTTAGCTTTCCTTACACGCAGTACGACTTGTATCCTATCCTATTCATGTATCCTATGCATATTTTTTCTTTTTTTCATGGCTAAGCGGTCACCCAACCAAGTACTGACCGCAGTCAACGCTGCTCAACTTGTGTGATCGCCGAAACCACGCACCGACCGGGAACCTATCGCTGTCGGTATCATTCATTTACAAATAAAAATCGAATTCTCAGTAAATTTTCATTACAAATTTAATTATGTCAAAATGAAAAATTCGATTTTTATTCGAAAATAGATGATCAAAATAATTTGATTCATGAATTAAAATTTCATAGGAAAATAACACATTTTTTAAAATTGGAGAGGCAGTGGCTTAGTGGTAATGGGCCCGTTTCCCACCCAGCGAGCCCGGGTTCGATTCCCGCCGCCGACACCAATCGATTTTTCTAAGTGTCTCAAGCTGTACTCTCTGTGGTTCCGAAGCCACGTAAAAAATGTAGGTCCACAGTGCGCAGTGAAGAAAAACAAAAACAGTGGGAATAACAGACACAAATGGTGGAAATAAAGAAAAAATAGAGGAAATACGAAAAAGCATACCATGTAAAAACCCGACAAAGGTATGCATGTAAAACTCCACTACTACTACTACTACTACTACTACTTGCTACTACTTGTACTACTACTACATTTTTCTAAATTAAAATATTACGATTATGAAAAAGTCTGATAAATCAATGCAAATTAAATGGAAAATAATACATTTTTTGAAAACAATCAACAATTTAATCAATCGATTGAAATTCATTAAAAAACTGTTCATTTTTATGAAGAATTACTTTTAATTATTTTTTTAATTTAAAAAAATGTCTTTTTTTAATGGAATTTTCATTTATCAATCAATTTATGTCAGAATTAATTAATTTCAAATTAAAATCAAAATCTCAATAAATTTTTATTGCAAATTTAATATTTCAAAATAAAAAAATCGATTTTCATTCGAAAATGGATGATTGGAATAATTTGATTAATTTATGATCTTTTCATTGAAAATTACACATTTTAAAAATTGAAAGAATCATTATAAGTGATTCTCCATAAAAATGAATAGTTTCTCGATAAATTTAAATCGATTGAATAAATTATTCATTGATTTGGAAGAATCTCTAATTTTTCATTCAATTTCCATTCATTTATAAAAATATTTTACTTCATTCTTCATTTTTAGATGAAAATTGTATTTCCAACAAATTTTCATTTATAAATTCAATTATTTTGAAATGAAAAATTTGATTTCCGTTTGAAAATAAATAATTATGAAAAAGTCTGATATATCAATGCAAATTAAATGGAAAATAATACATTTTTTGAAAACAATCAACAATTTAATCAATCGATTTAAATTTAATAAAAAACTGTTTATTTTTATGAAGAATTACTTTTAATTATTCTTTAAATTCAAAAAGTGTCTTTTTTTAATGCATTTTTCATTTATCAATCAAATTTTGTCAGAATTAATTAGTTTCCAATTCAAATAAAATTCTCAATAAATTTTAATTGCAAATTAAATTATTTCAAAAGAAAAAAATCGATTTTCATTCGAAAATGGATGATTGGAATAATTTGATTAATTAATGAACATTTCATTAAAAATTATACATTTTTAGCAATAAAAGAATAATCATATATTTTCTTCTTTAATGATAATTTTTTTCGTAAATAGATACCGTTGAAAAACTTGAAAAAGTAAAAAGAACGCGATGTATCAAAAGATCGCATCTCAAGTTACAGTTTTCCTAAAAAAATGACTAAAGCAAATTTCAAAAAGACGTGAAATCCGTGGAAAAAACTTTCAAAAAGTAAAAAGAACGCCAAGTATTAAAAGATCGCATCTTGAGTTACAATTTTTTCCTTCCAGGTATCACTTTTCAAAAATAAATCAATCGCACTTACGAAAAAAAGAAATTGAATCGGAAAAAATTTCAATCCCTACAAAGGGCCACTGCAATAATTATCCAGAGAAATTCTTACGCGTAAAGTTCAAAAATTGAACGAGCAAAAAAAATTGAAATCATTGGTTTCGGTAGCAGCCAAGAATCGGACGTACCGACCATTATCGGTACTGTAACAACATGTTGTCAAAGGGCACTGCAAAACCAATGCGAAAACTTGGCGTGCATGGTTAAGTGAAAAAGTTCGGCGAAGGGCTGTGTCATTGTACTTTTCAGAAACTCGCTTCATGCACGCCCAAAGTAGCAGTATGACGTCATGGATTGGGAAATGAACCAATGCGAGCCCTTTTGCAGATTTGCATATTCGAGACCTCCATTCTATCCTTTCCAGCCACCTATTTATGGCTTATCCGGAATTTTCGATTTTTATTCTGGTCTTCCTCCCCGATTCGATAAACCGTGTACATCCATATGATATTTCCATATTAAATGAGAATTTCTTTTGTTTGCGTAATTCATGATAGTCTTTTCAATTGATGAAGAGCCAGGCAAAGCGGAACAGACGGGCGAAACGGGTCACCTCACCAAAAAAAAAATTATGATTTTTACGAAAAGTATCGTGTTTACGAAATTTGAATTGAAAAGGTTTAGATTTTTAGAGATTAATGAAAATGTAAAATAGTATATTACACACCTAGGGCAGGAAAATGAGAAAAGTCTCAGATCACACGTAATCACTGTCGGCCGAGGCAAAGCCGAGGCTGACAAACATGTGGTCTGAGGCTTTACTTTTTCCTGGCCGAGGTGTGTATAAGATTTTTCTGTCCGACGCAGCCGGAATTTCGGGCCGGAGGGCAGAAAATTTTATTTTTTAGGCCATTGTTGTGCTGTCGCTCCACCTCTCCAAGAGGCAAAGCGGAACAGACGGGCGAAACGGGTCACCCCACCAAAAAAAAAATTATGATTGTTACGGAAATCATCATTTTTACGAAATTTGAATTGGAAAGGTTTAGATTTTAGAGATTAATGAAAATATAAAAATTTCATTTTTCAGGCGATTATTGTGCTGTACCCGCCTCTCCGCGAAAACAGATTCTTTATCTTCCCGGGCTTTTTCACTTAACCATGCACGCCAAGTTTTCGCATTGGTTTTGCAGTGCCCTTTGACAACATGTTGTTACAGTACCGATAATGGTCGGTACGTCCGATTCTTGGCTGCTACCGAAACCAATGATTTCAATTTTTTTTGCTCGTTCAATTTTTGAACTTTACGCGTAAGAATTTCTCTGGATAATTATTGCAGTGGCCCTTTGTAGGGATTGAAATTTTTTCCGATTCAATTTCTTTTTTTCGTAAGTGCGATTGATTTATTTTTGAAAAGTGATACCTGGAAGGAAAAAATTGTAACTCAAGATGCGATCTTTTAATACTTGGCGTTCTTTTTACTTTTTGAAAGTTTTTTCCATTGATTTATACAATGAATCACAAACGAAAGGAACGCTGCTGAACTCACACACGCATAACGCAGATTTAGATATTTCATGGACTGGCAATGAGAAAGAGAGAGAACGAAAATGTGCGTGCTTTCTTTCACTCGCTCCTACATCGCAGGAACAACATGTGCGTGCGCACCGCTCTCTCTTTATCCTACAATGCTACGAGATCTCAGCTTAAGGGGATCTAGCAGACGCGTGAGTGCGAGAGAGACAAAAAAAAAGTAGATACACGTTTTTCTCAGAAATCCTTCGTATTTCGAGAAAAATAAAAGTTACACCTTCTTTTCTGGTGAAATGGGAACAACGTGTAACTAATAGTTTTCTTTAAATATTGAGTCTCGCCAAGAAAAACGTGTAGGAGGATTTTTACCGACTGAGCAAGTGATAGACCCTCTTAAGACTCAACGTAAGAGTGAGGAGGATGGGCCCACATTATTTATCAGGTATTCGGAACCTCACTCACTCTCTCTTTCTTTCTCTCTCTCTCTCTCTCTCTCATCGCTTTTCTTCTCTCTTTTTTACATTCCCTTACATCGAACGGCTACGTTGCAAAATTCATTTCATCTAGTAGCAGTTTGCTTCTGGCATTCTCTTCCTTTGTCTACATCTAGCCTGACTTCTTTTCCAGTGCTTAGAACAAAACTATTTGAGCAAATTTTTTTGATTGAGGGCGACGTTGATTAGGCTGAGTGTTCTGAGGCATGCGTGCGCATCTTGTTTTTTCTTGTTAACTTTGGTTTTTCGTTTATTACGCCTTTATTTTGATTGAATTGATTGCCGGTATTTTGCGTGCGTGCGTTTGTGTTTTTTTAATTTTTTTTATTTTGCGTGCGTGCGTATTTGTTTTAATTTCTATTTTTGTTTTTATCTTTATTTTTATTTTCAGTTTTATTCTTATTGGTTGCATTGATTGCTGGTATTTTGCATGCGTTCGTTTTTGTTTTCGTTTTTCCATTTTATTTTTTATTTTATTTATTTTGCATGCGTGCGTTTTTATTTTTATTTTAGTTTTTATTTTCACTTTTATTGTGATTTTTATTTTTATTATCATTGTTCCAGTTTTTTATATTTAATTTTGCTTTTTATTTCATTTTACTTCTGTTGGCGGGATTTTTGAAGCGAATTTTCTATTTCTCATTCCATTTTCTATTCTTAGTGCGTGTGTTTCCACTTTTATTTTTGTGTTTATTTTTCATTTTTATTTTTTGTCTCCTTGCAGTTTATTTCGTTTGCGTAAGTACCAGAGGCGTTTTTTGTTTTTATATTTATTTTTCCAACCAGTACTTTTATTTTTATTTTTACATTTACGTTAATTTTTGTATCTCGGTATCGATTTTTCGTATTTGATTGCTTGCGTTTGGGTTTGTTCGCGACTTCTTTCTTATCTATATATATAAAAGAGTTGCGTGACTGACTGACTGACTGACTGACTGACTGACTGACTGACTGACTGACTGACTGACTGACTGACTGACTGACTGACTGACTGACTGACTGACTGACAGACAACGCACAGCCTAAACCAATGAAGTTAGGATCGTGAAATTTGTCATGGTTACTCCTCTCCCATCGTAGACGCTCACTAAGGACGGATTTTGTTCGTCCTCTATCCAAAAAAAAATTATCGCGAATTTTTTTTTTAGACAATTTTTAGTTACATTTTTAGATAATTATCTAGATTTTTTAGATAATTTTTAGATACATTTTTAGATAATTATCTAGATTTTCTAGATAATTTTTAGATACATTTTTAGATAATTATCTAGATTTTTTGAATAATTTTTTTTTAGATAGAGGACGAACAAAATTCTAGAAAAAATTTTTTTTTTCAAATTAAAAAAAAAATCCGTTAGAGAAATTGAGCGTTTACCATGGCAACGGTTACCATGGCAACGGTTACCATGGCAACGGTTACCATGGCAACGGTTACCATGACAACGGTTACCATGGCAACGGTTACCATGGCAACGGTTACCATGGCAACGTTTATCATGTCAACGGTTACCATGGCAACGGTTACCATGGCAACGGTTACCATGGCAACGGTTACCATGGCAACGGTTACCATGGCAACGGTTACCATGGCAACGGTTACCATGGCAACGGTTACCATGGCAACGGTTACCATGACAACGGTTACCATGGCAACGGTTACCATGGCAACGGTTACCATGGCAACGTTTATCATGGCAACGGTTATCATGGCAACGGTTACCATGGCAACGTTTGCCATGGTAATCGTTTCCTTAGCAACCACTGCCATGGTAATCATCTATCTATATATATAAAAGAGTTGCGTGACCGACTGACTGACTGACTGACTGACTGACTGACTGACTGACTGACTGACAGACAACGCACAGCCTAAACCAATGAAGTTAGGATCGTGAAATTTGTCACGGTTACTCCTCTCGCATCGTAGACGCTCACTAAGAACGGATTTCGTTCGTTCTCTATCCAAAAAAAAATTATCGAAATTTTTTTTTTTTTCAATTTTTTTTTAATTTTTTTATTTATTTATTTTTTTTATTTTTTTTCTATACTCTTCTACCTCAATAAACGTTCACCGAGAACGGATTTTGTTCGTTCTCCACCAAAAAAAATTGAAAAAAAAAAATTTATCAAAAATTTTTTTTTCTTCATCTATATATATAAAAGAGTCGCGTGACTGACTGACTGACTGACTGACTGACTGACAGACAACGCACAGCCTAAACCAATGAAGTTAGGATCGTGAAATTTGTCACGGTTACTCCTCTCGCATCGTAGACGCTCACTAAGAACGGATTTCGTTCGTTCTCTATCCAAAAAAAAATTATGGGAATTTTTTTTTTTTTTAATTTTTTTTTTTTAATTTTTTTTTCATTTTTTTTTTTATTTTTTCTTTCTATACTCTTCTACCTCAATAAACGTTCACCGAGAACGGATTTTGTTCGTTCTCCACCAAAAAAAATTGAAAAAAAAAATTTATCAAAAATTTTTTTTTTCTTCATCTATATATATAAAAGAGTCGCGTGACTGACTGACTGACTGACTGACTGACTGACTGACTGACTGACTGACTGACTGACAGACAACGCACAGCCTAAACCAATGAAGTTAGGATCGTGAAATTTGTCACGGTTACTCCTCTCGCATCGTAGACGCTCACTAAGAACGGATTTCGTTCGTTCTCTATCCAAAAAAAAATTATCTAAATTTTTTTTTTTTTTTTAAATTTTTTTTTTCAATTTTTTTTTTATCTTTTTTTTTATTTTTTCTTTCTATACTCTTCTACCTCAATAAACGTTCACCGAGAACGGATTTTGTTCGTTCTCCACCAAAAAAAATTGAAAAAAAAAATTTATCAAAAATTTTTTTTTTCTTCATCTATATATATAAAAGAGTCGCGTGACTGACTGACTGACTGACTGACTGACTGACTGACTGACTGACAGACAACGCACAGCCTAAACCAATGAAGTTAGGATCGTGAAATTTGTCACGGTTACTCCTCTCGCATCGTAGACGCTCACTAAGAACGGATTTCGTTCGTTCTCTATCCAAAAAAAAATTATCGAAATTTTTTTTTTAATTTTTTTTTTCTATACTCTTCTACCTCAATAAACGTTCACCGAGAACGGATTTTGTTCGTTCTCCACCAAAAAAAATTGAAAAAAAAAATTTATCAAAAATTTTTTTTTCTTCATCTATATATGGGGCATTCCACGCCAAATCGGACACCATTCTGCTTTAGCATCTCCGATTTTTTCGTTAATTTTTTATATTATAATACCCATTGAGAGAAATTTTCATGATTTTTTTCAATTTTTTTCGTCCAGCCGTTTTCGAGATATCAATTTTTCAAAAAAATCGTTCTTTGTTTTTCAAACATCCGTAACTTTTCGGAAAATGGATCGATTGGGACGTTTTTTTTTTTGAATTTTTTGTTTTTTACGGAACTTTAAGAGTACACTATCAGAAAAAATCCAAAACCGTCTGTCTTCAATATTTCGAGTTTTTTTCTATAAAATGTTGATTTCCGAAAAACACGTAGCGATCGATTTTCTTGAAATTTTTTCCTAAAAAACTATAACTCACACCGCAATTTTTAAGCCTAGTCCCGTGATGGGTAAATGATGGGATCCATTTTTTTCGAATTTCTGAAATTTTATGTTTTTTTTTTAAACCACGTAGCAACCGATTTTCTTCAAATTTTCCGTTGAAATACTGTCATGCATCATGCAACGTTGGAATCCATGTTTTTTTGAATGTTAACATTTTTTGTTTCACTTACACTACCAGCGAAAAGTTTCCGGACAAAAATTTGAAAGAGTGCCTGAACGGTTGGCCTAGACCAATTTAACCATCGCCGTTTTGAAGAGGACGGTTCCACCTTCAATTTGGTTTTTTTTTTAAATGTCTACGATTTTTTTTACACTCAGCACTCAGTTTTGAAAACGACAATTTTTTGTCGTTTTCTATCACTGTTTAGAGTGGACCCCGTTCAGAGTCAAAATGTTTTTTAGGCATTTCTGTGGATGAAATCATGAAGGTAGAAGACGACGCTTCAATTTCATTTTTCTAAAATTTTCCTACGATTTTTTTTTTCAAAGATTTTTCGTTTTTTCTGAAAGATTTTAAGGAAAAACGAAAAATCTTTGAAAAAAAAATCTTACGAAAATTTTAGAAAAATGAAATTGAAGCGTCGTCTTCTACCTTTATGATTTTATCCACAGAAATGCCTAAAAAACATTTTGACTCTAAACGGGGTCCACTCTAAACAGTGATAGAAAACGACAAAAAATTGTCGTTTTCAAAACTGAGTGCTGAGTGTAAAAAAAATCGTAGACATTTAAAAAAAAAATCAAATTGAAGGTGGAACCGTCCTCTTCAAAACGGCGATGGTTAAATTGGTCTAGGCCAACCGTTCAGGCACTCTTTCAAATTTTTGTCCGGAAACTTTTCGCTGGTAGTGTAAGTGAAACAAAAAATGTTAACATTCAAAAAAACATGGATTCCAACGTTGCATGATGCATGACAGTATTTCAACGGAAAATTTGAAGAAAATCGGTTGCTACGTGGCTTAAAAAAAAAACATGAAATTTCAGAAATTCGAAAAAAATGGATCCCATCATTTACCCATCACGGGACTAGGCTTAAAAATTGCGGTGTGAGTTATAGTTTTTTAGGAAAAAATTTCAAGAAAATCGATCGCTACGTGTTTTTCGGAAATCAACATTTTATAGAAAAAAACTCGAAATATTGAAGACAGACGGTTTTGGATTTTTTCTGATAGTGTACTCTTAAAGTTCCGTAAAAAACAAAAAATTCAAAAAAAAAACGTCCCAATCGATCCATTTTCCGAAAAGTTACGGATGTTTGAAAAACAAAGGACGATTTTTTTGAAAAATTGATATCTCGAAAACGGCTGGACGAAAAAAATTGAAAAAAATCATGAAAATTTCTCTCAATGGGTATTATAATATAAAAAATTAACGAAAAAATCGGAGATGCTAAAGCAGAATGATGTCCGATTTGGCGTGGAATGCCCCATATATAAAAGAGTCGCGTGACTGACTGACTGACTGACTGAATGACTGACTGACTGACTGACAGATAACGCACAGCCTAAACCAATGAAGTTAGGATCGTGAAATTTGTCACGGTTACTCCTCTCGCATCGTAGACGCTCACTAAGAACGGATTTTGTTTGTTCTCTATCCAAAAAAAAATTATCGAAATTTTTTTTTTTTCTTCATTTTTTTTTTTTTTTTCAATTTTTTTTTTTTTCAATTTCTTTTTCTATACTCTTCTACCTCAATAAACGTTCACCGAGAACGGATTTTGTTCGTTCTCCACCAAAAAAAAATGAAAAAAAAATTTATCAAAAATTTTTTTTTTCATCTATATATATAAAAGAGTCGCGTGACTGACTGACTGACTGACTGACTGACTGACTGACTGACTGACTGACTGACTGACTGACTGACTGACTGACTGACTGACTGACTGACTGACAGACAACGCGCAGCCTAATCCAATGAAGTTAGGATCGTGAAATTTGTCACGGTTACTCCTCTCCCATCGTAGACGCTCACTAAGAACGGATTTCGTTCGTTCTCTATCCAAAAAAAAACTATCGAAATTTTTTTTTTTTTTCAATTTTTTTTCATTTTCTATACTCCTCTCCCATCATGAACGCTCACTAAGAACAGATTTTGTTCGTTCTCTACCCAAAAAAAAATTATTGCAAAAATTTATTTTCCATCATTATACATATTGCGTGATTGACTGACTGACTGACTGACTGAGTGACGGATTGATTGACAGACAACGCACACTCTAAACCACTTAAGATAGGATCGTGAAATTTGTCACGGCTATGAAATTTGTCACAGATACTTCTCTCCCATCGTAGACGCTCACTAAGAAAGGATTTTGTTCGTTCTTTATCCAAAAAAAAATTTTCGCAATTTTTTTTCCGACTGTTGCGTGACTGACTCACTGACTGACACACAAAAAAAAAGACTGGCTGACTGGAAGGACTGGCTGGAACCATGATCCTATCTTCAGTGGTTTAGGGTGTTCGTTTTCAATCAGTCAGTCAGTCAGTCAGTCAGTCAGTCAAGTTTCCAAATTTGATCATATAGACCCCAATGAAAAAATCATTTTCATTGGGGTCCCAGTGTCATTGGAGCCCATTGTGTGCCCAGCGAAGCGGGC
The DNA here is from genome assembly GCA_037043255.1 of Diadegma fenestrale. Classification (NCBI taxonomy): domain Eukaryota; kingdom Metazoa; phylum Arthropoda; class Insecta; order Hymenoptera; family Ichneumonidae; genus Diadegma; species Diadegma fenestrale. The sequence goes on from CM073309.1 coordinate 137,647, forward strand.
GTACCCAAGGCTAGTCTTACATAATTTTATTTTATTTTATTTTATTTTCATTCGTCTTTCATTTATTGGTGTGTTATTCTTGGCTCTTCTAGTTTTTTCTTGCCATGGATAGTGTATTTCCTGTTAATAATTTTCATTTGCTCTTTGGACCCGTCCCGGCCATAAATAAATACATCCATCTATCTATCTATCTCTCTCTTTTCATCTTTATCAACGTATATCTCCCTTTCCTCTTTCGTTCATCTCACCTGATAACACTTCTTGTAGCGCTCCTGTCAAGCTCTCAGCAGTTTGGTCTCCGAGGTTAGCGCACGTATAGAAGTTTTAATTTATAAAAAAGCTATTTTTTTTTTTTTTGGAATTCTCGAGCTTTCCTTTTTGAAAATGAACGGATCGCGGCGGTCTACCTTTTCTTTTTTCTATCTTTGAAACCGCTACAATTCGTCCATCAAACCATTTACAGTCCCGTATCAGTTTTACTTTAAAAAAAAAAAAAATTCACTCTTTGCATTGACTTGGTAAAAAAAAAAAAACATGGGAAGAACGAATGGGAAACTATGCCGTTAGGATCTGGGCACAATTCCACCGCCGATTGCACCCGCGGTTTGCTATTACCATTTTTTTCAAGTAAAAAGCTCCATTTGCTTGGTCTTGTTTTCGACTCTGGCTGCATTTTCTATTCAATCGCGCTTATTCACCGCACCAATGCTCTCGTGCTCGAGTATGCGAGGAGTTGCAATGTCGTGCACGCCCTCAGCCCCGCCTATAACATACACACTTCCACAGCAAACTCGAACTCCCGTCCAATGCAGCAGAGGCTCAGGCTGTTCCACACTACCAACCAATGACGTTCTAGAAGAGTCCCTAGTGGGCTGTCAGCGTTAGCATTTGGGAACGTCTGTCCCTCGTTTCCCTTCGACTACACGCCGAACTCGTTGTTCAGTTCCTCGCCATATTCCCGCGTGACAGTAAGACGTTTTCCACCAGTTACATTTTACCGGGTTTACGTCCTAGAAAAAATATGCAGAAGGGCAAATCAGATTTCGTGTATCGTGAGTGCAGTGTGGAAAAAAAAGATTGAGCGGTGAATTTTTCTGTATATTGTATATATGCCGGTACGCATTACTACAATGAAAAAAAAAAAATTGTGTATGTGAATCACCTCAGCTATAAATTCTTACGGTCTATGATTGACCGTACTGCAAGAGGCTCGAGGGGGGCGTAGCTATGTCCCCAATATTTTTCGGACGTAGCTGCGTAACAAAAACTTCGGCCACTAACGTTTGGATCGTCGGATGAGCTCTTCAAATTTGTCGACTGATTGAGAAACTTGGTGCAAAATATATTCATACAGTCGTTGGAAGTTAAGACACTACTGAATTTACCGGTTTAGTCGAACCAAAGTTTACTATAATATTCATTCACGTTGCAACATACACTACCGCTCAAAAGTTTGGATACAAGAAAGTGATTTTCTTGTTTTACTCAAAGTTATATAACTCAGCTGAAAAAAAAGGAATTGCAATTTTCCAAGCGTCGTTTTAAAGAGGACAAACGAGGCTTCAATTCGCCCCATCCAAAAAAATTTTAATATTTTTTTCGCCCCGGTATTGACTTTGGATCGTGACCGTTTTTGGGTCTTTTTTCGACCGTCGTGAGTCGGGCGCACAATTGAACGATATGGATATTTCTTTTTTACTATAAAAATCTTAGACGGGAGTGCAGAACCTCCATCTCCCTCTTGAGAAAATTTTTTTGCGATATTTTTTCGAAAAGTTATCCTATTTTTTGCTGAAAACGATTTTTTTCTCGAAAATTTTGTCAAAAAATTCTGAAAAAATTCCGCACGATTGGGTGCAAAGATCTGGAACTTTTTGTTCCAGTAACATTTTTTCTTGAACGCCATCGTTCTTGAGTTATTGTCAATTTGTCAAAATGTATCGTTTCCAGCAAAAAATGGGATAACTTTTCGAAAAAAAATCGCAAAAAATTTTTCCAAAGAGGGAGATGGCGGTTCTCCATCCCCATCTAAGATTTTCATGGTAAACAAGAAATATCCATACTTCGTTCAATTGTGCGCCCGATTCGCGACGGTCGAAAAAAGATCCAAAAACGGTCACGATCCAAAGTCAGTACCGGAGCGAAAAAAAAATTAAAACATTTTTTAATGGGGTAAATTAAAGCCTCGTTTGTCCTCTTTAAAACGAAGCTTTGAAAATTGCGATATCTTTTTTTTTTTTTAGCTGAGTTATACAACTTTGAGTAAAACAAGAAATTCATTCTCTTGTATCCAAACTTTTGAGCGGTAGTATACGTCGCGGTACCACCCTATAATAAAAAAATCCATTCTCACTCTCGCATCCGCAATCTAACATCCGCTGAAATCATTCCAAGTTTTTTCACACTTTTATCTTATTACTAATCCCTCAGCGTTTTAAATATCCCAAGAACCTCAACTTTTTCCCCGCTTCATCTCCCCACTGTCACTTTATGACATCGTTCTCCTTCATTCCAACCCTTCACTCCTACGAACGAATTATTGTGCACCCTCGATGACAAAACACAATCATGAAATTTTCATCTGTTACTGAATCCTATCTGTTTTATTCAATCGATTAGGAGATCGTCACAAATTGGTGGTAATACTGAGATCCGGACTTTAACACGGGCAACGACTCAGATAGTGAAAAGTGACGAGAAAAAAGTGAACTATTCAGAAAGCAGTTGAATCGAAAAGAAAAGTGATGAGAGTGACAAAACCTATTTCTCTTTTTCTTCTCAACAAACAAAAGGAGAAAGGAAATCTGCTTCGTCGAAAAAAAGGATAATAGGATAAAATATAACGAAGAGGAAAAAGATAAAATAACACCATCCAGATGCGGAATAAGGAAATCTAAACGTTTTGATACTACTGGCAATGTAAGTAACTCTTCAATACTTCTCTTAAAAATTAATAAATTTATCTAGAGCCGGGAGCGAAACGACAAAGTCGCTCACACATATACAACTTGTGCTTCGTGAGAGGTTTAGAGACGCATGAGCCGATAGCGCTGACCATGTTACACCAACACCGCTTTCCCGTTGCGTATGTGAAGATTGACGAACCGCTCCACAACCCTTCTTTTTTTGTACGTCTCTCCAAGGGCAGTTGATATGATGTTATATGAATCTGTAAACATTGTTGCTCGAAATTGGCGGATAAATAACTTTAATCCAGTCAAATTTTGAACATGTCCTAAAATTCAAACGAATTACGCGAGCTATTTTGAACAAGACTGGTAATAATTCAAAAAAGAAAAAAAAATACTCAAATGAGTGAATTACATTTCTCTAACAGTTTTGACTTGATTTCAACTAAAAACAGAATGATAGCATATAGACATTTTTCTCGTTCTGCTCACAAAAAGAAAGATTGCAAATTCATTATTTTGTACATTTTCAACTCTGCACCTGGAAATACAATTGCCTCTTGATTTTAAATATATTGATCACACTTGATAGATTTGGAGAATTCTACGCCAAACCGACGACATTCGGCTTTTGTATCTCCGATTTTTTAAATAGAATGTCTGTGTTGTTATAATATCAGTTGAAAGGGGCCTCCCTGCTTTTTCATATTTTTTCGTGTCTTGCCTTTTTCGAAATATTGATTCGGAAAAGAACCTGCAAATCATCTGGATTATTGCAAATGACTGTAATTTTCTGTCACCGTAATAATTTTTATTTATTTTAAGAATATATTTATTTACTTTAAGTAAACAATTAATTAAATTCAACCGAATTCATTTATTTATTCTCTACAAATTAATTGATTTTCTTTAAAAAAAGTGAATTTGTTCGAGTCGAATAAATGCATATATTTTAAAGATTCGAGATTTAAAAAACATCGACTAAATAAATTGTAATGAACTTTTTATTATATTAATCGCTGGCAATTACGAAGTATTTGGAGAGCGTAACCTCCGAAATTCTTACGGATTTATTGACAAATGGCCTTATGTCTGCGACATATTTGGCAAAAATAAATACTCGATCACCTAGAAAAGCCGACAATGTTATTTAATTTAGCATTATCGCCTAAAGATTGCCAATGAGAAATAAATGTGATGTGCTACACCATCTTCGAGCTCAACGCGAATTTTTTCTGTTTCTAAAAAAGTCAACTCATCAATCAGAACTTCAAAATTGCGATTACCATGCTCGACTTTATCCGGATAGTGCACGAGTAAAGCTAATAAAAAAAAAAGTTATGCAATCGAGACTGGAATTTGACAGAAAAACAGCGGAGACTGTCGTATACTGCGCCCAATTTATCATCCCGGCATTAAATGCCGGTGATACAAAATTTTCAAGAAGGGTCCCGATATGACTGAATAAATTGGCATCGTTATTGAGAATACCTTGTGTTGCGAAACACGTCAATATTTGTATTGAATTCGTTCTGTAAATTAGCGGTATTTTCTCAATGCTCAACATTTATCAATATTTGGATTATATTCTTTCAATCTTAATCTCAGTGTTGATGATTCAGTCACGTCTCAAATTCATAAAAAACCAACATCGAGCAATGCGTGCCCGAAAACACTTAACTGCTGGAAATTCCCATCCCTTATTGACGAGTTTCTTCGACTGATTTGTAAAAAAAGGATAATCTTTACCGTATGTCTGCCACATCTGGCAGCCAGTCCTCAATCTTTGCAATTTGACCACGTCTTCGCTTTTTATTAGTAAACGTTTTAGCCTACGTACGGAGGCTTCAATTCTTCTCTTTCCTTCGTTTCTCATAACGCGTATTATAAAACGCCCGCATGTGCACCTCAGATGGGAAGGTACAACTATACCTCTTGCTCGCTCAGTCCTCTTCTCTCGCTTTGTCGTACCTACCCAGTCCAATCATTTTTTTTCGTGCAAATTCTTCTCATGCCAGCTCTCCCGCTCTACAGGGAAAATTCATCCTTTCTCACGAAAAGCGACACTCCTACCCTTTACAGTGGTTTTTAGCCAATGCGAGTTTACTAAACTCTAACTTCCACAATTTCTTCTCAGTAACTTTCCCTTTCGCGAATCTCGTTCAACATTGTAATAACATTGTATAATTTTACTTAAAATTTTTTGAATAAATGTGTTCTGTTGACTTAAACGTTCTGATCATTAAATCATCTTTGAGGCAAACCTGCTTGTCTTAAGGAAGCCAGCTCATCGATTATTTCTCAATTTGATTGGACAAGGACTTCCAAGCCTGGTTGGTAAGAGAAAGATTTGTTAATTTTTTAAAAGCATTCTCGCAGTGATTTTCCTCTTGTCAATCTGAGATCGACGAAGAAAACATTGTTATTCTGAAATTGTGAGGGGCTGGAACAAGGAAATGGAGAAAGGGAAACTACAGGGAATATTATTCATTCCATTGAGGAAGAGAGAAAGTAAGATAGACAAGGATGGATGAGTACGCGCTGCTTCCGAAAAACAGCACGATTCGAATTGATTACTAAAACTATCATTTCTTTGATTCCCATCGAAAACCAACATGTTTCGATTTTCACTGCGAAAAGTATCATGTTTGCGCTTGGCCGGCGAAAACTAGCATAATTCGAGCTTCCGCCGCGAAAAGTAGCAATTTTCGCCTCTCGGCGCGAAATTTCCACTAGAAAAAGTAACCGAACTATATTTGAAATAATACTGAAACTGGAAAAACCGAAGAAAATCGAATTGAATTCAGATCTTTAAGAAATGTTTCATAATTTTTTCGGCCCAACTACATCGAATAAAATTCAGGATTTTTACAAACGTTTTACAACTTTTTTCGAGAGCACAACAAGAACTCAAAGAGAAATTTTAAGGGAGTATCATTCGTACAATCACAGCTGAGGAAGAATTCTGGTCAGAATTGTAAAGTTCTATGTGCTGAGTTTAAAATCTGAAATAAATCAATCTTTAGTATTTACAAAAAAAAAGTACAAAAATTTTTGGTGGGATTGAATTTCGATATCGAATTCATCACTTTTATTAATATATTGATCGTAAGAATGATTAATGGCATTTCTCCACAAAAAAAAATATTTCATGATTGAATATATATAAAAAAAAAATTTTATTTGTGTTTTATATTTAGAAAATAATAAACTGATTGGAGAAACAATTGAAAAAATCTATTGAAATCTTAGAGATCGTTGTCGTCGATGTTTTCCGAAAAAGCTTGGCTGTGATCCATGGGGATGAAACCTCTGTTCAGCATTGCTTGCAAATCATTTTATTTTCTTGGAGCAAGAAGCAATTTCATACTTGATGGCTGTCTCAATTTAAATGTATAACCATCTTTCATGGATTTATTTTTTCAATTTTCATCTTTCGTCCTTGAGTGCCTTAGGCTTTGCTGTTTAGAATCTTCGTCACATTGAGTATAACCGACTTCGAGATATTCGAAAAATAGAAAGAAAGAATTGATCAGTTGGTAGATTGATATCCATGTTTTAATGTGATACGATATACCTGTGAGTGATCTTCATCCCCAAATGATTAGCAGCTTTGATGAACATACTGAACACAATTTTATTCCGCTTCGGTCCACCGCAATTGTCGTAAAAAGAGCAAATTCACGAACACCAAGGGCGTGTTTTTTGCTGATATAGCTCCATAAAAATGAAGCAATTTCATTTGCTCCTCGTGAACCGATGGTCTCGTTCCGGACATTACACAGTCCTTTGCGATTAGCCATGTCAAAAATTGTCAAATTCCAAACACACAATTTTGACATATAATAAAGAGGTCCAATTTCCGCTTACGGAATAGACAAAACCTTTTGCAAATCCAAATTGATTGCACCATCCGTGGGAATGTCTATTGCTCGGGCTTTGTCATCTCGCATCAGCTGTCTGGTTCTCTTTTTATTTACTGGGTGTTTTCCATGTTCGCGATGATCCCGATCACTTTCCGTGAGATTAGAAAATACCTCACATTGGTCACATCTTAAAAATACATCAATAATCCTTGAATTAATTTAATACTGTCTGCAGCGATTATGTTTGAAACCTATGTATAAGTAAATTATTTGTTCTCAATATTTAGGGAAATAACAGAACAACCTGTCTTTTTTTTTGAATAAAAAATCCATAGTTAAATTCCGAATTGAAAATTCGCCGGTACATTTGTTCGGACACAAATAACTATTCGCCTCTTTCTGCGACGATATCTTTGTACAATTTGTACGTTTTGCAGAGACTCAATCTTTCTTTCAAAAACTTTTTTGATGTGTTCTCGCGACAATAGTGAGAATCGATGACGGGAAATGAACGTATCTGCTCTCGAACTACATTTTCCAATGACTCAGGAACCTTGAATGGTCTGTTGGAATGTTTCCTTCGTTCATCAGTGCCTATGGCAAGGGTTTCATTAGCAGTCTTCATTTTTTAATCACACGTCCTAATCCACTGATAAGATATATTTATTAAGGTGGTTAAAAAAAACCGACTATTTTTATTTCTTCAAAGCCCGGGTGTAGATTGTTGCAGTAAGATGAACAAAGATGCTTGACTAAATTTGAGCCCTTGAAAAAATTTTTTAGACGTCGTTGATCGCGATTTTCCATTTCTTACTTGAATAACACGCGGGAGACGTTACTAGCTGCTTTTGAATTTTATTCCTCGGTAACGGGTGAGGGTCCAACAACGCGTAAGGTGGTTTCTTGTAGGGATTTGAATGCTCTATAAAAAACGTGTCCTGTCATTTTACGATCAAATTATTCCTACGAAAGTTATTCGATGTCAAATTGACTTTCATCATGTGATTTGGCATCATATCATCTCCTTGGATTATAAAAAAATTGAATAATTTAGATTGCTACTCCTATACGAGATTATTCTTGAAGGAGAACTGCGATTTCCGTCGATTATTTCGTTATATCTACACAAAATGTTGATAAAAAGATTCCAAGTTTCATTAAGTCATTAGGTAATGCTCATCGTTGCAAAAAATTCCAAAATGCATCGGAGTTTGCCATCGTTCGTTTATGATTTCTTTTAGGGCGTTGATTTTTTTTTTTGGAAATGAAATATCAATTCAAATTCAAAGTCATTGGAATTCAAATTCGCCCGAATCGAATGAATCTCACTCTAGTGACCTGTGAACATCATTCTCGATCTAATCGCATAGATTCCAAGAGGAATTATTGATTTCCCCGGAAAAAAAAAAAAATAGTTTGAACCAAAAGTATCAAACTCCATCGTTCTGTAGGAAGGCGTTCTGATGAAACTGATGAGTCTGCTGGGGGGATTATTTTTTTTTTTTCGAACAATTCGCCCGAATCGAATGAATCTCACTCTGCCGACCTGTGAAAATTATTTTCCATCTAATCACAAAGATTCCGGGAGGAAGTATTGATTTCCTCGAAAAAAAAAAAAATCAGTTTGAACCAAAAGTATCAAACTCCATTGTTCCTTAGGGAGGCGTTCTGATAAAACTGATGAGTCTGCTGGGGGGATTATTAATTTTTTTTTCGAATAATTGGTCCGAATTTAATGAATCTCACTCCGCCGACCTGAAAAATCATTCTCGATCTAATCGCATACATTCCGGGAGGAATTATTGATTCCCTCGAAAAAAAAATCAGGTTGAACCAAAAGTATCAAACTCCATTGCATTGTTGAAAGGCGTTCTGATAAAACCGATGAGTCTGCTGGAGGAATTATTTTTTTTTTTTCAATTGATTGGCCCGAACCGAATGAATCTCACTCCACTGACCTGTGAAAATCATTCTCGATCTAATCGCATAGATTCCTAGAGGAATTATTAATTTTGCCGAAAAAAAAAAATTAGTTTGAACCAAAAGTATCAAACTCCATCGTTCTGTAGGAAGGCGTTCTGATAAAACTGATGAGTCTGCTGGGGTGGTATTCATTTTTTTTTCGAATAATTGGCCCGAATCGAATAAATCTCACTCCATTGACCTGTGAAAATCATTCTCGATCTAATCGCATAGTTCCGGGAGGAATCATTGATTCCCCCGAAAAAAAATTAGGTTGAACCAAAAGTATCAAACTCCATCGTTCTGTAGAAAGGCGTTTTGATAAAATTCATGAGTCTGCTAGAGGAATTATCAATTTCTTTTCGAATAATTGGTCTGAATCGAATGAATCTTACTCCGCTGACCTGTAAAAATCATTCTCGATCTAATCGCATAGATTTCTAGAGGAAATAATGATTTTTCCCTCAAAAAAATGAGAAGATCAGTTTGAACCAAAAGTATCAAACTCCATCGTTCTGTAGGGAGGCGTTCTGAAAAAACTGATGAGTCTGCTGGGGGGATTATTAATTTCTTTTTTCGAATAATTGGTCCGAATCTAATGAATCTCACTCCGCCGACCTGAGAAATCATTCTGGATCTAATCGCATAGATTCCTAGAGGAATTATTCATTTTCCCAAAAAAAAAAAAAATTAGTTTGAACCAAAAGTATCAAACTCCATCGTTCTGTAGGAAGGCGTTCTGATAAAACTGATGAGTCTGCTTGGGAGATTATTATTATTTTTTTTTTTTTGAATAATTCGCCCGAATCGAATGAATCTCACTCTGCCGACCTGTGGAAATCATTCTCGATCTAATCGCATAGATTCCTAGAGGAATTATTGATTTTCCTTAAAAAAAAAAAAAAAAATTAGTTTGAACCAAAAGTATGAAACTCCATCGTTCTGTAGGAAGGCGTTCTGATCAAACTGATGAGTCGGCTGGGGGAATTATTAATTTTTTTCCAGATAATTGGTCCGAATGGAATGAATCTCACTCTGCTGATCTATGAATCATATTTTCGATCTAATCGCAAAGATTCCGGGAGGAGTTATTGATTACCTCGAAAAAAACTCAGTTACAACCAAAAGTATCAAACTCCATCGTTCTGCAGAAAGGCGTTCCGATGAAACTGAAGTCTGCTGGGAGAACTATTAATTTTTTTCGAATAATCGGTCCGAATCGAATGAATAGCTCCACTGACCTGTTAGAAGCATTCTCGATCTAATCGCATAGATTCCTAGAGGAACTATTCATTTTCTCGAAAAAAAAAAATTAGTTTGAACCAAAAGTATAAAACTCCATCGTTCTGTAGGAAGGCGTTCTGATAAAACTGATGACGGTTCATATGTTTTTGGAAAAAAATAAAGTTTCTCTCTGAAACCGAAAGATATTCCTTGTGGATGCTCTACTTAGTAGTGTGGGTTTTGATTTTTCCGAGTCGGTTCATATGTTTCCGGAAAATAATAATGTTTCTCTCCGAAACCAGAAGGGATTTCTCGCGGATGCTTTACTGAATGGTGTGGGTTTCAAGATTTCGCAGTCGGTCCACGTTTTTCCGGAAAAATGATGTCTCTCTCTGAAACCAGAAGAGATCTCTTGCGGATGTCTTACTGAATAGTGTGGGTTTCGAGATTTCGCAGTCGGTCCACGTTTTTCCGGAAAAAATTATGTTTATCTCTGAAACCAGAAGAGATTTCTTGCGGATGCCTTACTGAATAGTGTGGGTTTCGAGATTTCGCAGTCGGTCCACGTTTTTCCGGAAAAATGATGTTTCTCTCTGAAACCAGAAGAGATTTCTTGCAGATGTCTTACTGAATAGTGTGGGTTTCGAGATTTCGCAGTCGGTCCACGTTTTTCCGGAAAAAATGATGTTTCTCTCTGAAACCAGAAGAGATTCCTTGCGGATGCCTTACTGAATAGTGTGAGTTTCGAGATTTCGCAGTCGGTCCACGTTTTTCCGGAAAAATGATGTTTCTCTCTGAAACCAGAAGAGATTTCTTGCAGATGTCTTACTGAATAGTGTGGGTTTTGAGATTTCGCAGTCGGTCCACGTTTTTCTGGAAAAAATGATGTTTCTCTCTGAAACCAGAAGAGATTTCTTGCGGATGCCTTACTGAATAGTGTGGGTTCCGAGATTTCACAGTCGGTCCACGTTTTTCCGGAAAAAATAATGTTTCTCTCTGATACCAGAGCAGATTTCTTGCGGATGCTCTACTTAGTAGAGTGGGTTTTGATTTTTCCGAGTCGGTTCATATGTTTCCGGAAAAAAATAATGTTTCTCTCCGAAACCAGAAGAGATTTCTCGCGGATGCTTTAAAAATTGAAGATTATTTTTCTTATTCGCATCAAATTTGACGTTGTTCCGTTTGGAGTATATACTGAAGTAATCGCACGAAGAATCACGATTGGGAATCGCGTTTTCGTGTTTCTAATTGGAAAATAGAATTTTTATTTTTTTTTGTTCTAATAAAAATTAGAGATAATTTTTCTTATTTGCATCAAATTTGACGGCGTTCCGTTTGGAATATACGCTGAAGTAATTGCACGATGAATCACGATTGGGAATCGCGTTTTTGTATTTTTAATTGGAAAATGTAATTTTTCTTTTTTTTTCTAATAAAAATTAGAGATAATATTTCTTATTGGCATCAATCTTGACGGCGTTCCGTTTGGAGTATACACTGAAGTAATCGCACAAAGAATCACGATTGAGGATTGCGTGCTGTGATCTGCTTGCCTGAAACTCGCCAGAGTATATTATCTCTGATTATATAATTACGACTCTAATTTGTCAAATGTATGTCAATATTTGTTTTCCTCACAGACTTTCAAATAAACGAGAAATTGAAAAGAAGGAAATGAAGTTTCATGATTACAGAAATAACCTTTCTTTTTAAAAAAATCCGATATACCTTTAAAATAACAAATGCTTCAATTTAGGACTGGGAAAAGACATTACATTTTTTTAGAGCATCAAGATCGAATAAGATGGGCTCGTTGTCGTCAGAGATGTCCAAAACTCGATACAAATGTATTGCGCTACTCAATCGCTACGCGATACATTTGTATCGCGTACTCGATACTCGATACAAAAGTAGCGCGTAGCGAAAAATTTTGCGATACTCGATACGAAAGTAGCGCGTAGCGAAAAATTTTGCGATACTCGATAAAAAAGTATCGCGTAGCGGAAAATTTTGCGATACTCGATGCAAGAGTAACGCGTAGCGGGAAGATTCGCTATACTCGATACGAAAGTATCGCGTAGCGGAAAATTTAGCGATACTCGATATAAAAATATCGCGTAGCCAAAAATGTTGCGATCCTCAATGCAAAAGGATCCGGTGACAGGAAATTTTGCGATACTCAATCCAAAAGTATCGCGTGGTGGAAAATCCTGCGATATCGTGGGACTAAAATTTTCCCGATACTCCATTTTTTTGAAATCTTTTTTGCGGTACTCGATATCAATGTATCGGAAGGGTAGAACTTTTACGATTTTGAGAGAAAGTGGTAGCTATGTGAAGGTGCAGTTTTTTTCAATTTTGTCAATTTCTCAAGGCGTGTCTGTGTTTGTGTGTGTGTATGTTCAATGCAAACGTTTATAACTCGAGAACGGTTTGAGCTACAGGGCTCCCGTTTTGCGCAGATGTTAATCTAGACAAGCTCTTTATTCTCTGAGAACTTAATTGGAATCACTATAAAAGTACGAATTCTACGGCATAATCGACACATAAGTATCGCGCAGCGATACTTGATTCAAAAGTATCACGGAACGAAAATTTTCGCGATATTCGATGGAAAAGAATCGGCCAGCGGAAATTTTTGCAATACTCGATACAAACGTATCTAGCAGCGATATTGTTCCTGGATATCATGATATGAGTGTCCATGGAATGCACGAATGAAATAAAAATACGAGAATAGATAACAACGATATTTCGGGATGTCAAAAAATCGTTTTGTTTATTATGTTGATATTTACATTTCCATGTTTATGTATACTTACATGTTTTTCAATCAAATCCGACGAAATAATCATAATTGATGTTATTAAAGTGATTTTTTTTACACTATCATGAGATGATAATTTGTTTTGATTTGGAAGTGGGAATTTTCGTAGAAGTGGCGATAACTCCACCAAAGAAGCAAGGGATGTAATGAAAACTCTAAATGAAATTGACGATCCGATAACTGTATCAAACGTTCAATCTAATATCACTGCTTGACCAATAGAAGTAATCATTACAAGAAAAAAATCATAATAGCACTTTAACTAGTACAGGGTGGCGATAACTCGACCAACAGAGCTTTCAGACATGACGATAAACTCAACCAAGATTTATAAATGTGGCGATAACTTGACCAATATCTCGCAAAATTCGTATTTAAAAAAAATTTTGACATCTTTTCTAGAAAGTAAAAAGAAGTACAGACTTATATGCAATATCTTAGAAAATTTGCAAAGCCATTAGATAGTTTTTTGAGAAACTCAGATTTTCGTAAAATTCGAAAAATCATAAAATTTAACCTATTCAACTGATATTTCCCAAATTCAATACCAACCTTCCTATTATATATTTTTTTTATTCTTCTATTTATGAAACAAAGTAGTAATAAATCTCGATTTTGCGGAATTTGGAACACTTACAACCTTATTCTTTTCACATCAAAATGCCATAGAATTCGTATTTTCATAGCAATTCCGACAGAAATTATCAGAGAACGAAGAGCTTGTATAGATTGACAAATGTGCAAAACGGGAGCCCTGTTGCTCAAACCCTTCTCGAGTTATAAACGTTTGAATTTTGCAGCGCCAGAACACACACATACACACGGACGCGGACGCACACGGCACGGACACGGGCAAATTGACAACTGAAAATAACAAAAATAACTGTCACATAGCTTTGTCTTTGCGGAAACAAAATCACAGAATTTTTACTCTTCTGATACACTGATATCGAGTATTGCGAAAAAATTCCAAAAAAATCGGGCATCGGAAAAATTTTCGTCACACGATACTTTTGTATCAAGTATCGCAGAATTTTCTGCCACGCGATACTTTTGTCTCGAGTATCGCAAAATTTTTCGCTACGCGATACTTTTGTATCGAGTATCGACATCGATGCGATACTTTTGTATCGAGTATCGCAAAAAAATTCGCTACTCGATAAATTTGTATCGAGTATCGAGTATCGATCGATACAAATTTTTGCCATCTCTGCTCAGGAACAGACGACAAGTTGTCGTCTGTTCCTGAGTTAAGCGTCATTTATGCGGTCTTGCCGGCAGCTCCGGGCTCGTTGTCGTCTGTTCCTGAATCGAGCGTGATTGATTCGGTCTCGCAAGCAGCTCCATCCTGCAAAAATATCAGATTAGAGACTACCTTCCCTCCCTACGTGCATAATATCACTCGTACTCGTGCGAATATGCACCATAAGCCTTCGACTCATACGGCAACTTTACGCGCGATGTACTACGACGCTTTTCGCACTTGTTGGGCAGGGTGTTCGTTCGACCCGGGGCAACTCCCTACTGTGTCAAATATACCCCGCAAAACTATAGCGGTGAGGGTACAGTTGACACGGTAGGCAGAGTTGCCCCGGATCGAACAGACACCCTGCTCTTTCAGCAGCGGGTTTCAGAGAGAATGCCCGCATCGCTTTTCGCTGCGGAGCTTTGAGGACTCACATGATTGTCCTGTGAGTCCTCAAAGCTCGCCAATGTTTTTGGTCTTTATCCTCGATGCACGCCAATTTTTTGCATTTTTTTGCAGAGCCTTCGCAGACCCTTAAATACACAAAATGTATTGAGGGTGCACACGTTTCCCTGTGAAATGTAGCTATTCATTATTTTTTTAAGTCTTGGCTATGTTCCAATGATTTCATTTCTTTTTGTCGATTGAGTTCAAGAATTGTTAAGAAAATTTTGATGAACGTCAAAAGATCGATCGTAGAGAAGAAAAAATGCAATAAATTTCGTAAATAAAAATTGTTTTTTATTTCAAAGTGATATCAAGAAAATTTAGTCATCATTTTTCTACCGAGGTTGCGATCTTTTGAAGTTGGCGTTTTTTTTTTACTTTTTAAGAGTGTTTTTCCACGGATCAAATTTACAATTCTCCACAATTGTCCTTTCCACGCGCTTCGATTCGACTGGAGGTTCAGCCGTCGTCAATATTCGGCGGCTGGAAGGCAGCCGACGCGGTTCTTGTTCATCCGATTTCTGGAACAAACAATTTTATCTCTATAGTATTGCAGTTAAATCCTCACCTGGACATTTTATTACTTCGGAGAATGGAATATAACCTTGGCTGTTGGTTCCATCGCGATGGGTAGAGATCGTCAGTTACGATTTGAGGCCACACGTGAGCACGATACTTGTTCGTCGAACAATGGAGGAAGCGAGAATGATGAAAGCGCGCGGATTGCGTGTGTGCCGAGAGGAGCAGGGTGTCAGTTCGACACCGGTCAATTCGACATTCCTTAGTTTGGCATCCCCACTGCGCCACCGAGACAATGCCGTGTCGAACTGCCCGGTGCCCCGGTGTCGAACTGGGACCCTGCCAAACTGTTGAGTCTGCTGGGGGGATTATTAATTTTTTTTCGAATAATTTTCCCGAACCGAATGAATCTCACTCCACTGACCTGTGGAAATCATTCTTGATCTAATCGCATAGATTCCTAGAGGAATTCGTGATTTTCCCGAAAAAAAAAAATTAGTTTGAACCAAAAGTATCAAACTCCATCGTTCTGTAGGAAGGCGTTCTGATAAAACTGATGAGTCTGCTGGGGGGATTATCAATTTTTTTTCGAATAAATGGTCCGAATCTAATGAATCTCACTCCGCCGACCTGAAAAATCATTCTCCATCTAATCGCATAGATTCCGGGAGGAATTATTGATTCCCTCGAAAAAAAAATCAGGTTGAACCAAAAGCATCAAACTCCATCGTTCTGTAGGAAGGCGTTCTGATAAAACTGATGAGTCTGCTAGGGGTATTATTTTTTTTTTTGAACAATTCGCCCGAATCGAATGAATCTCACTCTGCCGACCTGTGAAAATCATTCTCGATCTAATCGCATAGATTCCTAGAGGAATTATTGATTTTCCCGAAAAAAAATATTAGTTTGAACCAAAAGTATCAAACTCCATCGTTCTGTGGGAAGGCGTTCTGATAAAACTGATGAGTCTGCTGGGGGGATTATTCATTTTTTTTTCGAATAATTGGCCCGAATAGAATGAATCACACTCCACTGACCTGTGAAAATCATTCCCGATCTAATCGCATAGATTCCGGGAGGAATTATTGATTCCCCCGAAAAAAAATCAGGTTGAACCAAAAGTATCAAACTCCATCGTTCTGTAGAAAGGCGTTTTGATAAAATGTATGAGTCTGCTGGGGGAATTATCAATTTCTTTTCGAATAATTGGTCCGAATCGAATGAATCTCACTCCGCCGACCTGAGAAATCATTCTCGATCTAATCGCATAGATTCCTAGAGGAATTATTGATTTTCCCGAAACAAAAAATTAGTTTGTACCAAAAGTGTAGTAAGAATATTTATTCTTTACGTTGAATACGATTGTAAAATATAAGATACGTAATATGTGGAACTGAAAGTCTCTATCAAGAGACGCGGTAGCGGCTCGACGCCAAGTATTAAAAGAAAGCTACCGCACTCTTATATACGCGAATATACCGGAAGTGATGACGTCACAGCGCCTTTGAATCGATCTCACAGATAAACGGCTGGACCAAACAATGTCAATTTTTCTATTGAATTTTTTTCGATTTTTCTCTTCCGATTGGTCTTTGTTGCAACAAAATCGACTCGGTCCATTCTGAGAACGATGATGTTGGTGAAAAATTTTTGAGAATTTGTCTCAAAAGGGGACATTTGTCCCGCTGTGACGTCATCGCGTTTCGTCGTTCGTTTTTCAATTTCAATTATTTAAATTCGAATTTAACAAATAATGAGATATCTTAGTAATATAAAAATAAATAAATAACGTAACGATTTTTTTCGTACAGTCTATATATAATTATATATATATATACATATTATATACATATTATGTGTATATATATTATCCTTTTTTCATCATTTTTCACTTTTCACCTAATATATTTCATATATTTCACCTTTTTATCTCATATATTCCACTCTCACACACACACGTCTACTTTTTAAATTACCCTATTATGCAACCTATTTACTCCCTATATATATACATATCATAGATATATATTCATTTTAAAAAAAATTTATTCACTTTTCACCTTATGTACTTCATACATTTAACCTATTTACCTCATGTATTCCACTTTCACACGTACACATACCTTCTCATATACCCTATTATGTATATATAATATATATTCATCTTTTTCTATTATTTTTCATTTTCTACCTTATATATACTTTATATACTTGATACATTGATAACCTATTCACCTCAGATATTCCACTCTCACACATATACGTTAACTTTTTTAATTACCCTATTATGTAACCTCTTTACTCTTTATATATTTATATTCTACATATTTATTAACACATACATCTTGCCTAACCATAAGTTACATATGTTCTATATGTATGTAATGGTGTCGTATGGAATCGTTTGGTAGTCGTATGTAATAGTATGGAATCGTTTGGTAGTCGTATGAAATTGTATGGAATCGTTCGATAGTCGTATCGAATCGAATGGAATCGTTTGTTATCGTTTGGTAGCCGCTTGTACATGTGATTTTAGCTTTCCTTACACGCAGTACGACTTGTATCCTATCCTATTCATGTATCCTATGCATATTTTTTCTTTTTTTCATGGCTAAGCGGTCACCCAACCAAGTACTGACCGCAGTCAACGCTGCTCAACTTGTGTGATCGCCGAAACCACGCACCGACCGGGAACCTATCGCTGTCGGTATCATTCATTTACAAATAAAAATCGAATTCTCAGTAAATTTTCATTACAAATTTAATTATGTCAAAATGAAAAATTCGATTTTTATTCGAAAATAGATGATCAAAATAATTTGATTCATGAATTAAAATTTCATAGGAAAATAACACATTTTTTAAAATTGGAGAGGCAGTGGCTTAGTGGTAATGGGCCCGTTTCCCACCCAGCGAGCCCGGGTTCGATTCCCGCCGCCGACACCAATCGATTTTTCTAAGTGTCTCAAGCTGTACTCTCTGTGGTTCCGAAGCCACGTAAAAAATGTAGGTCCACAGTGCGCAGTGAAGAAAAACAAAAACAGTGGGAATAACAGACACAAATGGTGGAAATAAAGAAAAAATAGAGGAAATACGAAAAAGCATACCATGTAAAAACCCGACAAAGGTATGCATGTAAAACTCCACTACTACTACTACTACTACTACTACTTGCTACTACTTGTACTACTACTACATTTTTCTAAATTAAAATATTACGATTATGAAAAAGTCTGATAAATCAATGCAAATTAAATGGAAAATAATACATTTTTTGAAAACAATCAACAATTTAATCAATCGATTGAAATTCATTAAAAAACTGTTCATTTTTATGAAGAATTACTTTTAATTATTTTTTTAATTTAAAAAAATGTCTTTTTTTAATGGAATTTTCATTTATCAATCAATTTATGTCAGAATTAATTAATTTCAAATTAAAATCAAAATCTCAATAAATTTTTATTGCAAATTTAATATTTCAAAATAAAAAAATCGATTTTCATTCGAAAATGGATGATTGGAATAATTTGATTAATTTATGATCTTTTCATTGAAAATTACACATTTTAAAAATTGAAAGAATCATTATAAGTGATTCTCCATAAAAATGAATAGTTTCTCGATAAATTTAAATCGATTGAATAAATTATTCATTGATTTGGAAGAATCTCTAATTTTTCATTCAATTTCCATTCATTTATAAAAATATTTTACTTCATTCTTCATTTTTAGATGAAAATTGTATTTCCAACAAATTTTCATTTATAAATTCAATTATTTTGAAATGAAAAATTTGATTTCCGTTTGAAAATAAATAATTATGAAAAAGTCTGATATATCAATGCAAATTAAATGGAAAATAATACATTTTTTGAAAACAATCAACAATTTAATCAATCGATTTAAATTTAATAAAAAACTGTTTATTTTTATGAAGAATTACTTTTAATTATTCTTTAAATTCAAAAAGTGTCTTTTTTTAATGCATTTTTCATTTATCAATCAAATTTTGTCAGAATTAATTAGTTTCCAATTCAAATAAAATTCTCAATAAATTTTAATTGCAAATTAAATTATTTCAAAAGAAAAAAATCGATTTTCATTCGAAAATGGATGATTGGAATAATTTGATTAATTAATGAACATTTCATTAAAAATTATACATTTTTAGCAATAAAAGAATAATCATATATTTTCTTCTTTAATGATAATTTTTTTCGTAAATAGATACCGTTGAAAAACTTGAAAAAGTAAAAAGAACGCGATGTATCAAAAGATCGCATCTCAAGTTACAGTTTTCCTAAAAAAATGACTAAAGCAAATTTCAAAAAGACGTGAAATCCGTGGAAAAAACTTTCAAAAAGTAAAAAGAACGCCAAGTATTAAAAGATCGCATCTTGAGTTACAATTTTTTCCTTCCAGGTATCACTTTTCAAAAATAAATCAATCGCACTTACGAAAAAAAGAAATTGAATCGGAAAAAATTTCAATCCCTACAAAGGGCCACTGCAATAATTATCCAGAGAAATTCTTACGCGTAAAGTTCAAAAATTGAACGAGCAAAAAAAATTGAAATCATTGGTTTCGGTAGCAGCCAAGAATCGGACGTACCGACCATTATCGGTACTGTAACAACATGTTGTCAAAGGGCACTGCAAAACCAATGCGAAAACTTGGCGTGCATGGTTAAGTGAAAAAGTTCGGCGAAGGGCTGTGTCATTGTACTTTTCAGAAACTCGCTTCATGCACGCCCAAAGTAGCAGTATGACGTCATGGATTGGGAAATGAACCAATGCGAGCCCTTTTGCAGATTTGCATATTCGAGACCTCCATTCTATCCTTTCCAGCCACCTATTTATGGCTTATCCGGAATTTTCGATTTTTATTCTGGTCTTCCTCCCCGATTCGATAAACCGTGTACATCCATATGATATTTCCATATTAAATGAGAATTTCTTTTGTTTGCGTAATTCATGATAGTCTTTTCAATTGATGAAGAGCCAGGCAAAGCGGAACAGACGGGCGAAACGGGTCACCTCACCAAAAAAAAAATTATGATTTTTACGAAAAGTATCGTGTTTACGAAATTTGAATTGAAAAGGTTTAGATTTTAGAGATTAATGAAAATGTAAAATAGTATATTACACACCTAGGGCAGGAAAATGAGAAAAGTCTCAGATCACACGTAATCACTGTCGGCCGAGGCAAAGCCGAGGCTGACAAACATGTGGTCTGAGGCTTTACTTTTTCCTGGCCGAGGTGTGTATAAGATTTTTCTGTCCGACGCAGCCGGAATTTCGGGCCGGAGGGCAGAAAATTTTATTTTTTAGGCCATTGTTGTGCTGTCGCTCCACCTCTCCAAGAGGCAAAGCGGAACAGACGGGCGAAACGGGTCACCCCACCAAAAAAAAAATTATGATTGTTACGGAAATCATCATTTTTACGAAATTTGAATTGGAAAGGTTTAGATTTTAGAGATTAATGAAAATATAAAAATTTCATTTTTCAGGCGATTATTGTGCTGTACCCGCCTCTCCGCGAAAACAGATTCTTTATCTTCCCGGGCTTTTTCACTTAACCATGCACGCCAAGTTTTCGCATTGGTTTTGCAGTGCCCTTTGACAACATGTTGTTACAGTACCGATAATGGTCGGTACGTCCGATTCTTGGCTGCTACCGAAACCAATGATTTCAATTTTTTTTGCTCGTTCAATTTTTGAACTTTACGCGTAAGAATTTCTCTGGATAATTATTGCAGTGGCCCTTTGTAGGGATTGAAATTTTTTCCGATTCAATTTCTTTTTTTCGTAAGTGCGATTGATTTATTTTTGAAAAGTGATACCTGGAAGGAAAAAATTGTAACTCAAGATGCGATCTTTTAATACTTGGCGTTCTTTTTACTTTTTGAAAGTTTTTTCCACGGATATAATATAAGCGATGTAAAATACTGGATCTCTTTGTCAATGCGTGTGATCACGCTGACGGTCCTGGCCCGAATGTCGTTTTTCGACTTACTTTTCCCTTAGCATTTCTTAATATAAACCATCATGGGCATTGTTATAAAGTTGAAACTAAACATCTCCATTTTCATATACGCCGCAATCTTAACAGAGCCTTTGGCGGCGACGCCATCTTTTATTCCGTTGTTTGAGGAACGCTCATCGATGACCGTGTCAAATTCCTCGTGAGTGCCCCAGACTCGCTACGCATAACCCGGTCCACATGTTGGATCTTTGGCGACGCGAAGAGGGATTCCTCGCGTCATAATACCTCCATAATATAAACGGTTACTTCAAAAGTATCAAACTCCATCGTTCTGTAGAAAGGCGTTTTGATAAAATTTATGAGTCTGCTGGGGGAATTATTCATTTTTTTTTTAGAATAACTGGTCCGAATCGAATGAACCTCACTCTGCTGACCTGTGAAAATTACTTTCGATCGAATCACAAAGATTCCGGGAGGAATTATTGTTATTATTAATATCTTAACAATATCCTTGAAAAAAAAAATCAGTTTGAACCATAACTATCAAATTCCATCTTTCTGTAGGAAGGCGTTCTGATAAAACTGATGAGTCTGCTGGGGGGATTATTAATTTTTTTTCGAACAATGCGCCCGAATCGAATGAATTTCACTCCACTGACCTGTGAAAATCATTCTCGATCTAATCGCATAGATTCCAAGAGGAATTATTGATTTTCCCGAAAAAAAAAATTAGTTTGAACCAAAAGTATCAAGCTCCATCGTTTTGTACAAAGGCGTTCTAAAAAAACTGATGAGTCTGCTGGGGGGATTATTCATTTTTTTTCGAATAATTTGCCCGAATAAAATGAATCTCACTCCACTGACCTGTGAAAATCATTCTTGATCTAATCGCATAGATTGCTAGAGAAATTATTGATTTTCCCGAAAAAAAAAAAAAAAATTAGTTTGAACCAAAAGTATCAAACTCCATCGTTCTGTAGGAAGGCGTTCTGATAAAACTGATGAGTCTGCTGGTAAAAAGATTCCAAGGTTCATTAAGGAGTTTCGATAGTGATTGTTAGGGGGGGTGAAGTGGAAGGGAAACCTATTGTATTTCTGCAGGGTTCCAACTGCTGAACGTGAAAAAAGTCCTATGTTTAATGAATTTATTCTCACAGATTAACACGTAGATCCTATCTGATTTTTTTTTTTTTTTGATATATTATATATTTATATAATTTGTTACGATGCAAAATTATTTTTATAACTCCTCATGAATATTTCGGAAATTGACTAATAACGGTCGGAAATCTGAAAACACTGTAAAAGTTTTCGTGCTTCTGAGGTGGTAGCATTGGTCGTTGACTCGTTTGAATTCGATGTCCATAACCTCAAAACCGATGCCAAAACCATAACCTCAAAAGTTGTTGTGATGACATTTTTCAATAATGGACAGAGCGGAAAAAGTGAAATCGATGAAACGTTGGAAAGGAAGATTGGTGAGCGAGGCCACATATACGGAAAACAAGTGCAAAAATAAAAATTATTTAACATTGATTAATACGTGGCACACAAATTTCTTTTTTTTTCAAACAATTAATGTTGCAGTTTCACTTGTCCCACTCGTAACCTATTCTTGTACGCGATGATATTTCAAATCGCGCGCCACTCGCCCCAGAAGCGACGTTGCCACGTCATACGTCATTCTGGTTAGAATGCCCGTCAAAGTCATGATTTATTCGGCTATTTATTTTATATCTCCTAAACGAATCAGACGATTATGTTCCAGCTTCGCGTGAATAACCTTTAATATTTGATTAATTATTCCCCAATTTTTTGTGCATTTTCCAATAATATTTTAGACGCAATGATTTTTTTACGAAACTTGCATGGGTCCTAGCGGGTAGTTGCGCTATGCTTACATGCTAATTTCGAAAAATTGTATCTTTGAAACAAATCAGGTGATCTTTTCCAAATTTTTAGAGGAGATTCTGAATGATTGAATCTCTATGTGTGATTTTTTTCATTGCAACGTCATTGATTTGCACTTCCTATCGAAACTCCTTAAGTCATTAGGTCATGCTCATTGTTGGAGAAAATTCTAAAATGCATCGGAGTAGTCCATCTTTCATTTATAATTTCTTTTAGGGCGTTCATTTTTTGGAAATGAAGTATACTTTCATACATATAATAATCAGCATAAAAACCGCGCCGAGGAAAACAGTACCCTGGCGAGGAAGGTACTTGGAACTATTTATTGACCATGCTGTCGGAAGACGCCGTGCATGACGGCGCCTGAAAGAAAATCATGAGCTAGTTTGGGCAGAGGAGGTGCGTAGTAAAAGCCTACCAACAAACGGGGACATCTTTAACCTGCGGCCTCTTTTCGGTCTGCCTCCCTTACCACGGGAAGGAAAAGACGATCTATGGGATGCCCTCGTAGAGAAGCTCTTTGGGCCAACAGAATTCTAATTTTACGGTTATGTTTTTTTTTCACTCTTCTTTTTTTCACCCTTAAGAACTCCTAGATATAACACACATAGCTTCCTCTCTCTTCTCTTTTCCTCTCGCATGGATCTACATAAGGCCATACGAACACGGTTACTCATTAGAAAAATTCCCACAGCTCGCCATGAACTCACTTATTCCAACCAAATCTCCACTCCACCGACTGGGAAAAAGCTACGTGGTATACACAGGGACAGTATATACTCCATCTGATATTTTGTACGTCATAAAGAAAAAATATATCAAATGAATAGAAAAATACCGTGGCATCATCGAACAATATCTTAAGGAATTTCCTATTTTCGAAATGGGATTATTAGAGCCATTGGATATCGGGAGCTGTGCCATTAAAATAACTGAAACATGGTTAAGAGCAAACATTTTACAAACAGCAAACGGGTTTGCAACAATCAATCTTGTGGACCTTGGAGGAATTTTAGTAGTGAACAATTACGATTTAAGGGCTCTGCCTCCATGGATAAAGAGGGAACAAGGGTTAGCAATAAGAGTTCATTTGGAAAATGCAGAACCCAAAACCGAAGGGCCATGGCCAGATAGCAAATCACATTTTTTGAACGATATTCTGACAAAACGACCACTTAAGATCAAGGGAACCTATTGTCGTGGACATGGTGACTCCATGTCACTGGCAGTAAAATTACTGGACATGCCCACAGGTTTAGATATCAAACGAATTTTAATTACACGAGGTTTGACTCAAGATGGATCCGTGGAAGATAGACTACTCACAGACATCCATCCTAACCACATTGAAATCCTGCTTCCCCCACGCATGGCCACACACTATATTTGACGCCAACTTGAAAAGGACATACGAGGTACCCTTTTCAAAAAAAGAGTCATCGCGATTCGAATGAATCAATAATCAATAAAGGAAAAAGGGAGGAGAGAACTAATTACGTTCTCCTTGATTAATAATAATAGTAATCACAATAACGATAATGATACATACTCCGTCAAAAAAAAATCAAAAATCAAAAAAATAATAATATGCATATATCAAAATAATAATGATAATAATAACGAAATATAAACTTCGAATCAAAATAGATGAAGAAAATTAGAAAAACAAAATGGAAAATGAATTTCCCATAAATTTGAAAAAAAAGAGAATAAAAACAAAAGAAATACACTGCCGCTCAAAAGTTTAGATACACTACCCAATATTTCTTGCGGCACAAAAAGTTTAATAACTCTGTCAAAAAAGAAGATTTTCCAATTTTCGAAGCGGCGTTTTAAAGGGGATAAATCCAGCTTCAGTTTGCTCCGTTCAAATATTTTTTATGATTCTTTTTCGACTCAGTACAGACTTTGGTTTGTGACTGTTTTTAGGCTTTTTTTTGACCATGGCAAATCAGGCGCACAGCTTTCGGATTTTTTTGATTTTTTCTTTAATGATGACAAACTTAAAACTGCATGCAATAGCTCCATCTTTGTTTTTTAGAAAATTTTTTGCGATTTTTTTTCGAAAAGTTATCTGATTTTTTCCCAAAATCAATCAATTCTGAAAAATTCTAAATAACCCGAGAACTATAGGGTTTAAGAGAAAATGTCAATAATGAAAAAAGTTGTGTATTTCGATCCTGAATCGCGTCGAATTTTTTTGGAATTATTCTTTGAATTTTTTTTTTTTTAGTAATTTTTTCGAAACTTAGTTTTTTTTTAAGGCCGATAAAGTAATGATTCAACGCACTCACCACACTTAGATAACTTAGAGAAACTTATCTGAGTCGGGTGAGTGCCTTGAATCATTACTTTATCGGCCTTAAAAAAAAACAAGTTTCGAAAAAAATACTGAAAAAAAAAAATTCAAAGAATAATTCCAAAAAAATTCGACGCGATTCAGGGTCGAAATACACAACTTTTTTCATTCTTGACATTTTCTCTTAAACCCTATAGTTCTCGGGTTATTTAGAATTTTTCAAAATTGATTGATTTTGGGAAAAAATCAGATAACTTTTCGAAAAAAAATCGCAAAAAATTTTCTAAAAAACAAAGATGGAGCTATTGCATGCAGTTTCAAGTTTGTCATCATTAAAGAAAAAATAAAAAAAATCCGGAAGCTGTGCGCCTGATTTGCCATGGTCGAAAAAAAGCCTAAAAACAGTCACAAACCAAAGTCCGTACTGAGTCGAAAAAAAATCATAAAAAATATTTTAACGGAGCAAACTGAAGCTGGATTTATCCCCTTCAAAACGCCGCTTCGAAAATTGGAAAATCTTCTTTTTTGACAGAGTTATTAAACTTTTTGTGCCGCAAGAAATATTGGGTAGTGTATCTAAACTTTTGAGCGGCAGTGTATATTAATAATAATAATAGTAATAATAATAATAATAATAATAATAATAATAATAATAATAATAACAATAATTACTGAAACGAATAATAAATTTAATAACAAAAAAAAATTAAGAAAAAACAGAAAAATATATATAATGAAGTGAATAATTTTGGGAGGAAGGGTCGATAAATAAATATTCGAATCGAAGATTTCGAGTATAAAATTTTTTTTCATTTATTCGCTTTTTCCCTCCCGGAAGAAGCACAAAAACACCCCCATACAAATTCTCTCTCAATAAAAAAATATATATCAAACGAAGAAACGAAAACGTACATATTATTTTTTTTTATAATAACAAAAATAAATAAATAAAATAAACGGCGTACGATCAATCTTGATCATACGCGCCAAATTCTGGGTCCGGCGATGACCAAGCGGGATGGTCCCAATCATCGTCAAGATGCCCTTTACCCCATCGGCCTTCCATCATCCACCGTATCCCAAAGGCGTCAGAACCCTGGACGGTCTCCATCCACCCGTTTACTTTCAAAATTTCGCGTCGCTCAACACGTTGCCGTTTCATCTCGGAAATCCGGATAACGTCCCCACGCTGTAAAAGAAAGAAAAAAACAGAAAACAAATTAAAAAGATGATCCAAACGTGAATCACGTGACATATCAGTAAACAGTCAATATTACTTACGTGGAACCACGAAAAATGTTGACGTTTGGCCATTTTTGCTATAAAATGTCCGGAGAGAGTTTTTTTTTAGATTGCTGCGATGCTCGCTCGAGGAAATCTCGACGAAAAGTGACGAGGCCCTTCAGGCGAGAAAAATATCTGGAACATACTCCCACCACCGACCCAAAAGACATAGTCATAAAAAAAATGGAGTGGTGTACATGCCTATATATATACTTTCACATATAGGAACATATATATATAAGTCACATTCTTCACCCATAATATAGAGTAAAATACACTTTTCCATACTAAACAATTAACATAAAATAACAATAATAAAATATTGCTATTCCAAAGTTTATTTATATATATTCTCTTTCATATGTTTTTAGACATATAATGTGTACCTCTAGGGCAGAGATGGCCAAAATTAGGTATCGATCGATACTCGGTACTCGATACAAATTTATCGAGTAGCGAATTTTTTTGCGATACTCGATACAAAAGTATCGCATCGATACGATACTCGATACAAAAGTATCGCGTAGCGAAAAATTTTGCGATACTCGATACAAAAGTATCGCGTAGCGGAAAATTTTGCGATACTTGTTACAAAAGTATCACGTAGCGGAAAATTTTGCGATACTCGATATAAAAGTATCGCGTAGCGGAAAATTTTACGATACTCGATATAGATGTATCGCGTAGCGAAAATTTTTTCGATAGTCGATACAAAAGTATCGCGTAGCGGAAAATTTTGCGATACTCGATGCAGAAGTAGTAGATAGGCAAGGCGGGTTCTGGATACAGATTCCTACTACCGACACTTACCGACCTCTGCAGTCGAGACACGAACCCCATTCCAGAACCTTCCAGAACCTTCTGGAACGTTCTCGAAGGTTGTACGATGACGTCATCACGATGACACGTGTTACGTTGCGAGTTGACCTTGATGAATAGGGGGCAGAGGGGGGTGAGGGTATGAGTGATGACACGTGCGACATTAGAGGGGAGGGTATTTTTCAACGTATTTCGTGTGAGGTCCCTTTGAGAGTTTCTGGAACGTTCTTCAAGGTCATACGATCTTTCTAGAAGGATGCACGTGCGATGTCCGATATCGCGATATCCGATAGGGGGATATTTCGGGTGTATGGTGGGGGAATGTTCTAGAACGGTCAAGGTTAAGGGATTTGACAAAATGTCTTTCAACGAGGAATCCTTCAAGAAATTTCCTAAACAATTAGCAGAGGGGTAAAGTAGGATATAAAGGCTGAAATTTAGTGCACAAACCGTATTGTTCATCGAGTTGTCAAATGAGTTGCACCGCTCAGAAACATCGTGAACTTCGACAACGAATAGAGCTATTATTGAAGAACATGCAAGAAGTTGAAGGTTTAATCGAAACAAAGTCTGATATTAATCATCTCACACGAAAATTAAAAATATTTCGGTGTGACTTGAAGAAAAAAAATGAACGAAATTTTAACGTCTATCCACAACAAAACCATGGATTTCACCAAATCAAGGGGTCTGGCCACCCTGGCGAAACGAGAAATGCACTTTTTCATTTTTTAATTAATAAATCCGAAACTATTGGTCGGAATATTTTTATTATTTAGGTCATTATCATAAAGCATGTCAAGAGTAACATCATAAAATTTTATTTGCAAATATTTAAAAATGACGCCGTGACGTTAGTTGCCGCGGGGGTCCTCCACACGATACGCGCGGTCCTTGTCCCACCTGGAACTCGGTCATGGTACATCTGAAAAATAGAATGAAAATTCAGGTTACTACAATGTAGTGTGACTACAATGTAGCCTAGCCGTTTTGTTTTTCGAACGTTAGAAAAATTATGGTGAGCCGCAAAACAAAAATTATCATTTTTTACCGACATTTTCCAAGCAAAAGCATTAATAAGAAAAAAACTAATCAAGTTATCGAAAAAATCCTACGTAACATTGTAGATAATGTATCTGAGAATATTCGGTGAAAATTTGAAAGCAATCGAACGGCTAGTCTCCGAGATTTCGAAGGTACCATGTCAAAAAATATAGTTTCGAGATAATCGCAAAAGAAAGTAGGTGAGTCTTACCTTCAATCAGCGATCCCTGGAGCATAGACAACTCCTTCGGCAGCTGATTGCCAGTCTTGCGTCCTTCTTTGACCGTCCCTTTGTGCTGTTCTTACTTCCTTAGAATCGTTTTGAGCGCGAATTTGCGCTGTAGCGCAGCGCTCATCGTCTGCTGTAGTGCAGAAACTGTAGCTGCGATCTCCGACGGTTAGATTGAGTACGTTCATCATGAGCAGAATACTCTGTGTTTTTACAGTACTTCAGGTACTTTTTACAGTACTTCAGGTAACAAAGAAAACGATTCATAACATAAAAGGACACAATACGACAGCGGTATGGGCTAATACGCGCAAGTTTTGAAGAAAGGTCGCAGCGCGCGATCAACCGCGCGCAGTGGGACTCAACCGCTCGCATTAGCGCAAAATCGGCCGCAGTAGCGCCAAACAGCCCGCAGTGGCAAATAACCGTCCGCAATGGTGCTCAAACTTGGAAAATGTGGCTGTAATTTTGCCAATATCGAGTGTTTTCATACGCAACAGGTCTTAAAATGTCCGTTGTAGTAAAGGATTCATAAAAAAAAATTTTTTAAAAATGACAAAAAATAAAAATTCAGGGTGGCCAGACCCCTTAAACAAAGTTGGCCGTCTGGCTGAATATCTACCATTGAAAAAACTCAACGAACTCGAATTGCACAAGAGTTATTTGATCACCGACGTACGCAAAGTTGCAACAAAATATGGGCCCAGGATCGTTGTGGACGTTGAAGATCAGTTTTGTGTATTTTTACCTGAGAGGTTCGCGAAATTTCTCGTTACCGAAAAAAATATCTTCGAAGACATGAAAACCGAATGTGAACAGAAAAAACGCCGAATGATTTACCGTGGAGGAAAATATAATCATGTTGAATTTTGTAAATGCCAACAAATGCATTCAACACTATTATGTATCAAACATAACTTGTGACTTTGCATTATTTGAAAAAATATTACTTCCGAAATAAATGTATCAAAATAAAAATAAAAAACTATCTTGAATAATATTCTTCAATTCCGGTTCAATTTACATTGAAATGAAACTTCGATAATACACACATGCACACGCACACGCGCACGCGCACGCCTACACAGCTCAATCCAGCTGTAACATCGTCGAATTGTATAGGGAGGCCAATTCTCCGCTCTATGAAATCTGACCACATCGATCTCATGACGAAATCATAAGTTTCTTCTAGCTCTGCGGTGACGATGTAAAGAGCCGTCGTGCTCAGGATGCGTATGACGCGACACGCGAAAGCGAATTGAAGGAACTGATATTCGCGATAGCGACGATACATGGTGAGGAAATCTGATGCTGATGACCACGGTAGAAATTTCACCAACGCGCTTGCACAAAAACGCAAAGAGTTTCAAAATGATGGGTGATGATCACGGTAGAAATTGCACCAACGCGCTTGCACAAAAAAGCAGCGAGTTTGTCACTGAATAGTTTTTCACGATTGAATTATATTGGAGAGAAATGAAATTATATCAATGACAAGGTTTGACTCTTCCAAGTGACTCGTGTGGACCAGGAATAAAGACTGCAGCGCGACCGTAAGATTTATTTTTTCATGGAGTTCATTTGTTTACTTTAACGTTGTCAACAGGGTCGAGCAAAGAGGCCTCGTCGATTTTCGAATACGTTTCGAATGTTTATGATAGTAATGAATCTCTCTCTCTCTATATGCGTAGTCGTGTAATATGATCATAAGATCGTAAATATTCGGTTCAAAATAAGAATTCAAGCATCAGCAAGCCGAGCATGATCTTTTTTATGTGTAAAAAATATAAAAAACGAACTTGAATAATATTTTCGAGTAATGTTAAATACTGGATCATTTTACGTTTTTGAAATTTATAGTAATATACTAAAAGTTGTATATTGAGAATTGGGAATTATTGAACTAGTAATGAAATAACACACATGAATCGACCCATTAATCGATTTTCAGCCATCAACGGAATACTTGTCCTTTTATGGTGTCACGTCCCGTGCCCATCCGCCTAATTTCCTAAACGGTTCGTTTCGACCAAAATACTACTTTAGAATAATTAAAATAAAACTATATCGTTATCAGTGTGAGAACGCCCAAGCAGACGCGATCTCACACAAGTAGTCCCTAAATCCGCTGACTTCGCGAATCCCACGGTCATCGCGAGACCGTCACTCACCTGCAGGGCGCGCGAAGCCCGACTTCTGCGAATTTCGCGCGCGCATTAATAAAATCCAAAGTGCAGGGCACTATTTTCCACCAAAAGAATAGCAGTCCCGACCGGAGTCTCGACCAAGACGGTCGAGCTTCTCCAAACCCCAATCAAAAACCTTGAATGAAATTGTAAACTCAACAAGTCATAAACGGACTCTCGACCAGGATGGTCGAAGTCCTCTCGAATCAAAACCAAAATTCAAAAACTCTGTGAATCAACCTCAGGCCCCGCGACTTAATAATGAACATTGTGAACAACCAATCATCGAAACCTCTGTGAATCGAACTGAATTAACAATAACCTTGTGAACCGTTTTCTGTCAAAACAATTGTGAAATCACCTAACCGAAGTGCGCAACCAAAACCCATCGAATTGTAAAACAATTGTGAAACTTTCCAACTCGTCTTCTTATTTTTAAATAAAATAACCATCGTTACTGTTATAAATAATCCACCAAGTGTTTTATCAACCTCCACGCGCGATATTTCCTTCCTCTAATCCCTGTCCGGCACACTCCGGGCTAAATTAGAGACTGTAAATTCTGCCATTTGAATTCGAGTGGCAGTTATCTGTCACGGGGAAAAATCTTGTCAATCTTCTCAATATGAAAATCCCCGGACGTGACAGGATAAAAATTTTGGTGGCAGCGGTGGGATTCGAAGAATATCGCGTTAAACGAACACCCACATACCTCTTACGCCATGAACTCATAACCAAGTGCACCGATAAACTCTATAGTGCCACACGAGGGACACAATCGAAATCGCCCTCACGCCAGAAAAAGAAAATTCAATCAACAAGTTGACCGACACACAGCACCGACAACCCGCGAACGTGACATGTGGGTTACACGAGTGCGCGACTGGTGAATTTAAATTATTAAGAAGAAAAAAAAAATCGCGTCATAACGAATCGAACTCTACTACGAACAATGAAAATCGAGAAAACAAACTCAGTTTCAAGCGAATTCAACAAATTCCATAAAAGTGCAAGTTCACCGCGAAACTCAAATGACCCGCGACTCTCCAAACACTGTGCGAGTGAACGAACTTCGTCAAGAAACACGACGTTCCAACGAAAATGCCACACCGAAATACCCTGTGCAACGCAACAACTTTTGGGACGCCCTATTGGGACCGTGCACACTCACACACTCTCACCAAAGTGAGAATGTGTGGTCGTGTACATACATACGATTTTCCGCCAAGAAATTTCTTTTTTCGCCATTGGCGTCGCCACCAGTATGCATATACACGACTACACATTCTCACTTTGACGAGAGTGTGTAAGTGTGCACAGAGCGAATACTCCTTAGCGCGAGCCGCAAGCATAGAGGCCGTTCCAAAACCGAAGAGAAGAAGCGCTAACGACGTGTCACCGAGTGCACACATACAAGTCCGCTGAGCCGACCGACGCACGCGTCAGCTGGACCGCTGAGATAACGCCACCGGAAGACTGCGCAACACAGCGAACCACACTGAAGATACAAGCCCCGATGAGTATCGTAGAAATGAAAATATTGTTAACCGGTACCATACACACCGACAACGAAATCTCCTAAACGACTTCCAGTCCCTAAGTAACGATTAACTACTCTATAATAATGGAAGAATCAAAAAGAAAAAATACCCAAATAATCTTTTATTGTTAAATAAAACCATTAAAAAGAGGTCGCAACGTTTAGATTAATAAATGCGAAAAGCCCTTTCGATGTCCGCCATCTGCAACATCAAAACAGGGCAGAGTTTTAGACACGAAGCCATAATAATGTTAATAATAACCACCATACAAAAAAAAACTCACTAATCGTCTCCCCAGAGACCGTCTCCCTCTATCGCATCACCGAATCCTTCGAAGAGACGAATAGGGCCCACACTCTCCTCGAGCTCCTCCTCACCTTCATTACCGGGCACCAAACCTTCGTCCACCCTATCCACCAAGCCAAATACGTAACGTCATGAACATTAATCATTTCACCATAACGGCATAAAATCACCGATAAGGAAAGAAAACTCACTCCTCCCCAGAAATTTACTCTCTCTCTCGCCCCGTCGTACTCTCTGAAAAGCCAAACGAGGCACATATCTTCCTCTAGCTCCCTCTCCCGCCTCGCCTTCATAACTGGGCACCAGTATTTCGCCTCTTCCACCCGCCAAGCGTAATGCGCGATGTCGCGGAAAACACCGTTCGAGGTGCCAGAGCGGTACAACTGCTTAAGGTAAAACTGTAAAACCGACGAGTCACATATTTATATACTCCTAAAACACTCGCTGTCGACTTTAGAAGCATTGTCACACTCACGTCTAACGCCTTCCCAAAATAATGCCGGCGCGCGTGCCAATTTATTTGTTCATGGCGCCACAACAACCGATAAGGAGGTGAATCCACCAATCTATTGGCCACCTCCTCCATTGAAAAAAAAAAAAATATATAACTTCCTCTTACTTAAACACGAAAAACCTTTGAATCCGCGAACCTTCTCGCCTGGTTTGTCAACGCATACTGATTTCAATAAAGAACTGCCTAACAGCCTCGCTACAAAGGGCCTCCAATCAATCGCTTACCGATAAAAATTTGTCGAATCGACAGAAATTGAGAAGCGAAACCGACCGTCTCAATCACGGCGCAAGAAAACAAACAAACGAAATTTGAGTATGATACGGTACAATGTAACCGGCGCTCCAAGCCTACAGTATAAGTTCCACTAGCTGGCCAAGTCGAAATATTTCTAGAATAAAATAAATTTTCCATCGCACCTATAGTAGAGCGATAAACCACGGCGTACTATATTGTAAGATATAAACGACCTAACCAGACAACTGCGAATACGCAAATAGATAATAATTTACACAAAAATAAACAATAGGAAAACAAATATTGAAAATGCACCGCGACAGAATCAACCCGCAAATCAAAGGACACTTTTTTGGCCCAAGGCAAATCATTCCCCAATTACGCACGAATCAATCACAGTCAGACACACGGTTCCCAAAGTAAAAATAACAATGACAATCCTAACAGTCGCTGTCTCATCACGGTCGACGCAGCTTCGTCCCTGACAGTCACGAGACCCGTTCTCAGAACTGCATACGGATTATAGATTATTATTTCCACACCCTAACGGAGTTCCGTAACCTGCCGCTACGGATTTAACCCTATCTTCAAGCACTCAACGCTTTCAAAATGAATAATTTTCAACCCAAAAGAATTCAATTATTGTTACCTGTGGACCACCAGGACACACTCAACCCGAAACGAACCATCGTTTTTCCTTTTGTTTTCTTCCACGGAGAATGCTGAGCTTAGGCATAGCATTCTTCTCCAAGGGGGGAGGTGTCACGTCCCGTGCCCATCCGCCTAATTTCCTAAACGGTTCGTTTCGACCAAAATACTACTTTAGAATAATTAAAATAAAACTATATCGTTATCAGTGTGAGAACGCCCAAGCAGACGCGATCTCACACAAGTAGTCCCTAAATCCGCTGACTTCGCGAATCCCACGGTCATCGCGAGACCGTCACTAACCTGCAGGGCGCGCGAAGCCCGACTTCTGCGAATTTCGCGCGCGCATTAATAAAATCCAAAGTGCAGGGCACTATTTTCCACCAAAAGAATAGTAGTCCCGACCGGAGTCTCGACCAAGACGGTCGAGCTTCTCCAAACCCCAATCAAAAACCTTGAATAAAATTGTAAACTCAACAAGTCATAAACGGACTCTCGACCAGGATGGTCGAAGTCCTCTCGAATCAAAACCAAAATTCAAAAACTCTGTGAATCAACCTCAGGCCCCGCGACTTAATAATGAACATTGTGAACAACCAATCATCGAAACCTCTGTGAATCGAACTGAATTAACAATAACCTTGTGAACCGTTTTCTGTCAAAACAATTGTGAAATCACCTAACCGAAGTGCGCAACCAAAACCCATCGAATTGTAAAACAATTGTGAAACTTTCCAACTCGTCTTCTTATTTTTAAATAAAATAACCATCGTTACTGTTATAAATAATCCACCAATTGTTTTATCAACCTCCACGCGCGATATTTCCTTCCTCTAATCCCTGTCCGGCACACTCCGGGCTAAATTAGAGACTGTAAATTCTGCCATTTGAATTCGAGTGGCAGTTATCTGTCACGGGGAAAAATCTTGTCAATCTTCTCAATATGAAAATCCCCGGACGTGACAATGGATATCAAGAATTTTCAGTGCTGAGCGAAAATCATCAACTTTTTTTCTACCATTTTCACATTTATTATATTTTTTTTTTTTAAGGAGATTCGATTTTTCTACGAAAACAAATGGGAATGAGGGTCACGAACAAATGGACTTGCCCAGGCTTTTTCCCCGTGGAGAGGATTTTTGGCTAGGATAAAATATAGCTTGCGCCTATTGTTTCGAGTTGACGTCTTAATTTATGTGATTTTTTTATTTTTCTAGTGAAAAAAAATTTCAGAGTTTGTGTAATCGAGCCGACACTGGTAAACCCTGTCCAATTCCTTGATGAACTGCTTTTAGGAAAGCCATGTTTTAAATAATTATGGCTCCCGTACTCCGACCCCATTCGGCCCCAATTTGGTTTCATCGTGGACGTTCCACGTCATTTGGGAGTGGGCTGCCCCAGTCAAGCTCGACTAGGTCCCCAATGAGTTGCCAAAAGATGGCGATATGATAAATAATCATGGCTACCATGCTCTCGCCCTATTCGGGCCCGATTTGGCTTGTTCAATGTGGGCCGCCCCAGTAGAGCCTGAATTGGTCCGTAATGGGTTACCAATAGAGAACCATATTTCAAATAAGCCTCACCGCCTTGTCAGGACCTAACCTAGCAAGATTATGGTAAGGCATCTATGTTTAAGCCCGACAAGGCCCCGATCCAAGATAAGACTGCCATAACATTTTCACGCACGGGTTTATTTAAGCCCTGGTCTGAAGCCTAAAGGCAAGTAGTAAAAATGACTATAACAAAAATGGGAGGACGAACCTCCAAACATAATTTGACAAAAAGAGACAAGAGCTCTATCGAGAATAGCGGAGATAAAATATATACATTCTGAAATATGAACTATATCGGATAAATCTATTCACCAGCTGTTAGTGTACTACTCAGCAATTTGCAGTTTTACAGAACTAAATTGTAGAATTTGAATGGCTAAATTACAGAATTTGATCCCCTTAGTTCGACCTGCCTCAGCGATGAATACGTTAGAGGAGTTAGTAAGCGTATGTTTAAAGCAGGAAGAAAGTTCTTCTCACTCGCAATTTTTAAAGGTCTCCGTTATCTCTAGGGATCTGGCGTGATTTGCTGCCCTATCGACAAATTCGTTCCCAAAGATTCCCTTGTGTGCTGGGATCCAAACTATATATGTCTTTTTGTCTATACTTTTCATTTCCAGAACTTTCCTTTTATTTTTAAGACTAAGTAATTAACTTCTTGGGCCCGGCTTTGGATTCCCAGAGACGAAACCGAAGAAAGAGAGTCCGTGTAGATGACAATTTCGTTAACATCGTCTCTGTCCAAAATTTGCAGAGAATGGAAAATTGTCACCAGCTCCGCTGTGAAAATAGAAGACCGATCGTTTAAGCAAAAATGTCGAACCATCTATAAGGATGGGCAGTAGTGAGCTGCTCCCACTCTTTCAGGCGCGTTAGTCCTTGACCCGTCCGTGTAGATAGGAGTTGCATCCCGGAATTTAGTTAAAATATCTTGCCCAAACAAACGGTTTGTCGGCATTCCCGAATCATCATTTTTTACTTGCATGCCCAAGGACACGTCCGTTTGGACAGTACAGGATAGCGATTCATCACTAAATACACTATCATCCCTAACGTCACTAAATGAAGAGGATACACCTCGTACCTCTTAACTTCCGAGAACATATTTTTGTTATCGACCCAGAATTTAAACACGGAGTGGAAACCCGAGCGTCTATTGCTGTATCTGTTTCGTCTAGAGAGTTCTTCCATTAACATTAGTGTAGGGATAATTATATTATTGGAAACCGTGTAATTTTTTGCTAGGAAACGTTTAATTAGGAAGGCTTTTCTCGCTTTAAGGGTGGGTTCCCCTGCGAGGTGTAAAAGTACGTTAGTTAGTGTAGTGCAGATACACCCCAAACAAATTCGTAGAGCTGCGAATTGAACTTTATCAAGTGCTAGCAGAGAAGAAACGGGGGCTTCGTCGTAAACCTGGGACCCTCAGTCTAAGATAGCTCGAGTTAAAGACCTAAATACGATTAGCAAGGTTATGGGGTAAGTCCCCCACCACCCCACCAAAACCCCGATATTGCTTCAAAGTTTTTAGAGATGTTTTAGCTTTTTGGTTGAGAGAGTTTGTGTCTTCTCGATGACAATTTTGCATCCAGCCAGACGCCTAAAAACTTGTAGGCGTTTGCGTTAATAATGAGATTATTATTTAAAGAGATCGATGGAGCGATTGCGGGGATAGATTTTTTTGTGAATATAACCAGTTGAGTTTTGGATAACGACACATTCAGACCTAAATTTCTTAGCCACTGATCCAAAGAGGATAGCGAGGAGGAAACTTCGGCTAGAGAGTAGTCTAGAACTGAGTGGGAGTTATATATAACTATGTCGTCAGTGAAAGTTAGAATTTTTGTGCGTGGCCCTATGTGGCTCATTATTTCGTGGTTGTAGAGATTGAAAAGCTACGGACTTAGGGCCAATGCCTGAGGAAGGCCTTTTTCACCCTTCTTGGGGGGAAACTGACATTTTTTACTGGGGGGAATATGTTTCTGTTTGACACTATGTTGTTTATAAGGTTAATCATATTATTTGGAACTTTTATCTTGCACGAAATTTCTAAGAGGGAGGACAGAACTACGTTATCGTAGGCTTCTTCTATGTCGACAAAAATGGCGAAAAGGAATTTTTTCCTCAAAAAGTTAATGTTAATATCCGTCACTGAGGAGGCGATGCTGTCCATACAAGATTTCCCTTCCCTGAACCCAAAGAATTGGTTGGGGAAGATCTTACTGATCTCAGCGAAGCGCTAGAGCCTCGCATTGATAACGCGTTTCAGTAGTTTGAAAACCACCGAAGATATCAAAATAGGTCGTAATTGGGAAGAATTGGGCTTAGAGATTAAAACTACTAACATTTCAAACCATTGACCAGGTATCTTACCCTGCGTAATAAATTGATTGAACAGAAAAACCAGCAACTTCTTAGATATAACAGGCAGATTGACAAACATTTCGTTGGAGACAAGATTCGTTCCAAGAACAGCACTTTTTTTTATTTTTTTGGCGATGATTCTACTTTTTTAAGGGTTATTTCTTTAGAAAGATCTGGGAAATGTAGATCGTTCTGATTCATTGGGAGAAGAGGAGTAGAATTCACGGAGGAAACCAGGGCTATTTTTTCTGTAGTTTGAAGTACGAGGGGGTCTTCCTCGGAGAATCCTGAAGCAGGGGGGACCGAAGAGAACCTACTCTTAAACGACTTTATAATGGGCCAAGTCCTGGCGCTATCCATTTGTGGATTG
This sequence comes from Diadegma fenestrale, assembly GCA_037043255.1. Taxonomy (NCBI): domain Eukaryota; kingdom Metazoa; phylum Arthropoda; class Insecta; order Hymenoptera; family Ichneumonidae; genus Diadegma; species Diadegma fenestrale. The sequence continues at coordinate 175,934 of CM073309.1, forward strand.
ATTGTAGAACAAAAAGCTTTGAAGCTTATAGATTTTGTTGTTTTTAACAGTTTTTCTCTGCGCTGGAGCATGTATCTAAATATAGTTGATAAGAATTGTCTGATGTCGAGAATAGTTAGGCTTTCTGGCAGGCTCTTCTGTGGTTAACAGCTTGAGAGCACTTGCCCGGCCACCATGGAGCCGGGGGAGGAGCTTTGTACTTAGCTTTTTCCGAAGGGGGCTTAACGCCTACCTTTACTAACTTTCCTTTAACGTGGAAATAAACTCATGGTACTGGACAATCAGACAAGTCTCGTGAGAGATCTTCAGCAGAGAGTGCAAATCTTCCATTATTGTTCGAAAAAATAGCCAGTCAACCCTGAGAAAGGTGAATCTTGGACGAACTTTTTCCCAGTTCAAGCCTGGGATGGAAATCGTAATTTTGATGGGAAAGTGGTCGCTCCCCATAGCGTCTGGGAAGATAGACAACTAATTGACGTCAGAATGTCCGGGGATATTAGGGTGAGGTCCGAAACACTTTTTACCCGGGGACCAATATGCATCCTGGTGGAGGATCCATCAGATGGCTTCGCTTGAGTTGTCGCGTTCTCCATAGTGGCGGCCCCACCGCCCGGCTCGGTGACGTCCAGCCACCGTCGTCCTGAGTGCGATAGTGGTGACGCGCTTTGAGAGGGAGTTTAGGCGGGCCAATTCAAATGGCCAATTCCCAAACACCACATAAAAATAAATAAAAACCGTTTGCACTTCTCGCAAACGGATTAACATACACGTGCGCACCGCTCCGCACGTAACAAGTTAATTGGTGTCAGCCATAATTGGTGATTAGTGTCGCTTCTCCCAGCTCGGCCAGAAAATTATTTATGCTCCTCGGCTGGGTTCTCAAGGGGCACAGGACACTTTCCGCATGAGTGAAAGGCCCAATCTCCAATTGGTCGAACGAGATCAAGTCATGGCTTGGGCTGACCTTGGCTTCCTTCCAGACAATAAACCCGACCTGCTGCCCTGGATATAGCTCCAGACGGGTTGTTTGCGTCGCAACGCTCTTTCGCCCTGTCGCATCCGTTTGCGCCGTCTTCGTCTTTCTCCGTGGTACCCACGCGACGGTTTCCCACGCGAGGACGGCGTGATTGAAGCGGTTAATGCACCACCCGGCATGGGACGATAATTCTTTCGCCGTCGTCCCGGATGCGCACAGAGGACAAATTCGCAATTAGTTCGGCGGATGACTTTCGTACACAAATTTTTCGAAAAATTTGGCAAGGATCTTGCGATTGTCCCGGGGCTTGTGGCACACCACGCACCCTCGCTTCACGAACGAGAAATGAGTGCGTTTTTCGTAATTACTCATGATTAGCGAAAGATAAGTTCACGTTTGGAACACGGAGCAAAGTCACTGCACACGACTGTTCGCGACCGCGGTCAAAAAAGTTCTGTTGTTCATTCAGGCAATTATAACTGCCATTCCCTTGGTTCTTTCTTGTCGTAGAAAGTCGTGGTGGGATTTATCTCTGTTATAGGATGTCGAATTCGTTATTCCACTTCGGGGCTCTGAAGTGGCAACGAGCGAGGCAAGGCGCGAGCTTTGTTTACATCTTCGCAAACGACGGCAGTTTTCTTACGCTCTTTATCGCGGGCCGTCGGCTCCACTTGTCGCCGAGAAGTAATTTGTGTCACGGTGTATTGCTCCATCTCTCTTTGCTCCACGTGTGGTGTCCTATTACGGTTGCACGGTCACATCCAGCATAGTTTTTTTCGTGAGAGTCCAAACGTTTAAGCGGAAAGCATAAAACACTGCCATGCAGACGAGCAAGCCTTGCACGAAAAATCCAATATGGATGTAATTTTGCAATTTATCCTTTTCGCGTCGATGGCTCCCGATGTCTACTAAGTGTTGTTCGATGTCGCGAAGAGATTCCCCATCTTCCTTCAGTTTCCATGGGACGATTTTTGCCGTTCGTTTGTCGAAGTCACCTTCGCTTAATTCCCATTTTTGTTCCCAATCAGCTGATAATAATTTGAGGCTCGGCGCAATCGCTACTACGTCGAGGGAAACTTAGGGAACGTAGAGATAATGTTCACGATTTTCAAAAATTCCTATACCCGTGAGAACCGTATTGCGCGTTTTACCTACACAATCGTTGTTGATGTGAAAAATGTTGGCTCCTTTCAGAGTCGTCCTAATTTCCACTTGGCCAACGCATAGTATATGTATATTAGGGTGGTTCAAAAAAATCGACTATTTTTATTTTTTCAAAGCCCGGGTTTCTATTGTTGCAGTAAGGTGAAAAAAGATGCCTGACAAAATTTGAGCCCTTAAAAAAATTTTTTAGGGGTCGCTCATCGCAATTTTCTATTTCCCATTTAAATAACACGGGGGAGACTTTACTAGCTTCTTTTGAATTTTATTCCTCGGTAACGGGTGAGGGTCCAACAACGCTCAAGGCGGTTTCTTGTAGGGATTTGAACGCTCTATAAAAAACGTGTCTTGACATTTTACGATCAACTTACTTCTACGGAAGTTATTCGACGTAAAAATTAGCTTTGAAGGAAATTTCGACTTTTTTTCACTTTTCCGGCAAAACTATCGATCTTGTCACAAAAATCTTTGGAAATTTCTTCGGAAATCACTTGATTTAGTATCATATCATCTTCCTGGATTAAAAAAAATTGAATAATTTAGAATACTACTACTATACGGGTTATTCTTAGAGGAAAACTGCGATTTCCGTCGATTAATTCGTTATATTAACAAAAAATGATAATAAAACGGTTATATATACATATATATATACACACTATACATATACACAACAAAATATATTCAGTAAGGAAAACCCGATATTTATTTCAGATTTTTCTTTTTGAAAATTTTTGAAATCTGAAATAAATATCGGGTTTTCCTTACTGAATATATTTTGTTGTGTATATGTATAGTGTGTATATATATATGTATATATGACCGTTTTATTATCATTTTTTGTTAATATAACGAATTAATCGACGGAAATCGCAGTTTTCCTCTAAGAATAACCCGTATAGTAGTAGTATTCTAAATTATTCAATTTTTTTTAATCCAGGAAGATGATATGATACTAAATCAAGTGATTTCCGAAGAAATTTCCAAAGATTTTTGTGACAAGATCGATAGTTTTGCCGGAAAAGTGAAAAAAAGTCGAAATTTCCTTCAAAGCTAATTTTTACGTCGAATAACTTCCGTAGGAGTAAGTTGATCGTAAAATGTCAAGACACGTTTTTTATAGAGCGTTCAAATCCCTACAAGAAACCGCCTTGAGCGTTGTTGGACCCTCACCCGTTACCGAGGAATAAAATTCAAAAGAAGCTAGTAAAGTCTCCCCCGTGTTATTTAAATGGGAAATAGAAAATTGCGATGAGCGACCCCTAAAAAATTTTTTTAAGCGCTCAAATTTTGTCAGGCATCTTTTTTCACCTTACTGCAACAATAGAAACCCGGGCTTTGAAAAAATAAAAATAGTCGATTTTTCTGAACCACCCTAATGTATATACTCTGCTTTCGAGAACAAATACAACCATCCTCCCTGCGTTGGTAGATGAGTCCAGAGCGACCGAGGCCGAGGACCTCACACTGTTCCGACGCTGAGACTTCGTTCAGCGGCGTCTCCAGCGTGCATGTATAGCGTCGCTCGATTAAAATGCACCACTCGACGTAATCCATGTCGGTTAGGAAATAACTTCGTCGATCCGCTGACAATACTATGTATGGTTTTGCTGGTACGACTACGGCAGATCCCGTGTAATTCTGTGCCGATTGCGGTACTGGCCAAGGGTGAATCCGGTAAAGCTGGTAGGATTTTCGTTCCAGAAGAGGAATATGTGTGAGTATTATCATACGTCCCTTCTGAAACACGAGGTCAGTTCGTGCCAATCGTGCTAATAATTCGCCGCGAAGAAACTCCGGGGCGAGGGGAAATTCGTATTCAGACGCGCGCGACTGAATCTCTCGCGAGATAGCCAATAACTGGGGCGATTTCAATATTGCCGGATTATAGCTATTATTTCGCGCCGACGCGATGACCTGTATGTATTGTTTGCACGTCGCGACGTAGCTATTGACCTTAATTTCCATTCGATGAGCGTAATTAATGAGTTGCGTACGGTAGACCATGTCTGCCACTTCGCGATCCATTGACACTAGCTTATTGAAAATGTCCTTCACTTGTTTTTGAAGAATATTCACTGTCTCGACTTCGGCCAAGTGTTCGCGATGCAAGTCTTATAGTTTCGGGTCGCAGTAACGTAATTGTGGAAACTCAAGATGGTCATAGATTTCGTAAGCATGTTGACAAGGTCAAACTGGCTTATTTATAACTGAAAGAAATATTATAAGCCAGCGACGAGCTAAAATTTATGCATAGTTCGTATAGTTTGTGGCGGAGGGTAAAACACTAATCTAACTGAACTTAAGATTTACCACCGCGACGCGACACTCTCCAATGCGCCTTTCTACCACTTCGTCCTACTGCGTCGAGTTTGTGTGGTAGCGGATTCAAGAGAGTTTTTCGAGACGATATGCGAGCACTCGATCAGGAGGTACTTTGGGAGAAGCTCTCGTTTTCAATGCTCGACAAAGACTAAGTAAAATAGCTCTCGCTGAACGTTCGCAAACGTCCAGGAATTGAGAGACCATCCCCCGTTCGCGAGAAAACGCAACCAGATATGTTCACACGTCAGGTCAGCGTTTTCTGCTGAACCGTCCAATTTCGTTCCCGCGAATATCGTCGCAGCCACATGACGGTTCGCAAGCACCAGATGCAGTCACGACGACACCTCAACAATATAATAATTTCAATAAAAAGAAAGAAAATAATCTTGCCGGACCGGCACGTGACAGACGCAATCAGTGACGAGGAGAAAAGAAGAGTGAAGAAGGGAGAGAGAGAGAGATGGGGTCTGGAAGGAAGGCACGAAGAGAGCGAAAGCGAAAGCAGACTTGAAGCAAAGGAGAATGGCAGGGCAGCAAGGAGCGAAGGGAAGAGCGGACGGTGCAAGCAAAGTGGACACAAGACGAGGAAAAAGCGACGGAGACTGGGAGCGACGAAAGAGACGGGAAGACGGCCGAAGGAGAGAGAAATAAAGCCGGAGAAGTAAGGTCGTCAAGAGTGTGGAGCGAACAAAAAAGGGAAGAAGAAAAAGAGAGAAAGATAGCGTCGGGAAAAGTGGAAAAAAGGAGTCGAAGAGAGACCCGCAAAGAAAAGGAGAAGAGGCGGGATCCGGGCGGAACGACCGAAAGGAAAGAAGAAGAGAGGGGCAGTGCAAAAAGAGAAGAAAAGAGGAAAAAGAGAAGACAGGAGGGAGAGGAAAATAAAAGAGGAAGGAGATTGGAAATGACAAAAGGAGAGAAGGAGGATGGGGAAAGTACGGGGGACAGAGGAGAGGAGGAGGGAAAGAAGATAAGCTGGGCAAAAATAATGGAAGGAGAATGAGAAAACGGTGAAGGAGTTGGAAGGGGAAGGAGAAACGACAACGGAAAGCGAAGACGAAGAAGAAGGAAGCGAGGGAGAAGAGAAAAGACAGCAGAGTCGGGAAGAAGAATACGGAGGGTGGAAAAAAAAAATCACGGAAGATGGAGGAAGAACAGAGGGCAAGGAGGGCGAAGGAGCGAGAAGACGAGGCAAGGTGGAGAGAGGAGATCGAGGAGAGAAGGTAAAAGGAGAAAGCACGTGTGTTTGAGAGGAAAAGGAAAGGCGGAAAGAATAGGAAAGGAGGACACCGAATAATTGCTAGAGAAGGGGTTAGGAAAGAGGATGAAGACTGGAAAGATTGTAAAGGGTAAACAAAGCGGAGAAATATAATGGTGATTGTAGAGATGAGGGAGGAGGAAGATAAAGAAGAGTTGTTGGAGAGAAGAGTGGAGTTAAGGGAAATCGGAGTGGAGAGCGGCGAGGATCTAACATGGTGGGAGAGAAAAACAAGGTACATTGTGAAGGAAAAGGCGGCCGAGGAAAGGAGGAAAGGGGAAAAAGTGACGGTGGAGAGGGAAGGGAGGCTGACTATTGAAGGCGAAAGGTGAATGATGGATCAGAGCATCAGAGAAAATTTGATGAGCACCGTTTTGAAGGGGACAGTTTTAGCTTCACTTTGCAACTTTTCATAATTTTTTACAATTTTTTTTACAGTCCCCACGCGCTTTTGAACATGGCAGTTTTTCGATGTTTTTTTGCGCTCTGGAAACGGGCTCTCTGGCTATTAGAAAATTTTGTTTGCATTTTTATTCATCGCAGTTTCAAAGAGGATATTAAACACTGTATTTTCGTTTTTGAAAAAGTATCGTGCGATTCTTTTTACCAAAAATATTCCAATTTTTGACAAAAATTGATAATTTCATTCAATTCGGCGTATCTTGTGTCACGTCCGAATGACGTGGAGGAAAAGTGGAAGTTTGAGTGTCGAGCGGCAAACACTATGTTCCATATGCTTTTCCCATCAGAGTGTATATACGCCGTACGTGAATATAGATATACTCCTAAGAGTATGGTGGGCACACGCCGATAGACCTCGAGAAGTCTTGCCTTTAATCTTTAGTTGCGACTAGGAGAGGGAAAAGGTTTAGTTTGTGAATACAGAGATTGAAGATTCTTTATGCACTTCTTTAATGAACGTAAAGGGTTAGTAATTATAAATTGTGTAATACAAACTTGATACAATAGAGATTATTACTTTACCGGAGAGGTGTCCTTTGGTTGAGTCTTACTTGTTCTATGCGTTAACGGAGAGAAATGGTGATATTCTTTGGGTTCGTTGATAATAATGAGTTAGAGTTTGAACAGGGATTCGATATAAAATAAAGTTAACGATTTGAACTACGGCTAACCGTATAAGCGCGACGCTAGGTGCGAACAGAAGGTTATGCGTTAAAATAATAAAATGGAGTAAAAGATCGGACAGAGGTCCGTTATAAAATAAGGTTGACAATCTGAACTACGGCTAACCGTATAAACGCGCCGCTAGGTGCGAACAAACTGCAATGCGTACTGGTTAGACGTGGCTTTTTATAGGGTGAACTTGGGGTAAAATAGTAGGGATGATAGTTCTTCTAAAGGGGTAAAAGACATTAAAGTTGTTTGTCTCGAATTAAGGGCCAATCAGGAAGAGGGATTTTTCCGTTCTAAGAAAACGTGATATTTCGTAAGCCGTCGTGTGTTTTAGGCATATGGGCTTTAGTCATTAAATGGTCGAAGTAACATGTGTTAGGGTAGCTTGAGAATCTGTGTGAGCGCGTGCCAGCGTCTTAGGGGCAAGGGTCACCACGCTTCTCCGATACACAGATCAGCTCCGTCAACCTAACGATCCCTTTTCTTGGGACGTAACAGGGTAACTGAAATTCCAAGCATTTCAATGTCTGGACTCGGGAGTGCAACAGTGGGTTGTCATATTTTTCAGCTTTTTATTACCAAATTTTTCACCTCTCTGATATTGATAAACGATTATTCAATATACAATTATTGTTATGAGCTATCGTTATGAATCATTTGTAAAATCATTTGTTGAAATAAGATTTGTACGAATTATTTCGGACGTGTCACGACCAATGATTTTCAATTTTTATAATAACACATAGCATAGATTTACACGTTCTTCTTCCGCGAATTCCCTCAAACGATTAATGCCGAGCGACATTTTACGCGCCGGTCATAAATTATGACACTCGGCACACGCTACTGATGCTGACACTAGATTTGTAAGTGAACCACTTTTGACTAAACGAACATGAAGCAATCCAGCTTCCACCGTACTTCCAGATAGCATTATTGACGATGTTTTTCTTTTCTTTCACGCCATTTGCACGCGACAAAAACAAGCTCGGATCACTGACGTCCTGCTGACTCCGATGTTTAAAAAAAAATACTAACTGAAAAGTTGCCAGGACGGCCACTCAAAATTTTTGATATTAGATTTCTCGAGATTGACTGGACTGATTTTCTTTCATCCACGGACACTCCAAACAACGGCCCATCCGAGAGATGTTCATTGTGACTCTTCATAAAACAGTAAAGCTTTAGAAATATTTTCATTATAGACTTGGTGTTGTGCAAAAAATTCTATGTATTTTGAATCTTCAAAGCTCGATTTTTTCTGGAAGTATATGGAAAAACGTTTTTTTTTTTTTTTTTCAAGTATCGCTGTGAGAAATATAAATTGCTGGACCTTTGTCAGAACCGGAGAAACGGACATTTTTCTACCGAAACGAAAGTAAGCAGATCTACAACGTGATGAAAATCCACAGTGACCACACGATTTCCCAGTTGCAAAGCGTTTGGGGACGTTTCAACCGTAAAAAAAGTGTTGAGCGGTATGACACTTCGGTAAATACGAAATGCTATACTGCACTAAATTCAGCTCAATCGGAATGTCATATACTTCAAACGGAAAACATAGAATACTGGTCACACTAACGAATCTCTTGCGATAAATTATTCAGATGGTATTCTAAATTACTGATATGTTTTTTAGTGGTCAACTTTTTTAAGTCAATGAACTGCAAATTGAGCGAGCCTCTCCTTGGTACCATTATTAGAGCGGACTTGTTCAGTTGGTGTCATTGGGAAATAGTAGAAGATTAATTCGTATCGCTACTATTTTCTCCGCTGATAAAATTTGCAAAGTTCAATGTAGTGACATCAAGATTTCGATGATATCTATCTCACTAATCGTCCTCGTCGTTCGGGTCAAGTCTCGGCAAGAACACGAAAACTGAATCCACTGAGCGACAGAACACAGAAATGAGGCTCCATCCCAAGCCGTCTTAATAATATTGAGAGGAAATACTAATCCTCTGATCGTCGAATCTTCAAGTTCAAAATGCGCAGACCCCTAGTAATGGAATAGACTTTCCAGTAGAAAAGTTATGTCGCAGGAAGGTCTCATATTTCGCGCAAACTTCGAATCGAATTTGAGGATGAATTGTAAAGATTCATAAGGCAAAGGATGGAGGTCGGTGTCGCCGATCGCGATCGATGTTTCTTGAGTAACAGTACGATCAGAGTTCTGAAGAAAAACTTATATCTCCCATCAGCTGGCATTGTGCAATTGAACACATCCGAACTACCGATCGGAATCATTCTGACTTTCGGCTCGCTCATCGCTTGATTCACGATTCAGCTACATTTTTAGGAATTTACTACTAATTCCATCAAATTGTTATCGGAACGTTCTGCGCGTGCCATTTTCCTGACGAGTCCTGACGCAGAGAAATATTCCAATTTGGATGTTCTTCACGTACGAAGACTTCAAACTCAGGACAATCATTTGTTCTGGTTTGCTTGTATTGACCGTATGTGGTTGAAATCTAGGGGAGATTCATTCCAGTTTTTGTGATCAACTCGTTTGTTAATAACGTCTTTTGAAATTCTGTAAGTTTCATGAGAATTTCGTTCTCACGCTGTAGTGCTATTGATTTTTCCGTTCGGAACGAACCTAATCTACTCAGAATAGTGGACTCTGATAGCCTGTACTTAGCGCTTTGTAAGGAAAAAACGTGTGGCACCGTCGGATGGGGTCACTAAAGTATCATTTCATTGTTTCGCCGTTTTTTCGCATGATAGCTGAGGAAAATCTCATTTCATTATTTTCTCCCGTATGATGAGCAAACAGCTTAACACATGCAGTGAACCAAAATTTCCTAAACTCAAGATTCATGTAACCGCTGAAAATCAAATCTGCATTAAATCTATGATATATGGAGATTTTCATATTCCAGTCAAAAATCGAGCAATGGAGAAGATTGTCTACTTGGAGCTTCAGTTTAAAAAATCAAAAAATTATCAAGTCTTGTAGCCCCATCAAATTGGGTACAGTTCCATCAAACGTCAATCCCGCCATTCGGAAAAGAGATTGAGTAATCTTGATCACTTAGCATGGCTGAGTCTGAAAAATGATTTTCGAGAAATGTTCACTCGTAAAAATTTTCAAATAAAACTTTGCGACGACAAGATTATTCCACCACTACTGCAGGATATTGTTGCTTCCTGAGAGAAGGGATCGATGGGATCGCGGAGCCTTGAGTGTGACCGCCATTTTCTGGTACTGTTGTCAGAACCGATGTTTACTTTTTCTATTAATATACATAAAATAGATCTACAAGTATCCTTTCAGAAAATTCTTCGAACAACACTCGATACTGCCGGCCATAAATTATGACACGCGACGCACGCTGCAGAGTTAGGACTACATTTGTAACTGTAACACTTGTAACCTAATGAGTGTAGACCGCGCTAGCTTCTGCTAGCTCGGACTGGACTATGGACTTTATGAGGTATCCGCTCATTTAATTAGGTCACAACGATCTAACTTCTAAGAAAACCTATAAACCTCTACTATTTTTCTATATTTTAGCCCTACTAGCTGAAAATTCTCTCCACGGGGAAAAAAGCCTGGGCAAGTCCATTTGTTCGTGACCCCTATTTCCATTTGTTTTCACAGAAAAATCTGACCCCTCTAAAAAAAAAAATTGAAAACTGCAATAAAATGAAGAATAGAAAAAAAACCCTAAAAAAATGGCCCCTCAAAAAATGCAAAAAGACTGAAGGAATTACAAGAAAATGTGAATCGCTAACAAAACTCCCCTGAACAACTCCCTAAAAGAAAGCTCTAAAAAAATGAAGAAAAACCCCAGAAAAATTCGAGACAATTAGAAAAAATACAAAAAATGTGAAAATAGTGAAAAAAAGTTGATGATTTCGCTCAGCACTAAAATTTCTGATATCCTTGAAGGACAAGTATTCCATTGATGTCTCAAAATCGATTATCGGCGAACAAATAAAATGTCCAAAAAGACACGCCACAACAAAAAAAGCCCCTAATACAAAATGGCGATTCGACCGAAAAACTGCTTACAAAAAATGCAAAACTAAAGTTCGCCATCGCATGTTGAGCAGTTGAGCGGATGTGCACAGAGTACCTGTCCGGCCCGAACATTTCCGTATTAGCCGCTGCTATTTATAGGTAGATAGAGCAACTCGATTGTATTCATGAGAAATATGATGAACGTTATACAAACATCACTAAACTTTCTACATTCAAATGAATTAGTACAAATTCAAAGTTCTATCTCGATATGGAGCATTCCATGCGAAACCAACCAACCGGTGATCCGGACCATTTTTCATTTTGTTGAAAATTTTTCACTTTCATGTTGTCACAAACGACGTTGATATTTTTTATTCTCTTTTCAATTTGATGCTTGTAAAAGCTTTCCGCCATCTGAGAAGAGTCTCTCGAATGACAGAGCATGGTGACCCTTGCTCCCAATAACCCTGGCACGCGCGCTACACATATTACCCGGACTCTCAAGCTACCAAAACACATGTAACCCCACCCCCATACATGCATGAAACATATATAGCTAATTGCCCTGCGACTGTCAATATTCCCTGAAACGGAAGCTTCTTCTTTCTGATTGGATCATAATTAGAGACAAACAACTTTAATGTTTTTGTTTCTAAGGAGATCCAATATCCCTACTATTTTTCCCTGATATTCTAGTTTTGGTCACTACTAAAGGAAGCCATAAAATTTTAAGCGCAGTGTTAACCAACAAATATACATACATTGTCACATTGTCGGCGCAAGAAATCAAAGAAGTTTTCGGAACTATTACAGACCTATCCTTCATTACAGAATTACTCGAAGAATGCTTAGGCGAATGCAATTGTTCAATCACTATGTGCCGCGGGAACGTGACAATACTTGACGAAACGATACGACAGGACATAATTTCGGAATACCACGAAAGTTAAATGGGCGGACACAAAGGAGTTACGAAAACATACAAACGCATCCGCGAACGATGTCATTGGCAGAATCTAAAAGACGAGGTTACAGAATACGTGAGGACTTGTCCAGAATGCCAGTTACGCAAACTGACTCGGATAAAAACTCGAGAGCCAACGATAATCACAGATACGCCTTCGGAACCTTTTGATAAAATTTCAATAGATGCCGTGGGACCATTGCCTACGACTCAAAGCGGAAATGAGCACATTTTGACCATTCAAGATAATTGGACGAAATATTGCATCGCGGTCCCGGTCCCTGACATAGAAGCTGAGAATATAGCCGACGCGCTAACTCGAAATGTGATTAATCAATTCGGTAGCCCATGAATTATGTATATCCGTCGCGAACAAAGCACAAGAGCACGCGTACTATTACTATATATTTTTGGTCAGCTGTGCATGCGAGGCGTGCGAAGAAAGAAAGAATAAAGGAGGAATAAGAATATCGAGCGCCTTTGTCGCTCTTCACGTACGCAGATGGGGAGCCGTGTTGGTGCGACAAGGCCAGCGGTATACGCTCATGCGTCGCACGGGCTCTCGCGTGAGTTATGTGTGTGAGTGAGCGACTTTGTCGTCTCTCCTCATTTCTATGGGCAATTTCTATTAAATTAATATTTGAGTGCGTAATTTGGTACTTACATTGCCAGAATTATCCAAATTTTTATCTGCATTTGCTGTTTTTCGTTCTTCCTTCTGTTTTTTGGTCTTTTTGTGGTACTCGGTGAGAGATAAAGAGAAAAATTTGGAGTGGTGCGCTTTTCTCTTTTTGCTTTGTCCGGTGGTGAGGGAGAAAAAAAAATTTCACTGTTCGTCGTTGATGTTTTCTTTTTTTTTTTCACTGTTCTTCGTTGATGTTTTCTTCTCTTTTTTTTTTCACTGTCTTGTTTTTTTTTCACTGTCTTTTCGTTAACTTCGTTGAACTTTTTTGTATTTCAAACTTCCACTTTTTCGATGTTTTTCGTTCTTTTTGATTCGCGGTTCGCGTGCGGTGTTTGAATCCCGCTTCTGAACACCGGTTGTGATGACCGGGTTTGCGAGGGTGAATAATAGTAAAGGTGAAGACAGAAGAATGAAATGATTGATTTTTAATTAACTGAGACTTGATAATTATTATAAGGGAGTGCACGAGGTAATTAGCGGTTCGAAGGATGGTGATGAACTAAGGAGTCGAGGATTAGAATAAAGGAGAATGATTTGGTGAAGTGGTAGTGGGGAGATGAAGCGGAGGAGAAGTTGAGGCTCGTGGGACAAAGAAGTGCTGAGGAATGCGGTGATAAGATTAGGATGCTGAGCTAGGAGTTTTGAGTGTGAGAAAGAGTTAAGAACGGATGTGAGGTATCGGGTACGAATGTGGGAAAGAGTTTGGAAAATAATATATAGGGTGCTGCCGTGACAATACTTGGGGAAGGACGTGTGCCGAAAAACCTGCACGTCGATCGTGGAAAAGAATTCTATAATTCCGATTTCAAGTCAATGCTGCAAAAGTTCAACATTCATATGTATTCTACGTATAGCAACGTTTCAATCGTACGCTTAAGAACAAAATGTGGTTTCAGTTCAGCCTTCGCGGAAGCTGGAAATGGCTCGATATTATTGATAAGTTAATTAATGAATATAACATACAATTCATCGTACAATCAAAATGAAACCGAAAAATGTCAATATTACAAATGAACAAGAAATAATGTTTAATGTTGAAACTGATGCGATGGTGGCGAAGACGCGAGGACAATTCAAAGTTGGCGATGAAGTTCGCATTAGTAAATTCAAGAATGTATTTGAGCAGGGCTACACACCAAATTGGACAACGGAAATATTTACGATAGATCGTGTGAGGAAAACTCTTGCAATAACCTACAATTTCAGGGATTATCAGGATGAACCCATTTCCGGTGGTTTCTATCAGCATGAATTACTCCATGTGAAATATCCCGATATTTATCTCGTTGAGAAAGTGTTGAAGAAACGTGGTAGTCGGCTGTATGTAAAATGGCTCGGTTTCGACAACACACATAACAGTTGGATGAATAAGGAAAAATAAAATAAAATGAGAAGAAAATTGTGAATGTTTTTTTTACCCTGCCAGATGTCCCGAGGCCGCTCGCGTCAGGAAGGGTTTGAAAAGATTTCACATCCATACAGATCGACACATGTGTTTTGTTTTTTTTTGAAAAGATTTTTATTGAAACAGTGGCACTTTGTAGTGCCCTCACGGCAGAGTTTTTACAGTTTCAGGGACTATATAGCGCTTGTCGTCGTGGGGGTGTTACGTCCCGAGAGAGGGAAAATGTTGAGCTAGCAGAGACACTTGATTGACCGCGATATTTGAACACGAGGGATCGTCGGTTTGGAATTATTTCCAGAAAATCTCCGCGTTTGCCCGATTTCAAAATACTATCTTGTAACGTAGACCTTTTTGGATTAAGGTTGGAAAGGGTTCTTAACTCAAAGGAGTCGTATAAACGCCTTTCGGAATAAAAGATTTGCACTTGGTTATTATTAAACACTCAATATTAATTGTTGATTTATTTATGTAAATTGGATTTTCTTGATAGCTTGCTATTACACTTATATTACACACACTTAAACTTATACTGAACTATTGATTTTTGAGTTAGCTATAAATTAAGTGTTTGAAAGATTTTCGGTTAAGATTTTTAGAGTTCCAATTTTGGATTTGGATTCTTCAGAGGTTCTGATTTAGCGAGTGAAAGAGTGTGTTATTCACTGGGACTCTCGACGCTAACTAACTTATTTCAATAAAAGAATTTGGTATCTGGGTTTTAAGTTCTTTGTGGATTTCTGGGGGTAAGATGCTGCAGAAGGGATGGATTTTGTTATAGAGAAATATAGGGATTGGTCAAAGAGATATTAATTCAGTGTCGTTAATTTGTGATTGGTTTGAGTTGAAAGAGAGGACTTTTCCGAAAAGATGATTGGAGGAAAAGTCATTAAAATTTGGCTGTCGCCTAGGCTTCGAGGAAAAGAAGAAGGCCGAGATTGTTCCAGCTGCACGTGATGTTGCACGTGCACCTCTCGACTTCGAGGGAAAATGAGATTTTACGACTTTAGGCGTATGGGAATATTTTCGAGATCACTTGAATTGAATTTATAGATTTTCGGGGAAAACAAATTAAGGATCATGTTAGTTAAGATCTTAAGTTTTTATGTGTTTTTGAGATTTCCTGTAGGGTGCAGCTGCAGGGTGTTTGGTGACAAAAGTCAGGACTGTTAGGGCGCACGTGCACCTCTTGAGTACAACGGGTACATTGATTGTGGGAGTTTTCCGTTACATTCTGTCCTATGTATTATATAAAAAAATATATGAAATTTGGGCGAAGATGTATGCTTATTATATGATTATTATATATGCTTATTAAGACTTATGAATTAGATATCAACAAATGATGATAATTGCGAACTAGTGTACCTACTGATGGTACACAATTAATGGAAAAAATTATGGGGG
This sequence comes from Diadegma fenestrale, assembly GCA_037043255.1. Taxonomy (NCBI): domain Eukaryota; kingdom Metazoa; phylum Arthropoda; class Insecta; order Hymenoptera; family Ichneumonidae; genus Diadegma; species Diadegma fenestrale. The sequence continues at coordinate 191,216 of CM073309.1, forward strand.
TCTAGCGTGAAGGCTAGGACGTAACACCTCCCTCCCTTAGATTGAGCGTCCCGCTCAATTAAATTAAGAATGAACTTAATCGTGAATTGAGGGTAAGAAATTTGTGTAATCATCTTTTGTCGATTTACAAAGAAGTAAGTACAATGTTTGAAATTATTCTATCATATTTCTAATACATAAATTTTTGAATTATTTATACAGAAAAAGAATTTTTCCGTAATACAGCTATTGGCTTTAGATATAATGTATTGTTCTTATTTGCTTATTATTTTTTTATGTTTTCATATATTTCTTTTATTTATTTATTTATTTATATTTTTCATATTTTGTGTAAATTCCTTATACATGTATTCGGTATGCGTTTACCTACGCTTAGAGTATAGACTATTCTATAGTGGTTCCTCATGTGTTTGGGATTAAGGGAAATTTCACTTTTTTTCTACCAGAATTCGTTGGCACATATCTAGAAAAAATTGCGCGTTGGCTTGTGCACTGCAGTTTTCTCTTTTGCTAAATTTGAGTGGGGATGAGAAAACAGCCTATTTTGTAGTGAATTTCTTCGGTTTGCCACTCCGATTCCAACCATACAACGAGTAAGTTCTCGTTACTTCCCTACAAATATCTAAAAATGGAGAATTTTTCTTTTCGAAAACGAACTTTAGTTCAGGCCGCGTTGGAGGTTTACAGACTTACTTATGGGCGCAGCTTATTTGTAAGTATTATTACTGTCTTATTATTAGTAATCTAGTAATTTTATTATTTTTATTTGTTGTTTTTTTTTTTATCAATTGTTTCTATTTTTCAACCTTTTAAGTGATAAATATAAAAATATTATTTCTCATTTCAGCGCGAGCTTCATCTCGATATGAAAATGAAAAGGGAGGATCGCCACTACGATCGAATTTCGCGTCCAACCATTTGGACACGTAATGGGTTTGATGTTTTCGACATCCGCTGGATGTTCGAAGGTCGAACGGGGCAACCACATCCAGAGGACGATTGGGACCATCCCGCCTGGTCCACCCCCGAGGGCGTCCTGTAGGCGTATGATCCCGACTATTAGATTTAATTGATCGTATTTTATTTTTAAGATTTGATTGTAAAAAAAAAACTTAAAGCCTTCCTAATCCAATGGATTAGGGAGGAATAAACTTATGAATGTGACGGTCTGGCAATAATGGAAGGAATAGAGGTGGCCCTAGCGCAGTGGTTAGCGCGCCGGACTCCGACTCCGTGGGTCCCGGGATCGAGTCCCACTCGGATCACCTTTTTATTCGCTCATCATTGCTGGACCGTGCGGAATCTATTTTGCGAATTATCGCGGTTGTTCCGAGAACTACCGGATTGCCTGTCGTAGAATTCGTTATATCTAAGTAGTAGGGTGCACACTATGGCGACCCCCACTCCTATCCCCACTCCTATCCCCACTCCTTTCCCCCACTAGTCGGCCGTCGTGAACGGTCGGTTTCGTGGGCGAGAGGGCAGCGGGTGTGCGGAGGGGGGATGGGTGGTGTGTCGTCATAGTGTGCCACCGTCTTGTTTCGATTTATAGGGTGTCCTAAAAATTACGTAATGGGGTGTCCCCAAAACGCAATTTTTTTATTTGTGCGAAGGGGGGATGGATGGTGTGTCGCCGTAGTGTGCCACTTGTTTTTGTTTTTTTAATTTTTCGCTGTGTGCCACCGTTTTGTTTCAGTTTATAGGGTGTCTCAAAAATAGCGTAATGGGGTGTCCCCAAAACGCTTGTTTTTTTAAAATTTTTTGCTCAATTAAATTTAATTGAGTTACAGGGAGATGTTTTTTTAATTTTTAGGGGGAGAAGGAGGAAAAAAGAAAAAATTTAAAAACTCACCGACGACGATGACGCTCGTGTCTCTCCATGGGCACGTGGTTTTTTCGCCGCGGCAATGTTTGGCATTGTTTTTTGCACCGCGCACACACAGGCATTGTTTTTCGCACCCCACACACACACACACACACGCACACACCGGCATTGTTTTTTTTTTCTTGCGCCCGCCCTCACATACACACACATATATGTGGTATTTGAGGTAGTAGGAATCCCATTAATTTAAGCGTGCTTTGTCAAAAATATAAATGGATATTTATTGGAGCGTTTTACATAGGCGCGATTACAGAGAGCAATTGTTACGTGGCTCAGGATATGAATATTCGCGTGTGTTCGGAATATCGATCCGTGATTGACTGACTAGCGAAGGATCTTCGCTCTAGTTTAGCGCGCTGGAGTGGGGAAAGCGCGCTGGCGATTATTCCCGAAATTTGGCGATAAGCGCCGAGCATTGTCTCGCTGTAATGCTAGTGCGAGTGCGCGTATGTGGCAGGCGCCACATATATACGTCACGGATTATTCCTCGCTCGAGGTGTCACCCGGGGCGTCGCCGAACCCATCATCCTCTCGCCCTTCGTCGTAACCGAAATAATCGGCGGGGTCGAGCAATTCGTTTACGAGTACACCCCCGAGATTCTCGCCATCCAGGGTGAATAGCAATACGCTCAGAGGGTGGCACTCCGCGGGGCTCATGGGGATGGCCGTTAGATGCTGCCTGCAAAAGCGTTCGAGCTCATGGGCCACGTATCCGACGTCCGCGAGATATCCGAGGCCGTGGAGGGTACACTCGATGAGCAGGGCGGGAATAGCCGACAGCACCGGCGTCGTGTGATACAGCGAGTCCAGGTTATAGAACTCGCTGTCTCCTAGATCGACCAGGTAGACCTCGGCACAACCGTAGCTGTCTACGTCGACGATCTCCCCCCGCTGTACGATACCCGTACCCAGCGGTCCCAGCACCACGCAGCTCAACCCCGGCGTAGCCTCGTCACCCTCCATAGAGGGGCCCGGTGGGTATGCCACGTACTTCTGGTACATTAACTCTGTAATGTGCTCGAGAGTTCTGAGCATGCTACCGGTCCTTATGTAGACACTCGTCGTGCTTACCAAACACACGATGCGACACATGAATGCGAACCGGAGGAATTCATATTCGCGGTAACGTGGGTACATTTTGACGGATCGTGATACTCGCGCGCGTTTCGATCGAAGACTGCCGTGACAACAGTCTAAGACGTTTATGCGAATATATTTTCATGATGACTATAGCATTATAGGCGGTGGGGTGATGGACAGGAGCGGAAGAAGACATCGATACTGCAGCAGCCTGATAAGAGCGAGCTCGAGCTGCTATCCAACGAGACGCGGTGCCTCGCGAGGGCGTGAGGTATTCGCAGCGTCATTAAAATTGCACAAAGAGTCTAAGACGTTGATGCGAGTATATTTTTATTATGACTATAGCATTATAGCCGATGGGGTGATGGACTGGAGCAGAGGAAGACATCGATGCTGCAGCTGCGTGATAAGAGCGAGCTCAAGTTGCAATCCCGCGGGACGCGATGCTTCGCGAGGGCGTGAGGTATTCGCAGCGTCATCAAAATTGCACGTGGCTGCAGCATCGGTGACATATGCTCTCTCGCTTGCTCTCGCGCTACCGTATGCCCTCTCGCTCGCTCTCACGGCGGCGTGCATTCTCGCACTCGCTCTCTCTCACAGGGCGTAGAGATCACGCGTTACAGAGCAGCAACAGCGACGTCATATGCCCTCTCGCTTGCTCTCATACGCGTGGTACAGCGCACCATCTCGCTCACTCTCATTCCCACTCAGCATTGCGTTCGGTCTCCTTACCTCTAGTCTCCCTGGCTGCAAGCTTCAGCGTCGCTCTCGCTCACTCTCGTGACCGCGTGCATCGGCTGAGAGCTCGAGAGTCGTAACAACGATACAGTAACAGCGATACTCTCTCGCTAAGTTGCTGAAGTTTGCATCCTTCGAATGCAACGAAATTCTTTTTCTCTTGAGCAGTACTCGTGATTCTCATGGATCAAGAAAAAAACCGGCACGAAAAGAATTGAGAGAGAAATGTTTTTTTTTCGTTGCACATCAACGCTGCAAACCTCAGCGTCGCTCTCGCCCCTCTCGCTACGTTGCTAAAGTTTGCATCGCTCGAACGCAGCGAAATTCTTTTTCTCTTAAGCAGAGCTCGTGATTCTCGTTCAATATTCAATCGAGACAACTGAACGATCTCTTTTTAGGATCAAGGAAAAAAGGCGTGCGATTTGAATTTGCCCTGGTTTTTGGTATCAAACAAACAATTGATAGAGGAACCTTTCTTTTTTCGTTGCACGTCAACGTTGCAAGCTTCAGCGTCGCTCTCGCTTACTCTAGTGACCACGTGACGTCAAGAGTCGTGACAACGAAACAGTAAACCCTGTCGCTACGTTACTGAAATCTGCATCGCTCGAATGCAGCGAAATTCTTTCTCTCTCTCTTTTGAGTAGAACTCGTGAGTCTCGTTTAATATTTAAGCGGGACAACCGAACGATCTTCTTTTTTATTATCGAGAAAAGAAATCGACAGGAGATTTGCCATGTTTTTTGGAATCAAACAAACAATTGATAGAAAAACTTTTTTCTTTTCGTTGCTCATCAGCGTTGCAGATTTCAGCGTTGCTCTCGTTCACTTTCGTGACCGCATGCATCGGCTGAGAGTCGTAACAACGATACAGTAAACCCTCTCGCTACGTTGCTGAAGTCTGCATCGTTCGAACGCAACGAAATTCTTTTTCTCCTGAGCAGAATTCGTGATTCTCATTCAATATCCAATCAGGACCATCTTTTTTCAGGATCGAAAAAAACCGGTACGAGATTTTTCATAGTTTTGAAATTAAACAATCACCATCCGTTTAAGAAATACTCCAACCCCTGCCAGTAAAAACTGTTTTGGGAAAAGATTTCAGTAAATTCATTGATTTACATTGTGGTAGATTCGTAATTCGTAGCGGTTTTCCAACTTCCCAGCAGCCGGAAAGGACGTATCACCGCAGAATGACGCGAGAATTCTAATGTGAAACTATGATCAATAAAATCAAAACACCATATACAATTCCATATTTTATTTTCAATAATACAGAAATCCACTTAGACTCAATCGACGTGCAAACGTTTCGACGAAAGTTCTATTTCGCTGCTGTTTTTTCGCTTATGCTTGAGCGACGCTTCATAAAAATGAGTCTCTAGTTTATCGAAGTATTTGGAACCTGGTTTGTAATAATTCTGAAGCCACCAGCGCTGTATTTTTATCGCAGCTGGTATTAATGTTTCGAGGAAAAACATCAATTTGTCGACGATCATCGGGTTTTCCAAGATCAACGGATCATAGTCTTTATAATTCTTCATGTCCTCGGCCCTGATGGCGTCCGAGCGCGATGCTTGGAATTTTAAGGTTGGCAGTTTATCCGCGTGATAAATCAATGTACTCTCCGAATCATCCAACCCCCATTTTGTATCTTTGTATGTGTGAAACCCCTCATAAATTCCTTTGGCCCAAGATGTGTGTATCCTCGTGTCGTTGGGTATATCTTGCTTTTGCAAAATTTCCGACATGTGGCTTGAGGCAATACCCGATTTCAGGCTCAGATGAAAAGCATTGGTCTCGATCTCCATCATTACGCCGTTATCAATGAGAATCTTGGTGACATCGCACCAGCCATAATGAGGGTTGATCGCTGTACCAATACGGTACCTCATCGGGGTTACTTCGTTATGCGTAACATACCTCTCGAGAAATTCATACGTGACTCCAGGATTACGAAGGAAATCTGCATCCATCAGAGCTCGTGTATCGTTATTATGAGCGAGAATCTTTCGAAAATGTTTGATATTGATAAATTTAACATTTATCAAAGACTTATGCATCTGGCGAAGCATGCGCCGGAACATTAAAAGTTGTTCTGAATCCGTCGATGGCCTGTACAACGACAAATTCTCTTCCGAAAGATTGGGATTTCTGGCGATGTGACTCAGTTGAATCGTTTTTTCTTTCGCTTTGTCGTCGTCGACATTCCCTTGATCACTGCAGAAATCGTTAGAAGCACTTGGAAGATATTTTGTCATAACTAGTACAAGATGTTTGCCATAGATCTCGTTCAACAACTCCGAATCGAACCTAATGTAGCGCTGCCATATTTGGTACGAATCATGATAAAGACCCCATTTCAGCGGATAGTCGACTGAATCCTTTGACGATACACGAATCGGCAACTGAACACTTTTACTCCACGTGCTTGGATATTGATCGCAAGAACGAAGAACGATCAACGACATGATGTCATACACTGTCAATACCTAATTCTGCTTCGAACGCTGCAATGTCGTGCAAAAAGATGTCTGAGTGTACTTTTAATCCTCGTTGATCACTTCTGCGGTGACTTAAGAACACTGGCCGATCATTAGAGAGTTCAGATGTTTCAAACGCTCTCCTTGGTATCTTTGCTGTAGCATCTCCCGCTATTGTCACAGAGTGTAACCGTGGGAGAGGTATCGGTTTATCATGACCCTGAGCGCCTCTAGCATAAGTCAGCATTTATAAAATGACGATATGTAGGGAATGAGATCAGCGATAACACACTCTCGCTCGCTCTCATGACAGCATAAGCCCTCTCGGTCGCTAAAGTCAGAACACATCGATGCGCGTCGAGAGTTTAAATCAAGAACGAATATAGCAGCGCTGACCTATGCACAATGGCTGTTTCTACATGATCGTATTTTAGACTATAAAAGCCAGTAAGCGGCGGAGTGGAAAAATTGGTATAAAATTGGATGAATCGACGAAGCTGGCCACCAGTCGAGATGGAGTTTATCGTCGATCTAAAGGGCTTCAAGGGTCCCAACAACCAATTCATTCTCAAAGAAATTTCAATTATTCGGGCAGATAAGAAAAATGTCGAACCTTTAACGCTCTTCTTTGAATCGCCGTACGCGTGGGATTGTTTACCCTCCAAATATCAGACAACAAACAAATGCCTGCAACGCAATTTTCATGGGATATCCTGGGATTATGGTGTAATACCATATGACGCTGCGAAACCATTGATTCAAACACTTTTACAGCAAGCTCGGGCAATCCACGTAAAAGGTTGTGAAAAGTCTTTGTGGTTAGCAAGCTTTATGGACCTGTCAACGGAGATTTCTGACCTGGAGACCCTTAACTGCCCAGAGTGGAAAGAGTTGCTGAAAACCCCATCGAGCTGCCCTTACCATACCAACGAAGTAAAGTTTAACTGTGCAATGAAGAATGTGAAAGCTTTGAAAAGCTGGTATTACGTCTATCAGGCATTGTGTGAGAGAGGGATACTGCAATGAATACAACTTTTTTCAATAACATGCTCTATGTATTCACCCACCCGTCTCCTTTACACCGGTTTCTTACAATTATATTTATAATTTAAAACTATACCTCTGCTAAAGCGACACTCTATGACATGGGTGGGAGGTGGTGTATCGAAGGATTGTTGTCAGCTCTTTTCTGCGTTCAGAGCAGGGATATGAATCTACCAAGCAGGAGATTTTAAATACCCGAACTCTCCGATGATCGGGCATTGTTCCAATGTCAGCGAAGAAGTTAACGACGGTGATTGAGAGTGCGCTCAGACCCATTTTGCTCAACATTGCAACGTTCGAAGCAAAAATACATAGAATATCAGAACTCCGGCCCCGTCGATCAAGTTCACCGTTTTATACTACAGCAAATAGACGTTGAAAGTTTGTTACATAATGTCGTTGATCGTTCTTCGCTCTTGCGATCAATATCCAAGCATATGGAGTAAAAGTGTTCAGTTGCCGATTCGTGTATCGTCAAAGGATTCAATCGACTATCCGCTGAAATGGGATCTTTATCATGATGCGTACGGAGTATGGCAGCGTTACATCAAGTTCGATTCGGAGCTTTTGAACGAGCTCTATCGCAAACATCTTGCGCTAACTATGGCAAAATATATTGTCAATGGTTCTAACGATTTCTGCAATAACGAGGGCAGTGACGACAGCGACGTTGACGCCGATGACGACGATGCCTACGAAGGGATTATACGCGAGTCAAGATGGTACGCATACAGTATGGAAGCTGAAGAAAACATCATACCGTTGGGTCACTGCGACAGAGCCATGGTCCGGTAGTTCTATCGGTACGTTGTCCATCGTTATTTTGTTAGCCGCAGGTTCCCCCATACTTGCTTCGTCGCTGCTTTCCGAATGTATGCTGTAATGCTCTGTGTCGTCATCAGCATCTGTGTTCTAGAAATACACTACCGTCCATAAGTTTGGAAACACTCGCTCCGATGTCGAGCCTCACGAAAAGTTGCGTCCTTCTGTGAAAAATGTGGATATTCCAATTTTTGAAACGGCGTTTTGAAGAGGACATATGAATCTTCATTTTCTTTTTTTGGAAAAATTTTTACGATTTTTTTTGAGCCCGGTACGCAATTTGAAAGTTGGTCGTTTTTTGGCTTTTTTTGGGGGGTTAAAATTTCAGCGCATGACTCGTAGGAAATTTTTTACACATTTTTTCCTAGCGAAAACTCAAAGTGGACAGTGGAAGCTTCATTTTGCTTTTTTAAAAAGTTTCGTATGATTTTTTCTCGCATAACTGCTGAACTTTTTGCAAAAAATGACTATATTTATTAAATGTTGCCTAATTCTGAAACTATTGAGCTTTCGTGAAATCTCCAAGAGGGTAAAAAGATGCATACAATCATTGCCCATGCACCTAATTTTTTTCAAAATTAATGGAGGAAAAAAAAATTTCACGAGGCGACGAAACATTTTTCTATTTTCAAAAATCCTTTCTCTTACCTTTTCTACACGGTTTTTTCATCGAAAAAACCGCCCCTCACTCGGATCACAGCTTTAACAAGTCGTGGCATCCGTTCGATCAATTTATGGATGTCACTCTGCTCCAGGGTGGCCCAAGATTCTTTTAGTTTTTCCCACAAATCGCTCGACGATGTGGCACAAGTTTTTCGTATTTTTCGATCGAGCTCGTCCCACAGGAGCTCGATGGGATTTAAATCTGGCGATTGGGGTGGCCACACCATGTTGACGATTACGTTTTTCTATTCTTTTTTATTTAACTATGCTTTTTTATTTTATTTTTATTATTATTATTTTTATTATTTTTTATTTTTTATTTTTTATTATAACTATGCTTTGGATCGACGATCCAAAGCATAGTTCTCACCTCTGCCGAGACTACCTGAATAAAAAAGAAGAGAAAAACGTAATCGTCAACATGGTGTGGCCACTCCAATCGCCAGATTTACATCCCATCGAGCTCCTGTGGGACGAGCTCGATCGAAAAATACGAAAAACTTGTCCCACATCGTCGAGCGATTTGTCGGAAAAACTAAAAGAAGCTTGGGCCAGCCTGGAGCAAAGTGACATCCATAAATTGATCGAACGGTTGACACGACTTGTTAAAGCTGTGATCCGAGTGAGGGGCGGTTTTTTCGATGAAAAAACCGTGTAGAAAAGGTAAGAGAAAGGATTTTTGAAAATAGAAAAATGTTTCGTCGCCTCGTGAAATTTTTTTTTCCTCCATTAATTTTGAAAAAAATTAGGTGCATCCGCAATGATTGTATGCATCTTTTTACCCTCTTGGAGATTTTACGAAAGCTCAATAGTTTCAGAATTAGGCAACAATTAATAAATATAGTCATTTTTTGCAAAAAGTTCAGCAGTTATGCGAGAAAAAATCATACGAAACTTTTTAAAAAAGTAAAATGAAGCTTTCACTGTCCACTTTGAGTTTTCGCTGGAAAAAAATGTGAAAAAAATTTCCTACGAGTCATGCGCTGAAATTTTAACCCCCCAAAAAAAGCCAAAAAACGACCAACTTTCAAAGTGCGTACCGGGCTCAAAAAAAATCGTAAAAATTTTTCCAAAAAAGGAAAATGAAGATTCATGTGTCCTCTTTAAAACGTTGTTTCAAAAATTGGAATATCATCATTTTTCACAGAAGGACGCAATTTTTCGTGAGGCTCGACATCGGAGCGAGTGTTTCCAAACTTATGGACGGTAGTGTATATCCAGACAAAAACGTGTATTCACACAATACTTTAGATAAAAATATTAAATTTGAATGTTCAGGCGAATAAAAAAACCTCTTACCGTCACGGGTTCCATTGTCTCAACTTAGTAAAAACCGGCACGAATCACTTATAAATACATCAAACCCCCCTCTCAGCATGTCCGCTTATGACTTCACGAGAGTAAGAAGGCTATATAGCTTTAATAAATCTGCCCAACTGTGTTTCCTTTGGGTTAACGCGAGAGCAAGCGAGAGAGTATATGTCACAGATGCTGCAGCCATGTGCGATTTTGATGACACTGCGAATACCTCACGCCCTCGCGAGCCATCGCGTCTCGGGAGAGAGCAGGCGCTATCGAGGCTGTGGCCACGTACCGTTTTGGCGATGTTGCGAATACCTCATGCTCTTGCGAGGCACCGTGTCCTGCGAGCAAGGCAGACAAAAATCCAGCAGCGATGATAAACGTGCGAGAACGAATGGTTTTTATGCGAACAACATCTAAGAAGTAATAAAAGGGTAGTAGGAAAGAGCAAACATTCCGCGACAAATTAACACACCAGGATATAACTCGGGCACGGTTGACGTGACGAGGGCAAACATATAAAAAAGAATATATAACGAGTGGAATATTTAACGGCATAAGGAGACTGTAGACACGTGCAACTTTGATGGCTCTGCAGAAACCATTGTGCCTCACGGGAGAGCGAGCGAGAGGTTCATGATGTGACGAGAGCTAGCGAAAACAAATATTGGTTTCTTAAACACTCTATTGTCCTCAGAACAGTGCAGTTTTGATGGTTCTGCATAGCACGCTGCACATCGCGGCGGGAACGAGTTCTCAGGGTGCTGCTATTACAAGAGCGAACGAGAGCAAATATCAGTTTCTTAAACACTCCATCGTCCTCTCTATAACTTTATTAAACCAGCCCAGCTCTCTGCTGCCTCTTCGATCCCGAAAGAAATATCCTCGGTCTTATTCCTACCCGGGATATTAGAGTTATGATAGCGATATTTTGACGAGTAGCTAAAAATCATCAAACGGGACGATCTAACTCAGACGCCCGCAACAGCGGAGGGCCTGTATTCGGAAGATGTAGACCCGTGCGATTGAAGCCACCCTGTATACGTAGGGAAATACATATAGCGAGACTCGGTCAAGGTTATGGTGACGTGTTACATCTCACAGCTTGATGGTATCAGGAGACTACAGCCCGGGTGCAGTTTTGATGACGCTGCGGATACCTTACGCCCTCGCGAGGCATCGCGTCTCGCGAGAGACTATTTGCTGGCGCGAGAGCGAGCGAGAGACCATATCTTAGCACAAGAGTAAGCGAGAGGGCCCACGTCATCGATGCTGCGGCCACGTGCAATTTGATGACGCTGCGAGTACCTCACACCCGCGTGCAGCACCGCATCTCGCGAGATAGTATATGCTGCCGCGAGAGCGAGCAAGAGAGCATGCACTAGCGCGAGAGCAAGCGAGAGAGCATATGTCACCGATGCTGCAGCCACGTGCAGTTTCGATGACGCTGCGAATACCTTACGCCCTCGCGAGGCATCACGTCTCATGAGATAGCCGGTCGAGCTCGCGTGCGTGCGTGCGTGCGCGCGCGCGCGCGCGCGCGCGCGCGTGTGTGTGTGTGTGTGTGTGTGTGTGTGTGTGTGTGTGTGTGTGTGTGTGTGTGTGTGTGTGTGTGTGTGTGTGTGTGTGTGTGTGTGTGTGTGTGTGTGTGTGTGTGTGTGTGTGTGTGTGTGTGTGTGTGTGTGTGTGTGTGTGTGTGTGTGTGTGTGTGTGTGTGTGTGTGTGTGTGTGTGTGTGTGTGTGTGTGTGTGTGTGTGTGTGCGCGTGTGTGCACCGGTGCGCGCGGTGCCGGTGCGCGCGGCGCGAAAAAACAATGGCGCCTGAGACAAGGGTGTACAGGGCCTGTGGAGCGAGAGAGAGAGAGAGAGAGACACGCGAACATCGCCGGTGAGTCTTTTTATTTTTTAATTATTCGCATTTTAGAGACACCCCATTACACGCTTTTTCAGACACCCTATATATAAATCCAAACAATACGGTGGCGTGCAATTTTGCTGACGCTGCGGCTACCACGCGCTCTCGCGAGGCATCGCGCGTGCACCGCTAACCCCTCCCCCGCGATCATCGCTTTGCAATCAAAGATTTTTTTATTTTTTATCTTTTCGAAGCAGAGGGGATACGGACTGGCGGAGCAGAGGGGTCCAAAACACCCTAACTTTTCACCGGTCCGTCACAGTCCTCAGCGCTGTACAACACGCTATCCCCGCGAACAGGGAAAAATTTAAAAAAATTAAAATTGAAATTTAATTGAAGCCAACCAATTGTACGGAAATTTTGAAAAACCAAAAACCAAAAAAGCTGGCACAGTACGGTCCCACACCTCAGTACCGTGCGACCCGCTGTCCCCGCGAACGGGAAAAAATTGAAATTTCATTTAATTTATAATAATAAATAAAAAAATTAATAAATTCAAACACATCTCCCTGTAACTCAATTGAATTTAATTGAGCAAAAAATAAAAAACAAAATGAGCGAAAAATAAAAAAAAAACAAAAACAAGTGGCACACTACGGCGACACACCATCCATCCCCCCTCCGCACAAATGAAAAAATTGCGTTTTGGGGACACCCCATTACGTAATTTTTAGGACACCCTGTCACGTCCGAACGACGTGGGGGAAAAGTTGGATGTTTGAGTGTCGAGCGGTAAACACTATGTTCCATAGGCTTTTCCCATCAGAATGTATATACGCTGTGCGTGAATATAGATATACTCTTAAGAGTATGGTGGGCATACGCCGATAGACCTCGAGAAGTCTTGCCTTTAATCTTGAGTTGCGACTGGGAGAGGGAATAGGTTTAGTTCGTGAATATAAAGATTGAAGATTCTTTATGCACTTCTTTAATGAACGTAAACGGGTTAGTAAAATATAATTTGTGTGCTACAACTTGATACAATAGAGATTATTACTTTACCGGAGAGGTGTCGTCTAGTTCAGTCTTACTTGTTATACTTGCTGATGATGAGGAGTTAAGATACTCGTAGGTTTCGTTGGTAACAATGAATTAAAGTCTGAACAGAGATTCGATATAAAATAAAGTAAAAAATCGGACAGAGGTCCGTTATAAAATAAAGTCGACAATTTGAACTACGGCTAACCGTATAGACGCGACGCTAGGTGCGAACAAACTGCAATGCGTACTGGCTAAGCGCGGTTTTTATAGCGTGAAAATCAGGGGAAAATAGTATGGATAATTGGTCCTTTGACGGCTAAAAAGACATTAAAATTGTTTGTCTCGAATTAAGGGCCAATCGGAAAGAGGGATTCTTCCGTGCTCTATGAAAGCATGAGATTTCGTAAGTCGGCGTGTGTTTTAGGCGTATCGGCTTTAGTTATTAAACGGTCGAAGTAACATGTGTTAGGGTCGCTTGGGAGTTTGAGTGATCCGTGTGAGCGCGTGCCAGCGTTGTAGGGGCAAGGGTCACCACGCTTCTCTGATACACAGATCGGTTCGAACGGCTAAATGGAGTTAGGGCGTTTAGATATTGGAATAAAGAAAAAGAAAATTAACGTCGGTTGTGACACCTCCCCACTTAAAATTAGGCACCGTCCTCGGTGGCTACCAATTTATGCATATTGAATGTAAAACTGAAAATATGCTTAAATGGTAAAGAGAGTAAAGTAGTAAAATTTTCTTTTGAATTAGGGTCACTGCAAATCGTACCTGCTGGAGAGAGAGGGAAAAAGGTACAACGTGAGCGGTGTTAATTGGGTTGTTAGTACGGAATTTAGGCTGCCCGTAATTTCCTTTACCTTCGTTTGGCGTTAGACGGCAAGATCTATTCCTAGTTCTATTACTAGTTACCGAAGTAAATACGAAAAAATGTATGTTTGTAACAGGTAATAGATGGAATCTGATCATTATTATTATTTTCTTCTTTTTATGCAATTGATTTGTTTCGATTTTAATTTGATCCTCGGAATTATCTTGTTGTATATGTCATTCTCTAATTTGTGTGTGTTTTTTTTTTGTATATTTTTTTTTCTTTTATGCCTGGGCCATTTCGACGTGAAGGTATGTCGATGATGAAATGATATGGTCAGATTTAAGATTTTAGTAAAGGATAAAAATGGGAGAGATAGATGCCGATCTGAGTGACCACTAGAAGGAAGAAATTATATTCTAGAGATTTGGATTGATTCCATATGCATAAATTTCCTTCTCCTAGGGGTTAGTGTGTGAAGTGCGTATCGTGGGAGTATATATGTGTAAAATTTCAAAGTATGGGTTTTACGTCCTTGGATTATACGGTTTCGGCTTGGATTGAAATGTCGTGGCGGAATACGGGCTGTGGAGTGTTTGGTGGGACCTTGTATATATATTCTTCCTTCTGGGTCGGTTCGGGCTCCTCTTCTTTCGAGTATGTGTTGTCGTCCTTGTCTTCTTCGGTCGGTGGCGTGGTACAACACATGCTCAGGAACGTGTAGGCGATGTGGACTAGGTATCCCCGAAGCATGTATGTGAGGAATACTATGGCCAGGATGATTTCTCCGTATACAGTAGTGGTGGTGTAGGTGTTCTGTCTCTGTTGCTCTTCGTCTTGAATTGCTGATGCCAGAAGTTTTTCTTCTATCTCTTTTAGTGAGGTGTCAAATTGCAGCGTCCCTGTTGATTGTCGAGACATGACACTTGCGGCTTGGTTAGATTTTTCGTCGTATACCAAGAATTTGTACTGCGTGATGTTCGGCACCAGTTGTTTTATGTCCAGTTGAGATTCTGCGATGTAAATTTCGCTGATGGTGTTTTCCAGGATTTGGATCCCTGCGATCGTGACGTAGTTTGTTTTTGCGATACAGCCAGGTTTTAGGTGTAATATGCCTATTTTGTCCATTTCGATGACACTGGCTGCTTCGTAGTCGCATAAAATTTGTACCTTCTCAGGGTGTGGTACCGAGAATAACCAGCCTGACATGGAGTCCAGTTGTTTCCAGTAGGGTCGTTGTTCCTTGATAATTTTTATTTCGCAGTCCTGGTATGATTGATGTCCTCCGTCCGTCAATAGCAGCAATTCGCAATTCAGGTGTTCCGATGTGTCGAAAATAGGATAATTGGGAGAGCAGATTTCGTAATTCTCCAAATGTTGGCATTGAGGGAACTCGTTCTCGTGTATCAGCGCGTATTTATCCATTTCCCTTGAGATGATGATGTGTGACGCTCTGGGTTGAACGTATGCTGCTCCTTGGCTATTGTTTCCGATTATTTGTGGTATTGGTAGGGGGTGGAGTTTATATGTGATGTATCTTGCGGGTTCCAGGAGAGGGATGTGCATAACAATCATTATTTTCTTATCGTGATAGGAAGTTGCTATACGGGAAATTTTTGATAAGGCTCCGGAGTGGATTTTGTCTAGAGACGCGGGGAAAAGGTATTGGTGATGAGATTCGATGAAGCTTTTGATTATGAGCTCCATTGTTGTAGGGCTGAGTAATTCTGGGTGTAATAGTCCTATCTTAATAAATGATATGGCATCAACTATTGCGCGGAGACTCGAAACATATGTATCAGCGATGTTGTCGATACTGTTTTTCCATTCAATTAGGTTCTGTGTATACTCCATATAGCTTGTTGCATTTTCAAATGTTTGAGTGATATCTGACCAAGTTTCTTTGTGTTGTTTTTCAATTTTGTTTAATCGTATTATCAAGTCGTGTACTTCTGATCGTACGACATGGATTTGATCTCTTAGAAGAAGAGTCATTTTCTTTTGATTTTTATGGAGTTGATTAATATGGTTGTTAAAATAAGTCGCATCATCGTTATTGAGAGTTCCGAAAAGGTTTTTACTAATTGTGCCAATGAATCCGAATGGAGCGCTTCTTTTGGTAATTGGTTCGATTCCTTCTTGTTTTCTGATATAATTGAGATATTTTTTTATGAGCATGTGTTTAGAATGCAAACTAGCTTTATCGATTAATACTTTGCATTGTTCCAATATATAAGTCCTGCAGGCGTGTTCCATTACTACGACTTCGGAAAAAGTAGGTTCGTGGTCCTCGAACGGTTTCAGGTCTATGTAAGTCGTCAGACGCCATTCTGTTCGTGTGAAATGTACCTCGTGCAATGGTTCGTAATAAAGTCCGGCGTGATTGGTGATCAGTTGAACATCGTGTGTATAGGATGCCCAGACCGACCCGCAAGTAAGTGCGAAAATAATTAAGGTGACCCTAAGGGTGCACATTATGGTCTAGAACATAAAGTAAAATGTGTAAGTATAAAATTTAAAATTTTCCCTGCTGTTGTTTTGTGAGTGAGGGTGTATGGTTTATATATATATCTATACATGCACTATGGGTGTGTATAGGCAGATGTGTAGCATGCACCATTCTGTCCTCTTTCCTTTTTTTTTTTTTTTTAATGGTGGGGATTTTTCCCCGATTTTCCTCGGTTCTTGAAGCTCGCCACTTTCTTTCGAGATCTCTTCGAGTACGTGTTACGTGCGGAGCGGTGCGCACGTGTTAAGTCAACCTGCTTGCGTGAAGCGCGAGCAGTTTATTATTATTTTTACGCGGGTTGGTTCCGATCTCGTCCTCTACAGGACGATTCTGGAGTTTGGGAACTTGTCAGGGTTAATAATTGTATTGCAATTAACCTGAATTTACAAATGAACAGACCGATTTATTATGGAAATGGCTGTAGCGTGAAGACGAGAGAAGCTGTGAAGGCTCTCGTGTTCGCGCTACAGGGAAATACAAAGGTACTTACACGTCGTCGATTGAGTTCGGCTACGCGTCGCCGACGGATCGCAATTATTACCTTAAATTATAGTCACACGATTCACTCTCTCTCTCTCTCTCTCTCTCTCTCTCTCTCTCTCTCTCTTTCTCTCTCTCTCTCTCTCACTCTCTCAATCTTGCACACACGCTCTCACTCGGTTCACACGATTCACAATAATTATTATCACTATTATCACTACTACTTATAATTACACGACGCGATAGAGTTCGTGGCAGAAAGAGAAACACTAAACTATCGAGGGCAGATTTATCACCGCGGCGTGACCTCTTGCAACGCGCCTTTCGATCACTTCGTCCTACTGGAACGAGTTTGTGTTATCGCGGATTCGTTGAAGATTTTCAGGACGCTATGTCGGGAACTGCCCAAGGAGTTACTCTCCGAGAAGCTTTCGCTGTCCAAGCTCGTGAGAGACTGATTATTCTGATTCCCCGCTGGAAGAGTTCGCAAACGTCCAGCAGGAAATCAGAGCCTTTTCGTTCGCGAGAAAATCAAACCAGAGGCGTTCTCACGCCCGGTCAGCATTTTCGGCAGAACGGTCGGTGCAACTCCTTGGCGTTCCCGCTAAATCGTCGCGGCTGCATGTCAGCTAGGAAACCTATACCGGATGCAGTCGCGACGACATTTCAGCAAATATCATTTATTTATGCGTCAATATATTTAATACGTCTCGGGACGTAACATACGCATCGTACGAAGAAAAAAAAACTTATTTTCAAGGAAAAATGGCAAAGCGAGCTCATCTCTCATGGTGTCATGTAAGTATTGGTCTTGTTTCATTTTGTTTTATCTTTCATCGTTTTTTTTTCTTTTTAATTAATTATTGTTTTTTTTTTTTAGCGTGGAGGCGTCGTACGCATTTCCCAGATAAAGAGGCGTCGTCTCGAGCGGCGAGAGACGAGGCGGGGAAATGATTGGATGGAGGAGGACCGGGGCTTCGACGCGTTTTGCATCCGATGGATGCTGGAGGGCCGCTGGGGGCAGGAGCATGCCGCCACCGATTGGGACCATCCGGCGTGGTCGTGTTCAGACCCGGAATTTGCGGCGTACGATCAGGATTGATCGTACCTATCGTTGCCTTTTCCGTGAGGGAAAATGCGAATAAAAAAAAAAAAATTGCTCAAAATTTGTAAAACTCAGAATCTTGGTGTAATATTTTTTTTTGTGCGTGTGTGCTCCCCCTTTTTTTTTCTTTTTTTTTCTTTATTTTATCAAAATATTTTTTTGTTTAAGTCGTATTTGATTTGAATGAAAATTAAATTTGGATTATATAAAATTATATTAAAATTAAAGTTAGTTCTTTACGTAAATATAAATTTAAGTTTTTAATTGACTGCATTTTGATATGATGGACAAACATTTAATTCGAATTGTGATTAAATTAATCCAATATTTTACGAAATTATTGATAAATAAAATTATCATAAACTTATGTTGAAATTAAATTTAGTTATATTTTTAACATAAACATGGAAAAGTTTATTCATATTATAATAAATCAAAGTTGAATTTAAATTTACCGAATTTTGCATAATAAACAAAATAAAAAAAAAATCGATCTAAATTAATTTAATATATTGTGAAATTATCATTAGTAAATTTTTATATATATATATATTTTTTTTAATCGTTTGATTAAATTCACGAAAGAAAGAGAAAGGAGAAAGTTAAGTAAAAATTATTTTCCGTAGAATTTTTGAAAATTAGTTTTCTTTCCTTATTTTATTTTCCTCCCCCCTTTTTTCATTTTGTTCTTACCGGGCAGTAATAAATTTTAAAAAATTTCTTAGCTGCCTTTCAAGAGGTACCGTTAAGTGTAGTACTGGGTGGAATGGGGTTCAATCAAAATATTCGTGTGATTATCGGGGATGTCTCTTAGTAATGCATCCGCGACTTCTCCCTCAATCGCCGATCCTCTGGCTAGCAGCAAGTCGCGGACATTTAGTCCAGCAGGGTAGTCGTGTAAATCTATGCCGAGGGACATCGTGTCGCCATGACCTCGGCAATATTTTCCAGAGACTTTCAAAAGGCGACTGGCTAATATGTCGTTTAGGAAATACGACTCGCTGTCGGGCCAGGGTCCTTCGTATTTGGGTTCGATATTTCTAAGATGGACGCGTATTGCCATGCCAGGTGTACGGTAGAGTAAAGGGGGCAAGGGTCTTAGGTCGTGGGCGTTCACTACTAACACGCCTCCAATGTCTACTAGGGTGTGCCAAAAAAAATCATTTTTTTTTTTTTTTTTATCAAGGAACACGTTTTTTCCGTTCTAGCATCATGAAATACAAAAGCCATCCAAATTTGAGCCTTTTAAAAAAATATTTAGACGTGCCTCATCGCACTTTTCTATTCTCCATAAGAATAACCCAGGAAACACGTCACATGCGACTTTCGCAATTTGCAACTGGCAAACGGGTCGATTTTTGGATTTTCTCAAGACGGTTTTTTGTAGGAAATTGAATGCTCTACAAAAAATGTGTCTTGCTATTTTGTCCTAAATCTACTCTTTCGAAAGTTATTGATTGTTAAAAATCAATAATGAGTAGATTTGCAAAAAAAACTCCAGTTTTCTCTCGAAACTCCCTGAAAAACTTGAAAAAAGAGAGCGTTCGAACGAACATCACTTTCGAAGGACCTACAGGAACAGGAACAGTACCTCATGGGATGGGGTCGAGCCATATTAGAGTCAACAATCAAATATAATTCGTGAAATATAAAAAAAAGATGTTTATTTGAGATTTTTTTTTGAACAATTGGGGAAACGTTGACGATGCTCCTGTACAACTCTCAATAGATATTGCAGTTCTCCCTCACCCTTCGTTAAACAGTTACTGTGAAAAAATCTGAGCCAAGTACATTTGAATTGTCCTCAAATTTCTTAGGTTTGCTTAACAAATTTTTTTTCAGTTTTTTTAACAGGAACAACTATTCCGCAGGCGTAAATGTACTTGGCTCAGATTTTTTTACAGTAACTGTTTAACGAATGATAATGAACAACTGCAATATCTATTGAGAGTTGTACAGGAGCATCGTCAACCTTTCCCTAATTGTTTCAAAAAAAATCTTAAATAAAGATCTTTTTTTTCATATTTCACGAATTATATTTGATTGTTGACCCTATAATAGCTCGACTCCATCCCATGAGGTACTGTTCCCTATTCCTGTAGGTCCTTCGAAAGTGATGTTCGTCTGAACGCTCTTTTTTTCAAGTTTTTCAGGTAATTTCGAGAGAAAACTGGAGTTTTTTTTGCAAATCTACTCATTATTGGTTTTTAACAATCAATAACTTTCGAATAAGTAGATTTAGGACAAAATAGCAGGACACTTTTTTTGTAGAGCATTCAATTTCCTACAAAAAACCGTCTTGAGAAAATCCAAAAATCGACCCGTTTGCGAGTTACAAATTGCGAAAATCGCATGTGACGTGCTGCCTGGGTTATTCTTATGGAGAATAGAAAAGTGCGATGAGGCACGTCTAAATATTTTTTTAAAAGGCTGAAATTTGGATGGCTTTTGTATTTCATGATGCTGGAACGGAAGAAACGTGTTCCTTAGAAAAAAATAAAAAATGATTTCTTTTGGCACACCCTAATGTCCACGAGCTCTATTAAACGTAAACCCATTTCTCGTCTCCAACACATTTGCTCTTAGCCATGTATCTGCGATTTTTATGGCGCTACTACCTGTCTCTGGGGGATTGAGCAAACCCGTTTCGAAGATCGGGAATTCCTCTAGATAATCTTCGATTTTCTTGCTATACTTTTCCAATTTCTGCAGGTATCTCTTCTTTATGACGTAGAAGTGCGACGGGGAGTATACGGTGCCCGTATACACGTGGTAATTTTTTCCGATGCGACTAAGTAGAGTTTTGATGGGAATTTTTGGACTCATCTCGAGCTGTTAGGAAATCGTGATATGCATAATTAAAGACTTTGATTTCGTGTAGTTGCAAAGCAAAAGAGAGTGAAGAATAGGGGGAAGGGAGAAAAGAGAAGAAAAAAAAATTTATCGAAAGAAAAACTTCTGAGTGGGTTTTAAGTGTGTCGAATTTCGTGCTTGTTTTTCCCGAATCTTTCTTCCACGAGGGCGTCCCACAGGGCGTCTTTATGTTCGCTGGGTAGTGGTGGCATATTAAACAATGCTCGTAAATCGAAAATATCACCCCAGCGTACGTCTGAGTCTAGCATGCATTTACTGATGGGGTCTTCCTTCCAAATTTGCTCGAGATTTTCTCTAAGGCGTTGTCGTGAGCGACGTACTCCGGTTGCATGAGTAATGAATTGATTTATGTAATTACCGCGCCATGGCTTCGAATTTCTCGGTGTGGTTTGCACGGTGATAATGATATTTTGCGTGAGGTCTTCGAATATCGCGCTGCTCCCATTCGTGTAAAACGTCATTTCTGTACAAGAATTAATTTTTTCTATAATAATTTTTCTTTCTATCGTCCCAGTCTATTGTTACCGCGTGTCCCGCTTCTAATAATGGTCTATTAAATAGCCATGCTAGTGTTACGTCCTAGCCTTCACGCTAGACCCCCATAAATTTTTACTTTTCACAATCTTGCAAATCTCGTACCCTCAGTTGGTAAATTCACACAAGTCATCTTTTGCCGATAATCTATTATTTTTAACTATAATTTTAACTATATAACGGAATATATAAATTCCAACTAACATTATATATTCCTCAATATTCCCCAACATTAATACATAGCGTAGCCAAATATGGACAACTCATGTCAACGAACCGTATTGTAAACGGTGCTCATATATAACTCTTCTATATACCCAAAGCGCAGCGTATAAAAAACACGTGGCGCCTGAATAGCATCCAACTCTACAGTCACATCGAGACATAGAGACCACTTGAAAAGGTCTCACTACAGTCACCAAGAAAATCCCACGATCCTTTTCCCAGAAAATCTCAGCGACAGTCTTCAACTCAATATAGATAATACTAGACATGAATAATCAATGAACACCTCATTACTCGAATCAAAGACGCGCATTGATTCTAAAGCAACGACCAAATCAATTCTCACGGCTCACGCGTAGCCGATCGAAGCCAACAAAACCAACTCTTTATAAACAATACGCTTCGACCGTTCCTCCAATCAGAACCTTTTTCTTTTCACTAACGCCTAAACGCTAAACGACTTTTCTTCCAATCATCTTTCCAGAAAAGTCTCCCCTACTAATTCAACCCAATCACAAATGAACGACATTTAATTAACGAATCTTCTACCAATCCCAATATTGGACTATAACAAACTCAATCCCTTCTACAGCATCCTATCCCCACAACTCCACGTACTTTACAAAAAACTCGAAACAGAAAAATGATTAACTAAATTAGTTAGTTAGCATCGAGAGTCCAAGTCGACAACATCAAAATCACAGTCAAAATCATAACCGAACTCTGTCAGAATTTCGCGACGATCAAATAATTGTACGCGATTCCAAATCTTTAAAATCGACTGTCTTAAGACTCCATCAGAACCTCAGTGTAAAATAGTTGCTAACCGAAATGTAAACCTAATCTAAAGAAACAGTGTAATTACCAAGTGTAAAATCAACCATCAAAACTTTCAGTTACATTAATAAACGAACAATATATATCATATGTGCAATAGTGTTCACGCGATTTGATTTTTGAATCTGTAATATTTTCCGGTGTGAGTAGACTGGTTTTTCGTTTCCATTGCATACATTTTCGAACGTATATTCTACTTCAGTTTTATGTTCGATTCCCTCCGGGAAATCGTGGCAAAGATCTTCGGCATTGATGAGATAAGTATCCTCGATTCTTTCAAATTCTTCTAATTTTACGTTTGGAATTTTTAATGAAATGTCTTCAAAAGTTGTATTATGAACAACCAATTTTGTTATACCATTTTCTGTAACCGCTATGACTTGACCACAATAAATACCAGCTCCGAGATCAAGACGGGGAATGTATCCTACTTTAACTTCCGGATTTTCTACTCTAGCAAACGCGATTTTTGTTGATCTTTTGGCTAGGAGGATGATATTACAATCAATGAACGGAAAAGTTTTTCCGCCCCAACTAAGAAAACGTTTTGACCAATCGATTGAAGCTTTATTACGGGCGAGAAATTCGGTACCAATGAGAGCGTTTTGCGGGATTGGGAAATCGTTTCCTACGACGTCGAAAGTCGTTGGTACGCCGCACAATTCGGCGTTTATGAAACCGAACGTTTCAATGGGTTTCCCAGCGATACCGTTTAGATGGATTTTTGCCTCAGTGACTATGGACGAGGGATCGCGTACGATACAAATTTTAGCTATGTTCACTTCTGCACCAGAGTCAATTAAAAATTCGTTCGACCCGTTCAACTCTGGGCAATCGATGATCACGGAAGGTGAACGTTCGATGTTGTTTAAGCGGAGGTTGACGACGCGAATGGGCGCGATTCTTTCGATGGGACAGGGCGCGACCTCTGTTCCCCCGACGGGCCCTGTTCCGTTGGGCGGGTATTCGCGTTTTTTGACTGGTCGTCCCTTTTTTGATAACATCTTTCCTCGATGTGCCCTAATTTATCGCAATACGTACAATGGGGTCTCGGTCTGTTGTTATCGCGATTAAAATCATTATAGTTGCGATTAAAATTGTTATTGTTCCGATTGAAATTTCCACCGGATCGATTGTAATTGTTCTGGCCGCGATATTCGTTTCGGTTTGGTCTTTTTTCGGGAAAAGCCGTCCAGCAATTTTCTGAGTCGTGTCCCGGTTTGTTACAATGATCACAGGACGATTGGGACGCGAATACGACTCTAATATTACGCGAAGGAAGAGGAGGACCCGAGAATTTGGAAAATCTTCGATCTGTCGCGATTTCCTTTTCTACGCCGATTGTTTGTGCGAAAAGCTCGTCTAAGTTGTTAAATGGACGCTGACGAATGCGAATTCTAAAATCGGGTGGCAAACCCTTGACAAAACTATCCATCGTGTCATACTCGCACTGAGCACCATGCGCGGGGATTAATTCTTCCCAAATTTCTTCATCCATCTCCATGATCGCGAAATGGAGATCTTTTACGCGACTAATATACTGGATCGCGTTTCCGGTTGGATTTTTTATTATCGATCCTAATTCTCCTCGATATTCGTTAACGGACTTTGAAGATCCAAATAATAATTTCAGTCGATCGATGAATTCTTTAATTGAATTTGAATTGTCATCTTCGAGGGCAGTCTGAGCGTTTCCTCTCAATTTATTTTTGAGCAAAAGAAGGAGATTTTGTTCGTGGTTAGAATCGAAAAGGTTCCGAACCGTTTGACAAGCGCGTATGAATCGGAGAACGGGGATATTGTATCCCGTGAATGTTGGGACCGCTTCTAGGGCGTCCTTGTACTTGATATTCGGTAAACTTACCGGAGGATTTTATCGAGAACGATCACGATTTTGAATATTCGTATTTTGAGCGTTTGGGTTTCTAGCCTGCTGTCTGTTATTTGTTTCGCGAGGGGTACTGGTATGGTGGGGATTGTAACCACTTGTTTCGCCCAAATTGTCAACGGTAAACATCGCGGCTCGCGAACTAGGCCTTTCGTTTTTGAAATTTTGTATTTCGCCCATTACTTTCTCGAGATTGGCCTGCATTGATTTATTTACTGATTGTTGTTCATTTATTATATCTAACAGATGTTTTAAACGATCGTCACTTTTGTACACTTGTACGAAAGTGTTCAATTTTCATTCAAAAGGGGCGTCTACTCGAACCCCTGTGGTCAAGAACCCAACTCAAACCTCATCTACCAAAGGTGAATCGTTTAATATAGTATCGATAAATTAGGGAATCTCGGAAGTCAACTCAAACATTCCGAGCAAGTCGGTAATTCAGTAAATAAAAATGAGGCCAAGCTTCGGCTCCGAGATCCCTTCGAAATCCCCTCTCTTGGGACGTAACAAAATACTATATTAAAACTGGTGGCAGCGGAAAAACTACATTAAATCCTCAGAATCTTCGAAAAACCACAAATCACACCACTTTAAATTTTATATTAAAACTGGTGGCGGCGGAAAAATTTTACGGACAATCTTGAAAAATCTAAAATCATTAAAACCCAGTTTTAATTTTATATTAAAAGTGGTGTCAGCAGGAAAACAACGGACAATCCTCTAAATCTTGAAATCATCGAACCAAATTCAAAAATCATTTAACCAGTTTTAACTCTGCATTAAAATTGGTAACATCGAAAAAATTAACAAAAACCCTTCAGAATCATTACTGAAAAATAAGGACCCAGCTTTAAGTCTATATTAAAACTGTGACAGTGAAAATAATACGAACAATCATCGAGGAAGAAAATTCAAATTACAAAAACTCACTATCTCCAATTCTATATAAAACTGTGACAGTGTACAATTCAGACAATCATCAAAAGTGTATTAACCAATACAGTGAACCAATATTCATCGGAAAATAAACTGGAACACGGTGGTTAAAATTTAAACGAACTTTGTGAAACGAAAATACTCGTTCCACACCAACTCATCAGGACAACGCCGGAAGAACGAACGATAGACCAGCTGTTCGCTAGAGAGCAGGTCAAAATACCAGCAGCAGCAGCAAGCTCAAGAGGGATCAACACGACACCCCAACAGCAAGTTCAACGACACGCGACGACCCTCTTCAAGATCTTCAGCTCGTAAGTCTTGAAAATTAAAGATGCCAAACGAACACGGCGACCCCATGGAAATTTCCGGAGCTGGAGGTGGAAATGGTCCACCAAATCCTGCACACACAGCAATAGACATAGAAAATTTAACTCGAGAAATATCAGATCGATTAAGGCGTCAAAATCCTCAAAACCCTCCAAATCTTCAAAACACACCGAATCTCAATCAAACATACGACAACTTAGTTTACCCAATGCATGCAAATTATCGAGATTTCACTTGATACATACCAGAGTTCGATGGCACCCCCAAAACTTGTTCACTAAACACGTTTATCAATTATTGCGAATCGGCTAAAGAATTCCTAGAAACTATCACACAAAAACCAATCGTCACATTATTAAAAAGTAAATGTAAAGAAATTGCTTGCGAAAGTCTGGAAAGCTTTCAAGTCGAAACAATCGACGAACTCATTGAAATCCTGAGAAATAGATTTATCGCATCACGACCACTCTTTGCGTGGCTAACAGAAATGCACGCGCTCGAACAAAAAGACAAGGAATCATTGCGTGCATTTTACAGTAGAGTCAATCTTCACCTTAATCAAACCAACCAAGCAATTGATTTATCGAAAGTACAAGACCAAAAAGGCGCGAAGAATTGGGCCAGAGATATGGCCATAGACCAATTTTGAAAGGGCGTTAATATCGCTTATCGTCCTCACATCCCTTGCATAGTTTACGAAACATTAGAAAGCATTTATAAAAAAGCATCAGAAATCGAGAAAATGGTCGGACCAATCGAAACAAAAAACACAAATCAATCAACGTGCCTACCAATTAATCAATTCAACAAGAACCAAAATCTCAGAAACTCTTCTAATCAACCCTCGAACAAGACTGACAAATTTTGCAATTTCTGCAAAAAGACAAACCACTTGACAGAAGACTGTTACGCACTCAAAAGACAGAATAATTCCAATTCGACCGAAAACAACAAAAGTAAAATCACTTGCAATTACTGCAAAAAACCAGGACATGTAATCAATGACTGTCGTAAAAGAATTTACAACAACAATAAAAAGGGCGAGGCTAATCAGACAACTCATGCGGGAAACGAGCCGGAGACCCCTCGTCCAGGTGCGTCGACGGGACAAAACCAGTAAACGCACCTCAACTCGAAAGACCCGTAAAATCTGCACAGAAAATCCTGCGGGCTAATTGCAATCTGAGCACAATTTCCAACAGTTATAATGCACCCACAATAATGTTAGAATCACAGGATTTTATTAAAGAACAGACATTATTTTTAGCAGACTCAGGATCGCAATTAAATCTAGTAAAAATTCAGAACATCGCTAATCAGAATCGAATAAACGATTCAATAATTTATGAATTGTACGGTATCTCAAGTACGGACAAACCAAGAACCCTTGGTGAAATTAAGATCGCTATTTGTGGAAATTCGGAAATATTTCACGTAGTTGACAATAATTTTCCTGTCGAATTTGACGCGATACTCGGTCATGAGACAATTGGTAATAGTAAAGGGAAAATTGACTGGAAAGAACGGTGTGTGAGAATCAACGATGTGGACGTCCCATTCGTAAACGCAGAATCATTTCTCCTTAAAGCGAGACGAAAAATGGTCATGTTCGTTAGAGTGGGAAACGCACTAGATACAGGCTATATGCCCCGCATACCCTTTCCGGAAGGCGTTTACGCAGGCGAAGCATTGGTTAATAATACCAACGGCAAAGCTTACCTTTATGCTATCAATACCCTGAACGAATACGTTAAGGTAGATGTTCCTGTCGTTACGCTCCATCCTTTCGAAATGAGCACAGACGAGAATGATTCAGTGAGTGATAACTCCGCTTTAGGCAAAACTGAGATGCACGAAATACTTTCGCGGACGCGTGAAAATCGTGCACAAAATGTGATAAACCTATTGCGTTTGGATCACCTTAACGGTGAAAAGCTCCAAGCGGTAACAACACTTGTTGAAGAAAACGCAGATCTCTTCCATTTACCGGGAGAATCCCTCAGGTCGACAAACGTGAGCAAACATAAAATTCGTACTATTGACGATAAACCAATTAACACGCGACAGTATCGTCATCCACCCTTACAACGTCCGAAAATGGTCGGACCAATCGAAACAAAAAACACAAATCAATCAACGTGCCTACCAATTAATCAATTCAACAAGAACCAAAATCTCAGAAACTCTTCTAATCAACCCTCGAACAAGACTGACAAATTTTGCAATTTCTGCAAAAAGACAAACCACTTGACAGAAGACTGTTACGCACTCAAAAGACAGAATAATTCCAATTCGACCGAAAACAACAAAAGTAAAATCACTTGCAATTACTGCAAAAAACCAGGACATGTAATCAATGACTGTCGTAAAAGAATTTACAACAACAATAAAAAGGGCGAGGCTAATCAGACAACTCATGCGGGAAACGAGCCGGAGACCCCTCGTCCAGGTGCGTCGACGGGACAAAACCAGTAAACGCACCTCAACTCGAAAGACCCGTAAAATCTGCACAGAAAATCCTGCGGGCTAATTGCAATCTGAGCACAATTTCCAACAGTTATAATGCACCCACAATAATGTTAGAATCACAGGATTTTATTAAAGAACAGACATTATTTTTAGCAGACTCAGGATCGCAATTAAATCTAGTAAAAATTCAGAACATCGCTAATCAGAATCGAATAAACGATTCAATAATTTATGAATTGTACGGTATCTCAAGTACGGACAAACCAAGAACCCTTGGTGAAATTAAGATCGCTATTTGTGGAAATTCGGAAATATTTCACGTAGTTGACAATAATTTTCCTGTCGAATTTGACGCGATACTCGGTCATGAGACAATTGGTAATAGTAAAGGGAAAATTGACTGGAAAGAACGGTGTGTGAGAATCAACGATGTGGACGTCCCATTCGTAAACGCAGAATCATTTCTCCTTAAAGCGAGACGAAAAATGGTCATGTTCGTTAGAGTGGGAAACGCACTAGATACAGGCTATATGCCCCGCATACCCTTTCCGGAAGGCGTTTACGCAGGCGAAGCATTGGTTAATAATACCAACGGCAAAGCTTACCTTTATGCTATCAATACCCTGAACGAATACGTTAAGGTAGATGTTCCTGTCGTTACGCTCCATCCTTTCGAAATGAGCACAGACGAGAATGATTCAGTGAGTGATAACTCCGCTTTAGGCAAAACTGAGATGCACGAAATACTTTCGCGGACGCGTGAAAATCGTGCACAAAATGTGATAAACCTATTGCGTTTGGATCACCTTAACGGTGAAAAGCTCCAAGCGGTAACAACACTTGTTGAAGAAAACGCAGATCTCTTCCATTTACCGGGAGAATCCCTCAGGTCGACAAACGTGAGCAAACATAAAATTCGTACTATTGACGATAAACCAATTAACACGCGACAGTATCGTCATCCACCCTTACAACGTCCGAAAATAGAAAAGCAAGTCAATGATTTGTTAAAAATAAATATAATAGAATCATCAAAATCCCCGTACAATTCACCAGTGTGGATAGTCCCAACGAAAAATGATTCGAAAGGGAATAAAAAATGGAGACTCGTAATAGATTTCAGAAAGCTTAACGATGTCACTGTAGGAGATGCTTACCCTCTGCCTCTAATTACCGATACACTAGACCAACTCGGTGGAGCGAAGTATTTCTCCATTTTTGATTTAGCTTTCGGGTTCCACCAAATAGAAATGGACCCCGAAGACAAGCACAAAACGGCATTTACGACCCCTCACGGTCATTACGAGTTCAATAGAATGCCATTCGGGTTGAAAAATGCACCAGCCACTTTCCAGCGCTTAATGGACCTTGTTCTCAAGGGTCTTCAAGGCATTGACCTGTTCGTATATTTGGATGATATAGTCATCTACGCTCGATCGCTAGACGAACACAATGTTAAATTCAAAAAACTTGCAGAACGTTTGCGAAATGCTAACTTAACACTTCAAACCGATAAATGCGAATTTTTGCGAACAGAGGTAAGGTACTTAGGTCATCTTATCTCAGCAGAAGGGGTAAAACCCGATCCAAAAAATATTGAAGCTATGAGCAAATTCAATGTTCCTAAAACACCCAAGAATGTCAGAGAATTTTTGGGACTCGCAGGCTATTATCGCCGTTTTATTGAAAACTTCGCAAAAATAGCAAAGCCATTGTCGGACCTAACTAGAAAAGACGTTAAATTTCATTGGAATTCAGAACATCAACCGGCATTCGAAACGTTACGTAAAAAGCTGTGCACCCACCCAATTCTGCAATACCCGAATTTTTCGCAGAAATTTATCGTCACAACAGACGCATCCAATTACGCTCTAGGCGCAATCCTTTCGCAAGGCGAACCTGGAAAGGAACGCATAGTAGCAGTATCTTCTCGAGTCTTGAATAAGGCCGAGAAAAATAATTCTACAACGGAAAAAGAAATGCTCGCAGTGGTTTATGCGTTGAAAACGTTTAGACCATATCTTTATGGCAGGGAATTTAACCTGGTGAGCGACCATCGACCCTTAGTCTGGCTTAACTTCATGAACGACCCTACTTCACGCGTATTAAGGTGGAGAGAGAGAGACTCAAAAAATTCGACTACAAAATTCAGTACAAACCAGGCAAAATAAACACTAACGCAGACGCTTTATCGCGCAACCCAGTAGTTCTTCTCATTAAATTCAAATGGCGTATTTCAGAAACAGATTCAGGAGAAAAATTACGCAGTTTAAATGCAGGTGTGGCTAGGCCCCATCCTTCCTCCTCAAACTCGAACGAAAATGTAAAAAGACCAAGAGTTTCTAACACAAACCCAGTAAAAATTCCTGTGGCACCCGCTAGTCCAAGGTCATCACCTCAATTAACGGACTATAGTGACACTGAAAGTCCAAGTGACTCGTGTCTAGATCAAATTAGAATCGACGAACCCCAAATTTCACACCAACAGCCTGATCAACTGTCGGATGAGAAAGTTATTGAGGAACAAACGTCAACTCCAGTGCATCCAATAAATCAAAATTCAGAACATCCAGTGAATAAAAATCCAGAACATCCAGTAAACCAAAATCCAGAGCATCCAGTAAATAAAAATCCAGAGCATCCAGTAAATCAAAATCCAGAGCATCTAGTAAATCAACATTCAGAGCAATCAACAAAGCAAAACCCAGAGCATCCAGTAAAATAAAATTCAGAACATCTTGTGAAGAAAAATCCAGAGCGTCAAAAAGCAAATTCAGAATCTCAGAAGAGCCCGTCAAGAGGCTTAAATCAGAAATCGCATGAATTAATTAATTCAAATCAATCCGCGAATGAATCGCGAAATCGCAAATCCAATCAAGAATTTCCGGTAGAAAATTCGGAGAGTCAAGCTCTCTATTCAGCCTACGAAGGACAGAAAAGGAAAGTCCTAATGAAAAAGAAAGACCGTGTCAGAAGGAATTTACCCTTTCAAAACATTTCGAAAAACCAATCTTCGTCTTCATCAGACGAGCACGAGGAAAATTCCGTCCGCGTGTTTCCTGTAGAAAACTCCCAAGAAAAATCCATTCCAGGGTCAGACATGGAAATCGACGACGAAGTCAATGAATCCTTTAGAATGCTAATAGGAACAGAAACTCCTGAGAAACAGCTGGCAGACACACTGACTCACTGTCTAAACTCACCACAACCGGGGCCCAGTAATAAACCTGACCTTCACCCTCAGGCAAGCCCTATGTTCGTAAATCAAAGTACCCAAAAGAAAAATAACTTCCAAAGAAATCTAGCTCAAGAAATCCTCGCGAAACGCTCGCAAAAATCAGCAGAATTTACTCCAGCACCTTCCAGGCGTGTTAAGCAAAGAACTCAGCCCGTAAATTCAGAAGATCTTACGTCTGGTGGACAAACTATCGACGTCTTTGTTTCTACTTTTGTTCCAAAAGCACCAAAACCTCCCAAAAACAGGAAATCAGGAGATAAAATCCACCTTCAAAACGTAGTCATTACCCAGAAACCAAACGCAGATCCACTGACAACCGGTGGGGAAATAATTGACGTTTATACACCTACAGAGAATCCGAGAATATCACAACCAGCGACCGATAGTCAAATAAGTAAAAATTGCCTACCGATCCCTACCGAAGCCGAGGCCATAGTTCCTTGGAAAATCCCAGAACCTCCGAAACAAAAAAGGGTTAGAAAACCACCGCTAGAACCTGTTCGCAGGTCAACTAGAATTCGAAAGCTTAAACAATGCACGATGTGTTCAGAGACAGGAGAGCACACGCACGAACCGAAAAAACGTATTCGACAGAAAAAATCCGTCGAAAAAACAATCGACGAAGCAACAGAAATAATTTCAAATACAGACACGACAACGGTACAGACTCAAAGTAATCACGTAGTGGACAATCTCCCTACAGTACCAGGCAAAAATCAATTATCTCAAGAAGACGAACAAATTACGTCTATTGAACACGTTAACGTAACCATTCTAGAAAACAACCCTCAATTATCGTCCGATGACGAAATTAGAAATTCAGCAATCAAAGAAACCGAAAAGGAATGGGAACGCGAAATAGCAATTCAAGAATCAGAGAATCAAGACTCAGGTAAATCTCACTATCCCCTTTCGCCAGTCATTACGACTGTCGCCCCTGCACAAAGTCAAACTCCTGTAGTCGCAGGTGGAGCAATAAATCACCCGTCGAGCAGCGATGAAAATGTTGACTCAGATTTTGTCAACGTTATTGAAACAAACGATACTCTTGAAATGACTAGAGACCATTACATCTGCTTTATTTCTGCAGATGGCACAGTTTCCGATGAAATTGGAAAACGATTAATCGAATTGGGTTTCCTCAACCTATCGCCCGGTAACACTTTAGAAGTCGGACAAGTGTTAGTCTCAGGGAAAAAGAAAAAGAAAACTTTAGCCCTGGTTATTCGGGAAAACGACTCATCACCTTTTACTAGAGAAAATCTTACAAAGTGCATACAAAATTTGAAAACCAAAATGATCGAATTCAAAATCAAATCAGCATCTGTATAAAAAAAAAGAAGTAACTTCGATCATCCGTCATGGCTAAGGATCAAGAACATTATCCGAGAAATTTTCGCCGACACAAACATCCAAATAACAATTTGCAAAGACGAGATTGTTTCACCACCAGTCGAGGATAGACCAGGTATAATAGAAGAATGTCACGAATCCCCGATTGCAGGTCATAAAGGCGTTACTAAAACTTACAATAGAACCCGTCAAAATTATTTCTGGGAAAATTTAAAGAAACAAGTCGAGGATTACATTCGACAATGCGAAAGCTGTCAAAGAAAAAAATTAGTTCGAATAAAAACGAAACAACCTATGATCCTCACTGATACACCTCTCAACGTATTCGATAAAATCGCAATGGACATAGTTGGACCAACAACACCAGAATCGGAGCAAGGTCATCGTTTTATCCTCACAATTCTGGACAATTTTTCTAAATTCTCTTTCGCAATACCTCTCGTCAGCGCCACAGCAAAGGAAATCGCTTTTGCGCTAGTAACAGATTTCATATGCCTATTCGGCTGTCCAAAAATAATCTTGACTGATCGAGGAGCGGCTTTCATTGGTAGAGTCATGAAACAACTCACGAAAGTCCTAAAAATTAAACAAATCAAAACAACAGCCTTCCACCCGCAATCGAATGGATCCCTCGAACGTAGTCATCAAGTACTCACAGACTACCTGAAGCATTACACCAACAAAAAAGATTGGCATAAATGGCTCAAACTCGCAACCTTCGCTTACAACACAAGCGTACATGAAGGGACAAAGTATACACCGTATCAAATAGTTTTAGGTAGAGAAGCTCGTCTAGCCTCTCAATTCGCATATATGAATGAAATTCTGACGTACGACGATCATGTAAAGAATCTCGCGACACAATTACAAGAAGTACGAAAATTAGCTCGCAATAATCTCGAAAACGCGAAACAAAAATCAAAAGCCCATCACGACAAAAAAATCAATCCCGTGAAATTCAATGTCGGTGATAAAATCTACTTAGTGAAAAACCCAAAAGTCGGAAAATTCGACGATAACTACAAGGGACCTTACGAAATTACAAGAGTATTCCCAGATCAGAACGACATTGAAATTGAATTAGGAAACAAAAAAACGTAAAATTATACACTGTGACCGGGCAAAGATAGCACATTAAGCACGCCATAGAAATCGGCTCGCACTCACAGTTTCGGAACCTTTTCAGGGGCATGGACAACACACGCAGGATGTTTTTGACCATCGCTTTCCTGACCTACCTATTTAAACCGGGGCACACACTGATCGCATACGACTGTGGAGCACCGGCCATGAACATAACAACATTGTCATTGTTGGACATTCAGGGATGCGACATCCCTATACACGAACCCATAGTAACGACGACAAAAATCCAACTCTTACAATTAGTAAAACTATCACAAATTCGAGTTCGTCAGTGCAAAATAGAAATACACAGAACAATCCGACATTGCGGAATGAATCCGCACACTTCGGAAGTAAAAAATGGCATAATAGAATTTTTACAAGAAATCTCACCGGAAGAATGCTTCAAAGTCCATTCAACCAAATCTTACCAAGCTTATAAAATTTTATTCGATAACTTAACGATGAACTCGACAAACGCAAGGCCAGTGGTAATATGAGGATCAATAGATTACGAAGGTAACTGCAAAGGAGGATCCTACTCAGACCCTTACGGTAGCTGGAATAATGTGCTAGTAATAGGGCAATTATTTATCAGCATTTATGAGTACGACGCAGAAGTAAACCTAGACTTAAACGAAGTCATTTTACGATGAGGGACGCGTTGTAAACACACCTCAGGTATCTGTCTCGATTGGGAAGGTGGTTTCACCCAATGGAACCCCATCCCCACAGACGCCTGCGGATTCAAAAACTACGAAGTTGTATTCGATGGAAAAGCAGAAAAAATTAAAGACACCAAAGACGCAATGCACGGTGAAGAAATATTTTCCATCACATCTGAGGATATAACTTTCGCTCTAGCCGCTAGAGGTTTCACCTCAGTTTGTGGCTATAAACTCGTTAAAACAGATCATTCGAAACTTTTTATATTGGAACAAACCTATGGTGACATGTTCACTACAAAAAAATATCCGTAAAAAATATGGACTTATTCGCGTATATGAATGCGAAATTCGTGTACGTAGCCAAACATTTTGGCAACCAACAAGTCTCTACAACAATATAGTGAAACAGGAGTGCGAAATCGAAAAAAGGGTCCTACGCAATACGCTAGGATTCGCTTCATTGGCACCAGCCGAATTCGCGTACGATTACATGAACGAACCGGGTTATATCGCACACGTAGCAGGAGAAGTAATTCGCCTCGCGAAATGTGTGCCGGCAAATGTGGTACTAAGAAAAACCGAAGAATGTTATCAAGAACTTCCGTTTACTAGGGGAAATGAATCAGTGTTTATGATGCCTAGAACTAGAATCATAACAAAAACAGGTCACCAAATTGAGTGTAATTCTTTCCTGTCCCCAATGTTTCACGTAAATAACAATTGGTACCAAAGTTTACCGCAATTGGCACCCGCGGTAGCACCGGAGATCATTACAGCCACGACGCAGCCATCTTGGAAATTCATAACTCCTGCTTTTCTGGCAGAGAGTGGCATTTAGTCCTCTAAAGATCTTGAAAATTTAAGAACAAGTATAATGTTCCCCATCGAAAGAAACGCGGTACTCAACACTATTGCTCGAGGAGCAACAGGTCAAAATGCAGTAGATCAAGGCGTAACTATAACTCACTGGGTGAACGATAAAGTCATCCAGGAATCAGTTGAACGGGTCTGGGGTAAAATGCACACATTTTTTAATAGAGTTGGCACATTCAGCGCCACACTGCTTGGAATCGGGGTAATCCTGAAAGCAGTTAAATTCATTATCGACACAATAGTGCACGGTTATGCACTACATTCAATTTTTGGTTGGAGCCTCTGGCTTCTAGGGTCCGTATGGGACTCACTGACGAACCTTCTCCTTCACCTTTATAAAACTCCCGAAAAAAAGAACGAAAACCCAACGGGATTAAATGGGGATATACCCTTGCAAACCGTCAACCCAGAACCCATTCCCGACACAACGGACAACAAAACTCTACCTCTATACCCTCCTTGCCCTCCACCTCGCGCGGAAAGACCCATTACCCAGATATGGCAACCACGAACAAGCCAAGTGGGCAAAGAAAATATTTAGGATAACTTCATTACCGATAGATGGTAAGAAAAAAAAATAAAATAAGATAAAATCGGAATAAATTTAATCTAAATCGGGAAGGAAAAATAGGCCACACAAACAATTTGTCATTTTTTTTTCTGTCCATTTATTCCTCCTTTCCCAACTAGGGAAAGAAGGCTAAATACTTTTCCTACAAAACATATGAAATCTTAAAGTTTAATAGTTAGGGTCATACGCCGATAAGACGCCCTCGGGGGTGGACCAGGCGAGATGGTCCCAGTCATCCTCCGGGTGTGGCTGCCCCGTTCGACCTTCGAACAGCCATCGGATTTCGAAAACGTCGAATCCATCGCGCGTCCAAATCGTCGGACGCGAAGCGCGTTCATATTCGCGGTCCTCCCTTTTTATCTTTATCTCTAGGTGAAGCTCGCGCTGAAACGAGAGTTTTTTTTTATCATTTAAAAGATCAATATAAAAAAATCATTCATAAAAAAAAACAAATAAAAATAATAAAATCACTGGGTTAATACTTACAAATAAAGTGCGCTCATAGGTGAGCCGATACACCTCTAACGCGGCCTGAACCAGCGTTCGCTTTCTGCTTGAATAGTTTTCCATTATTTCCGAAAGTGAAATTTTTTTTTTTAGCAAGAGAAACGAGAAGCTACTCGTTGCAAGGGTGAAGTCGGAGTGGCAAACAAAAAAAAAAAAAATTTTTAGAAAACAGACTCGTCTTTCATCCCCACCATACTTCATAAACCCCTAAAAAGATACTTGCCTCGCAGAAAACATCTTCTTTTCTTCTTAAAAAACATACCATCGAACTCTGGAAACTTTCATCCTTTCTCAGGTATAGACATATGTTGTAAAGAATAGCGTAGCTTATACTATATACAGAAAGAAAGCGAAAAATACATCAAAAAAGATTGTAAGCGTAAGAAAAAAAAAGAGAAAACAAAAAAAAAACATTACCTAATACTAAAATTAAGTGTGTATATCACAACATATTTTTTTTTTCTAATGTAAACAAAAACCTATACGTTCAAATCTTTTAGAATAAGTTGTAATACTTATCTCTTTGTAAATCGACAAAAGATGATCACACAAATTTCTTGCCCTCAATTCACGATTAAACTCATTCTTAATCTAATTGAGCGGGACGCTCAATCTTAAGAAGGGAGGTGTTACGTCCTAGCCTTCACGCTAGACCCCCATAAATTTTTACTTTTCACAATCTTGCAAATCTCGTACCCTCAGTTGGTAACTTCACACAAGTCATCTTTTGCCGATAATCTATTATTTTTTAACTATAATTTTAACTATATAACGGAATATATAAATTCCAAGTAACATTATATATTCCTCAATATTCCCCAACATTAATACATAGCGTAGCCAAATATGGACAACTCATGTCAACGAACCCTATTGTAAACGGTCCTCATATATAACTCCTCTATATACCAAAAGCGCAGCGTATAAAAAACACGTGGCGGCTGAATAGCATCCAACTCTACAGTCACATCGAGACATAGAGACCACTTGAAAAGGTCTCACTACAGTCACCAAGAAAATCCCACGATCCTTTTCCCAGAAAATCTCAGCGACAGTCTTCAACTCAATATAAATAATACTAGACATAAATAATCAATGAACACCTCATTACTCGAATCAAAGACGCGCATTGATTCTAAAGCAACGGCCAATCCAATTCTCACGGCTCACGCGTAGCCGATCGAAGCGAACAAAACCAACCCTTATAAACAATACGCTTCGACCGTTCCTCCAATCAGAACCTTTTTCTTTTCACTAACGCCTAAACGCTAAACGACTTTTCTTCCAATCATCTTTCCAGAAAAGTCTCCCCTACTAATTCAACCCAATCACAAATGAACGACATTTAATTAACGAATCTTCTACCAATCCCAATATTGGACTATAACAAACTCAATCCCTTCTACAGCATCCTATCCCTACAACTCCACGTACTTTACAAAGAACTCGAAACAGAAAAATGATTAACAAAAATTGGTTAGTTAGCATCGAGAGTCCAAGGCGACAACATCAAAATCACAGTCAAAATCATAACCGAACTCTGTCAGAATTTCGCAACGATCAAATAATTGTACGCGATTCCAAATCTTTAAAATCGACTGTCTTAAGACTCCATCAGAACCTCAGTGTAAAATAGTTGCTAACCGAAATGTAAACCTAATCTAAAGAAACAGTGTAATTACCAAGTGTAAAATCAACCATCAAAACTTTCAGTTAGATTAATAAACGAACAATATATTTCATATGTGCAATAGTACAAAAGTGTTCAATTTTCATTCAAAAGGGGCGTCTACTCGAACCCCTGTGGTCAAGAACCCAACTCAAACCTCATCTACCAAAGGTAAATCGTGTAATATAGTATCGATAAATTAGGGAATCTCAGAAGTCAACTCAAACATTCCGAGCGAGTCGGTAATTCAGTAAATAAAAACGAGGCCAAGCTTCGGCTCCGAGATCCCTTCGAAATCCCCTCTCTTGGGACGTAACACTAGTTTGCAATCATCGCAATTGTACGAGGACTGTGTTTCTAATAATTCCATTCTACATACACTGCAATGTGTGGAGGGACGTGTTCCCGGGGATAATTGATGTTTCTTATTTATTTGAAGGGTAAAAAGGCCCAGCTCTTCAACTGCCTCGGTATTGCATGCATCACAAAATAATTTGCTATACTGATCGTTAACCCATGGAAATTCTTGTGTTATCATCTTCACGCATCTTGCTCTAATAAAGCTTCTGTAAAATTCGTAATTACTTCCGGGGATTCTAAATCCGGGAATCGCATATAGCCAATCCCAGGTTTCCTTTTCTTCCATCTCATAAAGTTTTTCTTTAGATATTTTCATGCTAATCGCTTGGTTAATTAGGGTGAATGAAATGAAGAGTTATTTGCGTAGAATAAAATTTTGGAGAGAGAAAAAAAAGAAAAATAAAAAAATAAAAAATTTGTGTTACCTTGAGGTTCGTTGGAGGATTAGGATGAAAGATGATACTAGATGAATCGCGTTGTAATGACGATGAGTTGGTCAGTTTTCGGAGGAAATTAATTCTGATGAATAACTTTTCACAATTTCACTTCTAAAACTTCGTAGGCTAATGAGAGTTTCGTTGAGCAGAGTAGCGTCACGAGAAAATTTTGTGAGACTGTTGCTCCGTTTAAATTTTCATTAGGTCATATAGGCTGATCGATTTTCCTTTGGTGGGGATTTTTGGTAATCAGACTTAAAGATGAAAAAGGAGAAAACGAGAAAAGTGAAGGAGGAGAAAATGAGAAAGAAAGAAAGAATATTCTCGCTCTTGCCTATTTATCTTAAAATTTTTCTATGTTCTGTGCATGTGCAACGCGTATGTATGTTAGAGTTAGTATGGGAAAAAAAGGTCGAGCGTATCTATACGCTCGCTCTCGAGTTCGCGTCGATCGGCACTCGTAAACAGCGATTTCTTCTCTCTCTATTATTGCCTATGGGTCAACGCTAGGGCAAAGAAGGTCTTTCTCAGCGGAGGGTCGTGTCGCTGCTTCTCGCTCTATGTCGCTTGAGTTTGTCTATGTGTTTTAAAATGCGTTTTCCTTCGGGTGTTTCCAATATAGCGTTATGTCTGTCAAGTACTTCGGAAATTTTATATGGTCCAACATAGCAACTATCGAATTTGCCTTTCTTGGGCTTTTTTACCGCATATACCATGTCGCAAGTTTTAAAATCCTCGGTATGTATTTTCTTGTCGTAGTAACGTTTCGAGCGATACTTCGAGTCTATAAGGGATTTCGAGGCAAGTTGCCTCATCTCGTCTAGTCGGGATGTGAGGTCGCATAAATAATCACCATAAGTGATGGTTTCTTCTGGGGGAGGGAACGAGTTGGGAGTTCGAGCTGTCCTCCCATATACCAATTCGAAGGGTGTGAATTTGGTAGATTCGTGAACTGAAGTGTTGTATGAGAACATAGCGAAGGAAACGAGTTTGTCCCAATCCTCATATTCATCTACGTAATGCTTTATGAATTCTGCTAGGACAATATGACTTCTCTCGAGTGATCCGTTCGTCTGGGGATGGGAACTTGAGGTTGTTAAATGTTTTATTTTGAATATCTTTGCAAGATTGTTGAATACTGTCCCGACGAATGATCTACCCTGATCACTCAGTATGATTCTTGGGCTACCGAATTGATTAATCACATTTCGAGCTAGCGCGTCGGCTATAGTCTCAGCTTTTATGTTGGGGACCGGGACCGCGATGCAATATTTCGTCAAATTATCTTGGATGGTCAAAATGTGTCTGTTCCCGCTTGGGGTCGTAGGCAGTGGTCCCACGGTATCTATTGAAATTTTATCGAAAAGCTCCGAAGGCGTATCTGTGATTATCATTGGCTCTCGAGTTTTTATCCGAGTCAGTTTGTGTAACTGGCATTCTGGACAGGTTCTCACGTATTCAGAAACCTCGTCTTTCAAATTTGGCCAATAAAATCGTTCGCGGATGCGTTTGTAAGTTTTCGTAATTCCTTTGTGTCCGCCCATTAAACTTTCGTGGTATTCTGAAATTATGTCTTGTCGTATCGTTTCGTCAGGTATTGTCACCTTTCCGCGGCAAATGTTAATTGAACAATTGCATTCGCCTAAGCATTCCTCGAGTAATTCTGTAATGAAGGATTGGCTAAAATTTTCGAGCATGTCTCCGGGTTTTGAAAGCCGAAGTGAGTCGATCTGATATTTATCGATCGTGTCTTTAATAGTTTCGAAAACTTCTTTGATTTCTTGCACCGAAAATGTGTCAAAATGTTTGTTGGTTAACACTGCGCTTAAAATTTTATGGTTCCCTTTGCTAGTGACCAACACTTGATTACGTTTAGGTTTCTGGAATTTTAAATCTCGCGGAAAAATCATGTCCGTTTCAATAAGTAATCGCGATATAACTGTGCTAAATTCGCAGTCGGCTGAAATAAAATGTAGATAATTTCCTCTGTGGTAGGTTAGATTTTCGTTCGTCGAATTTATCTGAAGAACTCTGTCTTCGCTTCTCATGTTTGGATAATAAATTCCTGGGGGTATAGCTCCGGAGTTTTTTCTTATGTTTTTGATAGGAGGATCTTCGATGACCTCGGGTTCACTTTCTTCCGAGGCCTCTTCTGGCTCATTGATATCCAGTCGTAAATTATTTTGGAGAGGCTGTTGGAGTTCTTCGTCGCTACTTATCTCGTGTTCAACTCGCGTGACGGCGGGTGTCGATCTACATATAGGGTGTCTGAAAGTTATCATTGATTCACGCGTTTTCCCTATTTCGTTATCCGCGTCATCTGATTCCGTATACTCGTCTGTTTGGGTCCCGCAATTTTAGCTAGCATTATTCGTATGGCTGTCCCACCAATATCCATCTCTCGTGGAGGTTTTCTGAATTTCTATTATGTCTTCGTTATTTTTAGGTGTTTGCACAGTCGGGGTTTCAGTTTCACTGCTTTCTGGTGATTCGTCTATTCCAAAGGCGAATTTCAAAACGTCTTTAAATCTTCTTGGTGGCGAGGGTCGAGTGGGGGTTTTTGTCTTTTGGGGGGCTAGCCTCTTCTCTGCTAGGCTTGGAAAAGCGCTGTTTCGAGCGCGAGCGGCCAGAGGTCGTTGCTCCGTGTCGGATGAATCGGGTATAGTCCTTGATGGAGGGGGCTTTGCACGATTCTGGGGCACTCGAACTGTCACAGTAGGGGGTAACTTACTTATGACTTGACGATTTCTTACTCTTTCTGCAATTGTGGTGCCGGGTAAATTTGATTCTTCCAGGACGGTGGACAAAGGTTTATTTTTGCTACCTGGTAGTCGTCCGCGTTTTATTATGGGGTTTGAAGCAGCGGCTTTGCGAGGGACTACGGCCGTTGTCGTTTTTCTAGCGGCAGATGACATTGGTAATATCGTAACGTGCGGGGTTACGGGATTTCGGGAGAGCGCATCGGCGTTAGAGTTTAACCGCCCTGGTTTATAAACAAAAGAATACTCGTATTCGCGTAATCTTATTCTCCATCTAATTAGTCTTTGTACTGGTAATTTTACCGAATCGATCCATCTCAGGGGTTCATGATCACTTACGAGAGTGAAATGTCGACCATATAAGTATGGTGTGAAATGTAATATCGCGTAAACGACTGCTAAGCATTCCTTTTCTGTAGTACTGTAATTTTTCTCGGTTGAATTTAAAAATCTTGAAAGATATGCTACAGGCCTATCTTCGCCGATTTTTCCTTGGCTCAAAACTGCGCCAATGGCATAATTTGAAGCATCGGTGGTGAGAATGAAAGGTTCTGCAAAATTTGGATATTGCAAAATTGGAGCTGTACAGAGAGCTTTTTTCAAGTGATCGAAACTCTTTTGCTGTTCGGATTTCCATTGAAATTCTACATTTTTCTTTAATAAATCGGTCAATGGTTTTGCTTCTTCTGAGAAATTTTCGATAAATCGTCTATAATATCCAGCTATTCCGAGGAATTGTCGAACGTTCGTGACCGTTTTTGGAGTAGGAAATTTATCAACTGCTTCGGTCTTCTTGGGATCGGGGCGCACGCCTCCATCACTTATTATGTGTCCGAGATGAATTACTTCGGTATTTAGAAATTCACACTTGTCCGGTTGAAGAGATAATCTAGCGTTACTGAGTCGATTGAAAAGTCTTCTGACTTTAGTTCCGTGTTCTTCTAACGAAGTCGCGAAAAGAACAATGTCGTCGAGATACACGAATAATTCGCTATCCTGTAATCCGAGGAGGACTGTATCCACTAAGCGTTGAAAAGTAGCTGGAGCGTTTTTAAGACCGAATGGCATTCTTGCATATTCGTAATGACCATTGGGGGTACTGAAGGCGGTCTTTTGTCTATCTTTGGGATCCATTTCAATTTGGTGGAATCCACTCGCTAAATCAAATGTTGAAAAATATTTTGCTCCACCGAGTCGGTCGAGGATTTCGGTAATGTTCGGTAGTGGATAAGCGTCGCTCATTGTTTTTGAATTTAATTCTCGAAAATCGATTACCATTCGCCATCGTTTATTTCCTTTTGAATCGGGTTTCTTTGGTACAATCCATAAGGGTGAATTGTATGGGGAAGCTGAATTTACAATTACGTTATTTTCCAATAGTTTATTGACTTGTTTATTTCTTCTTTGTGAGCTGGTGGGAAACGATATTGTCGTATGGTTACAGAAAGATCGTCCGTCGTGGGTATAGTGTGTGTTATCTCCGTCGTAGCGGGTAGTTTATCTCCAGGCAAATGAAAGAGATGGGGATATTCCTTTACTTGTTCGAGGACGTGTTCTTTTTCTTCCGAATTTAAATGATCTAGTCGGAGACTTTCTTGAATTTTCTGATTTCTATCTACTGGAAATTCGTTCGGACTTTCGTCACTGTCTGGCTCGAAGAAATCTTCTGAGCTGTCACAATAATCAAATGGAATTAATTCTTGTGGTGATACATTGACTTGCGCGTCATCTTCGTAAGCGTTAATTGCTAAAACGTAACAGGTTCCGTTATCG
Source organism: Diadegma fenestrale (assembly GCA_037043255.1). NCBI lineage: Eukaryota > Metazoa > Arthropoda > Insecta > Hymenoptera > Ichneumonidae > Diadegma > Diadegma fenestrale. The sequence goes on from CM073309.1 coordinate 234,459, forward strand.
TTAGTAACAATTGCGTTTCCCATAAAAATGTTTTCGGGAGTCTGGATTCGCGGGAGAAATCCGGTTTTTAATTCAGTGTTTGATATTTTAATTGGGACTTTCATGCGAGTCCGAGCTTTGAGAATAAAAGTGGTGCCTGAATTGTCGCGTATTATTTCTTATGCGTTATCTGTATTTTCCGTGAAGTGTTCGAGACTACTTTCGAACGGAATGGGATGTATGGGTTTCGAGTCCGTGACGAGTGTATTATGGTGAAAAGATAACTCGGCCTTTTCATTTTGTAGGAATTCGATGCCTATAATTCCGTCTGCTGGGATGGCGTCGTTTTCGTTTAACACTTGAAATTTGGCTGGTTTATCGAATAGAGTTAAATCGATGGAACCAAGCGTGTGAATTTTCTCGGGAGTTATTCGGGATATTGAGAGAAAATCGTGGGTTGCAATAACGCATCTGCGTTTTGATGCTGGTAATTTTATCAAATTAATATCGGCTCCTGTGTCTATTAAGAAACGACCATAGCCTTTTTCGAGTTCCGGGGCTCGTAAAGTAATTATTGGGGAGCGTCCTTGTCCACTTGTCCATCTGACATATCTCCTGCTGTGAGGAACTTCACAGTCGGGGGACGCTGGTTTTGAGACTCGCTCGTCGGTGCGTCCGCGCGACGGGCGTCTTGAGAGTTTAAATGGTCGGAAGTGTGGTTTGGTCGAGGAGAGGTTGGTCTCATCTCTTGAAATGAATTCTCGCGTTTGAAATAGGGGTTCTGGTACATGGGGTACGTTCCCTGATAATATTGGTTATAATCATCGTACGGAGGGTACACAGGAGGGCCGCAAGGCACAGGCGGATAAAACGGTGACTCGCGAAAATGATTCGGAGGATGATTATGAAAGTTTCTGCGGGGTGGATTCCTGTTTGGAAATCGTTGCGGTGGAAAACTTTCGCGTCTTGGTCGCTGATCGGAAGGAGGAGTCATATCGCGATGAAATAATTTACTGAAATTTGCATTTTTATTATCGAAATTAGTTTCTCGAGTTTGGGAAGATACTCGACGGGGTTCGTTATTCCCGAGCCGAGGCTGATTGTGTCACGTCCCGTGCCCTTTTTGCCTAATTTCCTAAACGGTTCGTTTCAATTAAAATACCGTTATAAAATTATTATCGTAAACTTATATCGTTATCAGTGTGAGAACGCCCAAGCAGTCGCGATCTCACACGAGTAGTCCCCAAATCCGCTGACTTTGCGAATCCCACGGTCACCGCGAGACCGTCACTCACCTGCGAGGCGCGCGAAGTTCGACTTCTGCGAATTTCACGCGCGCATTAACAAAAATCAAAAGTGCAGGGCACTATTTTCACCAAGAGAATATGCAGTCCGGACCGGGGTCTCGACCAAGACGGTCGAGCTCCTCCAAACCGCAATCAAAAATCTTCCATTGAATCGAAAACTTATAAAATAGAGTTCAGAACGCGAGACACTTTCCATTCATTCAATCAACCAACCTTTAAACCTGCATGATAATTATCAACAAACATTGTGACTCAGAATCCCCGAAAGAACTTTATAAACAACTAATCACTAAAAATTTTGTGAATCGAACTGAATGAACAATAACCTTGTGAACTGTTAACTGTAAAAACAATTGCGAAATCACCTGACCGAAGTGCGCAACCAAAAAACCAACGAATTGTAAAACAACTGTGAAATTTCCAACTCGTCTTCTTTTTTTTTAAATAAAATAACTATCTTTTATTGTTATAAATAATCGACGAAGTGTCTTATTCCCCAGCACGCGCGATATTTCCTTCCTCTAATCCCTGTCCGGCACATTCCGGGCTAAATTAGAGACAACAAATTTTGCCATTTGAATCTAAGTGGCAGTTATCTGTCACGGGGTAAAATCACTTCTGATTTCAATTCGAATAAACCCCCGGACGTGACAGTTGTTTTGTTCAATTTGAGTGTATCTCAATGAATTTGAATTTCGAGCATTTGCTCCTTGCATATCTCGTTCGATACGTTGGATGATTTTAAGTGCGTCTTCTAAGTTTTGGGGATCTTGAACGCTGATAGCGTATAATAAATCGTCTGATAATCCTCTTTTGAATGATTCTAGGGCCACTCCATAAAGCATGGGTAGCATGTGAGCTGCTTCGGCTTCAGGGAATTTTTCTTTCAAAGCGGCTATCGCGCTTGTTCGTAATCTTTTGATTCTCGTGTAGTAATCTAAAACGTTTTCATCTCGTCTCAATCGGACGGCTTGAATTTCAGCACAATAATAAGGGTACGATTTCTTCGGTGAGAAATATTCTTTTAATGCTTTTGATAATTCTTCAATGGAATTAATTTCTTTATCAGCGATCGCGTCGCGAGCTGTTTCTCTGAGTTTTGAACAAACTCCTTTGAAAAATGAATTATTAAGGCCTTCGGGCACAAATGTAAAACCGTTTTCTACATCTTCGATAAATGATTTAAGTGACATGTTTTTGCCGTTAAAATTTGGTACGTGTATCAATGCTTGTTGTAGCGCCATACACTCACCCATGCTTGTGAGCATAGCGTCTGTAATATTTTGGTGATGTGTAATGTTTGCAAGTTCTGGATTAGCCATGTTGATTGGGTCAGTTAGTCTGTTAGGGTACTAATTGTGTTTTAGGAAAATATTATCTTCCAGTGGCAACAGAAGGGGTAGGCAATCAGCGTATTAGAATCCCACCGCTGTCACCAAATTTTATCTGTCACGTCCGAACGACGTGGGGGAAAAGTTGGATGTTTGAGTGTCGAGCGGTAAACACTATGTTCCATAGGCTTTTCCCATCAGAATGTATATACGCTGTGCGTGAATATAGATATACTCTTAAGAGTGTGGTGGGCACACGCCGATAGACCTCGAGAAGTCTTGCCTTTAATCTTGAGTTGCGACTGGGAGAGGGAATAGGTTTAGTTCGTGAATATAAAGATTGAAGATTCTTTATGCACTTCTTTAATGAACGTAAAAGGGTTAGTAAAATATAATTTGTGTGATACAACTTGATACAATAGAGATTATTACTTCACCGGAGAGGTGTTGTCTAGTTGAGTCTTACTTGTTATACTTGCTGATGATGAGGAGTTAAGGTACTCGTAGGTTTCGTTGGTAACAATGAATTAAAGTCTGAACAGAGATTCGATATAAAATAAAGTAAAAAATCGGACAGAGGTCCGTTATAAAATAAAGTCGACAATTTGAACTACGGCTAACCGTATAGACGCGACGCTAGGTGCGAACAAACTGCAATGCGTACTGGCTAAACGCGGTTTTTATAGCGTGAAAATCAGGGGAAAATAGTATGGATAATTGGTCCTTTGACGGCTAAAAAGACATTAAAATTGTTTGTCTCGAATTAAGGGCCAATCGGAAAGAGGGATTCTTCCGTGCTCTAGGAAAGCATGAGATTTCGTAAGTCGGCGTGTGTTTTAGGCGTATCGGCTTTAGTTATTAAACGGTCGAAGTAACATGTGTTCGGGTCGCTTGGGAGTTTGAGTAATCCGTGTGAGCGCGTGCCAGCGTTGTAGGGGCAAGGGTCACCACGCTTCGCTGATACACAGATCGGTTCGAACGGCTAAATGGAGTTAGGGCGTTTAGATATTAGAATAAAGAAAAAGAAAATTAACGTCGGTTGTGACAACCCTATAAATCGAAACAAGACGGTGGCACACTATGACGACACACCACCCATCCCCCCCTCCGCACACCCGCTGCCCTCTCGCCCACGAAACCGACCGTTCACGACGGCCGACTAGTGGGGGAAAGGAGTGGGGATAGGAGTGGGGGTCGCCATAGTGTGCACCCTACTACTTATTTACTATTTCTGTCTCGATTTTGAGAATTGTCTCTGTTTCGGAAATTGTTTTGTTGGTTGTTTTGATTGTTTCTGTTGTAGTTGTTTTGGTTCGAGTAGTCTCTTTGTCTATAATTATTTTGAGGGTATCGGTTTTGATAATTTTGATTTCTGTAATTGTTTTGATATCGATCTCGCGAGTTATTTCGATATACGAAGGGTCTGTTGTAATTTTGCGGGCCGCGCGATTCGCTGCGGTACCTGCTTCGTTGGTTATCGAATCTGTTGTCGAAAGGGGATTGGCTTCTAAAATTTCGGTTCATTTTTTCTCTAAGTTCTCTGAGTGTGTGACAATTTCCTGTGGAATGACTTCTTGATTGGTGAAGTTCGCAAAATACATCTGTGTGTTGGTTTCTAGTTTCAGCAAATTGGATTCTAGCTGTTTCTGGTGGTTGTGTGAGAGCGTGTTCTCTAGAAATCCTACCGTGGTTTACTGATTGACGGTGTCGAAGTTCTTGTTCGACGTGAATTGCTTCTCTGACTGCTGTGTCAAAATCTCCGAGATTTTGTTGGTTTCGATTTACTGCGATTTACTTCGATTAAATCGCGATTTTGCGATTTTACTGCGACGAAGGCTCTAGTTACTGATTTTTGGAATTCTTCTATTCTTTTCTTTGAATATGGCTGTTCCTCGGCTCTGCTGTAACATTTGTTTAATCTTTCTGTTATCCGTTTTGAAATCATTCGAGTTCGGGTGGCGTATTCTGCTACTGACTCGTTAAAATTTTGGGAAATGGCTTTGAGTTCTAGTTCTAAGTCTAATAGTTCGATAGTGGCACCAAAACTTTCTTTGAGGTCTCGGTAAAATTCGTCGAGGGTTAAGTAATTTTTCGTTTCTGCCAAATCTTGGGCGAATCCTGTTAATTTATATTGAACAGTCACAAGAAATTGCGGCTGCTGATCGTTCGGGATTAATTTTGCAGCTCGTTTACAAGCGCCAATAAAATGGTCTACAGGGATGTTTTTTCCGTCGAAGGTAGGGATGAGTCCGTAAAGATCACGGAAAGTTCAGCTAACTCCTTCCATTTTTCCTGTTTTTAGGTGAAAGAATGAGGGTAAATTATTCTCACGCGTACTGGTGCGTCGGGGTGGTCGTATTGGCTCTATTTTGAATTTTCTGTGTTCCTCTTTTTTTTCAATTTTTCCTATGTATTCTGGTTTGTCTGAAATGGCTCATTTTTTCCTAATATAATCTGGGGGAAACAAAATTAATCTACTGCGAAGGTAAAATTTGTAAAAAAAAAGAAATCATTTCGTTGATTTTTTGTTTTGTTTTTTTTTTTCAAGCTCGTTTGTTATTATTTTGTTCGTATTTGTAATTGGTTTGTGAAAACGGGGTCGTTTTAAGTTAAAAAGGGGAAATTTTTGCAAAGGGCAATTTAAAAAAAAAAAATAAAAATTTTTTTTTTCTATTTTGTAATTGTTCTAATTATTGTATGCGGTAGATTCATTTTAAATTCGAGGGAAATAGTGTAAGCGAATATGGGATTAAAATTTAACATTAAAATATGAAAAGAGCACAAATTTTCAATAATATGTTCGGTTTTTTCCTCAAGAGTTCAATTCGTCTACTGAATATTGTTTCGTTTTTTTTCTCTTTTTTTTTGTTATTGGCTTCGTTTTCTTTTTTTTTTTTTAAGAAAAATTCGGTTTGTTTCAAACGGGAGATGTTAAATGTTTGTAAAAATTCGTTATTACTTGAATTTGTCGCGTGAAGCGCGAAAGTGTCAAAATATATATTCGGTGTGAACGGAGCCTAAAAGAGCGCGTATATCTATATATGGGGCATTCCACGCCAAATCGGACACCATTCTGCTTTAGCATCTCCGATTTTTTCGTTAATTTTTTATATTATAATACCCATTGAGAGAAATTTTCATGATTTTTTTCAATTTTTTTCGTCCAGCCGTTTTCGAGATATCAATTTTTCAAAAAAATCGTTCTTTGTTTTTCAAACATCCGTAACTTTTCGGAAAATGGATCGATTGGGACGTTTTTTTTTTCGAATTTTTTGTTTTTTACGGAACTTTAAGAGTACACTATCAGAAAAAATCCAAAACCGTCTGTCTTCAATATTTCGAGTTTTTTTCTATAAAATGTTGATTTCCGAAAAACACGTAGCGATCGATTTTCTTGAAATTTTTTCCTAAAAAACTATAACTCACACCGCAATTTTTAAGCCTAGTCCCGTGATGGGTAAATGATGGGATCCATTTTTTTCGAATTTCTGAAATTTCATGTTTTTTTTTTAAACCACGTAGCAACCGATTTTCTTCAAATTTTCCGTTGAAATACTGTCATGCATCATGCAACGTTGGAATCCATGTTTTTTTGAATGTTAACATTTTTTGTTTCACTTACACTACCAGCGAAAAGTTTCCGGACAAAAATTTGAAAGAGTGCCTGAACGGTTGGCCTAGACCAATTTAACCATCGCCGTTTTGAAGAGGACGGTTCCACCTTCAATTTGATTTTTTTTTTAAATGTCTACGATTTTTTTTACACTCAGCACTCAGTTTTGAAAACGACAATTTTTTGTCGTTTTCTATCACTGTTTAGAGTGGACCCCGTTCAGAGTCAAAATGTTTTTTAGGCATTTCTGTGGATGAAATCATGAAGGTAGAAGACGACGCTTCAATTTCATTTTTCTAAAATTTTCCTACGATTTTTTTTTCAAAGATTTTTCGTTTTTTCTGAAAGATTTTAAGGAAAAACGAAAAATCTTTGAAAAAAAAATCTTACGAAAATTTTAGAAAAATGAAATTGAAGCGTCGTCTTCTACCTTTATGATTTTATCCACAGAAATGCCTAAAAAACATTTTGACTCTAAACGGGGTCCACTCTAAACAGTGATAGAAAACGACAAAAAATTGTCGTTTTCAAAACTGAGTGCTGAGTGTAAAAAAAATCGTAGACATTTAAAAAAAAAATCAAATTGAAGGTGGAACCGTCCTCTTCAAAACGGCGATGGTTAAATTGGTCTAGGCCAACCGTTCAGGCACTCTTTCAAATTTTTGTCCGGAAACTTTTCGCTGGTAGTGTAAGTGAAACAAAAAATGTTAACATTCAAAAAAACATGGATTCCAACGTTGCATGATGCATGACAGTATTTCAACGGAAAATTTGAAGAAAATCGGTTGCTACGTGGCTTAAAAAAAAAACATGAAATTTCAGAAATTCGAAAAAAATGGATCCCATCATTTACCCATCACGGGACTAGGCTTAAAAATTGCGGTGTGAGTTATAGTTTTTTAGGAAAAAATTTCAAGAAAATCGATCGCTACGTGTTTTTCGGAAATCAACATTTTATAGAAAAAAACTCGAAATATTGAAGACAGACGGTTTTGGATTTTTTCTGATAGTGTACTCTTAAAGTTCCGTAAAAAACAAAAAATTCAAAAAAAAAACGTCCCAATCGATCCATTTTCCGAAAAGTTACGGATGTTTGGAAAACAAAGGACGATTTTTTTGAAAAATTGATATCTCGAAAACGGCTGGACGAAAAAAATTGAAAAAAATCATGAAAATTTCTCTCAATGGGTATTATAATATAAAAAATTAACGAAAAAATCGGAGATGCTAAAGCAGAATGATGTCCGATTTGGCGTGGAATGCCCCATATATATTCGTCGCGAACGAAGCACGAGAGCACGCGTACTATTACTATATATTTTCGGTCAGCTGTGCATGCGAGGCGTGCGAAGAAAGAAAGAATAAAGGAGGAATAAGAATATCGAGCGTCTTTATCGCTCTTTACGTACGCAGATGGGGAGCCGTGTTGGTGCGACAAGGCCAGCGGTATACGCTCATGCGTCGCACGGGCTCTCGCGTGAGTTATGTGTGTGTGAGTGAGCGACTCTGTCGTCTCCACTTACTTCTATGGGCAATTCTGTATTAAATTAAAGTTTAAGTGCGTAATTTGGTACTTACATTGCCAGGATTATCCAAATTTTTATTTGCATTTGATGTTTTTCGTCCTTCCTTCTGTTTTTCGGTCTTTTTGTGGTACTCGGTGAGAGATGGAAAGAGAAAAATTTGAACTAGTGCGCTTTTCTCTTTGTGCGTTAGTCGGAGAGAAGGAGAAAAAAAAATTTCACTGATCGTCGTTGAACTTTTTTTTTTTCACTGTTCGTTGTTTCGATTTTTTTTTTCACTGTCTTGTTTTTCGACTGTCTTTTCGTTTTCTTCGTTGAACTTTTTGTTTAAAACTCGCGATTTTCGATATTTTGATTTCACGCGTGGCGTGCGGTATTTCGAATCCCGCTTCTGATACCAGTTTTGATGACCGGGTTTGCGAGGGTGAATTAATAATAATAATGAAGACAGAAGAATGAGGTAAAAGGTATAATATATTGTCGAGACTTGGCAATTAATGTAAGGGAGTGCACGAGGTATTAACGGTTCGAATGATGGTGATGAACTAAGGGGTCGAGGATTAGAATAAAGGAGAATGATTTGGTGAAGTGGTAGTGGGGAGATGAAGCGGAGGAGAAGTTGAGGCTCGTGGGACAAAGTAAGTGCTGAGGAATGCGGTGATAAGATTAGGATGCTGAGCTAGGAGTTTTGAGTGTGAGAAAGAGTTAAGAACGGATGTGAGGTATCGGGTACGAATGTGGGAACGAGTTTGGAAAAGAATATATAGGGTGCTGCCGTGACATGAAAATTGTCAGAAATTTAGGATTTCCTAAAAACAATTTTTGCTGTCTCCCGCTACGTCATGTCCCAATATTTTATAAATTATGGTTAATATGTAAGCCCGGTTTTTTTTTTTTTAATTATCATAAGGAGGAGGGAAGAGCGAAAAAAATTTAAGCAATAATAGTGATAATAAAAAGAATTGAATGAAGTTCATGTGTATATAAGTATAAATATACACATAAATGGGTTTTTTTTTGTGTACCGACTGCCAATTAGAGTTTAGTTACTATCGGATCGGTATCTGGCTGTCGGTAAGTTAGGGATTTTTTTTATTTTTATTTATTTTTTTTTTAAACGTTTTCCTTACCATCCTGATTTGCACGAGGTTGCCACGATTGCGCACTCGGCCCCTCTACATGAGGTGTAGGGCAGGCTGGATAAATTAACTGGACTTTGTTTATGGTAGCACTAGGATTTATCTCCTGACCTAATGCTTGCGATTGTACGTTTTCTCTCTTTTCGGCGTGTCCTTCTTCTTTATTACTCGGTTGTCTGTACAGATGGATGAGGAGATTTGTTGAAGAGTCCCAGACAGAACCAATGAGCCAAGGACTCCACCCGAAAACAGAATGGAAGGCGTAACCGTGCACTACTGTGTCGATAATGAATTTAAGGAGTTTCGATAGTGATTGTTAGGGGGGGTGAGGTGGAAGGGAAACCTATTGTATTTCTGCAGGGTTCCAACTGCTGAACGTGAAAAAAGTCCTATGTTTAATGAATTTATTCTCACCGATTAACACGTAGATCCTATCTGATTTTTTTTTTTTTTGATATATTATATATTTATATAATTTGTTACGATGCAAAATTATTTTTATAACTCCTTATGAATATTTCGGAAATTGACTAATAACGGTCGGAAATCTGAAAACACTGTAAAAGTTTTCGTGCTTCTGAGGTGGTAGCATTGGTCGTTGACTCGTTTGAATTCGATGTACATAACCTCAAAACCGATGCCAAAACCATAACCTCAAAAGTTGTTGTGATGACATTTTTCAATAATGGACAGAGCGGAAAAAGTGAAATCGATGAAACGTTGGAAAGGAAGATTGGTGAGCGAGGCCACATATACGGAAAAGAAGTGCAAAAATAAAAATTATTTAACATTGATTAATACGTGGCACACAAATTTCTTTTTTTTTCAAATAATTAATGTTGCAGTTTCACTTGTCCCACTCGTAACCTAATCTTGTACGCGATGATATTTCAAATCGCGCGCCACTCGCCCCAGAAGCGACGTTGCCACGTCATACGTCATTCTGGTTAGAATTCCCGTCAAAGTCATGATTTATTCGGCTATTTATTTTATATCTCCTAAACGAATCAGACGATTATGTTCCAGCTTCGCGTGAATAACCTTTAATATTTGATTAATTATTCCCCAATTTTTAGTGCATTTTTCAATAATATTTTAGACGCAATGATTTTTTTACGAAACTTGCATGGGTCCTAGCGGGTAGTTGCGCTATGCTTACATGCTAATTTCGAAAAATTGTATCTTTGAAACAAATCAGGTGATCTTTTCCAAATTTTTAGAGGAGATTCTGAATGATTGAATCTCTATGTGTGATTTTTTTCATTGCAACGTCATTGATTTGCACTTCCTATCGAAACTCCTTAACTACTTTCAAAATTACTCCGATACCTAACAAGGTGGCGCTAAAAGTGCCTACGGAGTTGAAGAATGAATACATCTTTCCCCATGCTCTTTCCACGGATTCTTGGATGACTTGGTCGTTTATCCAGTGGGTTATTGTTATTCCCTGATCAACCGCATTTTGGCCTGTAGCGCCTCTAGCGATGGTGTTTAATACCGCGTTTCGTTCGATCGGGAACATGATGCTTGTTCTTAAGTTTTCAAGGTCTTGAGGGGAATAAATTCCGCTTTCTGCGAGGAAAGCAGGGGTTATGATTTTCCACGTAGGTTGGGTAGTGGCTGTAATTACTTCTGGTGCTAATTGCGGCAGGCTTTGGTACCAATTGTTATCTACATGGAACATAGGGGAGAGAAAAGAATTACACTCGATTTGATGTCCTGTTTTTGTAATGATTCGAGTTCTGGGCATCATGAATAACGATGCATTTCCCCTTGTAATTGGAAGTTCCTGATAACATTCTTCGGTTTTTCTCAATACTACGTTAACTGGTACGCATTTCGCGAGGCGAATTACTTCTCCTGCTACGTGCGCAATATAGCCTGGCTCGTTCATATAATGATAGGCGAATTCGGCCGACGCTAGTGATGCGAATCCTAGGGTATTGCGAAAGACTCGTTTTTCGATTTCGCATTCTTGTTTGATAATTTTGTTGTAAAGGCTTGTTATTTGACTACCAAAATATTTTGCTACATATACAAACTTTGCGTTCATATACGCGAATAAATCCATGTTTAATACCGATATTCTTTTCTTGGTAAAAGTGTCGCCAAAGGCTTGTTCTAAAATGAAAAGTTTTGAATACTCTTTTTTAATGAGTTTATAGCCGCATGCTGAGGTGAATACTCTAGCGGCAAGTGCGAAAGTAATGTCTTCAGATGTGATTGAGAATATTTCTTCTCCATTAATTGCGTCTTTAGTATCTTTGATTTTTTCTGCTTTTCCGTCATATACGACTTCATAGCTTTTGAACCCGCAGGTATCTGTTGGCATTGGATTCCATTGAGTGAATCCGCCCTCCCAGTCAAGGCATGTACCTGAGGTGTGTTTGTATCGAGTACCTGATCGTAATATTACCTCGTTCATGTCAAGATTTACTTCTGCGTCATATTCGTGAATGTTGATGAATAATTGTCCTATTACTAGCACATTATTCCAGCTACCGTAAGGGTCTGAGTAGGATCCTCCTTTGCAATTACCTTCGTAATCTACTGATCCTGTTATTATGACTGGTCTTGCATTTGTCGAGTTCATCGTTAAGTCATCGAATAAAATGTTATAAGCTTCGTAAGATTTGGTTGAATGGACTTTTAAGCATTCTTCTGGCGAGATTTCTTGTATAAATTCTATTATGCCATTTTTTACTTCCGAAGCGTACGAATTCATCCCGCAATATCGGATTGTTCGATGTATTTTTATTTTGCACTGACGAACTCGAATTTGTGATAATTTTACTAATTGTAAGAGTTGGATTTTTGTCGTTGTTACTATGGGTTTATGTATGGGAATGTCACATCCTTGGATGTCCAACAACGACAATGTTGTTATGTTCATGGCCGGTGCTCCACAGTCGTATGCGATCAGTGTGTGCCCCGGTTGAAAAAGGTAGGTCAGGAAAGCGATGGTTAAGAACATCCTGCGTGTTTTGTCCATGCCCCTGAAAAGGTTCCGAAACTGTGAGTGCGAGCCTATTTAAATGGTGTGTTCAATGTGCTATCTTTGCCAGGTCACAGTGTATGATTTTACGTTTTTTGTTCTCTAATTCAATTTCAATGTCGTTTTGATCTGGGAACGTTCTTGTAATTTCGTAAGGTCCCTTGTAATTATCGTCGAATTTTCTGACTTTTGGGTTTTTCACTAAGTAGATTTTGTCACCGACATTGAATTTCACGGGATTGATTTTTTTATCGTAATGAATTTTTGATTTTTGTTTCGCGTTTTTTAGATTATTGCGAGCTAACTTTCGTACTTCTTGTAATTGTGTCGCGAGATTCTTTACGTGGTCGTCATACGTGTGGAAGGCTGGAAGGCTGTTGTTTTGATTTGTTCAATTTTTAGGACTTTCGTGAGTTGTTTCATGACTCGACCAATGAACGCTGCTTCTTGATCAGTCAGGATTATTTTTGGGCAACCGAATAGGCATATGAAATCAGTAACTAGCGCAAAAGCGATTTCGTTTGCTGTTGCGCTGACAAGAGCTATTGCGAAAGAGAATTTAGAAAGGTTGTCTTGAATTGTGAGGATAAAACGATGACCTTGCTCCGCTTCTGGTGTTATTGGTCCAACTATGTCCATCGCGATTTTATCGAATACGTTGAGAGGTGTATCAGTGAGGATCATGGGTTGTTTTGTTTTTATTCGAACTAATTTTTTTCTTTGACAGCTTTCGCATAGTCGAATGTAATCCTCGACTTGTTTCTTTAAATTTTCCCAGAAATAATTTTGACGGATTCTATTGTAAGTTTTAGTAACGCCTTCATGACCTGCAATCGGGGATTCGTGACATTCTTTAATTATACCTGGTCTATCCTCGAGTGGTGGTATAATTATCTCGTCTTCGCAAATTTTTATTTGGATGTTTGTGTCGGCCAAAGTTTCTCGGATAATGTTTTTGATTCTTAACCATGACGGGTGATCGAAATTACTTCTTTTTTCGGATGCAGATGCTGATTTGATTTTCAATTCGATCATTTTGGTTTTCAAATTTTGTATACATTTCGTAACATTTTCTTTAGTAAAAGGTGATGAGTCGTTTTCCCGAATAACCAGGGCTAAAGTTTTCTTTTTCTTTTTCCCTGAGACTAACACTTGTCTGACTTCTAAAGTGTTATGGGGCGATAGGTTGAGGAAACCCAATTCGATTAATCGTTTTCCGATTTCATCGGAAACGGTGCCATCCGCAGAAATAAAGCAGATGTAATTACCTCTGGTCATTTCGAGATTATCGTTTGTTTCAATAACGTTGACAAAATCTGAGTCAACATTTTGGTCGCTGCTCGACGGGTGATTTATGGCTCCACCTGCGACAGGAGTTTGGTCTTGTGCAGGAGCGACAGTCGTAATAACTGGCGAAAGAGGATAATGAGATTTTTTTGAGTCTTGATTCTCTGATTCTTGAATTGCTATTTCGCGTTCCGATTCTTTTCCGGTTACTTGGGTTGGTGATTTTCTGATTTCGTCATCGGACGATAATTGAGGATTGTTTTCTAGAATGGTTACGTTGACATGTTCTATAGACGTAATTGGTACGTCCTCTTGAGATAATTGGTTTTTACTCTGTACTATAGGACGATTATCTACTACCTGATTAATTTGGGTCTGTATTGTTGTTGTTTCTGTGTTTGAAATTATTTCCGTTACCTCGTCAATTGTTTTTTCGACCGGTTTTTTCTGCCGAACACGTTTTTTCGGTTCGTGCGTGTGCTCTCCTGTCTCTGAACAGGACGTGCATTGTTTAAGTTTCCGAATTCTAATTGACCTACGAACAGGTTCTAGCGGTGGTTTTCTTACCCTTTTTTGTTTCGGAGGTTCTGGGATTTTCCAAGGAACTATGGCTTCGGTTTCTGTAGGGATCGGTAGGCAATTTTTACCTAATTGACTATCGGTCGCTGGTTGTGATATTCTTGGATTCTCCATAGGTGTATAAACGTCAATTGCTTCTCCATCGGTTGTCAGTGCGTTTGGTTTTTGGCTAATGACTACGTTTCTAAGGTAGAGTTTATCCTTTGATTTTTTGTTTTTGAGTGGTTGTGGTGCATCTGGAACAAAAGCAGAAACAAAGACATCGACAGTACGTTAACCTGACGTAAGATCTTCTGAATTTAAAGGTTGAGCTCTTTGCTCAACACGCCTGGAAGGTGATGGAGTAAATTCTGCTGATTTTAGCGAGCGTTTCGCGAGGATTTCTTGAGCTAGATTTCGTTGGAAATTATTTTTCTTTTGGGTACTTTGATTTATAACCATAGGGCTTGCCTGAGGGCGAAGATCAGGTTTATTGCTAGGCCCTGGTTGTGATAAATTTGAACAGTGGGTCGCTGCGACTGCCATCTGTTTTTCAGGAGTTTCGGTACTTATTAACATTCTGAAAGATTGATTAACTTCATCATCGATTCCCATGTCTGAGCATGAAATTGGTTTTTTAGGCAAATTTTGTACAGGAAACACTTGGACTGGATTTTCCTCGTGCTCGTCTGATGAAGACGAAGATTGATTTTTTAAAATATTTTGGAATGGTAAATATCGTCTGACACGATCTTTTCTTTTCATTAAGATTTTTCTTTTTTGCCTATCGTAAGCTGAATGGAGAGCTTGACTCTCTGAATTTTCTACTGGAAATTCTTGATTTGATTTCGGATTTTGCGATTTATTCGCTGATTGCTTTGAATTAATTATTTCATGCGATTTTGTTTTCAAGCCTTCTAATGGACTTTTATGAGATTCGCGTTTTTCTTCTTGACGCTCTGGATTTTGTGATACGCGTACTAAAGGATGCTCTAGATTTTGATTTTTCTGATGCTCTGACGGATGTTCTGATTTTTCGCTTTTCTGATGCTCTGAAGGATGCTCTGAATTTTTGTTTTTCTGATGCTCTAAAGGATGCTCTGATTTTTCGTTTTTCTGATGCTCTGAATTTTCGATTTTTTTTTCAATAACTTTCTCATCCAACAATTGATCAGGCTGTTGGTGTGAAATTTGGAGATTGTCTATTTTAATTTGATTTGGACACAAGTCACTCGGACTCACCGTGTCACTATAATCAGTTAATTGCGGTGACGCCCTAGGATTAGGAGATGCCACCGGAATTTTTACTGGGCTTGCATTAGAAATTCTTGGTTTCTTCCTATTTTCATTCGAGCTCGAGGAGGAAGGGTGAGGTCTTGCCACTCCCGGATTCAAGCTGAGTAATTTTCCTCCCGTATCTGTTTCACAAATACGCCACTTGAACTTGATAGGAAGAACCACCGGGTTACGTGATAATGCGTCAGCATTGGTGTTGATTTTGCCCGGTTTATACTGAATTTCATAATCGAACTCTTTGAGTCTTTCCCTCCATCTTAATACGCGTGATGTAGGGTCGTTCATGGAGTTAAGCCATACTAAAGGTCGATGGTCGCTCACTAAGGTGAACTCCCTGCCATAAAGATATGGTCTAAACGTTTTCAATGCATAGACTACTGCTAGCATTTCTTTCTCAGTTGTGGAATAATTCCTCTCGGCTTTATTTAAGACTCTAGGAGATGCTGCCACTATACGCTCCTTCCCAGCTTCACCCTGTGAAAGGATTGCGCCTAGAGCATAGTTGGATGCATCTGTTGTCACCGTGAATTCTTCTGAGAAATTCGGATACTGCAAAATCGGGTGGGAGTACAGCTTTTTACGTAACGTTTCGAATGCCAACTGATGCTCTGAATTCTAATGGAATTAAACGTCTTTTCCAGTCAGATCCGATAATGGCTTTGCTATTTTTGCGAAATTTTCAATAAAACGGCGGTAATAGCCGGCTAGTCCTAAAAATTCTCTGACATTTTTGGGTGTTTTGGGAACATTGAATTTACTTATAGCTTCGATATTTTTTGGGTCGGGTCTAACCCCTTCCGCTGAAATAAGATGACCTAAGTATCTTACTTCTGTTCGCAAAAATTCACACTTATCGGTTTGAAGTGTTAAATTGGCATTCCGTAAACGTTCTGCGAGTTTTTTGAATTTAGCATTGTGTTCGTCTAGCGATCGAGCGTAGATGACTATATCATCCAAATATACGAACCGGTCGATGCCTTGAAGACCCTTGAGAACAAGGTCCATTAAGCGCTGGAAAGTGGCTGGTGCGTTTTTCAACCCGAATGGCATTCTATTGAACTCGTAATGACCGTGAGGGGTCGTAAATGCTGTTTTATGCTTGTCTTCGGGGTCCATCTCTATTTGATGAAACTCTGACGCTAAATCGAAGATGGAGAAATACTTCGCTCCGCCGAGTTAGTCTAATATATCAGTTATTAGGGGCAGAGGGTAAGCATCTCCTACTGTGACGTCATTAAGCTTCCTGAAATCTATTACGAGTCTCCATCTTTTATTTCCCTTCGAATCTTCTTTCTTTGGAACTATCCACACTGGCGAATTATACGGAGATTTCGATGACTCTATTATATTCATCTTTAACAAATCATTGACTTGTCTTTCAATATCCGGACGTTGTAATGGTCGATGACGGTATTGCCGCGTGTTAATCGGTTTATCGTCAATTGTTCGAATTTTATGCTTGCTAACGTTTCTTGATCTAAGAGATTCGCCCGGTAAGTGAAAGAGATCCGCGTTTTCGTCAACAAGTGTTGTTACCGCTTTTAGCTCTTCACCGTTAAGATGGTCCAAACGCAATAGGTTTATCACATTTTGTGCACGATTTTCACGCGTCCGCGAAATTGTTTCATGCATCTTAGTTTTGCCTAAAGCGGAGTTATTACTCTCTGGCTCATTCTCATCCGTGCTCATTTCAAAAGGGTATAGCGTAACCACGGGAACATCTACTTTATTGTCCTCGTTCAGGGTATTTATGGCGTAAAGGTAAGCTTTGCCGTTGGTATTATTAGCCAATGCTTCGCCTGCGTAAATGCCTTCTGGAAATGATATGCGAGGCAAATAGCCGTAATCTAGTGCGTTTCCCACTCTAACGAGCATGATCATTTTCTGTCTTCCTTTCAAGAGAAATGATTCTGCGTTTACGAATGGGACGTCCACATCATTGATTCTTACACACCTTTCTTTCCAGTCAATTTTCCCTTTACTATTACCGATTGTCCCATGACCGAGTATGGCATCGAATTCGACAGGAAAATTATTGTCAACAACGTGAAATATTTCCGTTTTTCCACAAATAGCGATCTTAATTTCACCAAGGGTTTTTGGTTTATCCGTACTTGAAATTCCGTATAACTCATAAATTATTAATTCATTTATGAGATTTTGATTAGCGATGTTCTGCATTTTTATCAAATTTAATTGCGATCCTGAGTCTGCTAAAAATAACGTGTGTTCTTTAACAAAATCTTCCGATTCTAACATTATTGTTGGAGCATTATAGCTGTTGGAGATTGTACTCAGGGTGCAATCAGCCCGAAGGATTTTCTGTGCTAATTCTCCGGGTTTTCCGAGTTGCGGTGCATTTACTGGTTTTGTCCCGTCGACGCACCTGGACGAGGGGTCACCGAATCGTTTCCCGCCTGAACTGTTTGATTTGGTTCTTTCTTTTTGTTATCATTGCAAATTCTTTTGCGACAGTCATTAATGACATGTCCCGGTTTTTGGCAATAATTACAGGTGACTTTACTCCTGTTGTTTTCTGTCGAGTTCGAATTGTTTTGTCTTTTAAGCGCGAAACAGTCGTCAGTCACGTGATTCGTTTTTTTACAAAAATTGCAAAATTTATCTGGTTTATTAGAGGTTTGCCCCGAAAAGTTTTTGGGATTTTGATTTTTGTTGAACTGATTTATTGGTAAACACGTTGATTGGTTGGTATTTTTTGTTTCGATTGGTCCTACCATTTTCTCGATTTCAGAGGCTTTTTTATAAATGCTTTCCAATGTTTTGTAAACCATGCAAGGAATATGAGGACGGTAAGCAATGTTAACGCCCTTTCGGAATTGGTCTATCGCCATGTCTTGAGCCCAATTTTTTGCACTTTGTGGATCTTGTACTTTCGATAAGTCAATTGCTTGGTTGGTTTGATTAAGGTGGAGATTAACTCTACTGTAAAATGCATGCAAAGATTCCTTGTCTTTTTGTTCGACGGTATGCAATTCCGCTAACCATGTAAAAAGTGGTCTCGAGGCAATAAATCTACTTCTTAGGATATCGATCAATTCGTCAATTTTTGTTACACTAAAGCTTTCTAAGCTTTCGCAAGCGATTCCTTTGCATTTACTTTTCAACAATGTTACGATTGGTCGTTCCGTAATAACGGGTACGAATTCCCGTGCTGATTCACAATAATTAATAAATGTGTTTAATAAACAAGTTTTTGACGTGCCTTCGAACTCTGGTATATACCGAGTGAAATCTCGATAATTCGCGTGCATAGGATAAGTTAAATTATCGTACGTTTGATTGATTTAGTGCATTTCGAGGATTTGGAGGGTTCTGAGGATTTTGAAAGTTCTGAGGATTTTGACGGATTAAACGATCCGTTATTTCTTGCGTTAATCTATCCATATCTACTGTTGTGTGTGTAGGATTCAGTAGACCGTTTCCACCTCCTGCACTGCCTATTTTTGACCTGCTCTTCGGCGCACAGCTGTTTTATGGCTCGGTCCTCCAACGATGTCTCGATGTATTGGTGTGAAGGTGTGAACCGAATATTTCGTTTCACGAAGAGCTCGTTCGGTTGATGGCCTCCAAGTTTTCTTCAGCGATGATTGAGTTCGATGATTCAATTTGAATTATTATAGAATTGAGTTCAGAATTCAAAAAGTTTTTGTCTGCACTTGTTGATTTAGTAGCTTTTTGAGTTTTAATATCACCAATAAATCTTACGATTTCGAAAGCTTTAGTTACCACCAATTTTAATCCTAGCCAAAAATCCCCTCCCGGGAAAAAAAGCTTGGACAAGTACATTTGTTGGTGATTCCCATTTCCATTTGTTTTCACAGAAAAATCCAATCCCCCCTCGAAAAAAATTGGAAACGCCAACAAAATAAAGAATTTAAGAAAACCCAAAAAAATAAAAAAATTCAAGAAGATTGAGAAAAATGCGATATTCGCTACGCGATACAAATGTATCGCGTAGCGAATTTTTTTGCGATACTCGATACAAAAGTATCGCATCGATGGCGATACTCGATACAAAAGTATCGCGTAGCGGAACATTTTGCGATACTCGATACAAAAGTAGCGCGTAGCGAAAAATTTTGCGATACTTGATACGAAAGTAGCGCGTAGCGAAAAATTTTGCGATACTCGATACGAAAGTAGCGCGTAGCGAAAAATTTTGCGATACTCGATACGAAAGTAGCGCGTAGCGGAAAATTTTGCGATACTCGATATAAAAATATCGCGTAGCCAAAAATTTTGCGATCCTCAATGCAAAAGGATCTGGTGACAGGAAATTTTGCGATACTCAATCCAAAAGTATCGCGTGGTGGAAAATCCTGCGATATCGTGGGACTAAAATTTTCCCGATACTCCATTTTTTTGAAATCTTTTTTGCGGTACTCGATATCAATGTATCGGAAGGGTAGAACTTTTACGATTTTGAGAGAAAGTGGTAGCTATGTGAAGGTGCAGTTTTTATCAATTTTGTCAATTTCTCAAGGCGTGTCTGTGTTTGTGTGTGTGTATGTTCAATGCAAACGTTTATAACTCGAGAACGGTTTGAGCTACAGGGCTCCCGTTTTGCGCAGATGTTAATCTAGACAAGCTCTTTATTCTCTGAGAACTTAATCGGAATCACTATAAAAGTACGAATTCTACGGCATAATCGACACATAAGTATCGCGCAGCGATACTTGATTCAAAAGTATCGCGGAACGAAAATTTTCGCGATATTCGATGGAAAAGAATCGGCCAGCGGAAATTTTTGCAATACTCGATACAAACGTATCTAGCAGCGATATTTTTCCTGGATATCATGATATGAGTGTCCATGGAATGCACGAATGAAATAAAAATACGAGAATAGATAACAACGATATTTCGGGATGTCAAAAAATCGTTTTGTTTATTATGTTGATATTTACATTTCCATGTTTATGTATAGTTACATGTTTTTCAATCAAATCCGACGAAAATAATCATAATTGATGTTATTAAAGTGATTTTTTTTACACTATCATGAGATGATAATTTGTTTTGATTTGGAAGTGGGAATTTTCGTAGAAGTGGCGATAACTCGACCAAAGAAGCAAGGGATGTAATGAAAACTCTAAATGAAATTGACGATCCGATAACTGTATCAAACGTTCAATCTAATATCACTGCTTGACCAATAGAAGTAATCATTACAAGAAAAAAATCATAATAGCACTTTAACTAGTACAGGGTGGCGATAACTCGACCAACAGAGCTTTCAGACATGACGATAAAGTCAACCAAGGTTTATAAATGTGGCGATAACTTGACCAATATCTCGCAAAATTCGTATTTAAAAAAAAAATTTTGACATCTTTTCTAGAAAGTAAAAAGAAGTACAGACTTATACGCAATATCGTAGAAAATTTGCAAAGCCGTTAGATAGTTTTTTGAGAAACTCAGATTTTCGTAAAATTCGAAAAATCATAAAATTTAACCTATTCAACTGACATTTCCCAAATTCAATACCAACTTTCTTATTATATATTTTTTTTATTCTTCTATTTATGAAACAAAGTAGTAATAAATCTCGATTTTGCGGAATTTGGAACACTTACAACCTTATTCTTTTCACATCAAAATGCCATAGAATTCGTATTTTCATAGCGATTCCGACAGAAATTGTCAGAGAACGAAGAGCTTGTATAGATTGACAACTGTGCAAAACGGGAGCCCTGTTGCTCAAACCGTTCTCGAGTTATAAACGTTTGAATTTTGCAGCGCCAGAACACACACATACACACGGACGCGGACGCACACGGCACGGACACGGGCAAATTGACAACTGAAAATAACAAAAACAACTGTCACATAGCTTTGTCTTTGCGGAAACAAAATCACAGAATTTTTACTCTTCCGATACACTGATATCGAGTATTGCGAAAAAATTCCAAAAAAATCGGGCATCGGAAAAATTTTCGTCACACGATACTTTTGTATCAAGTATCGCAGAATTTTCTGCCACGCGATACTTTTGTCTCGAGTATCGCAAAATTTTTCGCCACGCGATACTTTTATGTCAAGTATCACAAAATCTTTCGCTACGCGATACGAAAATATCGAGTATCGCAAAATTTTTCGCTACGCGATACTTCTGTATCGAGTATCGCTAAATTTTCCGCTACGCGATACTTTTGTATCGAGTATCGAAAAATTTTCCGCTACGCGATACTTTTGTATCGAGTATCGCAAAATTTTTCGCTACGCGATACTTTTGTATCGAGTATCGACATCGATGCGATACTTTTGTATCGAGTATCGCAAAAAAATTCGCTACTCGATAAATTTGTATCGAGTATCGAGTATCGATCGATACAAATTTTTGTCATCTCTGATTATTTTATGTGCTTATTAAGACTTATGAATTAAATATCGACAAATGATGATAATTGCGAACTAGTGTACCTACTGATGGTACACAATTAATGGAAAAAATTGTGGGGGTCTAGCGTGAAGGCTAGGACGTAACAGGGGCTTAAAGCTATTTTGGTTTCGGAGATCGTATACACCTGATGCAGGGTTGATCGGATGCAAGATTGATTGCGACTCATTTCAATATCGCTTCGCAAACATTTTATGTAGTCGTCGAAGGTTATGGTTCTCGCGACCACATTGCTCTTTACACCCTTCACCTTCTTCGTGTCTTTTCTCTCCTCCACACGCGTCGCATACATTTTTGATCTGAGCCCCACGAACTCGTTCATGATCGCCCCATTATTCTCATCTTTCATGACACCTGGCACCTCCTTATTTACAAGCGGAACATTATACACATTGCCGGCGGGGTAGTCACTCGAGTCAAACTTGCTAATATTGCGTCGCATATCCTCATAAACATCTTCACATTGAATATGGTATATGAGACTGTCAGTGTCTGTATACATTACATTGAACTTGTCTCGGTATAATGGAATGGCTTTGGCATATCGGGTGGAACATTGGCTCAAACCACCGCGTATGCCTCTCTCAACGAATAACACCATGGCGATGTCTGTGAGCAATTCGAATTTTACACCTATTTTTTTCATCATCGCATCCCACGTGTAGCCGGGGAGGGTGTAATAGTGCGCTGGGTTAAGGCTATAGCTTAGCATGCACGTGTCACGAAAATTCTCGAAAATGTCGGCCAACAGAAGGACATCTGTTTTTAGGTATAGATCGCTGTAGTCGCCAAGCGTTCGAAGTGAAAACCGTTCCCACACATTTTTAGCATGTGCATACTCTGACACACTTATACCGTCACCCGTCAAAGAACTGTAAAACGCATCTTGAGCAGGCAGTGATGTCTCATCTAATTTTTCTTTACAATCTAAGTATTCATAGGGGAATACTCCCTTTCGCGTCAATAGCTTGAAATCATCTTGAGACAAGCTTGGGAATTCAGATTTTAAAATGTTTAGCTTGTCGGTAGTTGAAAAAGATGCGAGCTTGTCCAGACCTGCAGCAAGAAATTTGGACGAGTCGATAAATCGTAATTTGATATTTTTTCTCGAGTCCGTCGAAGTTTGAACCGTCTTTGAGAATGAAATATACTTTTCCTTTGTCAGGGGTAGAACTCCGGTCTTACCCTCGAACGCTGTGGCAACTTCTTTAATAATGAAATGTGCATCGTAACCGGATAAATTGTGGAAGACAATTGGTATGAAAAATGAGTGCTGGTAATTTAAATTGCAGTCTGAATGGGCAGGTCCTCTAAACTGCCCCGTCAGATGACAGTGATCGCGCACACGTGTGTCATCTTGCACAAATATTTTTTCGCAAATGTGACAAATTTTTTCCTCCCGGAACCTATGCCACTCTTCAGATGTTAGCTCGCTCATGGGGACATTATCGAGTAGAATTTTTTCGACACGCAATGCTAATTCCTTCAGTTCATTGACAAGCCATGCAACACAATCATCTCCCCGATGCTCATGATACTGCGATAATGACGCGTCATAAGAACAACTCACATAATACGCTGCACTAATTGCCTGATGGTGTTAATGACGATTTTTACTCTTCTCTTCGTCGCTGGTCTTTTCTGAGATGCACTCCAGATCGGCGTAGACGATGAAGGGCAGCCGTTCCTTTCGTTGAGAATTTGCAAAGCTCAACCACTTGTCACGATGATTCGGTAGTCGAACTGCACACTCGTTCAGCTCGCCACAATCCACCTCGTGTAGGTGCAGCCTTTCCCTCGATGGGAAGTAGTGCAAACATCTAGAAATTCGAGAAAACTTTGAAATGATAACGATTGATTTTTACTTTCATTTTCTTTTTCGACTTACTGATCACAGATGTATTTTCCGGACCGATGTTTGCTCAAATTTGAGCCGACCAGACGTGCAAGATTCTTGATCCATGCATAATGACCAATTCCTCGCGCATTCTCCAAATAGAGCACGTTGATATGCCTATCCTTTTTCTTCTCACTCACGTGAATCGGTACCACCACCGTATGCTTCTGTAGACCGTGAACATTGATCGAAAGATTATTCATAAGTTCGAATTTCTTCACGTTATTCAATGCAACGGGGAAGCTGATTCCCGTAAATTTAAGTATAGTGCGATAGTCCGGATACGATGAAACACGATCACTATTTGATGTAGCAGGGTATAGAGCGGCCATCACCGCCCATGCAAAACATGCGTTGTCTCGCGATTGAACGTTGATAACCGACTTCTTCAACTTCACTTCCCGCGGCAGTCTAATAGTACAACCGGCTCTCAAGGGTTTATATTTGTTGATATTTACGGTTAAATTTACTCCACGCAGCAATGCCCATCCACTGTCACGATCCTGAAACTCATCGAGCAGAGCCAGGGTAGGCTCGGCAATGCGCTCCGCATACCACGCACTCAAGTCCGACGTTCTAAAAAGATCAACATTCTGCACATTGATGCTTTTGTACGCATGTTTGTCACCCATTGTAAATTTGCCATTAAAAAGCCTATTCACTTTAATGCAATCATGCTGTTGAATAGCTTCTTGCACTTTTCCTATGACTATTGCACTCGCGTCCCTGAGGAATAACCTCGGATCTATGTGATTTTGGTTAATCACTGCACCAGTTGTCACGCGACTTTTGAATGCGCTTTCAATCTCACGCCATATTAATCCATTGTCACTACCTGCACCAGTGTGGATAAAACGTTGGCCCGTTATATGCATTAATCCCTCTCAACGAAGGATTTGAGCCTCTACCCACTGGTTATACCCTAAGCGCAATCGTATGCGCTTCACCTGGGCCTCACTCCTCAATGTATTTATAAACTCCTTACACTGTTTTTCCAACTTATTGTATTCTTCTATTGTGTTAATCACCGCTGCCCGTGCAGTCAAACCTTTTTCCGATTGAGACATATTGAAAAAGGACGAACCGACACAGTGTGACGCAAACAGCGTGACGCTTCAACTGTGACTCTTTTAATTCTGTTGGTCTTTCACATAAAACCTTTTTCTTCGCCCCCGAAAAGTTTTGGAAAATTCTTGCCGGACATCTTGCAGGACATCTTGCAACGCTTCACCACCCGCACATGCATTTTCCCGAGCTGCAAGATGTCGCGACGATTTTTCCAAAGGCCGAAAATGATCCTATAGCATCGCCATGGTTGCTCGCTTGGAAAGTCTCTGGATAAACAATCTCAGAATTTTGTTGAAAGAAAGGGAAGCGAGAGTGCATTTTCCCGAGCTGCAAGGCACATGTCGACTCGCGACGATTTTTCCAAAGGCCGAAAATGATCCTATAGCATCGCCACGGTTGCTCGCTTGGAAAGTCTCTGGATACACAATTGAAATCTCAGAATTTTGTTGAAAGAAATGGGAGCTAGAGTAAGGAAGCAAAAAAAAGAGAGAGAATCGTGAAAATGCTAGCAAATTTTCAAAAATCGATTCACAACTCTCTGGGCCTCCATCGTGAACGTTTCACCCTATCATCCATCGAAAATTATTTGTGTTCGTGTGTTTTCATCGAAATGTCGGCAGCAATCGTGTATGTAGAGTGCGACAGTGTGTGTTCAGAGCCGATAAAAGTTCGGCATGATTTTATTGAGGAGTGTAAAAACAATATCGATGAAAAGTCGAGAACGTGTGCTTTAAGCATATATTATAAAAATGAGTGTGGGCATAGGCTGCGTGGCGTGTGCGTGCACGAAACACGTGGAGAGACATTCTCCACACTAGCCATCATCCGGCGGCACATTTCCGGGAGCATGAACCTGTTGTCGCAGCGATATTGTGACGATTCCGGTACGCGCCTGTTCCAGCTCTTGGCGGAGGAAGTTTGCATGGTTTGCAGACAATGAGAGTAAGTCCATTTTTTTATTTTTTTTTCAATTTTGAATAAATTGTTAATAGATTTTTTTTTTCAAATTTTTGAATAAATTGTTAATAGATTTTTTTCTCTCTCTCTGTTTCAGGGAGCAGTTTGAATCTTTTTCTTTCAAAAACTCAAATATTGTAAACCAATTGCACAGTTTTTATTTCAATGAATAGAGTATCTTGTACACGTCCTCTAAAATTTATTTAAAAAGAATCCTGCTCCGACCATCCTCTCTCTCTCTCTCACCCCACGCACCGCTCTAACTATCCCTCTCTCTCTCACACGTCATTCTTCCCATCAAGAGACTCGGCAGAGTCTCGGGACAAGTACATTTGATCTACCCATCTCTCTCCCATCTACCCATCCCTCTCTCCCACCCATCATTTTTCCCATCCATCTCTCTCTTTCGCGTGAGGGTTGTGGAGGGTTCTGCGTGTTGGCGAGGGGCATGCGGTGGAGGGGCTGCGCCCCGCCACCACTACCCCTCGCCGCCACTTGAGCCAGAATCCCCACAGCTCCACTACTTGCAGATATTAATATTTTCCTTTTTTCGTTGCATCAAAAATTTGTCAGTTTTTTCGCACAGATTTTTGATGTTTAATTGTTTTTTTCGCAGTCGCTTTCTAGTGACACCAGTAATATCTAGTGACATACACTAAATATATATCTATATATTTTTTTCTCTTTCGCCCGTTCCATTCGTTCACCAAAAACGTCAAAAAGACTATGTTTGTGACGGATAACGGTTATGAAGATTGCGATTATTTTTAATAGTGTGTGGTTAGAAAGATCGCGAATGTAAAAATTGTGGTTATTTCTAACAGCTGTGCGGAAAAAATCGTGGTTATGAATATCGCGAATTCAAAAATCTCGGTTATCAAATTAAAGTTAAAAGGGTCTCTGAACAATGTGATATATGGGAGTAGCAACAGTTAAAAATCCGTTGGCATTTTTTCATTCTTAATTTATATTACTTTTTTGTCGCATCAATTTTTATTTAATTTTAATTTCATTTAGAATATAAAAAAATTGGAAAACTACTGAACAGCGCTGTACAGGAGCGCAGCAACAGTTCTTAAAACGTAAGTACTTTCATCTAGAGTCGCTCTGATATCTCTTCGAATTCAAAATGTTGGAATGCAGGGAAAACTAATTTTTTTATAGTGGAGCACAACATTTGCTTACAGTATATTCGTTGACGATAATGGGCGGGTCTTCTCTAGCATCCGAAAACTTCATTTAGTAGAAAAATTTGAAAGAGTGCATGGAAATCTCATCTAAATGATGATAACAAATTACTGTGCACTGAATTGGCGTGATTTTTTAATTCGAATATGTTTGAATTCGTCCATCCCCTCCACATATTTCTTACGAAAAAATTCAATTGTATAAACCATTTAATTAGTGAGTTCCGGTTTGGAGACGAAGGGCGAACACATGGGTAGAGTCGGGGGAGCGTATTTCGAGATTTTAAAGAGGGAAAAATCAAGGAAAGGTGTAAGAATTGGAGAGGGGATTAGAGTTAAGTGCAGGACTCATCAGGAGAAAAGTGAAATAATGATTAATGAAGTGGAAGAAGTCAAATATAGACAAGAAGGGCAGAAAAATGGTGAAGAGGTTATGTGCGAGAAAGGAGAAAGAGATGCAGCAAGCGGAAATGGGCAGGAGCACCAGCGCCACGGTGGACAGCAAAACCCGGTAGAAATGGCCGGTATAGTAGGAATGGGCAGAGAAACAGACAAAAAAGGGTGAGGCCGGCCAAGGCTGACGAAAAAGATCGACCTTAACAGGGACATGAGAGACTTCATCGCGGGCGCGAGGGGATCGGGAAAAACGAAGGTGATGCATACGCCACCAACACCGCCGGCTCCGCAGCATACTCCGAAAAGGAAATTTCAAGGCAAGAATGCAAGACGCATTCAGGAAGAGGAGGAGGAAGATTCGGAGGAAGTGGACGACGTTCGCAGGTTCGAGTCAGGAGGAAGCGAAAACAAAGAGCGGGAAGGAGATGAGGCGGTTGTACAATAAAAAAAAGACAGAGAGGAAAACAACTTAAAAAAAAGGAGAAAAGAATGAAGAAGCGGAGGAAACGTTGCAGTTTGGACGCTGGAGATTGGAAATAAGGGATATGGAAGAGGGAATTAAGAGTAGCGTGATGGAATGCATGCGAGAGGCCAAAGAAGAGATAAAGAGGGAGATTACACCGCTGCCATGCCGGTGCGAACAAATGAACAGAATAATAAAGGAACTAGTGGCAGAAGCAGAACAGTGGCGTTTGAAGAGCCACAAAGATGAGGCGATATGGAACGACGAAAAACGGGCAATGACATGCGAAGTGGAATACTGGAAAAACGAATGCGAAATCCGTGAACAGGAAATAGCGAAAAGAAAAGAAGAAGACGAAAAAGAGCGATGGTACGAAGAGGATATGGAAACAGCGACGTCGGAGTGATGCGACAGAAACAATAACGAGACAGAAAAGGGGGCGGCGTCGGAGGGATGCAACAGAAACAACAACGAGACAGAAAAGGAGGCAGAAACAGGGTCGACGGAGAAAGTCTAGGAAAGAGAGAGAGAAAAACAGTAGATGACAAACATACGGGGGGAAGGGCAATGGAAACGAGAGAGCAGGAGTAGAGAATAGCACCGTGGAAGGAGACAAGGCGAAGGAGAAAAGCAGGAGAGATTGAAGAACGAGCTGAAAATGCTAAAAGCGGGGACGACCAAGGATGAAACGCAGAAGAGAGAAGAAGATAAATCGCGAGAGAGGCACCGAGACCTTTCGGTGAGAGAATGCTCAGAGAAGAACTCAACAAAAGAGCTGACAGGAGCAGACAAATCTGTGTGACTAAAAAGGGAATTGCAAGCAAAAAGTCAAGAAGAGAGATCGCAGACTTGATTCAGCAAAGCTGCAAGGTGAATATTAGCAACAATCTGGAGGAAATACATGAGAGCAACGGAAGAATATTCATGAAATTCGAGAATATGACGGTCAAGACGGAACTGATGAAAAGGAAAGGAGCACTGAGAGGAACCGACATATGGCTTGAGGATAATCATACAAGAAGGCAGCGAGAGATTCAAGGATGGCTGAGGGACATAGCGGATCTGGAGAGGAGCTGTGGGCAGAGTGTGGAAGTACGGTACATGCGAATACGAATTGGACAAGAGTGGCTGACTTGGAATGAGAAAAAAGGGAGCCTAGAGGCTGTCAACATCACGGAGTCCTTTCGTCGATAAGGAGAAGAGCTTAACGGAAGAAGAGCAGAAGAGAGAAGAAGGAGAATTGGGGAGCACGAAGAACGAGAAGAAATGTGAAATGGTTAAGGGCAAGAATAGGGAAGAGGGGGAAACTGAAGTAATCGCGTGGAACGTTGCAGGGATTTATAAAATAAAGGACACATGGGAATTTTTAAAAGCATTTGACATAATAATATTACTGGAAACATTGTTAGAGGGAAAGAGTGAAAGCAAGGTGAAAGAAAACTTATCTGGGGACTATTGCTGGTACTTCAAGGCTGCGAAAAGGGAGGCAAACGCGAAAAAAGGAAGAGCAAAAGGGGGTCAAGTTGTGGGGATAGGAAAAAGCATTAGAGAAGAATGGAATGCAGAAGAGTGGACTTTTGGGATATGTATACGCAAAAATGGAAAAGAAAAAAAAGTAGCAATAATCACAGTATACAACAATGAAGGTGTGAAAAAGGTGGAAAAGGACATAAAAGAAAGGGTAGAAGAAGAAGCAGCAAGGAATGAACTGGTAATCATAGCAGGGGATCTCAATGCACGTGCAGCAGGCGGAAACGGTCCACCAAATCCTACACACACAGCAATAGATACAGATAATTTAACTCGAGAAACATCAGATCGTTTAATGCGTCAAAATCCTCGAAATCCTCCAAGTCTTCAAAACGCACCGAATCTTAACCAAACATACGAAAATTTAGTTTACCCTATGCATGCAAATTATCGAGATTTCATTGATACATACCAGAGTTCGATGGCACTCCCAAAACTTGTTCACTAAACACGTTTATCAATTATTGCGAATCGGCAAGAGAATTCGTAGGAACTATCACAGAAAGACCAATTGTCACATTATTGAAAAGCAAATGTAAAGGAATTGCTTGCGAAAGTTTAGAAAAATTTCACGTCGAAACAATCAACGAACTCATCGAAATCCTAAGAAACAGATTTATCGCATCAAGACCACTCTTTGCGTGGCTAACAGAAATGCACGCGCTCGAACAAAAAGACAAAGATTCATTGCTAGCATCTTACAGTAGAGTCAACCTTCATTTAAATCAAACAAAACAAGCAATCGATTTATCAAAAGTACAACACCCAGAAGGCGCGAAGAATTGGGCCAGAGACATGGCCATGGACCAATTTCGAAAGGGCGTTAATATCGCTTATCGTCCTCACATCCCTTGCATAGTTTATCAAACGCTAGAAAGTATTTACAAGAAAGCAGCAGAAATCGAGAAAATGGTCGGACCTATCGAAACAAAAGACAGTAATCAATTAACTTGTTTACCAATTAACCAGTCCAACAAAAACCAAAATACTAGAAATTCTCCGAACCAATCCTCGAACAAGACTGACAAATTTTGCAATTTCTGCAAATAGACAAACCACGTGACAGACGACTGTTACGCACTCAAAAAACAGTATAATTTAAATTTTACTGAAAATAATAAAAGTAAAATCATTTGCAATTACTGCAAAAAACCGGGACATGTACTCAATGACTGTCGTAAAAGAATTTACAACAACAACAAAAAGAACGAAGCGAATCAGGCAACTCAGGCGGGAAATGAACCGGAGACCCCTCGTCCAGGTGCGTCGACGGGACAAAACCAATAAACACACCTCAACTCAAAAGACCCGTAAAATCTGCACACAAAAACCTGCGGGCTAATTGCAATCTGAGCACCATTTCTAACAGTTATAACGCACCAACAATAATGTTAGAATCACAGGATTTTATGAAAGAACAGACATTATTTTTGGCAGACTCAGGATCGCAATTAAATCTGGTAAAAATCCAAAACATCGCTAATCAGAATCTAATAAACGATTCGATAATTTACGAACTGTACGGTATCTCAAGTACGGACAAACCAAGAACTCTTCGTGAAATTAAGATCGCTATTTGTGGAAATTCATAACCCCTGCTTTCCTCGCAGAAAGCGGAATCTATTCTCCTAGAGACCTTGAAAATTTAAGAACAAGCATCATGTTCCCGATCGAACGTAACGCAGCATTCAACACCATCGCTAGAGGCCAAAATGTGGTTGATCAGGGAATAACAATAACCCACTGGATAAATGATCAAGTCATTCAAGAATCCGTAGAAAGGGCATGGGGAAAAAGGTACTCATTCTCCAACTCCGTAGCCACTTTCAGCGCCACCTCGTTAGGTATCGGAGTAATTTTGAAAATAGTAAAATTCATTATCGATACAGTAGTGCAGGGTTACGCCTTGCATTCTGTTTTGGGGTGGAGTCTTTGGCTCATTGGTTCTGTCTGGGACTTTAACAAATCTCCTCATCCATTTGTACAGACAACCAAGTAATAAGGAAGAAGAACAGACTGAAAAGAAAGAAAACATACAATTACAAGCATTGGGTCAGGAGATAAATCCTAGTGCTACCATTAACAAAGTCCGGTTAATTTATCCAGCCTGCCCTACACCTCATGTGGAGGGGCCGAGTGCGCAATCGTGGCAACCTCGTGCAAATCAGGATGGTAAAGAAAACGTTTAAAAAATAATAAAATAAAAAAAATAATAAAAATATCCCTAGCTTACCGACAGTCATATACCGATCCGATGATAACTAAACTGTAATTGGCAGTCGGTACATAAAAAAGAAACCAAAAACATGTATATGTATATGTTCAGGAATGAGCATTGTCAAATTCCCGCGCCGCGACTCGCGCTCTCAGCGCGGCAGTATAGTCGCAAATATGGATAACAGGCGGCTGTCAAGTTGTCGGGTGGCGCTGCGACAAGGGACATCGTGACAACTTGACCAGCGTCCATATTAATTATTCTCTCTCTTCTTCTTCGGACTCGTAACCGAAAAGACGTGTGAGCTCTCGCTCTCTAGGACTTCGCGACACGAGGCATCGCGGCCATCTTCGACAAGGACCGCTCTGCCTTGCTCGGTGTAACTCGCAATCGTTGTGTTAAAGTGTCCGCATTATCACGGCGAAGCGACTGCTCTTTTAGTATTCTTATCAAGTGTATTCTCCGGGACATTTATTTATGTAAACTCGTGGTGATCTGCGTTTTTCTCTTACCACGCGGCGGACACGTGTCGGTGTTACGCATTTTTATGCGAAGGATCGCTCAATAACTGGTTTTTGCTCGATGAAACTAGTCAAATAAAGTAACAAAAGAGTACTCTCAAAAGCCTCGTGTCGGTCTCTCTTTTTCTCAAACCCAAACTTCTCCTGCATGATAACATCCCGCCCTCGATCATAAAAACAGCGGCAAAATCCGGGTTAGTTTCCAGAACAGTATATTTATACATATGGGGCATTCCATCCCGTTTCGACCTGGGTCTGACCCTCCACCTCTCCGAATTGGTCCATAATTTTTTCAGGTTTTGTACTACCTCTGAAAAAAACTCAGGATTTTTTTCAGATTTTTCCGGTGCGATTCCTTTTCCTGATAATTTTGCAAACAACCATACAGTTAGCCCAACATAAAAAATCTGAAAAAAATCACATAAACACCGTTTCTCATATGAAAAATTTCGAGTGTTCAACTGAAGTGGGCACAGGTTTTTTTGTGTTGATAAAATTTTTTTTTCGAAAAATTGGAAGAAATAAAGGCAAGAAGATGAAAGAAGATGAAAGGGAAGGAGATGCAAGAAGATGAAAAATCTCTGTACAAGCACAGGTCTTAAAAAAACGCGTTACTTCAAAAAAAAAATGCGAGTCAAAGACCAAACTTTTTATTCATTACTATTTGTATAAGATTTGTTCATTAATATCGTGCAGATCAAAAAAACGCACAACAATACTCGGATATTTGGACACGAGTGGCACTGAAGACACTTAGAACAATGGTTATAACAAAACGGGAGGCGCTTCTGGGTCCGGCTTCAATCGCGACAGTAGCCCTGTAGGCACAACCGATTGTCGCGCTACTCCGAGACATTGTTCCAAGATGGAAGTAGCAGAGGAGTCACACCTATTGCCTATCAGTGCCACTCGTGTCCAAATATCTGAGTATTGTTGTGCGGTTTTTTTATTTGCACGATATAAATTGTGATCCGGGAGTTTTTGGAAAAGAGGACGATCCGAAAAAAATGCGGCAGGGACTGGACCGGGAATCGAACGGGACCTCTCGATTGCCGGTCGAGTGCTCTCCCAACTGAGCTATCCAGGCCGCTGCCACACCTAGTCCGAATCGTCCTCGTAACGTGGATTCCACCACGTTACAAACCCCCTTACCAGAGTTGATCCGGCCCTGACGGATCTAACTCGTACTCTACGAGACTGGGAGGAACTCAAAGGGGAAGGTACTCAAAGGGGAAACAGACTGGGATTGTCTGAGGACCGAAAAGGGGTAGTGCTAGCTCGAATTGGGGTGGGGGACTCAGGTAAGGTTCGTGCACGGCAGCCACGATGAACTTATCGCTCCGTGGCTATTCAGCGGCCGTGGCCTCTGTTGGGCGCCATTTGTGATCCGGGAGTTTTTGGAGAAGAGGACGATCCGAAAAAAATGCGGCAGGGACTGGACCGGGAATCGAACCCGGGACCTCTCGATTGCCGGTCGAGTGCTCTCCCAACTGAGCTATCCGGGCCGCTGCCACACTTAGCCCGAATCGTCCTTGTAACGTGGGTTCCATACTTAACTTAACAAACTGGGGGTAACTCAAAGGGGAAGGAGGGGGGGGGGCGTACTCAAGCCTCACGTTGGGCGCCATTTGTGATCCGGGAGTTTTTGGAGAAGAGGACCATCCGAAAAAAATGCGGCAGGGACTGGACCGGGAATCGAACCCGGGACCTCTCGATTGCCGGTCGAGTGCTCTCCCAACTGAGCTATCCAGGCCGCTGCCACACCTAGTTCGAATCGTCCTCGTAACGTGGATTCCACCACGTTACAAAATGAACAAATCTTATACAAATAGTAATGAATAAAAAGTTTGATCTTTGACTCGCATTTTTTTTTTTTTTAGTATCGCATTTTTTTAAGACCTATGCTTGTACAGAGATTTCTTATCTTCCTTTATTTGCCTTCATTTTTCAAATTTTTCGAAATTTTTTTTTTATCAACAGAAAAAAACCTGTGCCTACTTCAGTTGAACGCTCGAAATTTTCCATATGAGAAACAGGGTGTTTGTGTTTTTTTTTTCAGATTTTTCATGTTGGGCTAACCGTATGTTTGTTTATAAAATTCTCAGGAAATGGAATCGCACCGGAAAAATCTGAAAAAAATCCTGAGTGTTTTTCAGAGGTAGTACAAAACCTCGAAAAATTACGGGCCAATTCGGAGAGGTGGAGGGTCAGACTCAGGTCGAAACGGTATGGAATGCCCCATATATACACTGTCACGTCCGAATGGCGTGAAAGAAAAGTTGGATATTTAAGTGTCGAGCGGTAAACACTATGTTCCATAGGCTTTTCTGTCCAGATGTCTATACGCTACGCGTGTATATAGATATACCCCTAAGAGTATGGTGGGCGCACGCCGATAGACCTCGAGAAGTCTTGCCCTTTTGAATGGTTGCGATTAGGAGAGGGATTCGGGGTATTTATGAGAAAAGAGATTTAGAGTTTCTTTATGCACTTTTAATGAAAACAAGGTATTAGTAAAATATAAAGGGTGAAATACAAACTTGATATGATATGATAGAATTTTATTACCGGAGAGGTGTCCTTTGGTAGTCTTACTTGTTCTATTCGTCGGCGTAAGGAGTTAAGATATTCTTTGACTTTAACGAGTTAACTTGTACGTTAAGATTCGGTGGTTGAAGAGAGTTTCTTCACAATGACAGACTGAACTACGGCTAACCGTATAGACGCGACGCTAGGTGCGAACAGAATGCCCTGATTGTGGAGAGACATGGCCTTTTTATAGGGCCAAAATATAGAAAAATAGTAGGGGTTTATGGGTTTTCCTGGAAATAAGATCGTAGTGACCTAATTGGATGAGCGGAAGCATCGTATAGTCCATAGTGCAGTCCGGAAGTATAGCGGAAGCTAGATCCGTCTTTACCCGTTTAGTTACAAGTGTTTCAGTTACAAATTTAGCCCTGAACTCTGAAGCTTGTGTCGCGTGTCATAATTTATGGCCGAACACTTAAGTGTTGTTCGAAGAATTCTCGGAAAGGAAAACTTGTAGATATATTTTATATATTAATAGAACAATTTAAGCGTGGGTTGTGACACCTCCCCACTTAAGACTAGGCACCGTCCTCGGTGTCTACCAATTTATGCATATTGAAAGTGAAACTGCAAATATGCTTAAATGGTACAAAAATAAAATGGTTTTAAATTTTTCTTTTAGTATGGGTCATCGTAAAATCGTATCTGCTGGTGGGGAAGTATGAAAGGGTTATATTTGGGTTTCGTGAGCGGTGTAAGGTTGTGATTGACCGTAATTTTATTTTCCTCCTGTTGGCGTTAGACGGCAAAGTGCGATGATGTGGTTACATCATGAGATCAATTCTATTGCTTGTTATCGCAGTAAGAAAAAAAAGTTTCTTTTGCAGAGAAAAACGTAAACAAGCGAATAGATGACGTATGATCTTTCCTCATCCATTTTGTATGTTGATTGTTTTGCTATGATTTGATGTTAATCGAATTGATATTAAATTGCCTGTGCCATTGCGACGAGGAGGTATAGTCAACGATGAAAAATAATTTCGGTCAAATTTTAGATTTTGATGAGAGGGTTTGAGAGGAAAAGGAATAGATACTGACTTCGGTGATTTCCCAAGATAAAAGAAAATTGTATTCTATGATTTTAGATTGATCCGATATGCATAAATTCTTATCCTAGGGTTAGTTTGTAAAAGTGCATGTTTAGGGTATGTATGTATGTATCGTGTCAGTGTTTTGTATTATGGCACCGATTTCTTGGGTTCGGCTTGAGTTGAAACGTCATGGTAGAATACTGGCCGTGGAGTGGCGAGAGGGACGTCGTAAATTTTTTTGGGTCTCGGTGTCGGTTGAGGTTGTTCTACTCCCACGTAGCTAGGATGGTCCTTGTCTTCATCAGTCGATGGTTTACGGCAACACATGTTGCCGCCTAGTTTACACCGCAAAACTAGGTGTCCCCTGAGCAAGTATGTGAGTAGTATGATGGCTAGGATGATTTCCCCGTATATAGTTGTTGTAGTGTAGTCGGTCTGTTTTTGTTGATCTTCTTCTCGAATTGCGGCTGTAAGTAGTTTTTCTTCTATTTCTCTCAGCGAGGTGTCAAACTGCAGGCTTCCTTTTGTTGTTTGTGTTACGACAGTAGCGGCGAAATCGTGATTTCGGGCATCTACCAGAGGCTTATAATTCGTGAGGTTGGGCATGAGTTGATTCACGTCCAGATGAGTTTCAGCGATGTAAATGTCCTTGATGGTGTTCTCGAGCGTTTGAGTTCCGGCTAATGTTGCGTAGTAAGTCTTTGCAATGCAGCCAGGCCTGAGGTTCAATATACCTGTGCCGTTTACTTCTGTTGCAATGGCCGTTTCATTGTCACATAATATTTGTACTCTTTCTGGCTGCGGTACTGAGAATAGCCATCCTGACATGAAGTCCAATTGTTTCCAATAGGGTGTCTGTTTCTTTATAATTTTTATATCACAGTCTCGGTATGATTCATGTCCTCCATCTGTTAACAGTGTTAATTCACAGTTCAGATGTGCAGTTGTTTCGAAGACGGGATAATCGGGAGCACAAATTTCGTATTTTCTCAAATGTTGACATCGAGGGAAGTCGTTTTCTTGCACAAAAGCATATTTATCCATGTCCCTTGAGATGATGATATGTGATGCTCTTGGCTGAACGTATCCTGCTCCTTGGGTGTTGTTTCCGATGACTTGTGGTATTGGGAGGGGATAGAGTTTATGTATAATGAATTTGGTTGGTTCCAGAAGAGGGATGTGCATGACGATTATTATTTTTTGGTCATGATAGGCGGTGGCTAGACGGGATATTTTAGGTAAGGCTCCGGAGTGTATTTCGTCCAATGAAATGGGGAATAGATATTGCTGGTGAGATTCAATGAAGCTTTTCACTATGAGTTCCATTGTTGTGGGATTGAGTAGTTCCGGATGAAGAAGACCGATTTTAATAAAATGAATGGCGTCTACTATTGCGCGTAGGCTTAAAAGATATGTGTCCGCGATGTTGTCCATGCTGTTTTTCCATTGCATTAGTTTGTGGATGTGTAATATTGGAGTTACCGCCTTTTCCCAAGCTTTTGATACATTTTTCCAGTTTGCTCGGTGTCTTTTTTCCAGTTCGTCTAGTCGGTCTGTCATATCATGTAATTCTGATCGTACAATGTGAGTTTAGTTTGGTCTCTTACAAGGATCGCTATTTTCTTCTCGCTCTGATGGAGTTGATTGATGTGGTGATTAAAATAAGCGGCATCGTCAGTATTGAGAGTTCCAAAAAGGGTTTTGCTGATAGTTCCAATGAAGCCAAATGGAGCGCTTCTTTTGGCGATTCTTTCGATACCTTGTTGTTTTCGGATATATGTGAGGTATTTTTTTATGAGAGTGTGCTTGGATTTGAAACTGTCCTTGTCAAGAAATATTTTACAGCGATCCTGCATGTATTGTTGACAACCGTGTTCCATCTGATCCACTTCGGAAAAGGTAGGTTCTTGCTCTTCAAATCGTCTCAAGTCTATGTAAGTTGTTAGGCGCCATTCGGTCCGTGTAAAATGAACCTCATGTAAGGGTTCGTAGTATAATCCGGCGCGATTGGTGATCTGTCGAATGTTATGTGTGGGGGGTGTTGTCCAGACTGATCCACAGGTAAGTGTGAAAATAATTATAGTGACCCTAGAGGAACACATTATAAGTCTAAAAACATATAAAAGAAAAATATATATAAGTAAAACTTTAGATAGTAATACAATATTGTTATTTTTGTTATTTATTAGAGTGTTTAGTATGGAAAAGTTTCATTTTATTTCATGTTACGGGTGAAGAGTGTGACTTATGTATATGTCCACATGTGTATGTATGTATATTAGGGTGGCTCAAAAAAAATCAACAATTTTTAATCTTCGAGCATAGTTGATAGAAAGTTGGAGTATCATAAAGGAAAAAACCTCGTGAAAGGGGGAGGCCGTAGGCGAATATTTAGAGGTTGCCCAAGTGACTGTTATCATTTTTAGCGATTAGAGGCGAGAAACGACGATTTTCTCCGATCGTGAAAGAAATAAATCTAATTTCATTCTTAATTCAGGAGGAATGAAAGGCCCGATCGTTCAGAACAAAAATTTAGAACTTAGTTGTTTTTCAAATTCCATTTTTATTCGTAAAACATAATGAATTTACTCCATTTTACGAGCATCGCTGAAAAATATGACAACAACACGTTTTCTTCGAGGAAGCGCTCGACGGTAACATTGTGTTACGCGGATGATTCGCTTGAGATCGTACAGTGAGAGAATGTTTGACTCAATACCGTAAATGAATATCTGAATAAAATAACTTTGCAAAAGTAAAAAAAAAGAACGCCAAGTATTAAAAAAGGATTGAAATCATTTTTTTTAAGCCAAGAAAAATAAACCGGCAACAACAAAAACTTGGGGCGCTTGGTTAAGAAAATAAGCCCGGGAAGATTAAACAAATGCGTATTTTCTCAACCATGCACCCCAAGTTTTTGTTGTCGCCAGTTTATTTTTCTTGCCTTAAAAAAAATGATTTCAACCCTTTTTTAATACTTGGCGTTCTTTTTTTTTACTTTTGCAAAGTTATTTTATTTAGATGTCATTTCTTTTTGGAATAAATTTTTTTTTTTCAAACATAACAATAATAACAAAAACGGCAAGGGACAGCGCGTTCAGCGGAGCGGGTGACGTCACAGGCCAAAAATGTCCACCAGTCTCGCAAAGGGCGTATGTCCAAGCGCCTGCGCGGACAAATTACGCCTTTCTGACTCCAAGAAACAGAAAGGATCCGAAACCTCGCGTCCAAAATCTTCAATGTTAGATTTCTCTGGATTGGCTCGATAGATTTTGTTCTACCAAGGACCAGTCGAAAGATAAAAAATCATAGAAATATGAGATTTTCCCCTCAACCCGTTCTCTTGTGAGAACGATTTGAAGTTTCTGTGACGTCATAAAACGCCTATTTTACTGTATATAAGAGTACGGCCGGCTCGCGTGCTACGCTTTTCTTTTAATACTTGGCGTCGAGCCGCTGCCGCGTCTCTTGATGAAATGTAATTGTCTTCGATGCATATTTTTAAGAATTATTCACGTAAAAACTCAAACCTATGAAAGTCGTACCTATTTCATCCACGTTCTCATTTCGTTCATCAGAATTCGATCTGCTTTTTTCAACAATATCGGCTACTAACTCGCGCCGATTGGTTCGTTGGTCGTGTAAAAATTCTTCCTGACGTTCGGCCAGATCCTTGAGCGAATTTTCATCTGCCGCATTGAAAAATTCATCCAAGTTCTTAGAAAAAATTGTCTACTTCAATTTCTGCGTAACGGAGTTTTGTAGCAATGCACTTTTTATTAGTAGTTGCCACTGTCCATGCATTGTTCCTAACCTCACGACGTTGTTATGTGGCAATGAGGTTCTTATTCCACACTCACTTCAAATACTGTTCACTTCGTTGATAACTTTTCGTGTACTCTGTTTTTTGTTAGCTTCAAAGTTATGTGGTGGTAAAAAAAGGAATTTAGTACCTGTCAATTGATCGGCAGTTTACTCCGCTCGAGGCACTGAATTGCACAGCCAATTAAATAAATATGTCGAACTTCATTCTGATTCGCCATCATGACGGTCATACAGACGGTCCTCGAGGACAACATTGTATCGCGTCATACGAACTAAAGCTTCTCAATAATAAAGCGCCTGGGGCTATTTCTCTCTGCGTGCGTGTGATACAATGTTATCGTCGAGTGCTTCCTCGAAGAAAACGTGTTGTTGTCATATTTTTCAGCGATGCTCGTAAAATGGAGTAAATTCATTGTGTTGTACGAATAAAAATGGAATTTAAAACAAATTAAGTTCCAAATTTTTTTTCTGAATGATTAGGCCCTTCATTCCTCCTGAATTAAAAATCAAATTAGATTTATTTCTTTCACGATCAAGGAAAATCGTCGTTTTTCGCCTCTAATCGCAAAAAATGATAAAAAGTCACTTGCGCAACCCCTAAATATTCGTCTACGGCCTCCCCCTTTCACGAGGTTTTTTCCTTTATGATACTCCAACTTTCTATCAACTATGCTCGAAGATTTAAAATTGTTGATTTTTTTTGAGCCACCCTAATGTATATAAGCATGTGCAACTTGCACCACTCCATTTTATTTTTTTTTATTTTTTTTTATGACCATGCGTGTCTGGGACTATGTCCTTTCGGTCTGCGGTGGGGGTGTGTTCCAGATTTTCTTTGCCTGAGGGGCCTCGTCAGTTTTCGTCGAGATTTCCTCGAGTGAGCATCGCAACGAAGAGTTTCCACTGCGTTGATTCAAAGAGAAAATTTAAAATGGCCAAGAGACAACATTTCTCCTGGTGTCATGTAAGTATTGTCATGTCCCTTTTAGTGTTATGTATATTTTGTCTTATTTATATTATTTATTAATTGTTGCCTGTGATTTGTTTATGTTTTATAGCGTGGGGACGTCATTCGTATCTCCCACATGAAGCGGCGGCGCCTAGAACGGCGTGAGATCCAAAAAGGAAATGAATGGATGGAGACGGCCCGGGGTTTCGATGCCTTCGGAATTCGGTGGATGTTGGAGGGCTGGTGTGGCCAACTTATCTAACTTATCTAAGTGTGGTGAGTGCGTTGAATCATTACTTTATGGGCCTTAAAAAAAAACTATGTTTCGAAAAAAATACTAAAAAAAAAAAATTCAAAGAATAATTCCAAAAAAATTCGACGCGGTTCAGGATCGCAATACACAACTTTTTTCATTCCTGCATTTTCTCTTAAACCCTATAGTTCTCGGGTTATTTAGAATTTTTTAGAATTGATTGATTTTGGGAAAAAATCAGATAACTTTTCGAAAAAAAAATCGCAAAAAATTTTCTAAAAAACGAAGATGGAGCTATTGCATCCAGTATTAAGTTTGTTATGATTGAAGGAAAAATCAAAAAAATCCTGAAGCCGTGCACCTGATTTGCCACGGTCAAAAAAAAACCTAAAAACAGTCACAAACCAAGGTCTGTACTGAGTCGAAAAAAAATCTTAAAAACTATTTGAACGGAGCAAACTGAAGCTTGATTTGTCCCCTTCAAAACGCCGCTTCGGAAATTGGAAAATCTTTTTTTTTTGACAGAGTTATCTAACTTTTTGTGCCGCAAGAAATATTGGGTAGTGTATCTAAACTTTTGAGCGGCAGTGTATATGGAACATAAATGAATAAATAAATAAAAAGAAAAAAATATGAAAGTATATGCAAAAAATAAGCAAATAAAAACAATACATTATATCTAAAGCCAATAGCTGTATTATGGAAAAATTCTTTTTCTATATAAATAATTCAAAAATTTATGTAATAGAAATATGATAGAATAATTTCAAACATTGTACTTAATTCTTTGTAAATCGACAAAAGATGATTACACAAATTTCTTGCCCTCAAGTTCATTCTTAATCTAATTGAGCGGGACGCTCAATCTAAGGGAGGGAGGTGTTACGTCCTAGCCTTCACGCTAGACCCCCATAATTTTTTCCATTAATTGTGTACCATCAGTAGGTACACTAGTTCGCAATTATCATCATTTATCGATATTTAATTCATAAGTCTTAATAAGCATATATAATAATTATATGATAAGCATACATTCTTGCTCAAATTTCATATATTCTTTTACATAATACATAGGACAGATGTAACGGAAGACTCCCACAATCAATGTACCCGTTGTACTCAAGAGGTGCCCGTGCGCCCTAACAGTCCTGACTTTTGTCACCGAACACCCTGCAGCTGCATCCTACAGGAAATCTCAAAAACGCATAAAACTTAAGATAAATATTCTAACTAACATGATATCCAAAAATCCTTTACTTGTTTTCCCCGAAAATCTATAAATTCAGTTCAAGTGATCTAGAAAAATATTCTCATACGCCTAAAGTCGTAAAATCTCGTTTTCCTCGAAGTCGAGAGGTGCACGTGCAACATCACGTGCAGCTAGAACAATCGCGGCCTTCTTCTTTTCCTCGAAGCCTAGGCGACAGCCTAATTTTAATGACTTTTCCTCCAATCATCTTTCCGAAGAAGTGCTCTCTTTTAACTTAAACCAATCACAAATTAACGACACAGAATTAACATCTCTTCGACCAATTCCTATATTTTTCTATAACAAAATCCATCCCTTTTG
This sequence comes from Diadegma fenestrale, assembly GCA_037043255.1. Classification (NCBI taxonomy): domain Eukaryota; kingdom Metazoa; phylum Arthropoda; class Insecta; order Hymenoptera; family Ichneumonidae; genus Diadegma; species Diadegma fenestrale. Next base: position 276,359 of record CM073309.1, read on the forward strand.
CAGCATCTTACCCCCAGAAATCCACAAAGAACTTCGAATCCAGATACCAAATTCTTTTATTAGAATGTCAGTTAACATCGAGAGTCGGAGTAAATAACACTCTCTCTAAATCAGAACCTCCGAAAAATCCAAATCCAAAATTGGAACTCTAAAAATCTTAATCAAAAATATTACAAACGTTTAATAAATAGCTAACTCAAAAATCATAAGTTCACCACAAGTTTAAGTGTGTGCAATACAAGTGTAATAACAAACTATCAAAAATCCAATTACATAAATAAATGAACAATTAATATTTAGTGTTTAATAATAACAAAGTGCAAATCTTTTATTCCGAAAGGCGTCTATACGACTCCTTTGGGTTAAGAACCCTCTCAAACCTTAATCCAAAAAGGTCAACGTTAAAACATAGTATTTTGAAATCGGGTAAACGCGGAGACTTCTGAAAATAGTTTCGCCGACGATCCCTCGTGTTCAAATATCGCGGTGAATCAAGTGTCTCCGCTAACTCAACGTTTTCCCTCTCTCGGGACGTAACAAATGCAAGGTTATGGGAGAAGAATGTGTTGCAGGTTTGTGGTTACCGAGTCTGAACGAATGCTGTGATACAGCTTTGACAGCTCGTCATAACCTCACAAATTCTAATTCTCAGCTGGCGTATTACCGACATGCTCCGATGACGGGAGACTCTCTCCTTCATGATTGAATATGCTCCACATCTTTTGACCTATTCCTACACCCACCATTTTATTCCTTTACAGCATGACTTACAATGCCGCAGACATCAGATTAATCGTTAAGCGATCATAACTCTCAGAGAAATAAACTCTTGTCGCTGAGCCACATCAAAATCTTGTTGCTGCGAGGGCTCAGTGACATGAAAATCTGGTCGCTGAACCACATGTAGATCAATCGCTAAGCGATAATATCTCTCAGTGACATGAAAATCTTGTCGCTGAGGCAAATGAAAATCTTGTCGCTGCGCGGGCTCAGTGACATAAAATTCTTGTCGCTGAGGCAAATGAAAATCTTGTCGCTGCGAGGGCTCAGTGACATAAAAATCTTGTCGCTGAGCGACATGAAAATCTTATCGCTGAGCAACATGAAAATCTTGTCGCTAAGGCAAATCAAAATCTTGTTGCTGCGAGGCCTCAGTGACATGAAAATCTTGTCGCTGAACCACATGAAGATTAATCGCTCAGCGATAATATCTTTCAGTAACATAAAAATCATGTTGCTGAGGCACAAGAAAATATTGTACACTCATCCTTTTTTCATGGTTATACATTTTTTCCTGCTAGAGGTCTAATTCGAAAAAAATTGTCCAAAAAAAATTCTAAGAGAAATTCTAAAAAAAATTCCAGGCGATTTAGTATGAAAATACGCAACTTGTTGTATCTTTAAAATTTTCTATAAATCCTATCGTTCTTGGGTAATATTGAATTTTTCAAAACTTTATGTTTTTGGCCAAAAACGAAATAATTTTCAGGAAAAAAATTACAACAAATTTTTCAAAAGGGGAAGATGGAGCTTCTGCATTGCATTGCAAGTTTTAAATAGTAAAAAAAAAATCCCTTATGTTGTGCGCCTGATGCGCTATGGTCGAAAAAAGGCATAAAAACGGTCCGGAACCAAAGTCCGTACCAGGCCAAAAAAGAAATCAATAAAAAAATATTCGAATAAAGCAAACTGAAGCCTGATTTATCCTTTTTGGAACGCCACTCTGGAAATTTAAATATCTTTCTTTTTGACCGAGTTGTCTGATGTACACTCCCGCTCAAGAGTATGGGTTTACTTCTCGAAATTTTCAGCTTCGGTATAAGTTCCATATCTTGGTGGAAATAGGTCGTAAGAGAATTTAATAAGCACCGTTTTCAAGGGGACAGTTTTAGCTTCACTTTGCCATTTTTCATAATTTTTTACAATTTTTTTTTATAGTCTCCACGCGCTTTCAAACATGACAGTTTTGCGATGTTTTTTTGCGCTCTGGAAACGGGCTCTCTGGCTATTAGAAAATTTTCCTTGCAATTTCATTCATCGCAGTTTCAAAGAGGATATTAAACACTGCATTTTTGTTTTTGAAAAAGTATCGTGCGATTTTTTTTACCAAAAATATTCGAGTTTTGAACAAAAATTGATAATTTAATTCAATTCGGCGTATCTTGAAAACAGCGGGTGATCGAAGAAAATAGCAAGTGGGTGAAAAGTTGCAATAGATCATGGTGGACCTGGTAGATTTATTTCAAAATTTTTTTCCGACATTTGTTTTTTCATACTCGTGGAGGCAAAATGATTTTAATTTTCTCATGATTTTTTCTTTTTTTTAACGGCTGAGGCATTTCTTTTATCGGTTTGATCTTTATCTTGACGTCATTTGAACTGAAAATTAATTTTTTTTTACGAAAAAAACGTACAAAAAATTGTGCGAAATTTAATTTTTAGGTCAAGATGCTGATAAAACCAATAAAAGCAATGCCTCCGCCGTCTATAAAAAAGAAGAAATCATGAGAAAATCTAAATCAATTTGACTCCACGAGTATGAAAAAACAAATGTCGAACAAAAATTCTGAAATAAATCTACCAAGTCCATCATGATCTATTGCAATGTTACGTGCGGAGCGGCGCGCACGTCCTTAGTCGACCTGCTTGCGTAAAGCGCAAACAGTTTATTATTATTTTTATGTACACTGCCGCTCAAAAGTTTAGATACACTACCCAATATTTCTTGCGGCACAAAAAGTTTAATAACTCTGTCAAAAAAGAAGATTTTCCAATTTTCGAAGCGGCGTTTTGAAGGGGATAAATCCAGCTTCAGTTTGCTTCGTTTAAATATTTTTTATGATTTTTTTTCGACTCAGTACAGACTTTGGTTTGTGACTGTTTTTAGGCCTTTTTTTTGACCATGGCAAATCAGGCGCACAGCTTCCGGATTTTTTTGATTTTTTCTTTAATGATGACAAACTTAAAACTGCATGCAATAGCTCCATCTTTGTTTTTTAGAAAATTTTTTGCGATTTTCTTTCGAAAAGTTATCTGATTTTTTCCCAAAATCAATCAATTTTGAAAAATTCTAAATAACCCGAGAACTATAGGGTTTAAGAGAAAATGTCGAAAATGAAAAAAGTTGTGTATTTTGATCCTGAATCGCGTCGAATTTTTTTGGAATTATTCTTTGAATTTTTTTTTTTTTAGTATTTTTTTCGAGACTTAGTTTTTTTTTAAGGCCGATAAAGTAATGATTCAACGCACTCACCACACTTAGATAAGTTAGAGAAACTTATCTGAGTCGGGTGAGTGCCTTGAATCATTACTTTATCGGCCTTAAAAAAAAACTAAGTTTCGAAAAAAATACTAAAAAAAAAAAAAAATTCAAAGAATAATTCCAAAAAAATTCGACGCGATTCAGGATCGAAATACACAACTTTTTTCATTTTCGACATTTTCTCTTAAACCCTATAGTTCTCGGGTTATTTAGAATTTTTCAAAATTGATTGATTTTGGGAAAAAATCAGATAACTTTTCGAAAAAAAATCGCAAAAATTTTTCTAAAAAACAAAGATGGAGCTATTGCATGCAGTTTTAAGTTTGTCATCATTAAAGAAAAAATCAAAAAAATCCGGAAGCTGTGCGCCTGATTTGCCATGGTCAAAAAAAAGCCTAAAAACAGTCACAAACCAAAGTCTGTACTGAGTCGAAAAAAAATCATAAAAAATATTTGAACGGAGCAAACTGAAGCTGGATTTATCCCCTTCAAAACGCCGCTTCGAAAATTGGAAAATCTTCTTTTTTGACAGAGTTATTAAACTTTTTGTGCCGCAAGAAATATTGGGTAGTGTATCTAAACTTTTGAGCGACAGTGTAGGTTGGTCCTGATCTCGTCCTCTACAGGACGATTCTTGGAATTGGGAATTGTCAGGGTTAATAATTATATTGCAATTAACCTGAGTTTGCAAATGAACAGACCGAGTTATTTCGAACACAGCTGTAGCGTGAAGACGAGAGAAGCTGCGAAGGCTCTCGTGTTCGTGCTACAGGGAAATACAAAAGTACTTACTCCTTTTTGACAGATTGGACTTCGCAACGCGCTGCTCACAATCGCTATCTTTATTTACTACAGACACTCACCTTTCTCTCTCTCTCTCTCACTGAATCTTGCACACACGCTCTCACTCGATACACACGGTTCACAATAATTATCATCACTATTACTTATAATTACACGACGCGAAAGAGTTCGTGGCAGAAAGAAAAACACTAAACTATCGAGGGCAGATTTATCACCGCGGCGCGACCTCTTGCAACGCGCCTTCCGATCACTCCGTCCTACTGGAACGAGTTTGTGTGATCGCGGATTCGTTGAAGCTTTTCAGGATGCTATGTCGGGAACTGCCCAAGGAGTTACTCTCCGAGAAGCTTTCGCTGTCCAAGCTTGTGGAGACAAACTATCCTGATTCCCCGCTGGGAGAGTTCGCAAACGGCCAGCAGGAAATCAGAGCCTTTTCGTCCGCGAGAAAATTCAACCGGAGGCGTTCTCACGCCTGGTCAGCATTTTCGGCGGAACGGTCGGTGCAACTCCTTGGCGTTCCCGCTAAATCGTCGCGGCTGCATGTCAGCTAGGAAACCTACACCGGATGCAGTCGCGACGCCATTTCAGCAAAAATTATTTATTTATGTGTGAATATATTTAATACGTCTCGGGACGTAACAGCAACTTTTCACCCTCTTGCTATTTTCTTCCATCACCCGCCGTTTTCAAGATACGCCGAATTGAATGAAATTATCATTTTTTGTCGAAAATTGGAATATTTTTAGTAAAAAAAATCGCACGATACTTTTTCAAAAACGAAAATGCAGTGTTTAATATCCTCTTTGAAACTGCGATGAATAAAATTGCAAGGAAATTTTCCTAATAGCCAGAGAGCCCGTTTCCCAAGCGCAAAAAAACATCGAAAAACTGCCATATTTAAAAGCGCGTGGGGACTATAAAAAACATTGTAAAAAATTATAAAAAATCGCAACGTGAAGCTAAAACTGTCCCCTTGAAAACGGTGCTCATTAAATTCTCTTACGACCTTTTTCCAGCAAGATATGGAACTTATACCGAAGCTGAAAATTTCGCGAAGTGAACCCATACTTTTGAGCGGGAGTGTATCTAAACGTTTGAGCGGTCGTGCACGAGTGGTTCGACGAAACTAAACCAATTCAGAAGATGGGGAAAGATTCACAAAGTATCATGTGATCAAAAAAAAATTTAGGTTTCGGAGGAGTCAGAAAAAAGAAGTGATATCCTAGCCAAAAATCCCGATTTATCTTTTTATGCGAAAAAAAAAACGCGAAAATTCGATTTTTTTTTCAATAGCCGCCATTTCTCGGAATTTGTACTAAACGAAAAACCCATCCGTCATTCCATGGCCAAAGGGTCACACATTGATAACAAGCTTTGGATTTGTCTTTCCGATCAACAGCGAGGGGGCAGTGATGTCAGCCGTGATTTGAGGACTTGTTTGCGCGGAGCTGCAAAGGCCGCCATTTCGGTTTTTTTTTTCAAAAAAGAATTTTTTAATGTTCTGTATATCGTGAATAAAAGCAAGAAAAAAACTGCACTCAAAAAGCTTTACTCGTTTCCTTTAAAAAAAAAAAAAAACGTAAACACCTGAAATATGGCACTCCACGGACGAAGCCTCCCTTGACCGGAAATGAAACGGCGATAGTTGGATTCCCAGCATTGAGAGCGAATGAACAAAAGCTGAATGTTATAGAAACCCCTCTATCCAAAATCAGAAACAGAGATCGCTCCATACACTTAAGAATATTTTGGTTTAGAAACAATGGAGACGATTCCCATGCGGAATTTGACATTTTTTGACCGAGAATACTTTTGCAATGACCAATCTCCGGCAAGATTCTTGAAAACCTGCTATTCGAGTTCAGAACGGATCGCTTCCCCAAATCCACAAAAGTCTCGGTTTCTCAATAATGCAGACAAATCCCATGCAGAATTTGATTTCTTGAGTCAGGGTTTGACATGATTTGACCAAGAAGGCTTTTACAATAGTTGTTTCAAAAATTTAGAACAGAAATCGCTCCCCCAATTTTGCAAAAAACGTAAAATCTCAACAATGGAAACAACCCATATGAGGGAATCGTCATAGAGATGATTCCCATGCAGAATATGGATTCTCCATTACATTTTTTACATTTTTCAACTGAAAATGAAACGGCAATATTTGGATTCAGCTCCGTGTATCGATAACGAGAGCTAAAGGTAGTCCAAAGTCTGGTATTCGACTTAAGAACAGATATTGCTCCACAAAGTTCGAAAAACTGTTGGTTTCTCAAGCCGAAACAAGGAAAAATAATTCAAACATTTCAAAGTGAACTTTATTGAATAACGAATAAAGAAAATAGTACCAAGAATGAATAATTTGACAGCGAACTTTGTTAAGCCTGCTGCGATTTTATTCTCTTACTTCACAGGAACACTCGTTTTGGGTTTTCAATGGAGTCTGACTTTGTACATTTTTTTTTACTTATTCAGGCCACTGTATCTTTACTACGAGTTCGAATAATGGCGTCCAATAAACACTCAACCATCAATGAACCACAGTCACTGGACAGTTTAAAAGTAGGGTTGAAAATAAAATATGTCAAGAAATTCTAATAAATGCGATGATGCTAGGGTTACAGTAACTGATTTGCATTGCTGCCTCTACCTCTCTTTATCGATAAGCATAACTGCTTCTGCATTGGATAAAAATGATAATTATGTAAATCTGATTTTTTTATTAAGAAATCTGACTGTTCCCCACGAATACGAGCATTTTTTTAGCTATGGGAACTGCCGTTTAGGTATGTCATTTCGGAATTCTTTTACAAAAATACCACATTTTAACATTTCTAATCTTTATAAATTGTTCGATAACCGAACCTGAAATATACAGGAATAATTAATTATAATCGCAAAAAAATGAAAACTGTCGAATAACTCATTTCTTATATTTTGAGTAAAAAGGCGGGATTTTTGCAGCCTCTTCTTGCTCCCTCTTTGAGAAGCCGAGGAAATCTGGAGAAGTAGATATACAAGGAGAGTTCTGGATACAGATTCCTACTACCGACACTTACCGACTCTGCAGTCGAGACACGAACCCCCTTCCAGAACCTTCTAGAACCTTCTAGAACCTTCTAGAACGTTCTCGAAGGTTCCACGATGACATGTTGCAAGGGGGGTGAGAGGGGGGTCGTGACCTTGACTCGTGCGACGTTGGGAGGGGTGAGGGTATTGTTCCAGTGATGACGGTGGGAGGGGTGAGAGGTGGGTATTTGTTCAGTGATGAGGTTGGGAGGGGTGAGAGGGGGGTATTTTTTTTAGCGATAACGTAGTGGAGTTGACATCATCAAGGTCCGTCGTGTGAGGTCTTGACGAGGGGGGTGAGAAATTCTGAAACGTTCTCGTTCAAGGTCAAGATGCTGACGTGTGCGATCCTTCTAGAAGGATGTTTTTGAACACGTGCGATGTCCGATATCGCGATATCCGATAGGGGATCTTCCGAGTGTTAGAGGGGAAGAGGAATCCTTCTAGAAATTTCCTAAACAATTAGCAGAGGGGTGACGTAGGATATAAAAGCTGGAATTTAGTGTACAAACTGTATTGTTGATTCAGTTGTCAAATGAGTTGTACTGCTCAGAAACATCGTGAACTTCGACAACGAATAGAGCTACTATTGAAGAACATTCAAGAAGTTAAAGACTTAATCAAAACAAAATCCGATATTAATCATCTCACACGAAGATTAAAAAATATTTCGGCGTGACTTGTAGAAAAAGTGAACTAAATTTAACATCTATCCTCAACAAACCATGAATTTCATTGCATTGAACAAAGTTGGCCGTCTGGCTGAATATCTACCATTGAAAAAACTGAATGATCTCGAATTGAACAAGAGTTATTTGATCACCGACGTACGCCGAGTTGCAACAAAGTATGGGCCTAGGATCGTTGTGGACGTTGAAGATCAGTTTCCTGTATTTTTACCTGAGAGGTTCGCGAAATTTCTGGACACTGCAAAGAATACACTGCCGCTCAAAAGTTTAGATACACTACCCAATATTTCTTGCGGCACAAAAAGTTAGATAACTCTGTCAAAAAAAAAAGATTTTCCAATTTTCGGAGCGTCGTTTTGAAGGGGACAAATCAAGCTTCAGCTTGCTCCGTTCAAATATTTTTTATGATTTTTTTTCGACTCAGTACAAACTTTGGTTTGTGACTGTTTTTAGGCTTTTTTTTTACCATGTCAAATCAGGCGCACAGCTTCCCGATTTTTTTGATTTTTTCTTTAATGATGACAAACTTAAAACTGGATGCAATAGCTCCATCTTTGTTTTTTAGAAAATTTTTTGCGATTTTTTTTCGAAAAGTTATCTGATTTTTTCCCAAAATCAATCAATTTTGAAAAATTCTAAATAACCCGAGAACTATAGGGTTTAAGAGAAAATGTCAGAAACGAAAAAAGTTGTGTATTTCGATCCTGAATCGCGTCGAATTTTTTTGGAATTATTCTTTGAATTTTTTTTTTTCGTATTTTTTTCGAAACTTAGTTTTTTTTTTAAGGCCAATAAAGTAATGATTCAACGCACTCACCACACTTAGATAAGTTGGAGAAACTTATCTGAGTCGGGTGAGTGCCTTGAATCATTAATTTATCGGCCTTAAAAAAAAACTAAGTTTCGAAAAAATAGTAAAAAAAAAAAAATTCAAAGAATAATTCCAAAAAAATTCGACGCGATTCAGGATCGAAATACACAACTTTTTTCATTCTTAATATTTTCTCTTGAACCCTATAGTTCTCGGGTTATTTAGAATTTTTCAAAATTGATTGATTTTGGGAAAAAATCAGATAACCTTTCGAAAAAAAATCGCAAAAAATTTTCTAAAAAACGAAGATGGAGCTATTGCATCCAGTTTTAAGTTTGTCATCATTAAAGAAAAAATCAAGAAAATCCTGAAGCTGTGCGCCTGATTTGCCATGGTAAAAAAAAAGCCTAAAAACAGTCACAAACCAAAGTTTGTACTGAGTCGAAAAAAAATCATAAAAAATATTTGAACGGATCAAACTGAAGCTTGATTTGTCCCCTTCGAAACCCCGCTTCGAAAATGGGAAAATCTTCTTTTTTGACAGAGTTATTAAGCTTTTAGTGCTGCAAGAAATATTGGGTAGTGTATCTAAACTTTTGAGCGGCAGTGTACCTTCGAGGACATGAAAACCGAATGTGGACAGAAGAAACTCCGAATGATTTACCGTGGAGGAAAATTTAATCGCGTTGAATTTTGTTAAATACCAACGATGCATTTAACACTATTATGTATCAAACAAGGTGACTTGTAACTTTGCATTATTGAAAAACATGCATCTTCCAAAAATAAATGTATCAACATAAAAAGTGTTTGCATGATCTCTTTATATATCCAAAAATGAAAAAATCTATCTTGAATAATATTCTTAAGAAATTCTGGTTCAATTTACACTTGACAACATTTCAGGATGCTGCAATAAAAAATGAAATGAAAAAACTCCATCAAGACAAAACAAATTCAGTATCAAGTCAAATTTTGTTTATACAAATAAATCTATATAACACTATTTTATATTAAAATTCAATTAAAATGAAATCAAAATTTCATATGAAATTCAATTAATTTTATATCAAAATCGTCTTTTGCAAAAAAAAATGAATAATGGTAAAAATAAAATGAAACGTAACATTTTTTGAGAAAACAATTTTTGAAAAAAATCTATCTTGAATAATATTCTTAAGAAATTCTGGTTCAATTTACACTTTTCAACATTTCAGGATGCTGCAAAAAAAATGAAATGAAAAAACTCCATCAAAACAAAACAAATTCAGAATCAAGTCAAATTTCATTTATGCAAACAAATCTATTCAACACTATTTTATATTAAAATTCAATTAAAATGAAATCAAAATTTTATATCAAATTCAATTAATTTTATATTAAAATCGTCTTTTGCGAAAAAAAAAAAATGATGGTAAAAATACAATGAAACTTAACATTTTTTGAGAAAAAATAAAATCACGCACACAACACACACACACACACACACACACAAACACACACACACACACACACACACACACACACACACACACACACACACACACACACACACACACCCACACATCATTCTTCCCATTCGAGTGGAGTGTCGACAACGTCGGCGAACCCTTCGTCCTCGTCTCCATCATCGTACCCGCGATAGTTCTCAGGGAGCAGCAGCTCGTTCACGAGCAAACCCCCAAGATTTCGACCTTCCTCGGTGATCAGGTGGATACTTAGGGGGTGACGTGTCCAGTGGCTCATGGGGATGGCTGTTAGTGGTCCCCTGCAGAAAGGAGCCAGCTCATGGGCCACGTAATCGACATCCTCGAGGTATTCGAGGCCGTGAAGGGTGCACTCGATGATCAATGCCGGTATCAATGCCAATACAGGTGTGGTGTGAAAGAGCGTGAGATCATAATATTCGTTCACACCAACATCGACCAGGTGGACCTCGGCAAAACCATCACCATCGATGTCAACAATCTCCCCACGACGTGCAATGTCACCACTCGGCCTCACCACTACGCAGCTCAACCCAGGCTCAGCTTCGTCGATATATATAGGGCGGCGCGCTCTCCGCTCTATGAATTGAGAATACATCATGTCGATGATATAATCATACGTCTGGTCCAACTCTGCGGTGACTATATACACCGCTGTTGTGCTCAGCATGCGTATAACGCCGCACGCGAAAGCGAATCGAAGAAATTGATATTCTCGAAAGCGGGGATACATTTCGAGGAAAATGATGTTAATGTCCGCGGCAGATATGCTTCAACGCGCTTGCACAAAACGAAGAGAGTTTAAAAATGATGGGTGATAATCACGGTAGATTTGCACCTTAACGCGTTTGCACAAAAATGCAGAGAGTTCGTCACTGAATACTTCACGATTTAATTAGAAGAAAACTGATAAAAACGAGCGTAGTGGGCACACGAAATCAACCACAATTTTTTTCGACTCTTCAATGTGACTCTTTTGGCTGCGGAATAAAGACTGCAGCGTGACTATAAGATTTTTTCTATGGAGTACTTTGTTTACATCAACGTTGTCAACAGGGTCGAGCATAGACGCCCTTGTCGATTTTCGAGTACGTTCCGAATGTTTATAATAGTAATGAATCTCTACATGCGTAGTCGTGTAACGTGATCACTATAAGTTCGTAAATATTCGGTTCAAGATAATTTAAAGAATTCAACCATCAGCAAGCCGAGCATGGTCTTTTCGGTATGTAAAAAAATATTCTTGAGTAATGATAAATTCTGTGTCACGTCCGAATGACGTGGAGGAAAAGTTGGATGTTTGAGTGTCGAGCGGCAAACACTATGTTCCATAGACTCTTCCCATCAGAGTGTATATACGCTGTGCGTGAATATAGATTGTGACGGTTTTTTTTTCCTCCGTCCTAAAGATTTGAGAGCGAGCACGATCGGCTCGTTCGCTCGATGCACCGGCCACACGTTGATCTCACAGGGCTTGCGATAAAATTGTAATTAGCAAACTTAATTATTAATTTCGTCCCGATTTCGATAAATTTATTTTTCCATGCTGAGCTGAAACGAGAAAGGAGAGAAACGAAAAGCGAGGAATCAAAATATCCCGGCGCTTTCCATTTGTTTCGATCAGACGAGCGACAAGAGGGACGAGAGAAGCCAAATCATCGAGGAATTAACGTATTTCGAGCATGGTTCATACGTTTGGCTGTCTTTCTCATTATTTCGGCTTCAAGGACGTTACAGGCTCGAAGGACGAGATGGTCGAATATCATCCCGGTGTAGAGTCGTTCGAGGAAAATTATCGAACAACGAAATTCTGGAATCTTCGAGGATCTTCGAGGAGGGAGAGGAATTTCGGTTGGCGGCGTCGACGCTCGTTCGAAATTCCAGGGCTGTAACGCGCGAGGAAATTGTCGGCACCCCACGCTTCCTCACCGAATCACTATCTCAGAAACAATCGCCGTTGTCTTGCGATTTCCCGAAACTATTGTAACGTCACCGCGACGGCATAATGTCCGTTGCAGGTCCCGCGATTTTCTTTATTGTATTTTTGCTCAAGAGCTAGGGGAATTGGGCTCGGCCCATCGTCACAAGATTTTCCGATAATTAAAATAATCGGAACCCTGTCTAACGCTCCCGAATATTCGCGACGCGACGGACCTGTCCATCATCGTGGTGGGATTTTTCGAGTAAAGGGGGAGGCGGAAGGGATGGCTGAGGACCTCGTTGTCGATCGCGCAATCCGGCAGATTTTCGTGAAGTATCGAGCGAGGCGGTCGATCGTAGCAAACGCGTAAGTTTCTCCTTCTCATCTCTTTCTGACTTAGTCGTGAGTTTCCCGTATTCTTTTCTCATCATTCATTTCGAGGATATTTATCGAATCGATTTCGTCATCGTATTATTAATCGAGAAATTAGGTCGCGGCGGCGGCTCTCCGGGAGTTTGAGCTCGCCCTTTTGTCTATAATCCCGTGTACTTTTTCGTTCCGCGGGGCGAATCGCGGTTTTTGTTCTCATTAGATCTCAGTCGTGGCCGGCCGCGAAAATCTCAATTTCGTGTTTTATTTTGTTAAATAATTAGTTCCCCGTTAGCGTACGTTGAGATACGGGGAAGAAGGATCGCGGAAAAGGGTGCGTGTATGCGTGAGAATTGTGTGAGAGAGAGAGAGAGAGTGGGCTCGGGACGTCGAACGTGCGAGACCTTGAAAGTTCGGCCGAGTAACCGATTATCGGGGGCTCGGTTTTTGATTTTCGATCAATTAAAATATCCATTCCCGTGGGTCGCGAGTAGATCCGCGACTTCCGGTAACGAGCTCGCGATTTTACATGTAAAAGTGTGCAGGGTCGCGGCTAAAGTGTGTGGGTGAGTGTGCGAAGTCTGTGTGAGAGTCCGCGGTTTTTCTTCCTCCGTTCCGTTAGAGACACGCGAGCTTTTGAGTCCCGAATTTATTTTGTCCTTTTCTTCGTTCCGATTGTAAAATGTTCGATTGTAACATTTGCGCGACTTCCCGATTTTCCGAACGACACGATCGTTCACGGTCATTGTTGAACGACGTCATTGTCAATTAAAATATTATTTCACGCTGAAAAGTCTGGTGAGTTGATTGAATTCAATTGTTTCTGGTAAAACCTCCCCCTATCCCGCTGAGACCGGCTGGCATATATTCTCCATACGTTTGGTTGTCAAGTCGCTTTGGCGACTGGCGCCCATGAATACCGAAAAATAAATTGGCAGCCAACGGTTGGAGTTTTGCGGCGATTGGTCAGGAAAAAAATTCGTCACAAGATATACTCCTAAGAGTATGGTGGGCACACGCCGATAAACCTCGAGAAGTTTTGCTTTTAGTCTTTAGTTGCGACTGGGAGAGGGAAAAGGTTTAGTTTGTGAATACAGAGATTGAAGATTGTTTATGCACTTCTTTAATGAACGTAAAGGGTTAGTAATTATAAATTGTGTAATACAAACTTGATACAATAGAGATTATTACTTTACCAGAGAGGTGTCCTTTGGTTGAGTCTTACTTGTTCTATGCGTTAATGGAGAGAAATCGTGATATTCTTTGGGTTCGTTGATAATAATGAATTAGAGTTTGAACGGAGATTCGATATAAAATAAAGTTAAGGATCTGAACTACGGCAAACCGTATAAGCGGGACGCTAGGTGCGAACAGAAGGTTATGCGTTAAAATAATAAAATGAAGTAAAAGATCGGACAGAGGTCCGTTATAAAATAAGGTTGACAATCTGAACTACGGCTAACCGTATAAACGCGACGCTAGGTGCGAACAAACTGCAATGCGTACGGGTTAGACGTGGCTTTTTATAGGGTGAATTTGGGGTAAAATAGTAGGGATGATAGTTCTTCTAAAGGGGTAAAAGACATTAAAGTTGTTTGGCTCGAATTAAGGGCCAATCAGGAAGAAGGATTCTTCCGTTCTAAGAAACCGTGATATTTCGTAAGCCGTCGTGTGTTTTAGGCGTATGGGCTTTAGTCATTAAATGGTCGAAGTAACATGTGTTAGGGTAGCTTGAGAATCTGTGTGAGCGCGTGCGAGCGTCTTAGGGGCAAGGGTCACCACGCTTCTCCGATACACAGATCAGCTCGAACGGCTGAACGGAGTTGGGGCGTTTTAGATATTAGAATCGAATAGAGGAAAAATTTATACGTCGGTTGTGACATCTGCTTCAATTGTACGTGTGAAATTTTTATAGTAATGTACTAAAAAGTTTTAAATATTGAGAATTTGGGAATTATTGAACTAGTAATAAAGTAACACATGTATTGACCCCGTTGTTGTGTGTGACAAAAACTATATATATTGTAACGGCACCGCCTGGCTGGTGAGGCGATGTGGTCGGCTCGGCGGCTGACGCTGGACTGAGCTAGCGCCGAGCGGACGGCGGCGGAACTAATCGCTGGCCCGCGAGTGAAAGTGGGGGTAGCGAGCCCGCTAGCGAGCGCGTCTCGGGACTCTGGGACGTAAGTGGGGGAAGAAGATGATGCAATAAGTGGCGTACGTGACGTTCGGCGAGCGTAGTGCGCAGACTCAAGCCACGCCTAGCCAATAAGATCCGAGCGTGAGTGAGTGGGGGAAGCGCGTAGCCAGTGATCTCTAGCAGCGTTCCCACCGCGATAAAAAGAAGCCAATAGTATTAAGAGTTATTTTTAGAATTCCAAGAAACTCGGAAACAAAGCCAATAATATTGTAAGTTATTTTTAGAATTCTGCGAAATCCGAGAACAAAGGATTTCGACTGTATAAAAGCCGGTGCCGTCCAGCACTCGGCGCTCATTCTCTCTCGAGATTCCGAGACCTCAGCGTATTGACTGAGTATTAGGCAAAGAGTTTCTCTGCTTCCCGAAACCTAACCTCAAATTCTCCTGTACATACGATGACGGAGTGGTTCGGTTACGTTCAACTCCCGCAGCCGGTGTACTTCCAAACTTAACCTCAATTTTCCTTGTTCATCGGCCACGGAGTAGTTCGGTTTCGTTCGACTCCCGCAACCGGTGAACATCCTAACCTACAAAGCATTGGCCACGGAGTAGTTCGGCTCCGTTCGACTCCCGCAACCGTGTTTTGTTTCCTAAACCCTCAAATTTATCATAACCTAAAAGGAAGTAGAGAAACTCATCGCAAGTTTAAAATAAAAATTCATAAATTCAATAAGTAATCGTAAAAGTCACTTGGACTTTTATATTGTCAAAATCCAACGTTAATTTTGTCCAAATTAAACAATATTCATTAAAATTGTATCGAGTCAATTTAAAATCGTTTATTTCCATGTTAAATCAAATAAATCGGACAAATTAATTATAAAAGCGTAAAATTTTCTGTTTTCACGGTCATTTTAAGGAAAATAACCGAAAATAATTGTTTCCTCGCAGACCAAATCGATCTTTTTGCGTTATTGTAAAGAAAATCATTCTTCATTGAAACAAATTGAATAAATCGTTAATTATTTGACTTTTTATATTGAAATTTCTTGTTTTTCTTCATTGCCTGCTCCTTTTCCATGAAGCTCCAACCGACGCGTCACGCGAGGCGTCTTTGAGCCTATTTCGTACCGTTACAATATATTCTCTTTGATTTTAAAGAACCATTCTGTACCAAATATATATATAGGTGTGGGAAAAAAAATTCATGAAACTTTAAACTTTTTCGAAATAATATCCTCGCAAATCTTTAAGAAGTTGCCCCGCAACATCCCCCCACATCAGAACGTTGCTGCCTGAATTGATGCCTGTAATTTCTGCAATGGTGATGGTTGTCAGCACCGCATCCATGAGCGCAGCGAAATCAGAGGGTGGGGTGTTCTCCACCTACTCCGACAGTAGACGCACATTCATGGTCCGGGTTTGCTCCATTTTCTTGAATAAACAGAAAGAAAAAAAAATCGTTCCATAATTGTAAGATTCGTTTTTTTTTCATACAGTAGCCTTCCAGATTTTAATGAATTCGACTAAGGCTGTATTTACGTAACTCAGAGTTAAGAGAAAAAAATCCTTGAGAATATCATTTGTTACTTACTTCAGCGTTTCAGCGTGCACAGGAAGAATAATCCAGTTCACAAACAGGCTTTTATGAAATGATGGTGATGACCACGGTCGATTTTTGCACCTTAACACGCTTGCACAAATGCAGCGAGTTGTCACTGAATACTTTCCACGATTTTAATTGTATTGGAGAAAGACAATGAGCGTAGTGGGTACGCGGAATCAACCACGAGGTTTGACACTTCGACGTGGCTCGTTTGGACACGAAATGAAGACTGCAGCGCGAGTGCGGTATTTTTTTCATGGAGTTCGTTTGTTTAGTTTAATGTTGTCGACAGGGGGTCGAGCATAGACGCCTAGTAGATTTTCGACTACGTGTCGAATGACAATAATAAATCTCTACATGCGTAGTCGTGTAACGTGATCACAATAAGTTCGTAAATATTCGGTTTAAAATAATTTGCAGAATTTTACTCATTAGCAAGCCGACAAAGGTTGGAATGTTTATAGGATTTTTTTTTCACATCACTTCCCTATAAATTGATGCACAAGCATTGTCAAAGCGTCAGTTGAACTTGGTCTCCCAGTTATTATTGTTGTGGTTACCGGTGAAAAAGAAGTCATAATGGATTCCGAGCAATGTCTAAAGCTGATCAGCATTATGGGATCTGCTTATAAAATAATGGTTCAAAATAAAATATCAACGAGAAATGTTGATAAGTGGAAGAAACTTGGTACACGAAATATTTGACTCTTGAACAAACTCTTAAAAACAGCGTCTAGTGTTGGAGAAAAAACCAGAATTTCAACCACTTTAGGAATCTTGAAGTCGTTGAGGACACGGATCGAACTGTTTAGAAAGAGAGGGGGAGGTGTGAAAAGACAATGACGGAGCGATAGAGTACGATGGGAAGATTTGGATTCAGCTTTCAAAGGTAGAATAAGGACAGCAGTTGTAGTAAACATACAACACAAAGAGTTGCAGCATTTTCTTGATGATGCAAAAGAACTTATTTTTACGCGATTGATAAAAATATTTTACGAAAAGAAGGAAACTCAGTAAAAGTGAACTCAGTTTTGGCTTGTAAATTCAAGTGTATGAAAAGCGGTGAAATATTTGAAGAGATGAAGTTTTTCAACACCAAAAATGAAACACTTCTACCAGCAACGAATTTGAGACAATGGTTCACCGAGCACGTCAACGAAAAATTAGCGGTAAAGATTGAAGACTTCCAAGAAAAAGACTCTGGCTGGACGTTGATTGAAATCATAAATTTGTCTGTAAACATAAACAGACATGTGCCGCTACAAGGCGGTCTATCAACTTACAGTCCTCTACCAACGTTTATCCGAGATAAAAAGGCTGTGGTAAACATTAAGAACAATGATGAATACTGTTTCCTGCGGTCTATTACAGCCGCGCTATTCCCAGCAAACAATAGCGTGAGCGTAACGAGTTCTCATCCAAATTTCAGTGCAGCATTGAAATACGATGGTGTCAATTTCCCGATTACTTTGAGAGATATTTCAAAATTTAAAGGAATGAATAACTTGGCAATTAACGTTTATGGAATCGAACATTTTCAGAATAAGGCTAATTGTGATATTGTACCGTTTCATTTGAGTAAACACAAGTCAGATAAGCCTACCATCCACTTGCTTATGTTTGAAACTAAATCAGATGACACTGAAAATACTATTCATCATTTCGCATGGATCCGTAATTTGTCACGATTGTTGAGTTCGCAAATTTCAAAGTATAAGGGTCATACCTGGTTGTGCGACAGGTGCTTAAACCACTTCCAAGCAGAAGCTTGCTTGCAGAAACACAGAATTGACTGTGAACAATTGAATAAATGCAAAGTTATACTGCCAGAAGAAAAAGACAAATTGTTGTACTTCAAAAATTTTAAACGTAAAGAAAGTGTTCCATTTTGTCTTTACGCCGATCTTAAATGTCTCTTGGAGCCTGTTAGCAACATTTCCGAGTCGGTTGATAGAACGCCGTATCAGAAGCATATTCCTCATAGTATAGCTTATTATTTGAATGTGCCTTTGACGGATCAATTTCCAAATTGAGAACCTATCGTGGACCAGACTGTATAGAATGATTCACGAAAGAATTAACCAAGTCGCAAAAGATTTAAAACCCTACTGTGAGTCTGTTGTACCGATGGAAATGTTGAGTGATGAACAGAAACAATCATTCGATACCGCAGAAATTTATCATATTTGTTGTAACGAATTCGCCTCTTTTTCGCGCACAGAGAGTGAGGGAATCGCTACAGGTTATACGCGGCTTAGAACGCGGTGCGTGCGTGAACCACGTTTGCGCACGTTCGAGAGAAATGACGGGATGTTTGGGAGCATGCGGGCACAAGTACAATTCTACGCGGTTTACCGCGGTCTCAATTATTTAATAAATTCGGGGAAGACTTCCAAACTTACCTCGTAGTTGTAATTGGCGGACTGGATCGGGAGCACGTTCGGGGCTTCGGCTCGGAAATGAATCCTTTGACGCGTGATTAAAAGTTCGAATAAAATCTTTAATCTATTGCGTTTCAGGCACGCGCGTCCGTATAACTCGTCCACGCTGACCACGTGGCGAAGGTTTATCGCTTTTACAAAAGTGGCGGATAATCGCGCTAATGCGGATTATTACGCTTGATATACGCGTCTTATACGCGTCT
Organism: Diadegma fenestrale; assembly: GCA_037043255.1. NCBI lineage: Eukaryota > Metazoa > Arthropoda > Insecta > Hymenoptera > Ichneumonidae > Diadegma > Diadegma fenestrale. The sequence continues at coordinate 295,158 of CM073309.1, forward strand.
CACAATTATCGTTAAATTTGACTCGATATAATCTCGAAGTTATGCGCGTTACAAAAATATCTTAAAGTTTGCTTTGGAAATGCGTGCGTCTCCCAAGACGCTCGCGTAAGCTCTCTGGTCATCGATCGTTCCAATCGATCTCCCGCATCGACTTCCCGTCAGGGGAAGAATTCCCTGGGTTGATAAGTGGGGTCGGAGTGCGCGTTAGGGCTGCGCCCTATGCGTTAATAGATCATCTTGTTGCGTGTCGCCACGAACGCGGAAAATGCGTACGTTGGCGCGACGTTGGAAATCGCGTGCTCGCGTAAATCATGAAAGAATAAGATTAAAATATTCGTTAGGCGCTGCCCAAAATCGGCAAGCGTCTAACCAGGACCATATTGCGCATTTCCTTATTCACGCTTCTAGCGGCGCAGCAGTGTGTTTTACGAAAAGAAGTGGCGGATCGCCACATTGTGAAAGACCATTTACTGTAGACGATGTCAAGCACCGTGATCATTGTCATTTCACAGGAAAATTTCGTGGGGCTGCACATCAAGGTTGCAATCCGAATTACAAAGATGCACAATTTATTCCCGTTATATTCCATAACTTGTCGGGATATGATTCTCATTTTTTCATAAAAAATTTGGCAACATCTTTTGAGGGTTCTGTCAAACTTTTGCGATTGAATAAAGAGAAATATATATTCCTTACGAAAAATGTTGCAGAGACAAATATGAGTTTTCGATTCATCGATTCCTTTAGATTCATGTCAAGCAGCATTGAAATGTTAGCATCGTATCTGAGCGATGATCAAAAATCAATCACACGCGAACATTGTAATAGTGCTCAAGAATTTGCGTTATTAACCAGAAAAGGTGTATTCCCGTATGATTATGTCAATAGTTGGGAAAAACTTGATGAAAAACAGCTACCTTCGAGAGAACAATTTTATTCTAGATTAAACGATGAGCACATTTCAGAGAAAGACTATTTACATGCGTGTAATGTTTGGCAAGAGTTTGGTATCAAAACCTTAGGTCAGTACTCTAACTTGTATTTAAAAACCGATGTTCTGCTTTTAGCTGACGTATTTGAGAATTTCAGACGTAATTGTTTGACTACATATAGTTTGGATCCTCTACACTATTACACAGCGCCAGGCCTTGCGTTTGATGCGATGCTAAAATGTACGGGTGTGACGCTCGATATGTTATTGTTTTTGGAAAGAGGCACTGGAGGCGGTGTAGCTCACTGTTCAAACAGATACGATAAGGCAAATAATAAGTATATGAGAGCAGCGTACGATCCTACTGAAGAAACATCTTATCTCATGTATTACGATGTAAACAATTTGTATGGTGCAGCTATGAGTCAGTGTCTACCGTATGCAGGTTTTGAATGGGTATCAGACGTTGACGTGTTAAGTGTTCCAGACGATTCCGCCACTGGTTATATACTGGAAGTTGACCTAACATACCCACAGGAACTGCAAGAAACCCACAAAGACTTGCCGTTGTGTCCTGAGCATTTCACACCACCAGGATCCAAGATATCAAAGCTAACAACTTTTTTAATGCCAAAGGAGAAATATATAATTCATTACAAAAACTTGAAGCAGTATCTGAGCTTGGGCATGAAGTTAAAAAAAATTCATCGAATATTGAAATTCAAGCAGGCACCATGGCTTCGAAAATATATAGATTTGAACACGGATTTGAGAAAAAAATCTACCAACGATTTTGAAAAAAACTTTTACAAACTCATGAATAGCGCTGTTTTTGGTAAAACTTTGGAAAATGTGAGGAAATACAGAGATGTTAGACTAATCACCAAATGGGATGGGAGCTATGGAGCAAGAGCACTTATAGCAAAACCAAACTTTTATAGCTGTACCATTTTTGATGAAGATATGGTAATCCTTGAACTCCGTCGTAAGAAAATTAAGTTTGAAAAACCTATTTATGTCGGATTTTTAATCCTCGATCTTGCTAAAAGTAATATTTATGACTTTCATTATAATTATGTAAAAGATCGATTCGGGGAACATGCCAAGTTGATATATACCGATACAGACAGTCTGTTATACCATTTCACAGGTATAGATATATATGAGGCTATGAACAAAGATTTAGATAAATTCGATACGTCTGACTACCCACCCGATAATGTCTTTCAATACATTCATCGTTTTATTTCAAAGACCTTATACGAAATGTACGTGACATGTCGATTGGTTTACAGAATGATACATTTTTTTCAATTCTTCTCCTCTTTTTGCACAAAACTTAAAAAATCGGTATGAAAACATTATACATCAGATTCACTTATCCAACTATTGTGAGAGTCATCGAAAACTAACCACTTAACGAGCAATTTATTTCCACGTTTCCGCACAACTTTTTCCACTAAGTAAACATTTGGATTTTTGACTGTGCTAAGTTCCTCCTGATAGAAGCCACCATCGATCGGTTTATCCTGGTAATCCTTGAGCTTGTACGTCACAGCAGTGCCGGCGTTAGGGAGGGGCGCGATGGGGCGACGGCCCAGGGCGCCAAATTTGGGGGGGGGGGGGGAGATTGGTGGAGGTAGAATACTTCCGCCAGCAAGCTGGAACGCGTGGTGGATGGTGAGGATAGCTAGGCGTTCGAGGGCAGCGCGAGGTCGCCGGTTTGTGTACTTGGTGCTTGGTCTCTCGTCTCGAGCGGCGCTCGAACATTCAGCAAGAAAACCGAGTCTACTGGCGGCTACGACCGTTTACTTGACATTTTAACGTTTGAATGCTACAGAGGACACAAGTCTCCGCAATATCGGCTTTCCAAAATAGTTTTTTGAATATCCCAAATCTTGCATTACTTTTTTCCTTCATTTAGTTTTAAGGTTACAATTCCAGGTTATTCCCATGACGATTTCTTAATTTCTTAAAAAATGTCGGACCAAAACATCAAAAAAAAACTTTCCGGTGCGGAATACCGGAAACGTAAACGGGAACAGGAAAAAGAGTTTCTCAAAGCGAAAAAATTAATGAACATTGAAAAATACATTTCAACGACATCGCAAAAAGAGCATGAGTCCGTCGCAGAAAAAAACTTACCGAAACATCTTTCGGAACGAACGAAAACCAAAACGAGGACAAGGACGGTGAAAATAAGATCACTACTGAATCCGAGCTTTCTCACGATAATTAGGGTACTTGCGACGTGAATTCTGTTTGTCGGCCATTTATAAGTGATTCAGAAAACCCAAATAGTGGATTTATCCGATGTAGGGAACTGGCCGGATAATCGGAATCATAAAATGGTTGACCATTTTATAACTGTTGGTGCGACGCAGGTTCAGCGATCGAACTTTCCGAAAGATGAATCCGGTCATTTTACAAGTTCTCAATATTTCAGAAAACTCCCAAATAATGAGACTATCTTGCGTCGTTTTCTGGTGTATTCACCTGCGAACAATCGAGTTTTCTGTTGTTGCTGTCGACTTTTCCACAGTCAATCGACATCGAATTTAACATCCGAAGGATTTGATAACTGGAAACATTTGTCTGAAATACTAAAAATGCACGAAAATAGCGTGCTGCATAAACAATACTATCATCAGTGGTTTGAGAGAGAAATCAGGTTGAAAAGAGGAAACACAATTGATTGTGAAGAACAAAAATTGATTAGTCGTGAAACTTTGCGATGGAATAACGTTTTGACTCGTTTAATGAACATTGTTTTTCATCTAGCCGAAAATGACACGGCCTTCAGAGGTAGCTCAGATACACTGTACACGCCAAAGAATGGCAAGTTCTTGGGATTGGTGCAACTGTTGGGTAAATTCGATCCGGTTATGGAGGAGCATTTGAAGCTGGCAACAACAGGCGGCATTTCTGATCACTATTGTGGTAAGGATATCCAGAACGAGTTGATGGATCTGATGGGCGAAAAAGTTACGTCTGAGTCAAAAGTTAGGAGTCAAAAACGCTAAATATTATTCAATTATAGCGGACTGTACTCCCGACATAAGTCACGTGAAATAATTGTCTCTGACAATTCGATTTGCAGATGTGACAGATGCCAATGTCGCTATCGAAGAGCATTTTATACAGTTCATCCCGGCAAATGATTCAACAGGTGCAGGACTTACCGAAGTCATTTTAAGTATTCTCAACAAACACGGACTTGAAATAGCGAATTCTAGAGGTCAGGGGTACGACAATGGAGCGAACATGAAGGGAAAAAATGTTGGGGTACAAAAAAAAATTTTGGATTTAAATCCCTTGGCTTTTTATGTGCCATGTGGCTGCCACAGTTACAATCTTGTACTGAGTAATGCTGCTAAATCGTCAGTCAAGTCTGTAAGGTTGTTCGAGCTTCTGCAAAGATTATTTACGCTGTTTTCTGCTTCAGTGAATCGGTGGAAAATACTTAGCGATCACGTAGAGCTCTACAGTTTGAAAAAGCTAAGCGATACGCGTTGGGAAGCCAAAATAAATAGCGTAAAATCTGTTCGCTATCAAATTTGCGGAATTCATGATGCTTTAGTGACATTGGCTAACGTGACAGAAAAAACCGATCACACCCCCTAACATGAAGCAAGCACATTAGCGGAGCAACTGAAAGATTTCAGTTTCATTGTGTCTTCGGTGGTTTGGTACGAAATCCTGTTTCAAATAAACGTTGTTAGCAAATCACTGCAGTCCAAAGATATCGATCTCGGTAAATCTGCAGAAATGCTCGGTAATTGTTGTGATTTCTCCGAAGAATACCGAAAAACCGGATTCAAAAAAGCTTTATGCACTGCAAGTGATCTCGCAAAAGCACTTCAAACCAAACCAGAGTTTACACCTGCGAAACGTTTACGACGTATAAGGCGTCAGGATGGTGAAATGGCTACGGATGAACCCATTGAATCTCCAGAGAAAAAATTCGAACTCGAATTTTTCAACAAGTTGCTGGACGTCGTTTAATGTCATTGAAAGAAAGATTTCAGCAATTGAAAGACTATCCGCAAACGTGGTCATTTTTACACGACATTAAAAAAATTCCGGAAAAAAAACAACTCGCAGCATTATGTGCCAATCTTCAACAAAGACTCATTGTTGGTTCTAATGCCGATATCGACGGGGACGCACTCTGTGACGAGCTCGAAAGTTTGCGAGCTTTTCTCCCAGATGAGAATATTTCGTGTATAAATGTTCTCAACTTTATACGACAGCGGAATATTCAAGAACTTTATCCAAATGTATGGATTGCATTGCGGATTTTTGCAACGATTCCGGTTACAGTTGCAAGTGGAGAACGTAGTTTTTCCAAACTAAAATTAATAAAAACGTATCTTCGATCAACATCCTCTCAATCGAGACTCTCTAACCTGGCTACTCTGTCGATTGAAAATAAAATCGCTGAAAAATCGGATTTTTCTAGTTAAATTCGTGTATTTGCTGACAAAAGGGCCCGAAAAGTAAAATTTTACTAAAGAAAAGCACAAAAAAAGGACGAAAGATATTCCAAAATTAACAAAGTATTCAAAGAAAATGAAGAGTGATTAAAATGTAAAATGTGCATTAAATTTCAAAAATGTGATGACCGGGTTTGCGAGGGTGAATAATAATAAAGGTGAAGATAGAAGAATGAAATGATTGATTTTTAATGAACTGAGACTTGATAATTATTATAAGGGAGTGCACGAGGTAATTAGCGGTTCGAAGGATGGTGATGAACTGAGGAGTCGAGGATTATAATAGAGGAGAATGATTTGGTGAAGTGGTAGTGGGAAGATGAAGCGGAGGAGAAGTTGAGGCTCGTGGGACAAAGAAGTGCTGAGGAATGCGGTGATAAGATTAGGATGCTGAGCTAGGAGTTTTGAGTGTGAGAAAGAGTTAAGAACGGATGTGAGGTATCGGGTACGAATGTGGGAAAGAGTTTGGAAAAGAATATATAGGGTGCTCCCGTGACACTCCCCCTCTTACAAAACGATGCTCCGCATCGTAGGTTACAAATTTGTTCTTTTCGGGCTTAATAAATCGGGTATAATAAAAATTTCGGGTATAATAAAAATTGTACATAATGTTAGGTTCAAGGGTGACTCTATATAAAATTTGTGTTGTTCATGAGAAGGGTTGTGTAAAAGTGTATGAGGGTCTCGTTAATTTCATTGTTTTTGGTGGTTGTAGGTAGTCCGGTTCATTGTGGTATTGCTGGTTTTTTATTGGTCAGTTTTGGTATTTCTGGTCTTCTTCATCATTTATAATCCGTTTTTATGGTCTGTTTCTCTCTTATTTCCTGGAATCTGTAACTGAGTAAGTCGATTAGTTGTCCTTGTTAGTATAGGTGGGGTGTTATTTCGGATGGGTGTGGTCGAGGTTATTTATCATTATCGGTTGGTTGTTACGTATGGTTGGTTTTCCTTTGTTAGTTTTCCTTTTACAGGTTTTATTTGTTCTTATTGCTCTGTCTTGGTTCCAATTCCGAATGGGTCTTCTTTTAAATGATGCTTCCTTCTAAATTTTGGTTTTTCGATTGTTGGTTCATATTTTCCCAATGGGTATTGTACCTAAATTTTCAAAGATTCTGAAACATTCTAAACTTGATTAGTTCGCTGGTAGTTAGTGGATATGACATGTTATTAGTCATGGGGATGGATTTGGTTCACGTGCTGTGGGCTCAATAATGCGTAATTATGCTATGATTTACGTCTAACATAAGATTATTTAGGTAGGTGATTATGCTATGCCATCCAGAGACTCGGCAGAGTCTCGGGCCGAGTACATTCGACAGCGTCGTCTGCTGGCGCGAGACTCACTCGAGTATATTATCTCTGAGAAAAGCGATTCGGCCGGTGGGGGTAAACACTTTCTTAAAATACAAAGCTCAGGGGTTATTTCATGATCTGAAATTTGAATTAGAGACTAATTACGTTATCCCCCCTCGTTTAAGCCATAAATCAACCGGATTGATGCTGTAATTGCTGAGAAAAAACTTTGCACGGGTAAAATTATGCCATGATCGAAGTGTGCGTGCGTGTATGTATACGACACAGAGAAAGGGCCCGTGGCGCTAGCCTTTTTCTGATTGGTCGCGACGGTTAGGAGTGTCGCGGTGGTTAGGAGTGACGCGATGGTTTCAGTTACGTCCGTTACGTCTCTACTGTGTACTGACATTTTGCCCGCTAGGTACACACGTTTTCTTCTGTACCGAGCGGGCGCGAATCACCGAATGTACTTGGCCAAGCCTTTTTCCCCGGGAGGGGATTTTTGACTAGGTTAAGGTATGATTTTAACAATTGTTTTCGAGTTTAGGTGAAAGAAGGTGTGAAATCAGAGTTACTTCAGTTCTTTTGTTAACAGGTAGTCAAGATGTTTTGTTAGTCAAATTGGTATTATGGTATAATTTCTCTGTAAAACGTGATCGCTCGTGGTGTACTTCGTTTTCGCTCTGTGTAGTTCTCCGTTGACTGTACTGTGTTTCATTTTATGTTTGTATTTTGAATTTATTCTTGTTTTTTTTTTTTTTTTTTTTTTTTTTAAGGCAAGATATTGCTCTGAATGAGTACGATACTTTTTCAAACATTGAAAATCTCCAGCCAATTGTTGCAAGTACGAGAATTGAACTTAATGAGATTCCTCCGAATTTTAGAATTGATTCGATTGTTGTGTTCTAGTTATTTCCTGTGCTTTTGCTATTACTGATTTTAATGCCACTTCGTTTCTTGTTAAATCATTACGGACGTTGTCCAAATTGGACAGATCAGACGGTATTTCGGTTTTAACTAATATTTCTGTAATGTTTAGAGTTTCTATTGTGTCTACAGAGTTTTTGATCATTTCGGTTATGTTTAAAGCTAGTTTACGGGAGAAATTGACATGGTGTACCATATTTATTTCAGTTGAAGGGACGAGTTTCGTGGTTCGAGTTTCCGCTTGACAGGATAGTTCTATTTCTAGTGTGCCTGAATCTGTTATCATTTTAATATCGGATTTATCATTATCGCAGTGGGTGTACAAATTTTCGGGTATTGGTGCTGCGTACAGCCATGCGTTAGCGTTTTGAATTTTGATCCAATATGTTTGGCTGCGAGTTTTTAGACGAATGTCGCAAAGTTCTAGATTTTGAAATTGTGGGTTTGTGAGTAGCTGGACTTCACATTCTGCTTTGGCGTTAACGTGTTGTACAGGGTTTGTTCCGTCGCAAATGTATCGTGTTGACATTAGTTTACAGTTACTTAAATATGCTAGAGTAAAATGGTTTTCGAAGTCTGTTGGAATTATACAGTAAATCTCGCTGATGGTTCGATAAATGCAAAACGTGTTCTTTGTTAGCAAATTAGTGTTCACGTATGTCTATAAAATTTGTATGTGGTAAACGGGTGAATTAAATGGTGATGAGGATGGTTGAATTATTTCCTTATCGAAGAGATCGTTGACCTGTTTGCGTATTTTTCTTGTGGACTTGTGGAAATCTGTACTGTTTTGTGTTTATTGGTATATCGTCGGTTGTAAATATTTCGTGTTTTATGAATGATGTTGAACCAAGTCGTTCGCCGGACAAGGTGAATAGGTGCGAGTATTCGAATGTTGTTTGAGGACGTGTTCCGTCTCTACTTCATCTAGATTTCCTAGGTGCGAGAGAGGTTTTAATGTTTTGAACCTTTCCTGTTTCGCTGATGTTCTTGTTGTACGGGTTTCTGCACGATTTTCAATTGAAACATCGTCAGAACCGTTGTTGTCGGTATCGACTGGTATGTCCGACAAAATTTCTATTGGTTGTAGTTCGATTGACTTCGGTGTTACTGGATTGATGTTCCAAATCTTGCATTGGTGTGATATTTGTGGGTGTTGTTTGTGGTCTTCCTGATCCTCGTTTTGCCGTGGGAGCAGGAAATTGTATGACGGGATTTTTCCTAGGCCTGCCGGGTCTTCTTTTGATTATCACTTTAGATTGTGGACTGATTGGGTTTTTTCTCGGTCTTCCGCGTCCACGTTTCGGTACTGGTGTTGTAGCTTCCGTTGGCGATCGAAAATTGGGTTCCGTTACTTCGTCCGAGTTCTCTTCTTCCGTATCTGAATCATCCTCCGAGTGGTGAACTGGAGGTGACCTGAAGGTCGCGGTTACCGGATACTTTGCATGGTTCGAGTTTTCCAACACTTGTTCTTCTATTAGCCTTCTTAATTGTTGCGCGTTTGAACGTTCGTTGCTTAATTTTTTATTTTCTTCAACGGTGGATTGAGTGCTTGCATCTTTCGTATTCGATTGGCCACTTGAATAATTGGCGGGATTGAGAGCTTTTAATGTTGGCAGCACAGGGTCTGCTTCTTTTGGTTTATGCAGCGCGGAGCTTACATCATTTTTATTCATTTCATTTTCATTTGCTTCATTATTATTTGATTCATTTTCATTTCGTCGCGTTGAGCTCTGTTCCGCTTTTTCGTAAGTCGTGGCTTTTCCTTGTGTTTTCGTTTCGTTTTTCGTCGTTGAGTTTTTTTGCACTTTTTCTTCTTCACTTGTTGAATTTGCTGTTTCTTCATTTTCGCTCGTTGGCGTAAGATTTCTTCCATCATCGTTTTCTTGATTTCCTTGACTTTCGCGCACTTCATTTTCGTTTTGGCGTGTTGAATTTCCATAATTTTCTTCGTTTCGTTGTATTTTTTCACTTTCGTTTGCCGTTTGTGCCGTTTTTCGCACTTTTAAATTTTCTTCAACTTCGTTTGTTGATTTTCGTAGTATTCAGCTCTTGTTGGCTGCTTCATTATTCTTTTCATTGTTCATCGTTGCTTTTTCATTATTTTTATCACTTTGTATCATTTTATTTTCGTATAACATTTCTTCTCTTTGTTGCGTAGTATTCTTATTTATTACTTCTTTCATTGTAACTTCTGCTTCGTCTTGAATAATCGTTTTTTCTCGTTTTCCTGTTTCGTTGCCTGTTTCGTTTTCCATATCGTCGTCCGATGTGGTGCGGTTCCTTTTGCGATCCACATCGTATTCCATTTTATTTTCGCTCGTGTTCCGTGGGGCTTGCTGATTTTCTTGATTATTTGAGTCCATTGGTTCTTCTTCTTCGGACATTGGTTCGTCCTGGTTGTTGTTGTCGATTTCTATATCCATGTTAGGGTGTGCACTCCCTTCGATAACATGTTGTTTGTTGGTTTTTGCTTTTGTGTTCTGTTGCTCGTTTGTAGTCTCAGTTTCTTCTGCCGGTAAAATGATTACTTTGTCGGGTGATGGGTTTCCGGATGATTCATCTGAGGAGGTTCTGATGCGTTTTTCTCCTTGCTGGGTCATTTTTAGTCTTTTTGAGTCCTCGTCGTCAACGTCTGTGGATTCCTCTCGAGGTCTGATCGGAAAGGCGTTGGCTGGGTTTCGGGAAAGTGCGTCTGCGACGACATTAAGCATGTCGATTGAGTCTACGCGTATGCGTTTCCTTGAAGTGCTGTTCACAAGAAGCCTCCTCCGGCTCGGGTGTAGGGGCCGAATCCGAAGGAATTTCTTCCTGCTCCCAGAACCTCGTGAGCAACAAGTCGATCCTGTCGTCGATTGAAGTGTGCTGAATACGAACCGAACTTGAAGTGGAACCATTTACCGGACCGAGGACGATCCATCCAAGAAGTGTCCGTTGGGCTATAGGCTCGGTGGCTCGGCCCTTAATGATTTCTGGCTCGACCAGAAGACCATACGAGTCAGCTCCGATAATGACGTCGATGGGTCCTGGCTTCGCGAAGTCTGGATCGGCCAGAGGAAGTCCTCGAAGATGTTCCCATTGAATTGAAGTCGTAAATGAAGGAAGCGTTGAAGTCAGGACGTTGAGAACAAACGCCGTCACCTCGAAGGTTGAAGTTGAATCGTAGATTGAAGAAAGGGTGACGGCGGTGGCTCCCCTCGTGCGGCCCGCAGACCGGCTCCCGACTCCAAGAATGTTGATCGAAGCGGCCATATGTTTTTGTCGAAGAAGTTGCACCGTGCTTTCAGAAATAAATGAAAGTTCAGGACCGGGGTCGATCAAAAGTCGCACTCGATGTGAATCACCGGACGGTGACGTCAGAACTGCTTGGCTCGTAGCTAGCAGGACTGAAGGCCGTGAAGCTGTTCGTTGTTCGCTCGAATCGAAGGAAGTGACCGAGCTCAGAAGTTTAGTCGAAGTTTGGTGCGAGCCAGTAGCCTGGTCGCATGGTTGACAGTCGCGGAGTCAAGCCTGAGGCTCATTCGGCGACGAAGTGGCCACTGGTTTGGCTGTTGGTCGGTTGCTCGAAGTGTCCTTTGAAGTTGACGGCTTGGTAGTTGAAGCGGCCGGTGAAGTAGAAGACGGGATGTGGATCAGTGTGTGATGTTTCCCGCTGCACTCGAAACATCTGCCCGTCACACGGCAATTCGAAGCCGAATGTGGGCCGAGGCAGTTGAAGCAGAGCCGCCGTTGTTCAGTGACGAGGCGGCGCTCCTGAGGGCTCCTTTGCTTGAAGAGACCGCAGCATTTCGTTATGAAGTGAGACCAGAGACAGAAGTGACTACACTGAGTGCGGAGAAGCCGATCACGTCGACCCCGCAAGGGCCTTATCGCACTGAAAGGTGCTGGTGAGCCCGGCGATGCGACGCTCCATCTTGGCGACATTGGTCGTCATCGCGGAAATGTTCGGAAGTTCGAAGAGCCACGAAGTAATCGAAGGGCACGAACGGATCGCAGCACGAAATTGTCTGACGCGAGCCGCGCACAAACTCCCGAAAAAAGACACTGAAAATTGTTGAAGGCGATCAGTTCGAAGGGACCGGCAAATCAGAACGCGAACCGACGTGAAAAATCAACCGAATCGAAATCGCGAACGAACCGTAGCCCAAAAAAAAAACTCGAAGTGTCACAAAGTCAGGAAAAAACCTGAAGTGTCACTTTGTCCCGAAAATATGGCCCGAAGTGCCGAACAACCGCACGATCGAAAGAGAAGTCGAAGCGACCGAAGCACGTGGTTGTACGAAGCGCGAGAATCACGCGAACGCTCGATCTCAGCCGCGAGTGCGAGAGAGCGCGTGTCGCCGTTTGAAAAATCAGTCCACGTGCACTGAGCCACAGAAATTCGAAGCGTACGACGTAGCACTGTATCGAAGAGCACGAGCGCGTGTGTGTGTCGCGCGAAAATCCCGAAAATGCTCGATCTCAACGACGAGAGTGAGAGAGAGCGCGCACTATCGTCCGAAGCGTCCTACACGCACACACAACCGAGCCTCTGGCGCGCACGAGGCGAAGAGCGAAGATTCCCTTGTCGAAGCACTGCCGAAGAGCGCGAGCGCGTGTGTGTGTCGCGCGAAAATTACGAAGAGGCTCGATCTCAACAACGAGAGTGAGAGAGCGAGCGCTATTGTCCGAAGCGTCGTACGCGCACACACAACCGAGCCTCTGACGCGCACGAGGCGAAGAACGAAGATTCCCTTGTCGAATCACTGGGCCGAAGAGCGCGAGCGCGTGTGTGTGTCGCGCGAAAATCGCGAAGATGCTCGATCTCAACAACGAGAGTGAGAGAGCGCGCACTATTGTCCGAAGCGTCCAACGCGCACACACAACCAAGCCTCTAGCGCGCACGAGGCACACGAAGAATGTTCCCGAAAATTTTCGAAGCACTGCCGAACGGTACGCGCGCGAGAAGCGAGAGCGAAAGAGAAAGTTGTATAGGCGCGGTACGCGAGCGCGAGAGAGAGCGAAGAGCGACTCGCTTGAAGAATGGCCGCACAAAGAAGAGACCGATAGCTCGAGCCGGCGTGACGAACACGTGGTCGCGACGAGAAGACGCCGGTTCTCTCGCAATTTTTATGAAAATGAAACCCGAAATGTACCCGAAATTTCCTTCCTTTTTTCAGCAAATACTCAATAATTACTCACTGATCACTCGAATCCGGCTCGAAGGACCATTAATGTTTGGAAGAGACCGTGAAACGTGGTTTGAGTGATCGTGAGGAAAAGAATTGAGGAATTCGGCTGAACGAAGGCGGGCGAAAGAAATAAATCGAAGTTCACACTGAAGTTAAAAATAACGAAAATAAACAGTTTTATTTGTCTTTGGTTAATAATTAAGTGAACAAAATAAAGGCGAAGGATTAAGTAAGAATAAGGCGAAAACAAAACGTGGCCGCGCGAACAATGGCGAAGCTTGCCGGACGCGTGGCGTTGAAACGAAGTGTTCCCGAAAATAATACGTAAATTTATGAAAATGTATAACGAAGTGTGGCCGAAGAAACTCCCGATCGCGGAACTGAACACGGGCGTAAATCGCGAACAGTTTCTTGATCGAATTTTGAAGGAAGAGAGCCGAATGTAATTTTCTGAATAAAGTTTCGAAGAGCGCGAGAAAAACGTGTTATCGCGTTACGAAGGGAACTCGGAATGCGTGAATCAAAGACACAAAATAATTGAAGTAACCGAAGAAAATCTCCCCATCGCAGAACTGATCGCGGGCGTAAATCGCGAACAACTCTTTGATCGAATTGAAGGAGGAAAGCCGGGTGAATTTTGAAACGAAAACGAAGTAATTGAAGAGCGCGACGAAACACATGTCGTCGCGCTACAACGAAGTCTTAGAATAGAAGCAATTGAGGAGCGCGAGGACAACGTGCCATCGCGTTACAGTTAAGACGTAGAATAGATCGAGAATCGAAGGTGGCTGCGGCAACAGCCTGTCGAAGTATCGAAGGGGGCGGGGGAAAGTGGTCAAAGTCCACGCGAGACGACGGCCAGTTGGTGCTGCCGTCTCACGCGAACTCCAAGCACTATGAAGAATCCTGAACACGGTGTCAGTTTTGCGAGTTATCGCGGTTGTTTCGAGAACTACCGGGTTGTCTGTCGTAAAAGTCATTCCATCTACTATTTCTATTTCGATCTTGTGAATCGTCTCTGTATTGGGAGTTGTTTTGTTGGCTGTTTTGATTGTTTCTGCTGTAGTTGTTTTGGTTCGAATAGTCTCTTTGTCTATAGTTATTTTGCGGGTATCGGTTTTGGTAATTTTGGTTTCTGTAGTTGTTTTGATACCGATCTCGCGAGTTATTTCGATATCCGAAAATTCTGTTGTAATTTTGCGGGCCGCGCGATTCGCTGCGATACCTGCTTTGTTGATTATCGAATCTGTTGTCGAAAGGGGATTGGCTTCTAAAATTTTGGTTCATTTTTTCTCTCAGTTCTCTGAGTGTGTGACAATTTCCTGTGGAGTGACTTCTTGATTGGTGAAGTTCGCAAAATACATTTGTGTGTTGATTTCTAGTTTCAGCTAATTGGATTCTAGCTGTTTCTGGTGTTTGTGTTAGTGTGTGTTCTCTGGATATTCTACCGTGGTTTACCGATTGACGGTGTCGAAGTTCTTGTTCGACGTGAATTGCTTCTCTGACTGCTGTGTCAAAATCTCTGAGATTTTGTTGGTTTAGATTTACTGCGATTTTATCAGAGTCCTCTGACGGAGGCTCTTGTTACTGATTTTTGGACTTCTTCTATTCTTTTCTTTAAATATGCCTGTTCCTCGGCTCTGCCGTAGCATTCGTTTAATCTTTCTGTTATTCGTTTTGAAATCATTCGAGCTCGTGTGGCGTATGCTGCTACTGATTTGGTAAAATTTTGGGAAATGGCTTTGAGTTCTAGTTCTAAGTCTAATAATTCGATAGTGGCACCAAAACTTTCTTTGAGGTCTCGGTAAAATTCGTCGAGGGTTAAGTAATTTTTCGTTTCTGCCAAATCTTGGGCGAATCCTGTTAATTTATATTGAACAGTCACAAGAAATTGCGGCTGCTGGTCGTTCGGCATTAATTTTGCAGCTCGTTTACAAGCGCCAATGAAATGATCTACAGGGATGTTTTTTCCGTCGAAGGTAGGGATGAGTCCGTAAAGATCACGGAAAGTTAAGCTAACTCCTTCCATTTTTTCTGTTTTTAGGTGAAAGAATGAGTGTAAATTATTCTGACGCGTACTGATGCGTCGGGGTGGTCGTATTGGCTCTATTTTTAATTTTCTGTGTTCTTCTTTTTTTTCAATTTTTCCCATGTGTTCTGGTTTGTTTGGGTTGGCTCATTTTTTTTTTCTATATCTACTGGGAGGGTGAAATTTGTAAAAAAAAAGAAATTATTTCGTTGCCTTTTGTTTTTTTTTTTTTGGGGTTATTTGTTATTATTTTTGTTCGTATTTGTGATTGATTCGTGAAAACGGGGTCGTTTTATGTTAAAAAAGGGAAATTTTTGCAAAGGGCAATTTTTCAGAAATTTTTTTTATTTTTTTGCTATTTTGTAATTGTTCTAATTATTGTATGCGGTAGATTCATTTTGAATTCGAGGGAAATAGTGTAAGCGAATATGGGATTAAAATTTGCAAGATTTAAAAATTTTTGGTTTTTGCGTTTTTTTTTTTTTTGGTGGGCTATGAAAAGAGCACAAATTTTCAATAATATGTTCGGTTTTTCTTTCTCAAAAGTTCAATTCGTCTACTGAAAATTGTTTCGTTCTTTTTCTTTTTTTTTTGTGTTATTGGCTTCGTTTTTTTTTGTTTTGAAGAAAAATTCGGTTCGTTTCAAACAGGAGATGTTAAATGTTTGTAAAAATTCGTTATTATTTGCATTTGTCGCGTGAAGCGCGAAAGTGTCAAAATATCTATTCGGTGTGAACGGAGCCTAAAAGAGCGCGTATATATATATATATATATCCGTCGCGAACGAAGCACGAGAGCACGCGTATTATTACTATATATTTTCGGTCGGCTGTGCATGCAAGGCGTGCGAAGAAAAAAAGAATGGAGGAGGAATAAGAATATCGAGCGTCTTAGTCGCTTTTTACGTACGCAGATGGGGGGCCGTGTTGGTGCGACAAGGCCAGCGGTATACGCTCATGCGTCGCACGGGCTCTCGCGTGAGTTATGTGTGTGAGTGAGCGACTTTGTCGTCTCTCCTCATTTCTATGGGCAATTTCTATTAAATTGAAATTTAAGTGCGTAATTTGGTACTTACATTGCCAGAATTATCCAAATTTTTATCTGCATTTGCTGTTTTTCGTCCTTCCTTCTGTTTTTTTTTGGTCTTTTTGTGGTACTCGGTGAGAGATGAAGAGAAAAATTTGGATTGGTGCGCTTTTATCTCTTTTTTTTTGCTTTGGTCTATTTCGAACGGTTTCTTTTGATTTTTTTTTCACTGTCCGTTGTTTGTTAAAAAAAATTGACTGTTCGTCGTTGATGTTTTTTTTTTTTTTTCACTGTCTTGTATTTGTGCTGTGTTTTCGTTAACTTCGTTGAACTTTTTTTGTATTTCAAACTTCCACTTTTTCGATGTTTTTCGTTCTTTTTGTTTCGCGGTTCGCGTGCGGTGTTTGAATCCCGCTTCTGAACACCAGTTGTGATGACCGGGTTTGCGAGGGTGAATAATAATAAAGGTGAAGACAGAAGAATAAAATGATTGATTTTTAATGAACTGAGACTTGATAATTATTATAAGGGAGTGCACGAGGTAATTAGCGGTTCGAAGGATGGTGATGAACTGAGGAGTCGAGGATTAGAATAAAGGAGAATGATTTGGTGAAGTGGTAGTGGGGAGATGAAGCGGAGGAGAAGTTGAGGCTCGTGGGACAAAGTAAGTGCTGAGGAATGCGGTGATAAGATTAGGATGCTGAGCTAGGAGTTTTGAGTGTGAGAAAGAGTTAAGAACGGATGTGAGGTATCGGGTACGAATGTGGGAAAGAGTTTGGAAAAGAATATATAGGGTGCTGCCGTGACAAAGACAACTCGATAAGTTGATTATTTCCATAGATATTGCATGTTGGTGCAATTTGAACGCGCGAATTAACTTTTCATGCGAGCACGCGCGAGCCGGAGACGGCTACCCCCACTCTGCCGTCAAAAGCTACGTGAAATTTGGCCTCCCACAAAGCCTTCACCGAAAACAATAAATTTATATGGGATTTTTCCGCTAATTTTTCTCCAGGTAGCAGAAGTTTTCAGCTCTCTATGTTGAAATAAGCAGCTGCAATAATTATTAAAAACCTAATTTTTTTATCTCCCCCTAATTAACTTTACGCAATTTTTTCTTCTTCTAAATTCGTATAAAAATAACCGCTTTCGAATGATGTTACTCCCGACTCTGTCACTTGGAAATTCGCGATGAAATTTTAATTGTTTATGAATAAAAATCGTACCCCATTTTTGGAGCCGTTTTCCACCCCTTTTAATTATAAAAAATCGATTTGCCTTAAGGGGTCTGGCCACCCTCGCGAACCGAGAAATGCACTTTTTCATTTTTCAATTAATAAATCCGAAACTATCGGTCGGAATATTTTTCTTATTTAGGTCATTATCATAAAGAGTGTCAAGGGTAACATCATAAAATTTTATTTGAAAATATTTAAAAATGACGCCGTGACGTTAGTTGCCGCGGGGGTCCTCCACACGATACGCGCGGTCCTTGTCCCACCTGGAACTCGGTCATGGTACATCTGAAAAATAGAATAAAAATTCAGGTTATTACAATGTAGTGTGACTACAATGTAGCGTAGCCGTTTTGTTTTTCGAACTTTAGAAAAATTATGGTGAGCCGCAAAACAAAAATTATCATTTTTTACCGATGTTTTCCAAGCAAAAGCATTAATAAGAAAAAAACTAATCAAGTTATCGAAAAAATTCTACGTAACATTGTAGATAATGTATCTGAGAATATTCGGTGAAAATTTGGAAGCAATCGAACGGCTAGTCTCCGAGATTTCGAAGGTACCATGTCAAAAAATATAGTTTCGAGATAATCGCAAAAGAAAGTAGGCGAGTCTTACCTTCAAACAGCGATCCCTGGACCATAGACAACTCCTTCGACAGCTGATTGCCAGTCTTGGGCCCTTCTTTGACCGTCCCTTCGTGCTGTTCTTGCTTCCTTAGCATCGTTTTGAGCGCGAATTTGCGCTGTAGCGCAGCGCTCATCGTCTGCTGTAGTGCAGAAACTGTAGCTGCGATCTCCGACGGTTAGATTGAGTACGTTCATCATGAGCAGAATACTCTGTGTTTTTACAGTACTTCAGGTAACAAAGTAAACGATTCATAACATAAAAGGACACAATACGACAGCGGTATGGGCTAATGCGCGCAAGTTTTGAAGAAAGGTCGCAGCGCGCGATCGACCGCGCGCAGTGGGACTCAACCGCTCGTATTAGCGCAAAATCGGCCGCAGTAGCGCCAAACAGCCCGCAGTGGCAAATAACCGTCCGCAATAGTGCTCAAACTTAGAAAATGTGCCTGTAATTTTGCCAATATCGAGTGTTTCCATACGCAACAGGTCTTAAAATGTCCGTTGTGGTAAAGGATTCATAAAAAAAAAATAAAAAAAAATGACAAAAAATAAAAATTCAGGGTGGCCAGACCCCTTAAAGCGTATGCGATAGTTTGATTCTTTCTGAATGATTTCGTTTTGGTTTTATTGTGCTGTGACCCCCTCCCGGTGTAGAAATTCCTTGCGAAAACAGTCGGTTTTTTAATAACAAATGGATTTTCTCGAAAACTATCAATCCGATCGGGCTCAAATTTTGCACACTTATTGAGTGTACCGGGGAGCATATATTCTGAGATTTTGAAGGCTCAACATAAATTTTTGAACTAATAATTTGTTATAATAGAAATGGCCATTTTAGCTGGTTTTTAATTTTTTGCGGGCGAACTGATGAACCGATTTCAACTTGCGACCCGCCAAATTGTTCGTTTTTCTAATATCTACTATCAGTTATTTAACTTTTTTCTTCTCCGATGGATAGTTTCCGCGCTATCTCGCAAAAACATGGTTTTGCCAACTTTGACCGCGTGGCTAAAAAAAGCCTCCCAAAATCTGTGGTTGGAAACTATCAGGCCTTTATCAGGGACTTGAGCTCTACACGAATCCGTCGGTTAGAATCGGTCTGGCTCTGTGTCACGTAAAAATACCCGGTTCCTGGACTATTAAAAAATTTGCTAGTTTCCGACAAACGGAATGAGGAAAATTGTTTCGGTGTCGAAAATTTTACGAACACAACGAGAGACACGAGAATTTTTTTTCTCGTTATGCCGGGTTTATGAAGGACTTCGGATTTTTTCATTTATCTTTGAACGTTGTGAGTTGAAGTTTAATATTTTTTGAATGCTTTGTGCGTGTGTGTGGAATGAGTGATTTTTTCAATCTCGAAATTTGAATTTTCTTCGATTCAAATTCGATCGAAAATGTCAAATATTTGAGATTGTAGAAAACAAAAATTCAAGTTTTTCTTCGGATGTTCCGATTTTTCTGAAAATGCGTGAAATTGTCAATTTTTTTAACCTCAAAATTCAGAATTCCGCCGATTGTAATTTGATCGAATTGTCCAATTTTTGAGATTGGGGATAGGGAAAATTCCAGCTTTTCTTGGGCTGTTCCAGTTTTCCTGAAAATACGTGGAATTTTTGTTTTTTCCAATCTCCAGAATCGGACAGCTTTAATCAACTTTAAATCGGTGGGATTTTGAATTTTGAGGTCGAAACAATTGACAATTCCACGCATTTTCACGAAAACCGGAACATCCCAAGAAAAATTTGAATTTTTGTTTACCACAATCTCAAAAATTTGACAATTTCGATCACGTTTCAATCAAAGAAAATTCAAATTTCGAGATTGAAAAAATTACTAATTCGACGGTTTTTCAAAAAATATTAGAAATTGCACACAACACTTGCCCACACACACGCACACACTTACAACGTTCGAAAAAAAATGAAAAAATCCGAAGTGCTTAATAAACCCGGGATACGAGAAAAAAAATTCTCGTGTCTCTCGTTGTGTTCGTAAAATTTTCGATACCGAAACAATTTTCCTCATTCCGTTTGCCGGAAACTAGCAAAATCTTTTATATAAATCATCTGCATGCAGAACATTGAAAAATGGTAACGGTTATAGAAAAAAAAAAAAAAATTTATGCGGAAGTTTTTTCATCGTCTTAACGAGAACGATGATTTCAACAATAAAGAAAAGATTTGTCGATAAAAAATACCATTTGAGATAAAAATTTCAGTCGAATTCTCGTTTTTTTATTTTTTCGATTTTTTTTTACTCCAAAAATGGTTCGTCTTTTAATATTTTAAGACGGACGATCAAAGTTTCTTAGATTTTCAGTGAAAAAAAAAATTCACGTTTTTCGCGGAGTGTTCTGCTTTGCCCGGGTGTTCCGCTTTGCCCGCCTTTCCCCTACTCTTATTTCAATTGTTTAACTTGTAACCAAATCGCCGTTTTATGCGACTGGCACACAACATTTTTATTTTATTTCGCGTGAGTTAGAACGCGTGTCGGAAACGCGTTAGCGCACGAGTGAGAGGATGGAAAGTGTGGAACGTTAGGAGGCGTGCGGACAAAACAATTTTCCCAAAAAACTTTACTCGGCTTCCCCGCCGGAACAATTGCACTTGAATAATCCCTTGAAAGACTCGTGGGCTTACCTGCTTATTCGTCTCGGTCGGTCCTTGACTCCTCCGTCGCCGGGATCTGGGCCAGGAAAATGCGTACGCCGTCGATTAAAAGAGTTTAAAATGTTTAATCGTGAATTGGCGTTCGGTACGCCCGACCGTACAATGCGCGCTCTACAGCGCTTCGTATTACGTGATAATTATCGCACGCTAATCGCGTGGTTACAAATCGCAAGTCGAAATTGCGTCGCAAAAACTGAATGAATCTCTATACGCTAACCTTGTTTACAATAAACTTTTGATCTCAATAATTCGCTCTCTAAATTGACACGTGTGTCCTCGCTAACGGTCGCTCTAGCTCTCTGTCGATTCTCCGCGCTGGCCCATCCGCATTGATTTCCGATAAGGGGAAATCCTAGATCCTTAAGTGGGGTCGAAGTGCGTGGAAGGGCTGCGCCCTGTGCGTTCTCGCGACGGATCCTCGCTTGTGGCGTAAGTGCACGCGTACTCGCACGCGTACGCTGGCGCAACGCTCGGAGTCATGAGCTCGCGCGTTAAATCATGAAAAATAATAATAATGGGTTAGACGTTTCACCAAATCGGTGAACGTCTGGCCAGGACCATTACTTGCGCTTAATATCGCGCTTTTCAGCGGCGCAGCAGCGTGTTTTATAACAAAAAGGTAACGGGTCGTTACAAACTGGTTCAAAATATACCGAAAATTATACTTACAATATACTATTTTCGGTTCGCTTTGATGTGATGTTGTTTTCCCGAATGAAGTCGTCCATGTATTCACCATGGGCAGTAACAAATTTTCACATGTATCCACGACGATGCGGCGGGAGTGGGTTCGAGTAGACCGAGTCTACGATCTTGTCGAGGTCTCGCGATACCAGCGACCGGGGATCCGATCGTGCAGTCTCGCGGGACGCTGCGACTGCTACGATGACACGGCCGTAGACTTCCGGAACATTTTTGATGTTTTTTTCAAATTTCGTTATTTTCGAACTATCGTACCCTTGAGCCATCTTGATCACTAGACTGGTTTAGGCGAACTGAGGAGATATTTTTCCAGCAACGAGGCACGGTCACCTCTCGACGTTGTTTTGTATTCCCCTGTAACTTGCGGGGGCCAAAAGTTGACACGGTGTCCAGTTGAACGGTATCAACGCGAGACCATCCCAGAGACGTCGCGCTGAACGTCATCTGATACTCTTCACACTTAATCTGTGATACCAGTTTAAAAACATGCGGATGCTGACTTCGGCACAATGCGATATGAAATAAAATAAACTCCACAATCAGTGGTTTCAACTCGCAAAATAATTAAGAGCAGTTCAAAGCTCTTGAGAATTTGATAATCGACTTCAAAATATAGATCATCCTTCCAAATTGGATTCGCCACACGAAACGCTAGTTTTTGTCGAATTGCTGGAGCGATCTTTGTTTTTCCTATTAGATGAAGGGTTTTCAAGGAGGTTCAGCTATCGTTATCAATATAGGGAGATGAATCCAACTATCGTCGTTTTATTTTCCGTCTACGAATGTCAAACAATGAATAAAGGAATCGAATTTCGCATGGGGTTCGTTTCCATTGTTGAGGAACCACGACTTTTGCAAAATTAGGGAAGCGATACTTGTTCGGGAATGAGATCGAGTCCTGCGGTCACGCGAGCATTCGGGAATAAGTACGCGCTAGTAGTAGGTGGCACACTATGGCGACCCCCACTCCTATCCCCACTCCTATCCCCACTCCTTTCCCCCACTAGTCGGCCGTCGTGAGCGGTCGGTGTCGTGGGCGAGAGGGCAGCGGGTGTGCGGAGGGGGGATGGGTGGTGTGTCGTCATAGTGTGCCACCTTTTTTTCTTTTTTTCTTTTTTTTTAGATATATATTTCATTTCTTCTTAATTTTACAATATTGGTTAGAATATGGCACATGGTTTAAAATATTATTTTTTTTATTTTTTTTTTCGTTCGTTTTCATGACGGCGTCGATGACCATGGAGCGGTGGTTGGCGGGGGGCGTTGCTCGGATGATCGGGCGATGTTTTAGCTGGGGGGTGAAGAGATACATGGCGTGAGAGTGGCATGTGTGTATGTGGATGTGTTCAGATGGTTTATAAATGAATTTTTTCCTACATACCTGTTGATGATTATTCTTTAGCGGGTTTGAACTCCAGTTTGTTGAATTTGGTACACCATGATTAATTTTTTATTTTCGGCTGCCTCGCACATTTGTTGGAAGAGTTGGGGAGCGTCTTCGAAGGCTTTGACGAACCTTGTTGGCAGGAAGCATGTAAATGCGCCGTCCACATCCACGACAACCCGCGTGCCCCATTTCGTTTCGATGATTCGCATGCCGGTGATGCAGTAGTCTTTGCTTTGTTCAAGATCGGCCAATCTTTTCACGGGGCGAACGGTGTCCAAAAGGCCTACTTGATTGATGAGTGCGAAATCCATTGTTTAGATTGAGTCCTTTCAAATTCAGTGTTAAAGCACGGAGTTCTGATACGTCACGTATTCTCGCTTTGAAATTTGCAATATCGCGCAAAAAAATATCTAAGCGTTCTTTCAATTCACGTCGTTTACTTCTGCGGTGACTTGGAAGCACTGTCTGATCATCAGAGAGTTCGGATGGTTTAAACCTCCTGTTTGGCAAAGCCATATCCCTACTCCGAATGCAGAAAAGAGCTGACAACAACAATCTTTTGATGCAGCATCTCCCACTATTGTTACGAGCTGTCACCTTGGCAGAGGTATAGGTTTACCATGACCCCGGGCGTCGCTAGTATGTCAGCAGTTATAAAATGACGATATGCGCTGGATGAGATCAGCGACAGCACGTGTCTTTACAAGGGAGATTTTTTGATACCGTCTGCTTTTTCCTCTTTCCGATGCTCCACAGCTAATAAGCTAGCATTCCAGGACGTGGTGGTTCTGTACACCCACAAAGAGCTGGAACGAGCGTCATGAGAAAGCCATTTTTTAATTCTCACAGCGTTATTGAGAGCACATTTGAACGAGGCGTTTTTGTGTAGTAAACCGTGAAATATGCAAAAAGTGCTGCTCTCGGGAAGATCACCAGACGGTGGTTTCTCGTCCTCCTCTAGATTTATAACGAAGCAATCTGTTAGCTGTGTTAAATATGCAGCTGCATCATGCCCTCTTGTAAAGAGGCGATCGGATTGCACAGCGATTTGCTTTAAAACAGCTTCGACAGCTCGTAGAGACGATTCACCCGCGGACCACTCTATCCCGTGATGATTGCACTTTAGCCACGTGTTTTGTCGTTTCACACTAGGAGGCAGAACGTTATAAGCGTGAGGCGGTGATATGAGCCAGTGTGCTAAGTAAGATGTTTTCACAGAGACCACGGCGATTTCTTTAGGCACGAAATTATTACATTTATCCTTCAGACCCTGGATATCAACGACGATGTTCATGATACCTCCCGACCGACGTACAGTCGCAAACCTTGAACGCTGACTGACGAGAAGCATTGAGCGCTCCGCAGCTGCATTAGAGATAAGAGGCTTGATCGTCAGCGAGATCTGACACCCCCCCACGTACCACCACTCGTATGAATTTCGCCGAAAGAAACGGGATAGGAGATGGGGGTACAGGGTTTCAAAACAGCGCGTGTGATTCTTGATGAAAGAAATGAGACAGTAGTTAGACAAAACATTTAAAATTTTATTATCATATAATTACCGAGAGCGAGAGCAGCAGTGCTGTATACAATGTAGATGCTTAATTCTATAACCCCCACCGATGCAGCCGTCTGCACTGGCAACCGCACCCTTGGATTTACCATGCTTATTTATATACGCGTTATAATACTCATGAACTATTTTATCGTTTCGTTGCAAATCGTGCGAAAATACGTCTCTAAATCGCTGAATACCAAGGCCAGTAGCCATATAATGAAGAAACATAACGCAATACTGTCCGCAGCACTGCGAATTAGGGCCTTGGAGCTGGACTGTGTTGCAGCGGAAGAGCCGACAGTTTCTTCGGAGACGCGCGAGATGCTGTGGGATGATTGGTGGTAGGCCGTAACTGTCGAAGAACCATCCGTGTCCATTTCGATCGACGTACATGGTGACCCAGTGGGCCCCGGGTCGTTTGTATCCATCGGTGTTAACAACGAACGCCGTCGGTTTCGTCCACACCTTCGGGATACGATCGGCTGGATAGACGCCTATGGCATGCTCTTTTATGTTCTTGAGAGATTGTAAGACCTGAAGACTGTTCATGATCCGAGGACTCGTTTTCCTCCTCGGTCTTGGTCTCAGATATACCAATACTCCACGACGTTGTAGTTCTATACTCCCATAAGGGGGTAATCTGCTCGTTTCGACGGAGCCAGGCCTTGATTCTGGAGGCGTTGTTCAGAGCACATCTGTAGGCCTGTCTGTGATTTGCGGCGCTGTGGTACATACAACGCGCGTCGCTTCGGGGTAGGTGACGTAATGGAGGCGCGTCTTCATCATCTTCCAAATTTATAATAAAATATCCCGTGAGCTGTGTTAGATACGATGCTTTCTTAGAACCACGCGTGAAAATCCGTGTCGCTTGCCCCGCGATTCTCTTCAGATTTATTTCCAACGATTGCAGCGATGTGTCGCCTTTAGACCATGCTATGCCGTGGATATTATCACATAACCATATATTTAGGCTCTTTGTAAAGAGCGGTAAGCTGTCATCGGTATAAGGCGGCTGTACAACCCAATGACCAGAGTCTTCAGTTTTCGACGATACGGCAGCTACTTCTTTAGGTATAAACTGGTTATCTCTACCTCTCATGCCCTGTACATCAATAACAACACTCATGATGCCGTCTTTTTTCGACCGTCGC
Organism: Diadegma fenestrale; assembly: GCA_037043255.1. NCBI lineage: Eukaryota > Metazoa > Arthropoda > Insecta > Hymenoptera > Ichneumonidae > Diadegma > Diadegma fenestrale. The sequence goes on from CM073309.1 coordinate 320,365, forward strand.
GCTTTGAATGATCAGCGGAAACTGAGGAGGGTTTTCTCTCTCACTAGCCACTGAAATCCACGATGACCTGTCTGGATGAGTCGATCTCCAACACATTATCATATTCAGCGTACACAATACAATTAATCGTTGTTGGCAGAGACCCCGCGAAGTGTACTTCTATCCTTACGCTGCCGTGCCTCACCAGGTTCCAGTGGCTGTTGCTATTAGCCGAAAGATCGGGTGTCAGATCAAACGCGAAAAGACAATGGCCGTATGGATAATTCAAGCGCGAGATACAATTGCCGTCGTTGAGAAAGTGAATACCCGAGCCAGAAAATAATGTGTGATATGCATCCACATACATATTACCATCTTGGAAGTCTGTCTGTAGGGGTTTCGACGGTATCTGTTGACCATCCACATATAGAGAAAGATAATTGATCGCGTAATGGTGGAAGTTGAACGGGTTTTTTCCATAATCACCGTTGAAGGCCTTATTATCGACAAAACCAATGATTATACGCTTCGGCAGTTGGCCTAGTATGACGTTATCAAGAGTATCGCCATGTATTCCGGCATGCATTGATATAGCTTTGACCTCGACGCGAGTCAACGGATATTTTGCTGTAGATTTAGACAGAGCTCTCGCATGATCCAGGAGTATACCGGGGGCTATCTTAACGCGGCGCACGATTAACGATGCTTCTGTAATGCGGATTTTACAGTTTTTCAAATCAGTCATGAGACAGAAAGCGCTATTGTTCTGTACAAGCCGCAGGCGCATCTCAACACCGTTTAACAAAAACCTTTCCTGATTGAAGATATCACAGTGCAGATGCCCGAGAAGATCGACCGTTCTATTCGGACCTAATACATTCCGTCTCTGTACAAGTCCTTTGTTACCACCGGCCTTATCATCCATCGCTCCCTCTGTATCGCTATACCATAAACGGCTCGTAAGATGCGAGGTCTTCGCGGCATACGCGTAGTTCAAAAGAGTTTCAATATAAGCTCTGTAGGCATAAGCATTGTTAGGAGGCGATACAAGTTTTTGATTCACAAAAACATCGATCTGACTGAACATTGAGTGTAGAAGATTATTGACGGGTCCCACGTCGGGTTCTAGTAATGCGTCCTTTGCCGCCCTCGCCTTTCCAGCATCCGGCGCATTTATCTTGACGCGTATACTTAGCATCGTATGCGCGAGATCAATATACTCATCCCCCTGGCCTGGGACGACAAACTCTATCGGCGAATCGTCAGTCAGCGACGAGATTGGTTTGTAGTACACCGAGTGTGTACCCTCAATCGTTGTCTGTGTTGGTGGTAATGAAAATAATTCAAGCTCCGACTTGAGACACTCGCATGAGTGTGCGTGTAGGAACGCCATTTTTCAGCGCTCGGTTTAAGCAAAAATATCTGTCACGGTTCTAGGTTTCTTCTTACGCCTCCTGACGCGTGATTTAGCCGATCCACTTCTACCTTTCACAGACTTCTTCCTCTTCTTGACACGCTTCTTTCTCACGCCACCGCCGCTTGAACGTTTTCGCGGTTTCACTGCCTTTCTTTTTCTTTTCACAGAGCTGCGTCGTGATACGCTCTCAACAGCAGAATGCATCAGTTTATTAATTTTGCTGCCTTTATAGCCGGAGCCCTTCATGAGGGAATTAATTTTTTCTTCAGCTTTACGCTTCAGATTCACCCCTGATTCGCGCAGGCGCGTTTTAAACGCTTCTTCCGGCTGCACGCCAGAGTTAATGACGTCAGAGGCCATGTTGATCCCCGAACGAAGCGCCTCTCTACCAACAGTCCGAGCCCCCTGTTTCAAGAGAGGTATGATGCGTCGAAAGAGACCTCCTAAAAAACTTCCGATACCGTGACCTCATTGGTTTGGTGAACCGATATACACATGGCTGATACCGCCATAACCGGTTCGAGCTCCGCTCCCCGTTTGCACGTCGAAGATTGCGTCGTAGTAATCCATTGTAGAGACGCTCAAGTTAATCTAATCGTTTGAACTGTAACGTCACCGTCAACGTCCCATGCTCGAATGGTATTGGTTCACCAAACTCATCTCTTATATCAATAGTTATTGTTTGAAAACTAGTGCGTAGTAAGGGAACATAGCGCTCCGGTGAAAAGCTTCTTATTTTCACAGATCCGTAATTATAGTTATTGACGGCTTCAAGCGGTACAACGCGTAGCAGAGGTGTGTGAACATCGCCGGTAATATAGGGTTCGCAGATATCGGTATAAACGTACATCATATTGGGGGTTCCGTTGGCTAAATTGGCAGGCCGCTGGGCAGCGTATCCCTCACGGGGTACTACTACACCTTTTGTTTCGGTGAATCCTAGAACCTTGTTCAACACGTCGGAGAAAAAGAAGGCGTGCTCCAGGTTCTTACAGGATTTGCAGACGCGCGTCACCGTCACATACCCGTTGCGGGCGTACTTGAATTCCAGATGCCCCGTGACATATGGTATCTAGTTAATAGCCTCTAGTAACGTCCCTATGCTGTGGTATACACCGGGTGGTACACAGGCATGATCTTCCTTGAAACCAAACTTCATTGAGATACCAGCCGCTAGTTCCGTTGTCATATTCAGGAAGTTTCGCTTACTCTCGATAGGGACGTGTAAAACAGTCGTAGGTATATGGATTTCGGCTAAGGAAACAGCCCAGCTGCCATGAAGAGACATACATTGTGGCAAATGCGTTGTATACCGCGTTGTTACATTATCCGGGTAATAATTCATACTACTGTTGCTGGGTAAAACCATGTAAAATTCGTCCTTCATTTTGCCGCTCGTTGCTTGATCTGCTTCGTTGATCTTGCTTTGTTGATCTTGAATAGCTCACTACTCCAACCACCTTCGTAACCTTTTGCAAAGGCTGCCTTTGCACTACTGATGCGTACAATGTCACCCACCTTATATTTAGGGAGACAATGCTCCGGTCTTTTGTATCGCTGTATCAGGTTATTCCGAGCTGTAGCAGCCGTAGCAAGCGTCACCGCGGCTGGTGTCATTTTTATAGCACTATGCATAGAGTTGTTGTATGCTGAAACAATGTTCTGTAGAACGTCGAGGTATCGTTTTTGCCGAGAATACGTGAAATAACGCCACATTTTTTCCTTCAGCGTTCTATTGAACCTCTCGACAATAACTGCTTTGATATCGGGATTTCTTGCAACGCGGAACTGTATGTCTTTTTTCCTTAAGAGATCCTGAAACGCAGCCCCGATGAATTCTTTGCCCCTGTCCGTCTGCAGGTAAACGGGTGATCGGCCGCTGCTATTTTTCTTAGCCAGGATGAGATTAAACGCTTTAGCCACAGATGCAGCTGACTTGTCGCGCAGAGGCTGAACCCATGCAAATTTACTTAGAGTGTCTATCACTACGAGTAGATAAACATAACCATCGTTATAATCTTTAATCGAGCGAAGATCTACCAGATCAGCCTCCCAAAAATCATCAATGTTCCGTACGTTATAAAAACGCCGCGGAAAGTGATGTCGCACGGGTCTGTGTTTTGTGTAAGCATCCTGACCCTCAAGCCACTGCAGAGTCTTCGCTCCGGAGATTTTTTTCTGACGTGCCAGGCGAAGCAGTTTGGTGGCACCTGAAAACGACGCTTCGTGGGACGGGTTAAAATACACTTTTTCCAAGGTTTTCATATTTTTATAATTTGAGGTTAACCCAGGTTACACGTCTTTTCTTATTATATTTATTACGATAACCGTTGCCACTCTGCCCTGTGTTATCTGATTTGCTATTGCGGCCACTGAAGAACGATGACTGGCTCGCCGCTGTTATACCATCGCTGTTTGTACTGCTGTTGCTGCTCTCCTCGATCTGCGACGGTCGTAGCGTTGAATTAGCTCTTGTCTCCTGCCACAACGCCTCATTGCCAATGAATTCCCGCGGTGTCTGTATTGCTCTCAGAAATTTGGCGAAAGCGCCACGCCCCGCTGGTTTAGATATTTTTCTAGCCCTCATAGTATCGTTCACAAGATCAACAATATTCGAGCCTTGTATTGGTCTTCCCCCAATCGATACGACTCCTCCGGAATCCCAGGAAAAATTGCAGCGAGGTGTGTCGTGTAAGCGACGGAGCAGCAACTTCGCTTTAGTACGATACTTAGTCGGTATGCTTTCAATTATGACGGAGTCGTTCATGCCATTACAAGCTTCTTCTTCTCGTTTCTCGTCTTTATCATAACTGGACACAGCTGTACGCTCGCTCTTCATGAGCTCGCCGTGCTGTCGAGCTCTCTCGTCATCAGAAAAATGAAGATAGCGTTGTAGCACAACCAAGTACGCCGCCCATTTCTCTCGCTCATTCTTGTAGGCGTTAGAGTTCAAAATTTCGTTCATCTCGGCGTCCAGTCTGGATAGCACGGCATCAGTAGATTGAAGCGGCTGTGCTTGGGAGATGCGCGTGTTGGAAACTGGCTGGCCCTGATTTTGCATGCCCAGCTGCGCCACATGTTCCTCAGGGACAAGAACCATTTTTCTCGCGTGCTCCATCACCCCCGCCCGCCAATCAGGCTTGAAAGAACAGTGCCTAGTATCGGTGCTAGTAGGAGCGGTAGAAACCCGCCGCTCTGAATAACAAAGGGTTTTTTACTTTTCCAACAACCTTTTTTCGCTGCTAAGCGACGGAGAGCGGGAGCGTGCCGTCGTAGCTTTTTTCGCTGATCAGCCTTCAAAGGAACGTTACCACAAAGAACGTTCAAGGCACACTCGCAGATACAACGGACGATACTTGGATCCGCCTTACGTAGGACAGCCTCGCGCTGCTTTTTATTGAGATGCTGAAGAGCGCGTAGTATCGCCACGTGTTTTTTACAGAGCGGTGCACCGTCTCGCGCCATTACGCGTGCCAAACTGTCTAACCTCTCGGCGTATCACCCCTTTTAACCGGTTTTTTCGATCTATATGCGTGGGGGGTAGCGGTACCTTTAAGAATATACCACACGCACATGCCAATGCAATAATAAGGGTGGGAAGTGTTTCTACAGGTGCTGGGCTCTTGTGTTATCTTGTTAGATCGTTGAAGCGCGCTCAAAACGATTATGCATTTATCGCAATACGATGACCCTTTCGACGCCATTACATGCGCTGTACCGGTAATTCACCAGCACTGCATCCACTTTTAAACTTTTTCCGCGGTACGTAGACAAAATGATGGGGGTCGTCGGGGAAAATACAGGTACGGAATGTACATTTGTCAGGCGTCGATTGTTTCAAGTCGAGCAGCAAATAACCGTGCGGCTTGGATGTTGCGTCATGGTAGGCCTCCTGTAGAAAACGCGGGTTTTCAGGATACACCTGTCGCGCGAGATGCTGAATTTGACCGCGATCACGGGGGTTTTTGAAAATCACTATATAGTTGGCATTCAGCGAGATATCTCGCTGACCGTGTCCTTGATGGAATAAGTTCTGGGTGATAAAAATAACGCTCAGATTTTTATGATGACTACCTTTGGTAAAAAGATCTACAACGTTATTGTTAGATGCCTCGCGCATCAAATCATCGATTATCAGAAGTTTTGCGCGAGGGTCGTTAGCATAATCAGCACTTTGAGGCAGACCCTCGTGGAACTCTATTGATTCACCATACTCCGTGTATGCTGACTGCCACTCGGAGTAATAAAAAATTATTCTTTCAAATGGCTCACTGTTCATCTGTGAAATAAACTTTAAAAACTTTTTTACAAAGTACGTTTTACCACACCCTGTGGGACCGCAGATCATCGAGGTCCAGGGATGCTTCCACCGTGTATCCATGACCACGAATGAATACGTTTCCTACGGGCTGGTGCGATATAAAGAATTCTAACAGTCGAAATAATGCATAGAGGTTTTATTTTCCGGTAACAGTATAAATATTTTAGGGTGATAACATAAATATTTTACAACGATGTTTAACAATGTTTATTACGCCCCCTGTAAAGTGGGAATTTTTCATGAGCTACTATCTGTAGCCGTAAGGGAGCGAACCGTATTCACCATCGCGTCTCCGTTTGACACTCAGAGGCATGCACGATTTCGTTTCGGGTCGTGTAACCACCTGGTGGAATGGCGTGCGACGTATTGAATCAAAGTGCAGCACGATAGGGTTCTCTCTCTCGCCTATTATAAACGATCGTATTGACTCGTAATTTATCAACGCACAGTTTGCGTAATTCAGCGTTATACCTTTGACCTTACAAACCTCGCTTTCCGTACCACCTGGCGTGTTAACTATGAACGAGTAAAACTTTGGACCACCCGAAATGAAAGATCGAATGTAGCTACCCTCACCGTAAGAGCTTAGCTCATCGGTCAGATCCCCTAGCAGCTGACCCGTTGGCGGCTCATACTGTTCAGGATCTTTTTTCGTAACATAAATAACGGAGTCGGTGTCGCAGTACAGAGCGCGCTCGCCCAACAGCTCGAGATAGGAGTAAAGTTTTAAACGCGCCTGAGCTGTCGTGTATGCAGCTATGACAGCATTTGCTATATTCGACGGTGTCACAGCGTCATCAGTTTTCGTGTAATTAACATACAACACCTGGTTGTTAACAGGCAGCATACCAGTGATCTCGTGCTCAGGGCTGCTTAGCAACTCCATAAGTTTTTCGCGTGTTGACACTATTCCCGTTTGAGGTAAATTCTCGCGTTGACCAAATTTACCCCAAAAGGAATTAAGGCAGAGTTTGGCTACCGAACGCAGGCCGGGATTTTTCGCTATCGCGCTGCGATCCAGCTGAACTCCCTCGGCTGCCTTAAAAGAAGTTATGTAACGGTCTTGCGCGGCCTCATCTCCTGTACAACCCTCCGGTCACCCGCTAGCCTCTTGTTTGATTTTAAGAAAGGTGTTTATGTATTCGGTAAAAAGACCCCCCTCCTGCGTGTCCCTGTTGTACTGTGTTATCTCATACTGCCAAACTTCGCTCACAGTTAATATTTTATACCCGCACGCAACAGCTTTCCGCAACTCATCCACTACCCAGGTTCCGCTAAATACACGCTCCGCAGGGTCTTCATGAGGACACGCGTCCTGGTTCAATACTTCGCAGCAGCTACGACATAACCCGAATAGCAGACGCTGGTGCATTCGCGCCGGTAGCACCGGATGATAAAGATTTTGCGGCGGAAGCACCGTACATTTAACAAGACCCTCGACGCGTGAAAGATCGATATTACTTTCGGGACCTGTCAACACCCTGCACTCATCGCCGACGTATACAGTCGGATGCCCTACAGAGTATTTACCGTACTTACAGATATACGGGTACAACGAGCAAACGTCAACATATCGTATCTGCTCCCCGTCTTTCACATCGTACAGAGTGACCATGTTTTCCGTGCGACCGCCGAAAAAAGCATCGCGCGGATTGAGAGGATCCGATCTGACTAGAGCATGATCACTCACGAAGGCACTCATCTCTAAATCTGCTTTTACCATGCGGTCATAGGCGCACTCCCAAATCTCAGTTAACGTGTAACCGCTTGAACGGATTCTCTGCGATATAGCGTTTGTTCGCTCAAGGCGCTCGTTCAACGTGTCGCCGTCGCTTCGTCTACGGTCTCTGTTTACAGTGAAACAGCTCGGGCACCCGTGCCAATAGCAACCGTGAAACTGTAACACGTGGACCGTATCAGACGTTTCGTAGTAACCGTCTACTAATAAATTTTGAGGCAATTTGAATTCGCGCGAGCGTCCTGCGTGAATGATTTGTCGGTTTAAAGAATGCTCCAGCCACACGAGCCATGAGATCGCTTTTTTCGACTGGTTGTGAGCCCATCTGTAACCACCCGTAGGTATAATACCGATCGTGTTAGGTTTCAAAAAATTTTTCCGAAAGATTTGGAAGCAGGCTGACGTGATTGTTGTGTTTTCGCTAAAAGGGCAAACGCGTCCACTGTCCATGAACATTTTCCGGAAAACCACACAGGCTTCTCTCAATATCGTAACATCGTTTTTACAATAGTTAACGAGTTCGTTTGAGAAGTTGAATACGTAACCGGCATTCTTTAACTCGTTATACCATACAGAAAAACGCTCGCGTTCTTCCGAACGCATAGTGTCAGGAGAGTAATTGATTGCTGGTGGCAGTGGCCCGATATAATTTTGATTCTCGGGCTTGTTAAACAGATGCGGAAAGGATCCTTTGACGAGAACAGTTTTTAGACCGAAAGATTTTGGCAGCGCGCTCAGAGGCATGTGAAAGTAGTTCAAGCTATCGAGAAACACGAGTTTGCCAACACGCATTGTGATGATTTTAGTGCCGTTCATTATTAAAGATGGGAGCTGCGTTTTTTTCTCCTCAATAAAGTAACGTAGGATAAACTGAGCGTCGAAACCACCGGCGTTATGGGCTATTAAAAATATGCGCGAGAAACCCTGAATACTTTGCATGGCTAACTCCACAAGCTGACATACGGGATTCGTCCTAAATATAAACTCGTGATCACCGCAATGCTCGCAGGGCTCGTCTATAGAAACGTTATCGCAACACCGTGTGCAAACGCGTTGAGCCACGCAAAGATTCGGCTCGTGAACACGCGTTGCCGTGTCACCTTTTACGGACGTACACTGCTGCGTTTCAAAGTCATAAAAAATGAATATGTTCTCTTTCGACTTATCATCGGCGCTAATAGGCCGCATATAACACAGGTGGTTGTAGGGCTGCCGCGATTTATACGTTTTACAAAAACCCACCCCACAGACATGTTCCTTTTTCTCTAAAGGTCTTATCGAGCGAAAACAGTTAAAACATCGTTGAAGAGACTCGCAAACAGTATTTACCCGTTGTTTACGGCGGATGGTAATAAGCCTGTGATTTTCTAAACATCGCTCCCCAAAGAAATCGCGGTTACACGTTTCGCATCTAACCACGGCGGTTGCGAACACCTCGCAGGGCGGTGCTTGAAGACAGCGAGGGCATTTCTTTTTCAAACATCTATGGCCCTGGCGAAAACGGGCGTTACAGGTCGCACAGAAGTTTAAGCTGCCTACGGCACCGCGTAGATTTAAAATAGGTTGAAAATGGTGTGATCGTTCATAGTACAGGATGTATAACGTGTGCCGGATCGATCCGGTTGTATCCATAACCGTTTGCGTACCGTCGAATAGTGGCCTTTCGCGCCGTCCCCAAGTCAAAAACTCGAAAACCACGATAGCTACCCCCTCGCGGGCCAAATAATTCTGGTATATAGCAATTTCCCGCATAACGCAACCAACAGGCGGTATAACAACATTTGCGTTTCTCGTGAGTTCAAGTGCTGCCTCTTTTTGAAACGATCCGTTAATCTGGCGAATACGTTGCCATCTAGTATGCAGGGTTCCCGAACGTATCTCGCCCCTTTCCGCGTACACTCGCGCTGCTACTAATGAGCGAGGTAAACACAGATTGTCAGTGTTTCGAATCGTTAAAATTGATTTTTTTGCGACACCCTCGTGTGTCAAACCTTTACGACCGCGACCCTCCACGCCTTTGACAAAACATACTTTTATATTAAAGGAATCATCAACGTTCAGAGACTGAGCACTTTGAGCGATATTTGTTATTAATTGCCAAACATCTACAAATGAATAGTCGCGGACAGGGCGAAATGAAAGCCAAACGGGGCCGTGCGCTAGGCTGCTCGCTGAGAACGAGATCCCCGCGTAGTCACCACCCTCGCAGTAGCTCGTGAGATGCGTCAAAAGATCGCGGAATGCTCCCTCGAGCCACGTTGTTACGTTCGTTCCCGCGAGAGGCTCGCGGATGTGCATCGTTATCTCTCGACCTCGTAGTTTAAACCGCTTGAAATAGCGGGCTGTATCCTGAGTGATAACGATCCGATGCTGCACATCTCCGAAAGCTTCATTCACCGGCGTATTGCGCGGTCTTCCTGCGCCAGTTTGTACATCTGTAAGCGGACAAAAGCGTTAGTTATAGGCTAGGGATTATAGACAGAAATATTCATTGCTGTTTTTTCTTGGTGTACCTCGTGCTAATCATGGTACGCTGCAAACGAGTCAAAAGACGAGTACCCTGTGGTAAATATAACAAAATTGCTTTAAATGTGTGTACCCCACACTCTCCGCGGCGACAGAAAGAAAGAGAGATAGAGAATTCTACAAGGGTGTTTCACCACGCCATGCTCCGTGTTTTTTTTTTATATGAGAAATTTAATAAGAGTTTACTGCGATATAGTCATTTTTTTTTTACCTGAATCCGCCTCCATCAGCTGTCGAAACCATAGGCCAAAATGCTCAGCGGCTCTTTGCTCGTCGTTTAGACGCTCGTCCCACGGTTGATCACCCAACGAGTATACCCCTAGCTGGTTTTCGGGTTGTGCGAGATCATCCGAACTCCCGGAAAGAGCGTTATCGTCACCGGTTCCACGGTCCCGGCGACGACTCGAACCCGCTACAGCCCCATCAGCCTCGAGAGTTCTAGCACGTCGGTACGCAACTGTTCGGGTTATTGGATGTTATTAGTTTACCACCATAGTTTATCTTTTATTTTATAATACCCGTATGGTTATACTTACAAAGTAAATCGGGGCGTTCACTGAATATTAAGGAGTCTATAGGGAGCGAGGACTATAGTCCCCGCTCTATCTTCGTTATCCTCATCATCGAGGAGTATGGTTGACGCTCTATCTTCGTCAACAGCATTGAGCTGCCGCGGTACTGGAGCGTTTGACGCAGCCGATGTACTCGCTCTCGGCTCTTCATACTCCTCTCGCAGGGATTCTGAAAAAACACCGATTCAGCAACTGTTTTATGCCTTGAACAGACTGTTGTCTGAAATAATAAGGCAAAACGGTTTTAAATACATACGATCGAGATTTATTTGACCCTCCAGGTCCATCTCCTTCTCCTCCTCCTCCACAGCCATCGTCAACTCCGCGAGGTCTTCTTCTTCATCACTCCCCGCGTTGTAAAATTGTCGATAGCCTATAATAAAAAATACCTACGGTGTTGTTAACCCGTAACAATATGTAGCGTCGAAATATTGAAATAAAATTACTTACATCTGACCTCATCGACCAGTTCTCGTACTGCGGAGGCTTCTAAAACACCGCGACGTTGTAATTCATCGTGCACGATTTCAAGCACCCGTCGACCACTTAGTATGCCTCTGTTATAGGCAACCGCGATAGCGCGTAAAGGGGCCCACCAAATAATGTATCTCAGTCTGTTTACGAGTCTATCACCCGATAAACGTAGCAAATCACCACACCACTGTTCATTGCACCGACGTCTCAACTGTGCGCTACGCGGTTTTGTGAGGCGCAAAAGCTCGTGTATACAAAAACGCACTGAATTATCAGACATTATAATTGAAGATCCTTAAATCCACTCGACACGACAACTGAACCGTTACTGACATATCTCGAGCAAAATTTTAGCGAGATTTCTTTTTGAATCTAGCAATGCAACGCTGCAGCTACTGAAACCCAATAGCACGTGGCAAGGCCCTCCCGATTGTTCAAAAAAGCACGTACAGACGTGAGGCAGCTTTGTTGACATTGGTAAGCATATTTCTCTGTCTTCGGTGTAGCATCTTCTACCTAAGACCGAGTCGTGTACCGTGTGTAGACCGAGAAGATGTACTCTTCATCAGTTGCAGCGCCTCGAAAATCGCATGGAGATGCGCTTTTTTACGTCTTTCCAGATTATAAAATCTGAAGAGCGTCTTTTAGCGATACTAATGAGCGAGTATATAATAGATATATCAATCGGTATGTTTAAAGACGTTGTAGACACGCGCAATTTTGATGGCGGGGGATCTCTACGCCCTGTGAGAGAGAGCGAGCGAGAGAATGCGCGCCGCCGTGAGAGCGAGCGAGAGGGTATGACATCGCTGTTGCTGCTCTGTAGCACGGGATCTCTACGCCCTGTGAGAGAGAGTGAGCGAGAGAATGCGCGCTGCCGTGAGAGCGAGCGAGAGGGTATCAAGTATCGCTGCTCCAGCTCTCGAGCGCGGTGGCATAGCATCTCGCGGGAGAGCAAGCGAGAGGGCACGCGACATCGCTGTTGCAGCTCTGGAGCACGGGATCTCTACGCCCTGTGAGAGAGAGTGAGCGAGAGAATGCGCGCTGCCGTGAGAGCGAGCGTGAGGGTATCAATTATCGCTGCTCCAGCTCTCGAGCGCGGTGGCATAGCATCTCGCGGGAGAGCAAGCGAGAGGGCACGCGACATCGCTGTTGCAGCTCTGGAGCACGGAATCTCTACGTCCTGTGAGAGAGAGTGAGCGAGAGAATGCGCGCTGCTGTGAGAGCGAGCGAGAGGGTATCAAGTATCGCTGCTCCAGCTCTCGAGCGCGGTGGCATAGCATCTCGCGGGAGAGCGAGCGAGATGGTATGCTGCGTCGTAGGAGTGAGAGGGAGCGAGGTGGTACGCTGTACCGTGTGTATGAGAGCAAGCGAGAGGGCACGCGACATCGCTGTTGCAGCTCTGGAGCACGGGATCTCTACGCCCTGTGAGAGAGAGTGAGCGAGAGAATGCGCGCTGCCGTCAGAGCGAGCGAGAGGGTATCAAGTATCGCTGCTCCAGCTCTCGAGTGCAGTGAAGAATGAGATCGAGTGAGATGACGCGGCGCGCTGTAAGAATGAGTGTGAGCGAGAGGGTATACGGAGTCGTTGATCGAGCCGGACCGCGAAAATCGAACAACCATGAAAAATCTAAGTGGTTGAGTCAAAATCTGACAACGGTGAGGGACGCGCTATTAAAGACACCCTGTACAGAGGGAGTACATATAATGCGACTGGTCCAAGGTTACAGTAACGCGGTCCGCCACACCGTTTAATCTCTTGATAAAGAGACTGCAGCCACGTGCATTTTTGATGCCGCTGCGAATACCTCACGCCTTCGCGAGGTATAGCGTCTCGCGAAAGAGTATATACCGGCGTGAGAGCGCGCGAGTGGCCATGTGCTAGCATGAAAGCAAGCAAGAAAATATATGCCGCCGAGAGAGCGAGCGAGAGGGCATACGTTAGCGCGAGAGCTTGCGAGAGAGCATATGTCACCGATGCTGCAGCCACGTGCAGTTTTGATGACGGTGCGAATACCTCACGCCCTCGCGAGGCATCGCATCTCGCGAGATAGCAGGTCGAGCTCGCTCTTATCATGCAGCTGCAATATCAATGTCTTCTTCTGCTCCTGTCCATCACCCCCCCGCCTAGAATGCTATGGTCATCATAAAAACATATTCGCATAAACGTCTTAGACTCTTTTAACAGCAGTCTTCGATCGAAACGCGCGCGAGTAGCTTGCCCCTCGTAAAATCATCATCATCATCATCATGTATCCTCGTTACCGCGAGTTTGACTTTCTCCGATTCGCTTTCACATGCCGCGTCGTGCGTTTGCTAAGCACGACGGGTGTGTACATAACGACACATGATTTGGATGTGACCTACGACCACATCATCGAAATGATGTACGCGGAGTTCGTGGTGCAGGGGTCGGGTCGCCCTATACAGCTTGAAGAGGCTGCTACGCCGGGCTTGAGTTGTGTGGCGATGGGGCCGCGTGGTACAGGGATTGCGCGTCGGGGGGAAATTGTATACGTGGATAGTTACGGATGCGCCGAGGTCTACTTAGTCGACCTCGGCGACAGCGAGTTCTACGATTTGGACTCGCTGTATTATACAACGCTGGTGCTAGCAGCCATCCCGGCCCTTCTTATCGGATGTACACTCTACGGTCTCGAATATCTCGAGACCGTCGGTTACGTAGCCGATGAGCTCGCTCGTTTCTGCGAGGAACCTCTCACGGCCGTCCCCAGGAGCCCCGGGGCTCACCACCCTCTGAGCATGCAGCTGTTCACCGAGGACGGCCGGGATCTCGGGAGTGTACTTGTGAACGAAATTCTAGACCCCGACGATTACCGCGGGTTTGACGAAGGGCGTGAGGATGACGGGTTCGGCGACACACCGGCCGAGGAATAACCCGTGTGTGCGTGTGTGTGCGTGTGTGTGTGTGTGTGTGTGTGTGTGTGTGTGTGTGTGTGTGTGTGCGTGCGTGCGTGCGTGCGTGCGTGCGTGCGTGCGTGCGTACGTGCGTGCGTGCTTGCGTGCGTGCGTGCGTGCGTGCGTGCGTGTGTGTGTGTGTGTGTGTGTGTGTGTGTGTGTGTGGGCGCGTAAAAACAATACCGGTGTGCGGGGTGAATGTTGTTTCTGAATGATTTCGTTTTGGTTTTATTGTGCTGTGACCCCCTCCCGGTGTAGAAATTCCTTGCGAAAATAGTCGGTTTTTTAATAACAAATGGATTTTCTCGAAAACTATCAATCCGATCGAGCTCAAATTTTGCACACTTATTGAGTGCACCGCGGGCCATATATTCTGAGATTTTGAAGGCTCAACATCAATTTTTGAACTAATAATTTGTTATAATAGAAATGGCCATTTTAGCTGGTTTTTAATTTTTTGCGAGCGCACTGATGAACCGATTTTAATTTGCGACCCGCCAAATTGTTCGTTTTTCTAATATCTACAATTAGTTATTCGACTTTTTTTTTCTCCGATGGATAGTTTCCGCGCTATCTCGCAAAAACCTGGTTTTGCCAACTTTGACCGCGTGGCAAAAAAAAGCCTCCCAAAATCTGTGGTTGGAAACTATTAGGCCTTTATCAGGGACTTGAGCCCTACACGAATCCGTCGGTTAGAATCGGTCTGGCTCTGTGTCACGTAAAAATACCCGGTTCCTGGACTACTAGTGCATGCTCTCTTGCTCGCTCTCGCGGCAGCATATACTATCTCGCGAGATCGCGAGATGCGGTGCTGCACACGGGTGCGAGGTACTCGCAGCGTCATCAAATTGCGCGTGGCCGCAGCATCGATGACGTGTACCCTCTCGCTTACTCTTGTGCTAAGATATGGTCTCTCGCTCGTTCTCGCGCCAGCATATAGTCTCTCGCGAGACGCGATGCCTCGCGAGGGCGTAAGGTATCCGCAGCGTCATCAAAAATGCACGTGGCTGCAGTCTCTTTATCAAGAGATTAAACGATGTGGCGGACGGTGTCGCCGTAACCTTGGACTAGCCGCGTTATATGTACAGCTCGATTCTCGCAACCAATTAGATTTTCGATGGTTGTTGGATTTGCGCGGCTCGCCTCGATTCGCGCAACCAGTGAGATTTTCGATGGTTGTTGGATTTGCGTGGCTCGCCTCGATTCTCGCAACCAGTTAGATTTTCGATGGTTGTTGGATTTTTGCGGCTCGCCTCGATTGTCGCAACCAGTTAGATTTTCGACGGAGGATTTTGTCTGCCTTGCTCGCAGGACATTGTGCCGCGCGAGAGCACGAGGTATTCGAAACATCGCCAAAACGGCGCGTGACCGCAGCCTCGATAGCCTCTGCTCTCTCACGAGACGCGATGGCTCGCGAGGGCGTGAGGTATTCGCAGTGTCATCAAAATTGCACGTGGCTGCAGCATCTGTGACATATACTCTCTCGCTTGCTCTCGCGTGAACACAAAGGAAACACAGTTGAGCAGATTTATTGAAGCTATATAGCCCTCTCACTCTTGTGAAGTCATAAACGGACATGCTGGGAGGGGGGTTTGATGTATTTATAGGTGATTCGTGCCGGTTCTAACTAAGTTGAGACAATGGAACCCGCGACGGTAAGAGGTTTTTTTATTCGCCTGAACATTCGAATTGAATATTTTTATCTAGCGTATTGTGTGAATACACGTTTTTGTCTGGATATATTTCCAGGAGACAGATCACGATGACGACACAGAGCATTACAGCATACATTCGGAAAGCAGCGACGAAGCAAGTACAGGGGAACCTGCGGCTAACGAAATAACGTTGGACAGCGTACCGATAGAACAACCGGACGATAGCTCTGTCGCAATGATGTTTGCACGAGTCGACAAGATCATTGACTCCGAGAGTGAACCGTCGAGTGAGACCATCAACAATCTTGTTGGAAAGATGTGGCCGTGTGAATCCCCCGAGCTTAACAGTATAAAGACGCTGTTAACGAGGTATACTTATAAAAAAAATAAGCTCCGGCGTATGGAGAAAGTCATTTATTACATGAAGGATGAGTCGAGGCTACTTACGAGCCAGCTTCATTACGAAAACCAATTTATCAGCAGGAAAATTGAACGGTTGATGTTTGCAAATGTGGATCCGTTGCGTTTGATGTATACCAAACATAAAACTTGCAATTTTTGTAAAAAAGAAAAATCGGGTAAAAAGTTTCGTATGTATGATCAATGTGTTCATTCTCATTGTAACGACTGTGTTGAACGAAGTTATCGAGCTTCTAGAAAAACCGCGTGTCCCGAGTGTAGGACTTGTTGGTCAAAACTGCTGCGTGTAGTCAGACAAGGCTCAAATTATCGAATAAACGTATGTTCAGTCTGACCGTATGAAAATAATGTGAGTTTGCTGCAGCATACGACACACTCTTGTGGTACATTCATGATCGAAATTTTGCAACCGTTTTCATCTTCTATTACAGCGTGTTTCTTTCCTTCATGGTATTTACAATCCGGGTAATAAATTCTGCGACCGGTGCCGGTAAAAACTTTTTCGAAAAAGGTTTACGTGAATTCGTTGGTTTCCGCTGTGGTAGACTCGTAATTCGTACTGGCTTCCGAAAGCTCCGGCGGATTGGAAATGATGTATCACGCGAGAATTCCAATGTAAGACTATGTAATGTAAGACTATCAATAAAATCAAAACACCATATTCAATTCCATATTTTATTTATAATTTTACAAGAATGCACCTAGGCTTAATCGACGTGCAAACGTTTCGACGAAAGTTCTATTTCGCTGCTGTTTTTTCGCTTATGCTTGAGCGACGCTTCATAAAAATGGGCCTCTAGTTTATCGAAGTATTTGGAACCTGGTTTATAATAATTCTGAAGCCACCAGCGCTGTATTTTTATCGCAGCTGGTGTTAATGTCTCGAGGAAAAACATCAATTTATCGACGATCATTGGATTTTCTAAGATCACCGGATGATAGTCTTTATAATTCTTTATGTCCTCGGCCCGAATATCGTCTGAGCGCGATGTTTGAAATTTCGAAGTTGGCAGTTTGTCCGCATGATAAATCAATGTACTCGTCGAAGCATCCAAGTCACATTTTGTATCTTTGTATGTGTGAAACCCCGCATAAATTCCTTTGGCCCAAGATGTGTGTATCCTCGTGCCGTTGAGTATATCTTGCTTTTGCAAAATTTCTATCATGCTGCATGGGCCAATACGCGGTAAGTCCAGATGAAAAGTATCGATCTCGTTCTCCGTCATTACGCCGTTATCAATGAGAATCTTGGTAACATCGCGCCAGCCATAATGAGGGTTGATCGCAGCACCAATACGATACGTCTTCGGGGATGCCTGGTTATGCGTAACATACCTCTCGAGAAATTCATACGTGACTCCAGGATTACGAACGAAATCTGCATACCACAAGGTATTATTCGTTAGAGCTCGTGTATCGTTATCACGAGCGAGAATGTTTTCAAAGTGTTTGATATTGATAAATGTACCATTTATCAAAGACTTATGCCACGGGCAAAGCAGGTGCTGGAATATCGAAACTTGTTGTGAATCCTTCGATAGGCCGTACAACGACAAATCATTTTCGGAAAGATTGGGGTTTCCGGCGATGTGACCCAATCGAAGCGTTTTTTCTTCAGATTTTGTATTGTATCCGGAGTATCTTGCCTCGTATATCTCGTACAGATCATCGCCGTTGTCGTCGCCGTCGTCGTCATTGCAGAAATCGTTAGAATCATTAGGAAGATATTTTGCCATAGCCAGTACAAGATGTTTGCCATAGATCTCGTTCAACAACTCTGAATCGAACCTAATGTAGCGCTGCCATATTTCGTACGAATCATGATAAAGATCCCATTTCAGCGGATAGTCGATTGAATCCTTCGACGATACAGGAATCGGTAACTGAACACTTTTACTCCACGTGCTTGGATATTGATCGCAAGAACGAAGAACGATCAACGACATGATGTAATACACTGTCAATGTCTATTCTTTGTTGTATAAAATTATGAACCTGATCAAGCACCCCCCCCCCCCCCCGGCGTTCTGATATCCCATGAATTTTTGCTTCGAACGCTGCAATGTCGTACGAAAAGATGTCTAAGCCGCGTCGATCACTGCTGCGGTGACTTAAGAACATGCAGTGTCTGATCATTGGAGAAATGTTTTAAACCCCCTGCTTGGTAGATTCATATCCCTGCTCCGAATGCAGAAAACGGCTGACAACAATCCTTTGATACAGCATCTCCCGCTATTGTCACAGGGTGTCACGGTGGCAGAGGTATCGCTTTTCCATGGCCCTGAGCACCTCTAGCACAAGTCAGCGTTGGTGACATCAGCGCTAATAAACTCTCTCACGCTCTCGTGACATCATATACCGTTTCGCTCGCAAAAGTCAGAACCTATACATATACGCCTAGAGTTTTGAACAAGAACAAATATACCAGCGCACTGATTCAGCATTTATTGAAATACCCCTCTTTCACACAATACATGATAGACGTAATACCAGCTTTTCAAAGCTTTTACATTCTTCATTGCACAATTATACTTCACTTCGCTGGTATGGTGAGGGCAACTCGATGGTGTTTTCAGCAAATCTCTCCACTCCGGGCAGTCAAGGGTCTCCAGGTCAGAAATCTCCGTTGACAGATCCATAAAGCTTGCTAACCACAAAGACTCTTCACAACCTTTTACGTGGATTGCCCGAGCTTGCTGTAAAATTGTTTGAATCAACGGTTTCGCAGCGTCATACGGTATTGCACCATAATCCCAGGATATACCATGAAAATTGCGTTCCAACCACTTGTTTGTTGACTGATGTTTGGGGGGTAAACAATCCCACGCGTACGGTGATTCAAAGAAGAGCGTTAAAGGTTCGACATTTTTCTTATCTGCCCGTATAATTGAAATTTCTTTGAGAATGAATTGGTTGTTGGGATCCTTGAAGCCCTGTAGATCGACGATAAACTCCATCCCGACTGGTGGCCAACTCCATTGATTCCTCCGATTTTATACCGATTTTTTCACTCCACCGCTTACTGGATTTTATAGTCTAAAATACGATCCTGTAGAAATAACCCGTGTGCATAGGTTTGCGCTGCTATATTTGTTCTCGATTGAAACCCTCGAGGCGCATCGATGTGTTCTGACTTTAGCGACCGAAAGGGCTTATGATATCATGAGAGCGAGCGAGAGTGTATTATCGCTGATCTCACTCCCTACATATCGTCATTTTATAAATGCTGACTTGTGTTAGAGCCGCCCAGGGTCATGATAAACCGATACCTCTGCCACCGTGACACCCTGTGATAATAGTGGGAGATGCTACAGCAAAAGATTGTTGTCAGCTTTTTCTGCATTCGGAGCAGGGATTCGAATCTACCAAGCAGAGGGTTTGAAACATCTGAACTCTCTGATGATCAAACACTGTTCTTAAGTCACCGCAGTAGTGATCAACGAGAATTAAAAGTACACTTAAACATCTTTTTGTACGACATTGCAGCGTTCAAAGCAAAAATACAGGGAATATCCGAACGCCGGGGGGGATTCATCAAGTTCATCATTTCATACTACAAAAATAGATATTGACAGTGTATTACATTATGTCGTTGATCGTTCTTCGTTCTTGCGATCAATATCCAAGCACGTGGAGTAAAAGTGTTCAGTTACCGATTCGTGTATCGTCGAAGGATTCAATCGACTATCCGCTAAAATGGGGTCTTTATCATGATTCGTACCAAATATGGCAGCGCTACATTAGGTTCGATTCGGAGTTGTTGAACGAGATCTATGGCAAACATCTTGTACTAGTTATGGCAAAATATCTTCCAAGTGATTCTAACGATTTCTGCAGTGATCAAGGGAATGTCGACGACGACAAAGCTAAAGAGAAAACGATTCAACTGAGTCACATCGCCAGAAATCCCAATCTTTGAGAAGAGAATTTGTCGCTGTACGAGCCATCGACGGATTCAGAACAACTTTTGATGTTCCGGCGCATGCTTCGCCAGATGCATAAGTCTTTGATAAATGTAAAATTTATCAATATCAAACATTTCCGAAAGATTCTCGCTCATAAAAACAGTACACGAGCTCTGATGGATGCAGATTTCCTCCGTAATCCTGGAGTCACGTATGAATTTCTCGAGAGGTATGTTACGCATAACGAAGCAACTACGATGAGGTCCCGTATTGGTACAGCGATCAACCCTCATTATGGCTGGCGCGATGTCACCAAGATTCTCATTGATAACGGCGTAATGACGGAGATCGAGACCAATGCTTTTCATCTGAGCCTGAAATCGGGTATTGCCTCGAGCCACATGTCGGAAATTTTGCAAAAGCAAGATATACCCAACGACACGAGGATACACACACGAGGATACACACACGAGGATGGGCCAAAGGAATTTATGAGGGGTTTCACACATACAAAGATACAAATTGGGGGTTGGATGATTCGGAGAGTACATTGATTTATCACGCAGATAAACTGCCAACCTCAAAATTCCAAGCATCGCGCTCGGACGCCATCAGGGCCGAGGACATGAAGAATTATAAAGACTATGATCCGTTGATCTTGGAAAACCCGATGATCGTCGACAAATTGATGTTTTTCCTCGAAACATTAACACCAGCTGCGATAAAAATACAGCGCTGGTGGCTTCAGAATTATTACAAACCAGGTTCCAAATACTTCGATAAACTAGAGACTCATTTTTATGAAGCGTCGCTCAAGCATAAGCGAAAAAACAGCAGCGAAATAGAACTTTCGTCGAAACATTTGCACGTCGATTGAGTCTAAGTGGATTTCTGTGTTATTGAAAATAAAATATGGAATTGTATATGGTGTTTTGATTTTATTGATCATAGTTCCACATTAGAATTCTCGCGTCATTCTGCGGTGATACGTCCTTTCCGGCTGCTGGGAAGTAGGAAAACCGCTACGAATTACGAATCTACCACAATGTAAATCAATGAATTCACTGAAATCTTTTTCCAAAACAGTTTTTACCGGCAGGGGTCGGAGTATTTCTTAAACGGTTGGTGATTGTCGGAGTATTTCTTAAACGGATGGTGATTGTTTAATTTCAAAAACTATGAAAAATCTCGTGCCGGTTTTTTTCGATTCTGAGGGAAGGTCCCGATTGGATATTGCATGAGAATCATGAGTTCTGCTCAAGAGAAAAAGAATTGCGTTGCGTTCGAACGATGCAGACTTCAGCAACGTAGCGAGAGGGGTTTACTGTATCGTTGTTACGACTCTCAGCCGATGCACGTGGTCACGAGAGTGAACGAGAGCAACGCTGAAATCTGCAACGCTGATGCGCAACGAAAAGAAAAAAAGTTTCTCTTTCAATTGTTTGTTTGATTCCAAAAAACATGGCAAATCTCGTGTCGATTTCTTTTCTCGATAGTAAAAAAGAAGATCGTTCGGTTGTCCCACTTAAATATTGAACGAGAATCACAAGTTGTGCTTAAAGAGAGAAAAAATTTCGCTGCATTCGAGCGATGCAGATTTCAGCAACGAAACGGGTGGGGTAAGAGCGACGCTGAAGCGTGCAGCGTTGACATGCAGCGAAAAAACGTTTCTCTAGCAATTCTTATCGTGCCGATTTTTTTCTTGATCCACGAGAATCACGAGGACTGCTCAAAAGAAAAAGAATTTCGTTGCGTTCGAACGATGCAGACTTCAGCAACATAGCGAGAGGGTTTACTGTTTCGATGTCACGACTCTTGAACTCTCAGCCGATGCATGTGGTCACGAGAGTGAACGAGAGCAACGCTGAAATCTGCAACGCTGATGCGCGACGAAAAGAAAAAAGTTTCTCTATCAATTGTTTGTTTGATTCCAAAAACCATGACAAATCTCGTGCCATTTTTTTTCTTGATAATAAAAAGAAGATTGTTCGGTTGCCCCCCGATTAAATATTGAGCGAGAATCACGAGTTCTGCTTAAAAGAGAGAGAGACAGAATTCCGTTACATTCAAGCGATACAGATTTCAGCAACGTAGCGAGAGGGGCGAGAGCGACGCTGAAGTTTGCAGCGTTGACGTGCAACGAAAAAAGAAACGTTTCTCTATCAATTCTTCTCGTGCCGATTTTTCTTCTTGATCCGCGAGAATCACGACCGCTGCTCAAGAGAAAAAGAATTTCGTTGCGTTCAAACGATGCAAACTTCAGCAGCGTAGCGAGAGGGTTTACGATATTTCTGTTAATGCACGCGATCACGAGAGTGAGCGAGAGCGACGCTGAAATTTGCAACGCTGACGCGCAACGAAAAGAATAAAAGTTTCTTTATCAATTGTTCGATTCCAAAAACCATGACAAATCTCGTGCCGATTTTTTCTTGATCCACGAGAATCACGAGTACTGCTAGTTTCTTTATTAATTGTTCAACCCCAAAAACCGTGACAAATTTCGTGCCGATTTTTTTCTTGATCCACGAGAATCATGAGTACTGCTCGAGAGAAAAAGAATTTCGTTGCGTTCGAACGGTGCAAACTTCAGCAACATAGCGAGAGGGTTTACGATATCTCTGTTACGACTCTCGAAGTCTCAGACGATGCACGCGGTCACGAGAGTGAGCGAGAGCGACGCTGAAAGTTGCAACGCTGACGCGCAACGAAAAGAATAAAAGATTCTTTATCAATTGTTCAATTCCAAAAACCATGAAAAAGTGCCCTTTGGAGAAAATTGTGGGACTTTGAAAAAATTCGAGGTTTTCAGGACTTTGAAATTTTTCGAAAAAAAAAATCTCCTCCCACGATAGGCTAGAAACGCGTTTCATCCGATTCTCGATCGAATGAGCTACTCGTGTCGAGGCCGAAAAAAGTGCCCTTTGGAGAAAATCGTGGGACTTTGAAAAAATTCGAGGTTTTCAGGACTTTGAAATTTTTCGAAAAAAAAAATCTCCTCCCACGATAGGCTAGAAACGCGTTTCATCCGATCCTCGATCGAATGAGCTACTCGTGTCGAGGCCGAAAAAAAGTGCCCTTTGGAGAAAATCATGGGACTTTGAAAAAATTCGAGGTTTTCAGGACTTTGAAATTTTTCGAAAAAAAAAATCTCCTCCCACGATAGGCTAGAAACGCGTTTCATCCGATCCTCGATCGAATGAGCTACTCGTGTCGAGGCCGAAAAAAAGTGCCCTTTGGAGAAAATCGTGGGACTTTGAAAAAATTCGAGGTTTTCAGGACTTTGAAATTTTTCGAAAAAAAAAATCTCCTCCCACGATAGGCTAGAAACGCGTTTCATCCGATCCTCGATCGAATGAGCTACTCGTGTCGAGGCCGAAAAAAGTGCCCTTTGGAGAAAATCGTGGGACTTTGAAAAAATTCGAGGTTTTCAGGACTTTGAAATTTTTCGAAAAAAAAAATCTCCTCCCACGATAGGCTAGAAACGCGTTTCATCCGATCCTTGATCGAATGAGCTACTCGTGTCGAGGCCGAAAAAAGTGCCCTTTGGAGAAAATCGTGGGACTGAAAAAATTCGAGGTTTTCAGGACTTTGAAATTTTTCGAAAAAAAAAAATCTCCTCCCACGATAGGCTAGAAACGCGTTTCATCCGATCCTCGATCGAATGAGCTACTCGTGTCGAGGCCGAAAAAAAGTGCCCTTTGGAGAAAATCGTGGGACTTTGAAAAAATTCGAGGTTTCCAGGACTTTGAAATTTTTCGAAAAAAAAAAAATGTCCTCCCACGATAGGCTAGAAACGCGTTTCATCCGATCCTCGATCGAATGAGCTAATCGTTTTGAGGCCGAAAAAAGTGCCCTTTGGAGAAAATCGTGAGACTTTGAAAAAATTCGAGGTTTTCAGGACTTTGAAATTTTTCGAAAAAAAAATGTCCTCCCACGATAGGCTAGAAACGCGTTTCATCCGATCCTCGATCGAATGAGCTACTCGTGTCGAGGCCGAAAAAAAGTGCCCTTTGGAGAAAATCGTGGGACTTTGAAAAAATTCGAGGTTTTCAGGACTTTGAAATTTTTTGAAAAAAAAAATCTCCTCCCACGATAGGCTAGAAACACGTTTCATCCGATCCTCGATCGAATGAGCTACTCGTGTCGAGGCCGAAAAAAAGTGCCCTTTGGAGAAAATCGTGGGACTTTGAAAAAATTCGAGGTTTTCAGGCCTTTGAAATTTTTCGAAAAAAAAAAATCTCCTCCCACGATAGGCTAGAAACACGTTTCATCCGATCCTCGATCGAATGAGCTACTCGTGTCGAGGCCGAAAAAAAGTGCCCTTTGGAGAAAATCGTGGGACTTTGAAAAAATTCGAGGTTTTCAGGCCTTTGAAATTTTTCGAAAAAAAAAATCTCCTCCCACGATAGGCTAGAAACACGTTTCATCCGATCCTCGATCGAATGAGCTAATCGTGTCGAGGCCGAAAAAAGTGCCCTTTGGAGAAAATCGTGGGACTTTGAAAAAATTCGAGGTTTTCAGGACTTTGAAATTTTTCGAAAAAAAAAATCTCCTCCCACGATAGGCTAGAAACGCGTTTCATCCGATCCTCGATCGAATGAGCTACTCGTGTCGAGGCCGAAAAAAAGTGCCCTTTGGAGAAAATCGTGGGACTTTGAAAAAATTCGAGGTTTTCAGGCCTTTGAAATTTTTCGAAAAAAAAAAATCTCCTCCCACGATAGGCTAGAAACACGTTTCATCCGATCCTCGATCGAATGAGCTAATCGTGTCGAGGCCGAAAAAAGTGCCCTTTGGAGAAAATCGTGGGACTTTGAAAAAATTCGAGGTTTTCAGGACTTTGAAATTTTTCGAAAAAAAAATGTCCTCCCACGATAGGCTAGAAACGCGTTTCATCCGATCCTCGATCGAATGAGCTACTCGTGTCGAGGCCGAAAAAAAGTGCCCTTTGGAGAAAATCGTGGGACTTTGAAAAAATTCGAGGTTTTCAGGACTTTGAAATTTTTTGAAAAAAAAAATCTCCTCCCACGATAGGCTAGAAACACGTTTCATCCGATCCTCGATCGAATGAGCTACTCGTGTCGAGGCCGAAAAAAAGTGCCCTTTGGAGAAAATCGTGGGACTTTGAAAAAATTCGAGGTTTTCAGGCCTTTGAAATTTTTCGAAAAAAAAAAATCTCCTCCCACGATAGGCTAGAAACACGTTTCATCCGATCCTCGATCGAATGAGCTACTCGTGTCGAGGCCGAAAAAAAGTGCCCTTTGGAGAAAATCGTGGGACTTTGAAAAAATTCGAGGTTTTCAGGCCTTTGAAATTTTTCGAAAAAAAAAAATCTCCTCCCACGATAGGCTAGAAACACGTTTCATCCGATCCTCGATCGAATGAGCTAATCGTGTCGAGGCCGAAAAAAGTGCCCTTTGGAGAAAATCGTGGGACTTTGAAAAAATTCGAGGTTTTCAGGACTTTGAAATTTTTCGAAAAAAAAAAATCTCCTCCCACGATAGGCTAGAAACGCGTTTCATCCGATCCTCGATCGAATGAGCTACTCGTGTCGAGGCCGAAAAAAAGTGCCCTTTGGAGAAAATCGTGGGACTTTGAAAAAATTCGAGGTTTTCAGGCCTTTGAAATTTTTCGAAAAAAAAAAATCTCCTCCCACGATAGGCTAGAAACACGTTTCATCCGATCCTCGATCGAATGAGCTAATCGTGTCGAGGCCGAAAAAAGTGCCCTTTCGAGAAAATCGTGGGACTTTGAAAAAATTCGAGGTTTTCAGGACTTTGAAATTTTTCGAAAAAAAAAAATCTCCTCCCACGATAGGCTAGAAACGCGTTTCATCCGATCCTCGATCGAATGAGCTACTCGTGTCGAGGCCGAAAAAAAGTGCCCTTTGGAGAAAATCGTGGGACTTTGAAAAAATTCGAGGTTTTCAGGACTTTGAAATTTTTTGAAAAAAAAAATCTCCTCCCACGATAGGCTAGAAACGCGTTTCATCTGATCCTCGATCGAATGAGCTACTCGTGTCGAGGCCGAAAAAAGTGCCCTTTGGAGAAAATCGTGGGACTTTGAAAAAATTCGAGGTTTTCAGGACTTTGAAATTTTTCGAAAAAAAAAAATCTCCTCCCACGATAGGCTAGAAACGCGTTTCATCCGATCCTTGATCGAATGAGCTACTCGTGTCGAGGCCGAAAAAAGTGCCCTTTGGAGAAAATCGTGGGACTGAAAAAATTCGAGGTTTTCAGGACTTTGAAATTTTTTGAAAAAAAAAATCTCCTCCCACGATAGGCTAGAAACGCGTTTCATCCGATCCTCGATCGAATGAGCTACTCGTGTCGAGGCCGAAAAAAAGTGCCCTTTGGAGAAAATCGTGGGACTTTGAAAAAATTCGAGGTTTTCAGGCCTTTGAAATTTTTCGAAAAAAAAAATCTCCTCCCACGATAGGCTAGAAACACGTTTCATCCGATCCTCGATCGAATGAGCTAATCGTGTCGAGGCCGAAAAAAGTGCCCTTTGGAGAAAATCGTGGGACTTTGAAAAAATTCGAGGTTTTCAGGACTTTGAAATTTTTCGAAAAAAAAAATCTCCTCCCACGATAGTCTAGAAACGCGTTTCATCCGATCCTCGATCGAATGAGCTACTCGTGTCGAGGCCGAAAAAAAGTGCCCTTTGGAGAAAATCGTGGGACTTCGAAAAAATTCGAGGTTTTCAGGACTTTGAAATTTTTCGAAAAAAAAATCTCCTCCCACGATAGGCTAGAAACGCGTTTCATCCGATCCTCGATCGAATGAGCTACTCGTGTCAAGGCCGAAAAAGTGCCCTTTGGAGAAAATCGTGGGACTTTGAAAAAATTCGAGGTTTCCAGGACTTTGAAATTTTTCGAAAAAAAAAAAATGTCCTCCCACGATAGGCTAGAAACGCGTTCCATCCGATTCTCGATCGAATTCATCCGATTCTCGATCGGAATACAAAAGATGAGAATGCCCAAAGGGCTGATTGTGGGAATTTTTCAAAATTTCAACCCCTATAAAGGGTAACTTTATACCCGATTTTTTTTCCAAATTTCATATTTCGCCGTTTTCACACCGTTCCTAATATTCTATGCAATAAAAGATATGAGAATCCATTTTTTATTTTTTTTCATTTCGTTGGACTCCAACATTGCGAACTTCAGTGTCATGGATCTCTACACTCTATGAGAGAGAGCGAGTGAGAAAATGCGCGCTGCCGTGAGAGCAAGCGAGAGGATATCAGGCGTCGCTGCTCCAGCTCTCTAGCGCGAGAGCAAGTAAGAGGGCCTATGTCACCGATACCGCAGCCACGTGCAGTTTGGACGACGCTGCGAATACCTCACTGCTGCTCCGTAACGCGTGATCTCTACGCCCTGTGAGAGAGAGCGAGTGAGAGAATGCGCGCTGCCTCCAGAGCGAGCGAGAGGATATCAGGCATCGCTGCTCCAGCTCTCTAGCGCGAGAGCAAGTAAGAGGGCCTATGTCACCGATACCGCAGCCACGTGCAGTTTGGACGACGCTGCGAATACCTCACTGCTGCTCCGTAACGCGTGATCTTTACGCCCTGTGAGAGAGAGCGAGTGAGAGAATGCGCGCTGCCGTGAGAGCGAGCGAGAGGATATCAGGCATCGCTGCTCCAACTCTCGAGCGCGACGGCGTAGCATCTCGCGAGAGAGCGAGCGAGATGGTATGCTGCGTCGTAAAAGTGAGAGGGAGCGAGATGGTATGCTGTACCGCGTGTATGAGAGCAAGCGAGAGGGCACGCGACATCGCTGTTGCAGCTCTGGAGCACGGGATCTCCACGCCCTGTGAGAGAGAGCGAGCGAGAGAATGCGCGCCGCCGTGAGAGCGAGCGAGAGGATGTCAGATATCGCTGCTCCAGCTCTCGAGCACGGTGGCATAACATCTCGTGAGAGAGCGAGCGAGATGGCATGCTGCGTCGTAGGAGTGAGAGGGAGCGAGATGGTACGTTGTACCATAAGCATGAGAGAAAGCGAGAGGGCATATGACGACGCAGTTGCTGCTCTGTAACGCTGGATCTCTGCGCCCTGTGAGAGAGAGCGAGTGAGAGAATGCGCGCTGCCGTGAGAGCGAGCGAGAGGTTGTCATGCTGCTACAGCCTTACACCCGCGTGTGGCATCGCATCTTGCGAAAAAGTATACAACGCCGTGAGGGCGAGCGAGAGGGCATACGGTAGCGCGAGAGCAAGCGAGATAGATAGATAATACGTTTATTATTGTGCTAGGGTAGCAACCCGTAAGTACAAAAGAGAGAGTGGTTTCGTTATTCACAAGATCTTAATGTTAAACTTAATCTAATCTTAAAACTAACTTAAAACTAACTTAAGGCTAGAAGCCGTGGAGCAGAGGGCTTGATTCCGGAGAAAGAATAGATATAAAGAGAAGAAGGTCTGGGAGAAGTGACAAAGAAAGCTATTAACAGAAAAGTAGATAGGCACAATTCTAGACAGTAAAAATGTAAAATAATAAAGTGACGGTAGTATTGTGAAAAAGCGCGAGCGTGCCCCGTAGAGAGAGGTGCTGCTAGGTAGCACGTAGATGGTCAAAAAGCGAGCGATTGAACAGCGCGACGGAGGGCAAGTCCCGCATAGACGGCGGGAGCGAGTTCCACAGTCGGGTGGCAGAGACAACCAATGATTTTTGGTAACCAGTCGTGCGCGCGGGAGGAATAGTGAGATCACTAGACGACGCACGGGTGGCGACCGATGCTCCAGGACGGCGGACAAGTTGCGCCGCAAGAAAGGGAGGGACACGAAGTTTAAGTGTCCTAAATACTAAGGTACCCAGGAAATAATTGCGACGTTGCTCGACCTTGAGCCACTTCAGCCTCTCGAAGAATGGCGTGATGTGCTCGTGTTTACGGACGTTGAAGACGAACCGTACGCACGCGTTGAGGGCACGTTGGAGGCGCGTATTTTCCACCCCAGTAATGTCGAGGAGTAGGAGGGAACAGTAATCGAAGATTGGAAAGATAAGGGCAGCAACGAGTAAGCGGCGGAGGTCCGGAGTGAGTGAGGGCTGGGCCGTTTGCCTTGAGCTGATATAGCGTTTTGAACACTCTTTGGCAGATGGAGGTGACCTGCTCGCGCCAATTAAGCGACGGAGTGATGAACACACCGAGATTTTTCGTGGCGTTGACATAGGCGATGTACTCGTTGCGCACTCTAACTTGAGGGAGGGCGAAATGCTCTATTCTGTTCACGATACGGGCAGACCCGAGTATCATGGCCTGCGTCTTAGCGGGGTTAAGTCGGAGTAAGTTCAAGTCCGCCCAGTCGGAGATGCGACTCACGTCCTCATTGACAAGACCCACACATTCAGCGATGCGCTCAGCAGGGCAATGCGCGAATATCTGCAGGTCGTCAGCGTATTTAACGATGCTGCAGTTCTTTACCACGTCGTTGAGGTCAGCAGCGAAAAGAGAGAAAAGCGCTGGGCCAAGTACCGACCCTTGAGGGACGCCGGACGTGACGGGTAACCAGCTGGAGACGCCCCGAGATGTGCGAACAACTTGACTGCGACCGGTGAGGTACGACCAGAACCACTGCAACGTAGAGCGAGAAAGATTCAGCCGTGCCAATTTCTCAATAAGCTTAGAGTGGTCGACGGTATCGAACGCTTTTGAGAAATCAAATAAGACTAGTATAGTAACTTCTCGACGGTCGATCGCTAGACGAACAGCATCGAGAACTTTTATCAAAGCGGCCTGCGTGGAACCGCCTGCCACAAATCCAAATTGGTGGGGGTCAATAAGGGCCGCGCGCTGCAAATGACGTGTGAGATCTGCAAGTACAATTCTCTCGAGTATTTTCGAGAGTACACAGAGCAAGGAGATCGGTCGGAAGTCTGATGGAGCGGAGGGATTCCGTGTCTTTGGAATAGGAGCGATAAAGGACTTTTTCCACGGAGAAGGGAAGATAGAGAGCATGAGCGAGGAGTTGAAAATATCCAGGATGAGATGGAATAGCGGAGTGGTGCAGTGCTTGAGCAAAAAGCTCGGGAAATTGTCAGGGCCACAGACATGTGACTCAGCTAGGGAGATATGGCGCAAAAGAGTCTCGGAGGTAACGTGGGCGAAGAAAAACTGTGTCTCGTCGAATTCCCGCGTTGTTTGTAGAGCCACAGGTAGGGCAGAGGTTGCAGCATTGTAGACCGAGCCGAAATACGCGTTCAGCTCGTCTGGAGTAAAAGCTATTTCCGCACGCTGTTCGTTGGAGACTATACCTAGTCGCCGGAGTTCCGGCCAGAGATATTTCGGGTCGGTGGAGACAGCGAGACGTTGAGCATAATAGTCCGTTCTAGTGCGAGAGAGAAGAAGCTGCGTGCGTTGCCTCAGGGCCTTATAGTCTGAGTAAATCTGAGCGTTTTTTGTGCGCCGCCATTTTGCTCGAGTACGATTGCGCTGAGATATTAACGCACGAAGTGTCGGGGTCATCCAGGGGGCCGCCGGGCGACGGATGGTGATTGGTCGGAATGGGGCGTGTATGTCTAGAAATTTTTCAAGAGCTGTGTTAAATTCAACAACTTTGTCGTCCGGTTCCGTTGCGCTGATAGCAGAGGACCAATCATGCGAGACTAGGATCTCAGCAAAATTCGGGTCGCGCAGGGCGCTCCAGTTGCGACGAACAGAGTTACGCACGGGAGTCGTTAGTGGCCGAGCGAAGTTGTACATGAAACCTATAAGGTCATGTCCAGCAGCAAACGGTAGCGAGACTTGCTCCAGTTCGGAGACTTTCTCAATAGAGTCAACAATGCCGAGGTCGAGCCAGGTGGAGGAAGTGGCGGTGTGATACGTAGGCTCAAATGGGACAATATCGAGGTTGAAGCAGTTGAAAATTCGACGGAGATAGGTACTGTCGGGGTTTTTTGTGCAGAAGTTGGCGTTCCAGTCGCCCATAATAATCTTAGAGGCGTAATCTTGGGCAGTCGAAGCTAGGAGTGACTCGATACTGTCGGACCAAGCGATCTTGGGCGGTCTATAAACAACCCCAACAAGCGCTTTCCCACGGCTGAGGCCGCTAACCGCAAGAAAAAGATATTCGGGTGCGGGCAAGTAGTTCATAGTAGCCGAAGACGCGACGATGCTAGTGCGAAGTGAGACGTCTGTGTAGATGCACACGCCGCCCCCACCCTTACCAATCCTATCGCAACGTGTAAGGTTGTAACCTGCAATACTTACAAAGTCATCGGAGATGTGGGGTTTTAGCCAGGATTCGGAGATCAGAATAATGTCGTAACGATGCTCAGTGAAGTAATGCGACAGTTCTGCATGGCGAGGTACAATTGATTGGGCGTTAAGATGGCAGATTCGCAGTTTCGGGGTAATGCGGCTGTCGGGCGAGGGCTGAGGGCGTGCAAGAGTGAGTCAGGGGAGAGACTCAAGTTGGTCCGCGTCGGTGATGGAGATAGCCCGAGAATCCGAATCCTTCTTGATGTAAACGAGACCCTCCCGGTTCCAAACGTAGCGATAGTTCTTATCCCTCGCGACAGCTTTTGCACGCATGTAGAGAGAGTAAAGTTCCCCTGGCAGGAACTCGTTGACGTTGATACGTTGTGTCTCAGGGAAATCCGCGTGTACCTGTTTAGCATTAACGAGACCCTTCGAGCGTTCGAGAGAGCATATGGGGCGTTCCACGCCAAAGCGGACGGTTAAAAATTTTTTTTTTTTTATTTCCTTGATTTTCTTTTCTATTTTCTAGTACCTCCAACAGAAGCCATTCTGGTCCGTTCTGAGATTTTTTCGATTACTGTTTCCAAAGACATCAAATTTGAAAGAAAAATCGCTTTTTTTTGGTTTTTCGATCATAACTTTCTTAATAACGGTCCAAATGACCTTTTTTTTATAAATCTTTGTTATTAGATAGCCTTTAAATAAAAAAATACAAAAAAATTCACCAGTGTGTTTTCGATCAAGATTTTTACGTTTCAAATTTTAAATCGTGCTTTGAAAAGTGAGTGTATCTCTCGATTTTTTCGAAAACTTTTGATATTAAACTTATATTCTTTTAACAACTTTTAAGACCAGTCAGGTCGTGGGCCCTTCACAACAACTATTTTATTTCGATTTTTAAA
Source organism: Diadegma fenestrale (assembly GCA_037043255.1). Classification (NCBI taxonomy): domain Eukaryota; kingdom Metazoa; phylum Arthropoda; class Insecta; order Hymenoptera; family Ichneumonidae; genus Diadegma; species Diadegma fenestrale. The sequence goes on from CM073309.1 coordinate 352,384, forward strand.
GAATTTAAAAAAAAAAACAAATTGTCTTGAAATACCGATTTTTGTCAATCTTTTTGTACTTCTTTCAAATTGATTCCAATACTTTATTATTGTTGATAAGTGTTTGAAATCATTAAGCGAACATCAAGTTTTTTTATAAACAATTATGACAACTGTTTTGATTAATTGTCATGTTTCTCTGAAAAATTGTTTAAAAGTTATGTTATTAATGCTATTTTTTATCGCAGAGTTTTTTGTTCATTGAAATAATAGTATCTCTATGGTTCACAAGGTGTCGCACATCTAACTTGGCTTGTCTGGTTTGGTGTCTGCAGCACGTGAGAAAGTCACGTGACTTCCTCACGTGGTGGCGCTTCGGACTGTTTCTCTTTTACGCAGAGTTACGGTTATTTGTATCATAACCTCTACTACATCATCTTTTACGCAGAGTCACGGTTATTTGTATCATAACCTCTACATGATTCACCAATGAAAGTTCAATTCCGTTAGTTTTGTGTATTTTTATTTCGGGCTCAATAATCGATTCTTAAAATGGGGTCTAAATTTCGACTTCATAGATGTTGCAATCCATTAAAATTGGAAAACCACGTTGCACGAAAGGGTTTAAGACTTGCTTCCAGAAGATTTTAAAATTTATGGAATTTGAACCGTTTTGATTATTTGTGCTCATCATGTCGAAAAATAATGGGATCTTTAAAATCATTACCATCTACATCAAACGATGTTAGCAGTGAAAGTGATGTGAATGAGATCGCCTGCGATGGTCAAGAAAATGTTTTTGCTGCTGAGAATGTTGACGTTGACGATGACAATGTTGTAGACGCTGGTTTCAACGTAAGAACCGATAACTGCTCGACATCTCCGGCAATATCCACTCATAATTCGTTTTCTTCAGGTTTGTTTCATTTTCATCATGGTTTTTGATTATCAACCTTAAAAATAGTTGTCATTTTTTCTTTTCGTTTTTCAAGGATCAAAATCGCTATCAGGCGAAGACGTCACTCGCACCTTATCACAGTTGAGCCTCGGTACTCAATTACCTACCATTAATGAAGCTTTGCCTTTATTAAATATAACGCCGTTGAATAAACGTGCGATAGACAATCCATCTTACTTACGTAGCAAATATAATGAAATTTGCTCTACGCTTGCGACATTATTGGGCCTCGATAATGTATCTAACCACTACGAAAATTCATTGAATTACCAGGAGATTATAGAGAATCTTAAAACCACATTCAATGATACGAATACTATTCGAAGTAAAAAATTACAAATTTTGACACTATTGCCTTCTAATTGGAGTATTCAAAGGATTTGCGACGTCATGGGTGCTACAAAACATATGGCAATATTGTCAAAACATTTGAAAGAAAGTAAAGGAACTTTGTCAATGCCGGAACGAAAAAAGGTAAAATTTTTAGTAGTGCACTTTGTCAACGCGATCGCTCATGAGTGTTTTGCTCCCACATTATATATTTTTTCTATTCTTATTGTTGGATAAATCGGATATTTCATTATCATCAACATATCATTAATTAGCTTCATTATTTTATTTGTTCAAGGACGACCCTTATCCAATAAAATTAAATCCAAAGTCATACAATTTTATCAAAGTGATGATGTTAGTGTAAATTTACCCGGCAAGAAGGATTTCGTTTCAGTAAGAAATCACGAAGGTCAAAGAGAGCACGTCCAAAAAAAACTTATTTTATGCAATTTAAAAGAATTGTATAAAATATTCAAGGAACAATGTCCAAACGAACAGATAGGATTTTCCAGCTTCGCATCATTGAGACCGGTACATTGTGTACTCGCCGGGTCAAGTGGCACACATACCATCTGTGTGTGTGCTATTCACCAAAACATAACACTCATGATGTTAGGTAAAAATTTCAAGTTTTATTTTTCAATTATAAGTTCATGACAAACTCCCTCCCCGGAGGAAAAGCCTGGATAAGTACATTTGTTGACGTCTCTTGATTTAATCGTTTTATTTTTTGACAGGTTCTAATTTGGCAGCTCGAACTAGTCATTTGACCGATCCTTTGATGGAATATAGTGATTACTTGAAGTTAATATTGTGTACCAATCCATCATCCGATTGTTACCTATTGAAGTGTGAGAACTGCCCTGGAATCGATGTTCTTCGAAATTTATTGGAAAGCGTGCTCGATGGAGATGAAATGGATGATATCACGTAGAAATATTGGATATCAAACCCTCGCTGTAGCCTTGAAACACTTGTCAAGAGCTCTTCAGAATTCATCGACATATTTTGTGAACACATTGTAAACCTTACACCTCATGATTTTATTGCTAAAGAGCAATCAGCTTTCATGAAACTTACGAAAGAATCGTTGCAGGATAATAAGATCATAGCCATTTGCGATTTTGCTGAAAATTACGCATTTGTAATACAGAATGCGGCACCGTGGTTTCATTGGAATAATAATCAAGCAACGATTTTTCCTGTAGTAGTCTATTTCAAGCAGAACGGTGAACTTGCTCATCGAAGTCTTGTCATCATTTCTGACGGCAATAATCACGACTCTGTTGCTGTACATGTCTACCTCAAGCTTGTTACCGCCTTTATAAAGGGATTGGTTCCCGATGCAGCTAAAGTCTTGTACTTTTCCGATGGTGCTCCGCAGCAATTTAAGAACTTTAAGAACTTTGTTAATATTTATTATCACAAAGAGGACTTCAATTTGGATACTGAGTGGCACTATTTTGCAACAGCACATGGTAAAGGGCCATGCGATGGTATTGGAGGAATGATGAAAAGAATCGCAGCGAGAGCAAGCCTCCAACGGCCAATCGATGAGCAAATAACAACAGCTCAAGAATTGTACGACTGGGCATCGAAACCGAGTAGTCTTCCAAATATTGCTGTCAGATTCTCACCTGAGAAAGATTATTTAGATGCGAAACAACAACTAGATTTGCGATACAATACCGCTAAATCAGTAGCAGGGACCCACAAACTTCACTCAGTCATTCCAAGGAGCAACGGAAATATATCAACAAAGGAGTTTTCTCGTTCGCATAATGATCGTTTATGCAAACTTTTTAAAAGATCACGAAAATAAATGAAAACAGTTGTCATAATTGTTTATAGAAAAACTTAATGTTCGCTTAATGATTTCAAACACTTATCAACAATAATAAAGTATTGGAATCAATTTGAAAGAAGTACAAAAAGATTGACAAAAATCGGTATTTCAAGACAATTTGTTTTTTTTTTTTATTTCTTTAAAAATCGAAATAAAATAGTTGTTGTGAAGGGCCCACGACCTGACTGGTCTTAAAAGTTGTTAAAAGAATATAAGTTTAATATCACAAGTTTTCGAAAAAATCGAGAGATACACTCACTTTTCAAAACACGATTTAAACTTTGAAACGTAAAAATCTTGATCGAAAACACACTGAAGAATTTTTTTGTATTTTTTTATTTAAAGGCTATCTAATAACAAAGATTTATAAAAAAGAAAAAGGTCATTTGGACCGTTATTAAGAAAGTTATGATTGAAAAACCAGAAAAAAACGATTTTTCCTTCAAATTTGATGTCTTTGGAAACAGTAATCGGAAAAATCTCAGAACGGACCAGAATGGCTTCTATTGGGGGTATTAGAAAATAAAAAAGAAAATCAAGGAAATAAAAAAAAAAATTTTAAACCGTCCGATTTGGCGTGGAACGCCCCATATGTCACCGATACTGCAGCCACGTGCAATTTTGATGACGCTGCGAATGCCTCACGCCCTCGCGAGGCATCGCGTCTCGCGGGATAGCAGCTTGAGCTCGCTCTTATCATGCAGCTGCAGTATCGATGTCTTATCCTGCTCCTGTCCATCACCCCGCCGGCTATAATGCTATAGTCATAATAAAAATATACTCGCATAAACGTCTTAGACCCTTTGTGCAATTATTTTGATGATGCTGCGACTACCTCACGCCCTCGCGAGGTATCGCGTCTCGCGGGATAGCAGTTTGAGCTCGCTCTTATCATGCAGCTGCAGTATCGATGTCTTTTTCTGCTCCTGTCAATCGACCCCCTCCGCCTTTCACGCTATGGGCATCGAAAAAAAATATTCGCATGCACGTCTTAGACTCTGTTCATCAGAGCAGTCTTCGATCGAAACGCGCGCGAGCAAGATGTACCCACGTTACCGCGAATTCGAATTTCTCTGGTTCGCGTTCATGTGTCGCATCGTGCGTTTGGTAAGCACGACTAGTGCTTATATAAGAACCGGTAGCATGCTCAGAGCTCTCGAGCACATTACAGAGTTAATGTACCGAGAGTACGTGGCATCCCCGCCGGGCCCCTCTATAGAGGGTGACGAAGCTACGCCGGGGTTGAGCTGTGTGGTGCTGGGACCGGTGGGTACGGGTGCCGTACGGCGGGGGGAGATCGTCGACGTAGACAGCTACGGTTGTGCCGAGGTCTACCTGGTCGACCTAGGAGACAGCGAGTTCTATTCCCTGGACTCGCTGTATCACACCACGCCGGTGCTGTCGACTATTCCCGCCCTGCTCATCGAGTATACCCTCCACGGCCTCGGGTATCTCGCGGACGTCGGATACGTGGCCCATGAACTCGAACGCTTTTGCGGGCAGCGTTTAACGGCCATCCCCATGAGCCCCGTGGAGTGCCACCCTCTGAGCGTATTGCTATTCACCCTGGATGACGAGAATCTCGGGGGTGTACTCGTGAACGAATTCCTCGACCCCGCCGATTATCTCAGTTACGACGAAGGGCGAGAGAATGAAGGGTTCGGCGCCGCCTCGGATGACACCTCGAGCGAGGAATAATCCATGGCGTGTATATGTGTGTGTGTGTATGAGAGGGCTGGCGCAAAAAAAACAATGCCGGTGTGTGCGTGTGTGCGTGTGTGTGTGTGTGTGTGTGTGGGGGGCGCAAAAAAACAATACCTGTGTGTGCGCGGCGTAAAAAACATTGCCGAACATTGCCGCGGCGAAAAAACCACGTGCCCATGGAGAGACACGAGCGTCATCGTCGTTGGTGAGTTAAAATTTTTTTTTTCTTTTTTCCTCCTCCTTTTTCCCTAAAAATTAAAAAAACATATCCAGCTCAATTAAATTTAATTGAGCAAAAAAATTAAAGAACAAGCGTTTTGGGGACACCCCATTACGCTATTTTTGAGACACCCTATAAACTGAAACAAAACGGGGGCACACTATGACGACTCACCACCCATCCCCCCTCCGCACACCCGCTGCCCTCTCGCCCACGACGCCGACCACTCACGACGGCCGACTAGTGGGGGAAAGGAGTGGGGATAGGAGTGGGGATAGGAGTGGGGAGCGCCATAGTGTGCCACCTACTACTATCAACTCCCTTAAATTCATCGTGATAGCAAACTTTTTTGCGATCGAAGAATTACCTTCACCTTTCTTAGGATTGCTGAACAACTTTTTTTCCGATTTTTTAAAACAGGTATTTCTTTACAACACGTGAACAAATTGAGGCTTAAGAAAAGGATCAGATTTTTCGTTCTTACCAAACTTAGAGCAGTTCAAACTACAGCAATCATAAAATTCAATAGAAATAGAATCTCTCTCGATTTATAAATGTATATTTTCTCTAGTTATCGGTAATATTAAGGTACGTTAGAGAAACTATCAAGCTGACCTTTTCCGATAATGATTAAATCAAAGAAAACAGAAAGAAATAAAAAATTAGTACGGCCAATAGGTTTAGTTACAGTGATAATACTTGAAGAGTTGCATTTTGGGATTTTTTTCCGAAATTCCCGTTGCGTCATCCATGACCGGCACCCGCATAATCAACTTGATAGTATTCAGGAGGGTGACAAACCAATGCTATTCCTATACGGTGGAACGTTTCGCCTGACAGTGAGAATGTTTCGTTAGGTTGCCGGCCTATACGCGGCGCCACTAGTCCGCGTGTGCTGCCTTCGCCGCTGCTGCTTGAATTTCGGGTTTTATGAGTTTGTGCCGTTTGTGCTGTCATTGTTGTCAAATTTTGTTTAGGCTCGTTATCTCGTCAGTTTCGTCCACGACTGAGAGAAATTGAATAACGGTGAAATGAAAAAAGTTCAAACAGGTACAAAAACTTGACTGAAATAAAAATATCGGGCATTCTTACTTTGCACGCGCCCGCGCATCCCGCACACAGGAAAAGTGGCGCAGCTGGTTGGTCGATTATCGAACTACTAAACATTAGTCGCCATTCGCATACTGCTCATGGAGCTAGGTGTCACCCCCCTGATAGTATCCTGGATGTTTGTTTTATTAATTGAAATGAATTTGTCGTGACGAGAATGGTGTCGGGGAGGATCGTGTGTTGGGTCGGTCACGCGTAACCGAAATGGACGGGAGAACGAGGAGCGCAGCCATATACCATGCTGTACTACCTCACTGCTGGCGCAGTCGCAGGAGCCAGAAGTCAGTAATTCTCTAGGACCAATATCGAACCAAGTGGTGATACGTATCAGTCCTGTCAGTCACGCTGAAAATTATTTTAAAGCGGAAACGTTATAACTAACCAAAAATCCCCTCCACGGAGAAAAAAGCCTGGACAAGTCAATTTACTCTTGACCCCCGTTTCTATTTGTTTTCACAGAAAAATCTAACCCCTCTAAAAAAAAAATAGTTGCCTTCAATAAAATGAAGAATAGAAGAAAACCCAAGAAAAAAATGTCTCCTAAAAAAATAGAGAAAACCCCAAAAAAAATTCTAGACAATTCAAAAAGATACAATGAATGTGAGAATGGTAAAAAAAAAGTTGATTATTTTCGCTCAACACTAAAAATTCTTAATATCAATAAAAGGACAAGTATTCCATGGATGGCTGAAAATCAATTAACGAAAAAAAAGGGAAAACTTCCAGAAAGACACGTCTCAAAAAAAAGAATCCCCTGAACACAAAATGGCGAATCGATAGAAAAACTTCATACAAAAAATAAAAAACTAAAGTTTGCTATCGCATGTTGTGCATGCATATTCCATATAACCCGAAAACGATAGGGTTCAAAAAAATTTTTCCAGATACAAGAAGTTGCGTATTTTCAAACTAAATCGCCTGGAATTTTTTTAGAATTTCTCTTGGAATTTTTTCTTCTGGACAATTTTTTTTTTTTTTTTTAATTTGACTTTTCGCATGAAAAAAATGCAGTAGAGATGAATGTGCAACATTTTCTTGTGGCTCAGCGCCATGATTTTTATGTCACTGAGCCCTCGCAGCAACAAAATTTCCATTTGCCTCAGCGACAAGATTTTCACGTGGCTCAGCGATAAAATTTTCATGTCGCTCAGCGACAAGAGTTTATTTCCCTGAGAGATATTATCACTGAGCGATTCATCTCCATGTGACTCAGCGACAAGATTTTTATGTCGCTGAGCGTTATTCAGAGCTTTCAGATAACTTGCAGCGACAAGATTTTCATGTGCCTCTACGACAAGATTTTTATGTGGCTCGAAACAGCGACAAGATTTTGATATGGCTGAGAGTTATGATGTAAGTTATGCTGTAAATGAATAAAAAGGTGGGTGCAGGAATGGGTCAAAAGATGTGGAGCATATTCATTCATGAAGCATATTCTCTCGTCATCGGAGCATGTCGGTAATATGCCAGCTGAAAATTCCAATTTGTGAGGTTATGACGAGTCGTCAAAGCTGTTCCACAGCATTCGTTCAGACTCGCTAATGACAAACCTGCAACACATTCTTCTCCCATGATCTTGCATTCTCGGGCAAATAAATGGTTAACCAACGTTCGTTGTACGACAAGGAACAAGTTGTAACAGTTATTTTCTCGAAAATGTCAAAGGCGGTAAAGAAAAACATGAACTTATTTCAGCTATCTCTCTCACACTCGCGTCAACATAGCCCTTTGAAATATCAGCTAACATTTTTCGCTCGCATGTCTTCACTGTTTTTTGGAATCATCGCAGCCTCGACCAATGAGAAATTTCGTTGCCAGGTATTGGCTTAGATGAGCGCACAGACCCCTTTGAATGTGTTGTCGAGCGGCCATATACAGACGCGTCAAATCCTTCGATGTAGCGTAGTTCTGACAAAGTTTGATACAAGACTAAGCCCGTGCAAAGTTTTTTCTTAGCAATTACTTGATCAATCGTACTGATTTTAGGCTCGAGCGAAAGAGCATCGCGTAATTAGTCTCCATGTTCATTTTCAGATCGCTAGACGACTTCTGGGCTTTGCAGTGAGCTGAAATGCCATCGAAATTTTTTTTCCCACCACCGCGAATCGTTTCACTACGAGAAAGTAAAGACTCGGCGAGCGCTCGGGACAAGCAGACGCCGCACCGCTGTTGCAAATGTACGTGTCCCGAGACTCTACCGAGTCTCTTCATTGACAGTACTGTCAGTCAATAACAATGACGGTCAATGTCGGAACACGCTCCAAGTAAAGCTTAAAAAGTCTTTCGTAGAATGTTAGATTATCGCCATTTTCCTTTTTGGTTGCATCGTATGAGAAAACGGAAGTCCTTTTGTCCGTTACCAGCTTTTGCACAGCCCGCGGCTGTAGTATGGCGATAGAAACTGTTCTTCCCACAGTACCTGTACAAATAAATATCAATAAAACTTTTGGAGAATGTGCGAACTGGTCAATATATCTTCAATATACTCAGCGTATTGCATTTCTTCAATATACTCAGCGTGTTCAGGATTCTTCATAGTGCTCGGAGTTCGCGTGAGACGGCAGCACGAACCGGCCGCCGTCTCCCGTGGACTTTGACCACTTTCCCCCGCCCCCTTCGATTCTTCGACATGCTGCTTCCGCAATCTTCTTCGATCATTCTATTCGGCTTCTTCTGTGTAACGAGATCACACGGTTACTTCGCGCTCTTCAAGCCTTCTATTCATTCTAACGTTTTCTATTGTAACGCGACGACACGTTGTCCTCGCGCTATTCAATCTCCTTTCGTTCAAAATTCGTACCGGCGTTCTTCATTCAATTTCTTCCTTCAATTCGATCAAAGAATTGTTCGCGATTTACGCCCGCGATCAGTTCCGCGAACGGGATTTCCTTCAGTCACTTCGTTTTAATTATTACTTCTTTATTCTCGGGAAACTTCGATTCAACGCCACGCGCCCGGCAACTCTCGCTGCTCTCTCTCTGACCGTGAGTACAGTTGGTCGTGTTTTTTGTGTTCCTCTTTTACGAACTATTTCTGCCGCTTTTTGCCTTCGGGCATTTTGGTTGCAGGTTTGTTAGCTTGCTCTCTATTGCCTTTTTCAACTGCATCAGTGAAATTGGCATTTTTTTACTTCCTGCAAGTGGTTTTCCTGGTTTTTGGGAGTGACAGTTTTCTTAACCTCACTTCTTCATCACTTTTCTCGCGCACTTTTTCCGTCAAACCATTGGCTTATTTCGTATGCTCGCGAGTTAGTGGCGACATCTATCGGGACTTCTACCACAACTGTTGGTCTTCTGCGAGGCGCCATCTCTCGTGACTTATTCGCACCACCTCCAAGCCTCCATCTTCTCGATTTTCATCCGAGCCGCCATCTGTCGGGATCTATTGAGAACATTGGTATCACGGGTCCCTCCTGTATATTGCTTCCATCGATTTTTCTGGACTCTAATCTATCGACTGCAAATTTACTCTATCTCGATCTCTCATCTACCATCTATCGGGATCGAACTTTGCATCATTGCTCATTCACTCATCGGGTCTATTATCATCGTTTAAGCCGGACTTCTCGACTTATCGATTGCTGGATTTCTTTTCGGATTTCCACGTCTTTCGTTTGGAAATTTGATCTGCTCGATTGAATTATGAATTGTAGCATCTGCAGCACCGAGATTAAGCGCAAGGAACGCTCAATTTCTTGCAATGGTATTTGCTCGCGAGACTTTCACCATGCCTGCGTTAAATCTGTCTTCAAATATGATCCTCTCGAACATGGTTCAGCTGCTTTTCGGTGTGAACAATGCATGAGACGTCGATCTACCGTTTTGGACCGTTCTCAGGAATCCACGAATGATCTCACGCATACTACTCAGGATCCATTGAATGATCTCACACGCTCCGAAACGTCGATTGAAATCGAAGCTTCGTCTACCCCGTCGTCGAATTTTACAATCGATGATGTGATGCGTCAGCTACAGGCCAATGCTGCTTTATTCGACAGCAAACTGGACAACAAGATCGAGGATTTGAAGATCGAGCTAAATAGGCAACACTCAGTCATGCAGAGTACTGTGGCTGACGTTGTAAAATCGGTCTCATCGATGCGTGATCAATTCTCCAATTTATCCTCGGAGCAACGTCAACTCCGTTCACAGCTTGAGGTTCTTGCTCGTAGTACGGCTGAGGAAATCTCATCACTCAAATCATCTCAGATGGAAGAAATTAATTCCGTCAAGCAAAACCTTGCTCACCTATCCTCCACTATCGGCCCCTCTGGGGTCTTCGCTGCTCCAGCCTCTGCGTCTTCTTTCTCCGAGTCAGCAGGAATTGTTATACGTGGTGTGCCGGCGGAAATTTCGCTTTCGGATTCGGAGATTGTGCGCTCGGTCTTCACCTCGCTTGGTGTTCCCCAACTTCTGGATGATGTCCTGGTATCCCGGTTGATGCGACCAAAATCTTCTCTGTCAATGAACTCAACTACAACAACGGTGGCGACAACTACTACAGCTAAAACTAAAACTTCTCTAGTGTGCAACATGAAATCCGTCATCACTCGCGATTTCGTCCTTCAGAAAGCCTACGCCAGAAAGGTACTGTCCGTTCGGGATGTTTTCTCATTAAACCGGGATGATCGAATTTACTTGAGTGAGCTTCTCCCTTCTAATATTCACAAACTTTTATTGCTGACCAAATCTCGAGCGCGTTCTCTTAAACTGTCCCGTGTGTGGGCTAACCATGGAGTTGTGAATGTTAGAAGAGAGGGCAGTACGGAAATGTTCACTCTTCGTTCAGAGGCCGATCTCGATCAATTTTCTTGACTTCCGCGTCTTATAAGCCAACCCCGCAGCTCTGTGGATTTACAAGCACCCCTGCCGTCATTAAAAGTCGCCTCCTTTAATGCCAACTCATTGCTTGGTCATTTTTCTCTTTTCTGTGCGCATGTTGCTGATAATTTCTATCACATTATTTCTATCACTGAAACTTGGCTACATGAACTCATTCCCGATGATCTAGTCACTTTACCGGATTATTTTCTTGTACGAAATGATCGCATGGGAAAGCGTGGCGGTGGAGTTGCTTGTTATATCCACACCTCACTTCGTTTCAAACTACTGGCAATCTCAGCTCAGGTCTTTTCTAATGCTCCCGAGTATTTAATTGGTGAAATTCGGAACGCGCAAGATCGTACTATCTTATTTGCCACTGTCTACAGGCGTCCAAAAGGAATATTATTAAACGAATTTGCTGAAGTCCTCTCCGTTCTTTCCACCAATTATCAAAATATGATTATCACTGGCGACTTTAATTGTGATTTATTGAAAAATAATTTTGAAGCTCATTCTCTTCGGGATTTTGCGCATTCTCAAGCTCTACATATTGTTGAGGCAGGAGCCACCTTTCATTCAAATTCGTCTCATTCCCTACTCGATTTATACCTGGTTGACTGTCCCTCGAAAATCATTTCATTCTCTAAATCCTCTGCTCCGTTCATTGCTGGTCATGATTTGCTGCAACTTACTTACAATTATCAACCTGATACACGCCCTCCTCCCACCATCGCGCGAAGGGATCTTAAACATTTTGTTGAAGCTGACTTTCAGGCGTTGCTATCATCGTCTTTCTCTCGACTGGATCTTACTTCTATTAGCTCTCTTTCCATTGACCGCTTCGATGCTTTCCTCCATAAGTTTTCCTCGGTCATTAGCAATGTTTTTGATACACATGCCCCCACGATCTTGTGGACAATTAAACGTTCTTCTGCTCCATGGCTAACAGATAACCTTCAAGATAAAATTAAGCATAGAAACCGGCTTTATAACCAGGCTAGGCGTACGGGGGACCTGTTGTCCATGTCTGTGTATCGAAATTTTCGAAATTCTCTCTCGCTGGAGTTACGTGCCGCTAGAGACGACTTTTATTGCAATCGCATCTCGAAAATCTCAGTCCCTTCTAAAATTTGGAAAGAGCTGTCGCATCTCTCGCTCACCAAACCCAGAGGCTCATCTGCTTTCACTTTTTTCTCTCCTGACCAGCTTAACACACACTACGCAGCCATCTCTACCTCAACGGTCCCCTATCCTGACTCCCTGTCGTCGCTCAACCTCCCCCCTTTGCTTTCGACTCAACCTACATTTCACTTCTCTATCATTACCATTGATGCCCTGATTTCAGTGCTTCATAATTCCAACTCTCTGTCACAAGGTCCTGACTCTCTCTCATCTTTTGCTATTCACAAAGCTGGTTCTTGCTTATCTCATCATATACTAAGCATTTTCAACTCTAGTTTACGCCTCTCGTTTTTTCCTAGTCTATGGAAAAAGATTTATATTCGCCCACTGCTCAAGACTGTCCCTCCGACATTTCCGTCCGACACTAGACCGATTGCCAATCTATCAGAACTGTCTAAGGCACTGGAACGCTTGGTCTTCAACCAAATTACTACTTTTCTCTCAGTAAACTCTCTGGCTGATCCGTTTCAGTCTGGTTTTAGACGGGGTTACAGTACGCAAACGGCTTTGCTCAGGCTTAACCACGATATCAGGCAGGCGGTCGACGATTGGAAATTGACGGTGCTTGTGTTGTTTGACTTTAGTAAGGCATTTGATACAGTGCCACATCACCTGCTGTTATATAAGCTACGTCGTTTGGGTTTCTCGGACAGTGCACTCACCTGGTTCTTTTCGTATCTATCAAATCGAACTCAAGCAGTTGTGGATGATAAGGGCCAAGTTTCCCCCTGGCGTGGCACCAATATCGGTGTCCCTCAGGGCTCGGTGCTCGGACCTCTTCTCTTTTCTCTCTTCATCCGTGACATAGGTGACGGCCTTCGTTTTAGCCGTTACCTTATCTACGCGGATGACACACAAATCTATCTATCCTGCTATCCCAGTGATTTGGTGCGTGCTCTGTCTGATCTAGCCCGGGACGTGAATTACATTTCTGACTATGCCTCCAAGAATGGGCTCAAATTAAATCTCGCCAAGTCTAAGGTGATGGTCTTGGGCAGTGGTGCTTACTTGAATCAAATTAATATGTCAACTCTCCCTCGCATCCTGGTAAATGGCACCGAGCTCCCTTATGTGGATCACGTTCGCAATCTGGGAGTTGTGATGCAATCGAACCTCTCATGGCGCCGTCATATCATGCACATTTCGGCAAAGGTCAACTTTACTCTATATCGCCTTAAGTATAATAAGAATCTCTTGTCACAAAACTTGCGCAAAATGCTTATCACTGCTCTAGTGCTTCCCCTCATCGATTATTGCTGTCTCGTTTATAACGATGTAACGCAAGAACAGAACTTGATTCTTGAGCGTCTGGTAAATAAATCGATTCGTTTCATTTTTGGCCTTCGTCGAGATGTGCATATTTCACCTTTTCGCAACAGTCTGTCGTGGCTCACTGTTGCAAATCGCAGGAAACTCTTCATGGGTATTTTCATCTACAAATTACTCCGAAATCAAACACCGGGATACATCTCAGAGCTGTTTAGCCTTGCACCCCCTCCAACCCGTCCTTCCAGGCGTCCCTCACCCTTAACGTTCTTTATCCCGCAGCAACGTACGTCGACGCTCCAGAAGTCTTTTGTCCCTACTGCATCTCATTTCTGGCATTCTTTACCCATTCATATCACCTCCTCAGACTGCCTTCCCTCTTTTAAGAGTAAACTGCATAAGTTCCTACTGGATTCGCAATGTAAATAGGTCCTATAGTTCTTCGATGTGTGTTACTGCAAGTGTTTCCCTCTGCTTTCGGCTGTACTTTATTTTTCTTTATTTTCTCTAATTTTAAGCTTTAGATTAAGCCTAGTTTTTAAGCCTAGTTTTAGTTATAAGTTATAAGTTATTAGCTTTAGTTTTAGTTATAAGTCTCTATCCCATTTTTAGAATTTTGTTTTTTTCTATTGCCATCTCTATTTTAATTCTTCTTTTTCGTACTTTTACTAGCTGTTAAGCTTTAGTTTTAAGTTTCTGTATATTCTGCCACTCCACAAATTGCCTACGAACAGAGTTCAAGGCGCATAATAAAGACAATTCATTCATTCATTCATTCATTGTTCGCGCGGCCACGTTTTCTTTTCGCCCTATCATTGTTAAATTCTTCGCCTTTACTTTATGTTTAACCGAGTTACCAAAGAAAATAAACAAGTTTAATTTCGTTATTTTAAATTCAGTGTAATCTTCGCTTTATTTCATTCAGCCCTTTCATTCAGCCAAATCCCTCAATCTTTCCCTCACGATCACTCAAAACCACGTTTCTCGGCCACTTCCAAACACAGCGTATTGAATTTCTTCAATATACTCAACGTATTGAATTCTATTATTGCATGCATTCAACTTTTTACTATCGTTCAATCGTTCTGATTATTTCCATATCACATCTGTTCAATATAAATAGTTTTTTTTTGAGTCGGGGAGAAGTAATTTCGGCTTGTTTCGGTTAAAAAAAACAATAAAAAAGCGAACCTTCTATTTTCTCTACTCACCATTTTCCAATTGTCATGTTTGCAGATGACATTACGATAAAAATTAGCATACTCACAGCTAAATTCAGAGAGAATGGACTGACTTTTGCTAGAATTCGACCTCCTCAATATGTCACATTTTTATTCCGAACGTGATATTTGTCAAAATGCCTTTCGCGAATAAATTGCGACACCGAACATTTTTCGGTTTCGCTTTGCGTCCTATGTCGCATTATGAAAAGATAACATCCTAGGCAAAAATCCCCTCCCGGGGAAAAAAGCTTGGACAAGTACATTTGTTGGTGATCCCCATTTCCATTTGTTTTCACAGAAAAATCTAATCCCCCCTTGAAAAAAATTGGAAACACCAACAAAATAAAGAATTTAAGAAAACTAAAAAAAAAAAAATTCAAGAAGATTGGGAAAAATGCAAGAAATGCGAGAATGGTAGAAAAAAATTAATGGTATTCGGTCAGCATAAAAAATTCTGATATCTATAAAAGAACAAGTATTCCCTGTCTGAAAATCATGTTGATGTTCGAAAATCAATCAACGAGAAAAAAGAAAATCTTCCAAAAAGACACGTCTCAAAAAAAGGAACCCCTAAATACAAAATGGCGGATCGACAGAAAAAATTTCGGGCCGGCCAAGTACTCTATGCGCATACGCTCAACATATGATGGCAAACTTTAGTTTTGTATTTTAAAAAATACAAAACTAAAGTTTGCCATCATATGTTGAGCGTATGCGCACAGAGTACTTGGCCGGCCCGAAATTTTTTGTATTAGCTTCCGCTACTTATAGATAAGTAGAACAACTCGGTTGTATTCATGAGAAAAATAATAAGCGTTACACAGATGTCACTGAACGTTATACATTCAAATGAATTAGTACAAATTCAAAGTTTTCTCTCAATTTGATGTACAATTAATTAAATAAATCATTTGCGCAATATCTTACAAAAGTATACGTAGAAAAATAACAACTGATCACTAATCAAGGTGGAGCTGAATATTATAGGGGAACATGGGGCAAAACCGACACTTAAGGAACTAATAAGAATTTATCGTTAAGCACACGGTCTTTTAACTTTATTTGAATCCCAAAATTGATCCCCGTTGCTGGAATTTCGAATTTCCAAAAAAAAAATTTCGGGGCAAAACGGACACAGCCTATGCGAGTCAAAAAAAATTATAATTCGACATTTTCCGCAATACAACCATTGCAAGCGACTGCTTGCAGATGGAATGCGAGCTCTGTTATGCGGGAAAGAAAATACAACTCCCTTGAGCCCATTTATTGAATGTTCCGGAGGAAAAAATGGAGTCAAGACGCAGATTGCTTCTAAACCCATTTTTTGGTGACATGCAAAAAATTCACTTTGAGTTCACTGTGGCAGCATATAAATGGTGTTTGAACTATCTGTAGGTGGTGGAACAAATTCCCGTTCCATGTATCCCAGATTTCGTGAAAAAAAATTTGTGGGGCAAAACGGACTCAGCGTCTGAGAGGCACAAAAAATCCGAAAATTTAATTTTTCGGCGATATAAACATTGGAAGCGATTGCTTCCAAACGGAATGCGAGCTCCGCCATGTGAGATAACCGATAGGACCTCTTTGGGCCCATTAATTGGATGTACGAGAGGAAAAAATTGGTTCAAGTCGACAATTTTTGCATTTTTTTTTATGACCTGCAATAAGTGAACTTTGAGTTCACTGCGCCAACTTATGAATCATGTTTCGGCTACCTGCAGGTTCTAAAACAGATTCCCGTTCCCTGTATCTCGGATTTTGTCAACTTTTACCGAAAATATGGATTTTCCAAAATTAGGGCCTTTTAAAATCTACGGTTACCGAAGTAGAAAAAAAAATGAGGTTATCGTTCTTAGGGTTAGAAAGCGACAAAGCACCTTGGTTAGGAATGATCACCCAAACAAACCCAAAAATTTATCAACAACCATTCAAGAAACCGTATCCTCCAAATTCGCATTTTCCCATCCAAATTCTGCTCATTTTGTGGTTTGAAGAAAAGAAAATGTCTTTCCCAGCCCAGGTTTCACGAATCCAAGCTCCCTGTAAGTTCTAAAACATAATTTGGACCCGAAAAAAAATAAATAAATGCAATATCCATTTTTCATGTTATACTTTGCCCCACACGTTTATTTCGACTTAAAGTTCTCCGATTGGGCTTTTTTAGAGTGAAAATATAATTTTGAGCCCCCCAAAAAATTAATGGATTTCGAAAACTATTCGCTCCGAACCGTGTCGGTTTTGCCCCGGATTTTACGATCACGTAATATCATATCACATCATAGGGGAACATGGGGCAAAACCGACACGGTGTCGGTTTTGCCCCATGTTCCCCTATCAAATGAATCATAATGCGTCGATAAAAAATGCACTTCTAGCAATTTTTTGTATTACTAGCTTGAAATATAAATCGTTTTAGGAGAGAACCTTGATTGACTCGAGATTTTCGCCAAGCTTTCGCGTGTCTTTTCTAAGAAGATTTCTGAAACCAAATAATTACGTTATGCCAAGATTAACCAAGCTGAGCACTTTAATCCAAAATTTCGGGCCGGCCAAGTACTCTGTGCGCATACGCTCAACATATGATGGCAAACTTTAGTTTTGTTTTTTTTTATGAAGTTTTCCTGTCGATCCGCCATTTTGTATTCAGGGGTTCCTTTTTTTAAGACGTGTCTTTTTGGAAGATTTTCTTTTTTTTCGTTGATTGATTTTCGAACATCAACATGATTTTCAGACAAGGAATATTTGTCCTTTTATAGATATCAGAATTTTTTATGCTGACCGAATACCATTAATTTTTTTCTACCATTCTCGCATTTCTTGCATTTTTCTCAATCTTCTTGAATTTTTTTTTTTTTGGGTTTTCTTAAATTCTTTATTTTGTTGGTGTTTCCAATTTTTTTTCAAGGGGGGATTAGATTTTTCTGTGAAAACAAATGGAAATGGGGATCACCAACAAATGTACTTGTCCAAGCTTTTTTCCCCGGGAGGGGATTTTTGGTTAGGATATCACTTATTTTTTCTGATTGAAAGTCTCCAATTTTTTCAGTCCGGTGGGAATAATTTGTTGATTTTCCCCTAGAAGTGTACTCTGTGGAGCTCATTTGAAGCCAAGAATCATGTCTTTATCTCAATTTTTCACCGATACATGATTTTGGCCCATTTCCATGATTTTTGCTCGAAAATGACGATTTTTCATAAATTCTCAAACGAAAATCGCTCTTCTCCGAGCAACGACGGTAAAATCATGTTTTTCTCTACATGGTTTGTCAAGCTGGAAGGAAACGTCAACGCACGCCATAATCTTAATTTTTCTTGGGAATTGTATTTTTGCATTTTCACTATCAGCTTAGAAAACAACATTTTTACATGACTTGGGAGCGAAGATTTTATTTAGATGGGTTTATGGGAATAAATTGCTGATTGTTCCCCTAAAAATATACTCTGTGGAGCTCAATTGAAGCCCAGAATCATATCTATATCTCGATTTCCCACCGAGATATGAATTTTTGCCCATTACCACGATTTTTGCTTGAAAATGACGATTTTTCATCAATTTTCAAACGAAAATCGCTCTTCTTCCAGTGAAAATAGTATAAATTTTGATTTTTTTTCAAGCCACATAATTTGTTGAGCTGAAAGGAAACGTGGACGCGTGCCATAATCTTGAATTTGCTCGAGAATGGTATTTCTGCCTTTTCACCATCAGCTTACAAAAAAACGACACTTTGACATCACTTAGGAGCGAAGAATTTATTTGTTTGGCTTCATGAACATAAAATGCTAATTTTTTCCCTAAAAGTATACTCTGTGGACCTCAATTCAAGCCCAGAATTATGTCTCTATCTCGATTTTTCATCGAGATATGATTTTTTGCCCATTACCATGATTTTTGCTTGAAAAGGACGATTTTTCGACGATTTTCAAACGAAAATCGCGCTTCTCCGAGTAAAAATCGTATAAATTATGATTTTTTTTCTAGCCATTCGATTGGATACGCTGAAACAAAGAGGAAACACGTGTCAAAGTCTCAATTCATCGCGATAATTTAATTTTCGACTTTTGCCCACGAGTTGGAAAAATCAATATTTGAACATGAAGTTGTAGCGAAGAATTTTTCTTCTTGGCTCCATGAGAATAGAATGCTGATTTTTTCTCTGTAACTAGACCCTGTGGAGCTTAATTCAAGCCCCGAATTATGTCTCTATCTCAATTTTTCATCGAGAAATGATTTTTTGCCCATTACCATGATTTTTGCTTGAAAATGACGATTTTTCGACAGTTTTCAAACGAAAATCGCTCTTCTCCGAGCCAAAATCGGAAAATTATGATTTTTTTTCCAGCCACTCGGTTCGATAAGCTGAAACAAAGAGGGAACACGTGCCAAAGTCTCAATTCATCACGAGAATTAAATTTTCGACTTTTGCCCACGAGTTAGAAAAATCAATATTTGAACATGAAGTTGTAGCGAAGAAGTTTTCTTCTCGGTTCCATGAGAATAGAATGCTGATTTTTTCCCAGCAACTAGACTCTGTGGAGCTCAATTCAAGCCCAGAATTATGTCTCTATCTCAATTTTTCATCGAGATATGATTTTTTGCCCATTACCATGATTTTTGCTTGAAAAGGACGTTTTTTCGACAATTTCCAAACGAAAATCGCGCTTCTCCGAGTAAAAATCGTATAATTTATGATTTTTTTTCCAGCCACTCGGTTTGATACGCTGAAACGAAGAGGGAACGCGTGCCAAAGTCTCAATTTATCGCGAAAATTAAATTTTCGACTTTTGACCACGAGTTGGAAAAAATCAATATTTTAGCATGAAGTTGTAGTGAAGAATTTTTTTCTTTGGCTCCATGAGAATTTTGGCAGAAAGGAACAAATGTACAATTTTTTCTTGTGGCCCAGCGACATGATTTTTATGTCACTGAGCCCTCGCAGCGACAAGATTTTTATGTCACTGAGCCTTCGCAGCGACAAGATTTTTATGTCACTGAGCCCTCGCAGCGACAAGATTTTTATGTCACTGAGCCCTCGCAGCAACAAGATTTCGATTTGCCTTAGCGACAAGATTTTCATGTCACTGAGCCCTCGCAGCGACAAGATTTTCATTTGCCTGAGCAAAAAGATTTTCATTTGTCTTAGAGACAAGATTTTTGTTTCGCTGAGAGATATTATTGCTCAGCGATTAATCTTCATGTGGCTCAGCGACAAGATCTTGATGTCACTGAGAGTTATCCGGAGCTATTAGATAACTTGCAGCGACAACATTTTCATGCGCCTCTGCGACAAGATTTTTATGTGGCTCGAATCAGCGACAAGATTTTTTTATATCGCTGAGAATTATTATGTATAAGTCATGCTGTAAATGAATAAAATGGTGGGAGTAGGAAAGGGTCAAAAGATGTGGAGCATATTCATTGATGAAGCATATTCTCTCGTCATCGGAGCATGTCGGTAATATGCCAGCTCAAAATTCCGAATTTGTGAGGTTATGACGATCTGTCAAAGCTGTATCACAGCATTCGTTCAGACTCGGTAACGAAAAACCGGCAACACATTCTTCTCGCATAACCTTGCATCCTCAAAAAAATAAACGATTAGCCAACGTTCTTTGTTTGACAAGGAACAATTGTAACAGTTATTTTCTCGAAAATATCAAGGGCGGAAAAGAAAAATATGAACTTATTTCAGCTATCTCTCTCTCTCACACTCACGTGAAAATGGCCCTTCGAAATATCATCAGCTGACATTTTTCGCTCGCTCGTCTGCACTGTCGTGTGCACACGACGGAACCATTCGAATCATCGCAGCCTCGACCAATCAGGAATTTCGCAGCCCGGGATTGGCTAAGATGAGCGCACAGACCCCTTTGAATGCGTTGTCGGGCGGCCATATACAGACACGCCAAATCCTTCGATGTAGCGTGGTTCTGACGCAGGCTGAGATAGGACTAAGCCCGTGCAAAGTTTTTTCTCAGCAATTACTTAACCTGGGCAAATCTCCTCCACGCAGAAAAAGCCTGGCCAAGTACTTTCGGTGATTCGCACCCGCTCGGTACAGAAGAAAACGTGTGTACCTAGCGGGCAAAATGTCAGTACACAGTAGAGACGTAACGGACGTAACTGAAACCATCGCATTACTCCTAACCACCACGACACTCCTAACCGTCGCGACCAATCAGAAAAAGGCTAGCGCCACGGGCCCTTTCTCTGTGTCGTATACATACACGCACGCACACTTCGATCATCGCATAATTTTACCCGTGCAAAGTTTTTTCTCAGCAATTACAGCATCAATCGGGTTGATTTATGGCTTAAACGAGGGGGGATAACGGAATTAGTCTCTAGTTCGAATTTCAGATCATGAAATAATCCCTGAGCTTTGTATTCTAAGAAAGTGTTTACCCCCACCGGCCGAATCGCTTTTCTCAGAGATAATATACTCAGGTGAGTCTCGCGCCAGCAGACGACGCTGTCGAATGTACTCGGCCCGAGACTCTGCCGAGTCTCTGGATCAGTCGTATCGAATTTGGGCTCTATCGAAATGGTATCGCGTAATTAGTCTCCATGTTAATTTTCAGGTCGCTAGACGACTCCTGGGCTTTACAGTTAGCTGAAATGTCATCGAAATTTTTTTTCCCACCACCGCGAATCGTTTTACTACGAGAAAGTATAGACTCGGCGAGCGCTCGGAACAAGCAGACTACGCACAGCTGTTTTCAAATGTACTTGTCCCGAGACTCTGCCGAGTCTTTTGATGCACTCTCATGTAACGAGCCCCACGAAAATGCATTATGTCTCTTATAATTCAAATACAATCGTGCATACTGTTTACACGATCACAGGTTATGCAACTATAATTTTGCCTGTTTAGAGGTTATTTTTCGCAACAGCAGCACGCAGTCGTGGCCGCCGAAAGCAAAATTGTATAATTAAAATAAGCACCTACACCGCTAAAATTTTTATTTGTTGCAAGACCTTGAGCTGATTCAAGGCTCGATCGAAACTTTCTTTCCTGATAAGACTCTAGGTTACTTGTCAGATCGCTATATTTCTTCTGCGCTCCACAATTGAAGAAAATCATTCCTCTCATCACCGACACTGCTTCATTCGGAGATAATATACTCTAGTGCGTCTTTTGTAAAACGACGACAGAGCTGTCGAAGGTATTTGTCCGGCAAGACTACTGAACCTCTTGATAATTACTGGCTGAATGACGATGGACGATCAGACGTGGAGGGTTGGATATTGATCGCTTGGGCGCCGCACGTTATTACGTTATCCTATATACGAAGGGTATAATTTGATTTAGCTGACGGTGCTTCTGATACATCAGTTAAGTCTGTACGTGTAGACAGTTGCACAGAACGCTTTCAATAGTGAGTTTGATTTTTACATTGATATTAAATGATAATGAAATTCCTGATACAGCAGTGATTTCGGAGAGATTATTTAATTTTTTGTGCTGATCGTATGATTTTCACATTCGTAGCAAAAACAGTGAATCGAGTAGATAACCGTTTTGTGATATATTTTCAGTCAAATAGAATCCCTTTATGAGTTCCAAATTTGGAGTACAGTGTTATGTTGAGATTACTGACCCATCGTGTGATGGCATGGATATCGAATTTTAAGATGAGTCATTAGTATTATCAATAGTAGTTGTTAGTATTTTATCCGCAGTCAATGAATAGTTTGGAGGCCCAGGATGAGACTTGCTCCTGAACGATATGCGAAATTTCAAAAGTGAAAGAAAGAAATTTACGACATGCTTCAGTTTACATGACCACAATATCAAAAACAAAACAGTAAAAAACATGTCCTCCTGACCGTATGCTACTCAAAACATATTCTGCTATTTCAAAAAAGTTACAAATTAAAACGAATCAAATTTCAGGAATGTCGTTCCAAAAATAGCAGTATCCTTGAAATCAACAATGCAGAAAAAGGGAGGAATTGTTTTTGGAATCTGCGCTAACACTGTACATAGAGAAATTGATTACATTTTCTGTTCATGTGTCTGTTCGTTTCTTGGATGATTGTTGCAGTATTTTTGCTGAGTTGTGAGGATCAAAGCAATAATGTTTGTCAAAATTGAATAAAACAGCGAAGGTCAAACCTGAGCTTTCAGAGTGTTTTGGAAACTTGAATTCATGCGCTATCAAAACACGTTCCCATTCTTAGAGAAATTTTTATTTTTCTATTCCGAAAATTCACTCCAAAAAAGCGTGAAAAAAATCCTTTTTACAGGTTTCCAGAAAATCTATTACTAATTCGAAAATGCTCATGTGAAATTTATCTTTTACAGTTCGATGTATCCACAATGACCCATTCAATTTGCAAGTTGATCTGCCGAGCCGTTTTTCCACCCATTGTGATCGAAGTTCGTCAAAGATTTGAAGGAACACATTTTTGGGTCGAAAATGGCACAAACGCTATAAAATTGGCAAAAAACGAATTTCCATCGATTTTCCTTTAAAATTCCTCATAAAATATCGTCCAACTTTGAGAACAAATTTGGAGGATATTTCATAATAACACAAACGCTATAAAAATGGAAAAAAAAGATTTTTCATCGATTTTCCTTTACAATTTCTGATAAAATATCGTCTAAATTTGACAACACATTCCATGAGGAATGGAAACAAACGATTTTCTATCGATTTTCCTTCAAAATTTCTCATGAAATTTGGTTGATAACCAAATTTATTTTCAAATTTTAAAGAATAACTGATAAAAAATCCCTTTTTTGGATTCCTCATGATATATCGTCAAAATTTGAACGATATTTCATGACGAATCCAAAAAAACGATTTTTCATCGATTTTCCTCGTCCAAATTTATTGTCCAAATTTGAAAATAAACTTGGACGATATTTCATGAGAAATTTTAAAGGAAAATCGATAAAAAAAACCGTCTTTTTCCATTTTTATAGCGTTTGTGCCATTTTCAACCCAAAAATGTGTTCTTTCAAAACTTTGACGAACTTTGATCACGACGGGTGGAAAAACGGTTTGGCGGATCAACTTGCAAATTGAGTGAGTTATTGTGGATACATCGAGCTTTAAAAGTTATGCTTTACATGAGTGTTCCCATAGATATTTTCGAATTCACAGTGGATTTTCTCGAAATCCGTGAAACTCCATTTTTTCACGCTTTTCTAAATTCAATTTCCGGAATAGAAAAATAGAAATCCCTCTGTGAATGGGACATGTTTTGATAGCGCATGAATTCACGTTTTCGAAACCGTCCCCAGACTCACTGTGCGATAATCTGTTACCGAGATATCGATGATTGAAGAGGAAATAGTCTCTTTTCATTCAAGCGTCTATATCTGGGCACAAAAAACTCGCACCTAATCACATGAAAAACAAAATTGAAGCTTAATAAATAAGCTATTCGATACTTACATTGAAACGAGTTGAAAATTTTTTCCTGTGTTCGTACACGATCGTGAAAAAAAGAAAAAAAAAGCGAATTTGTTCCCTCGAGACCCTTTATCAGTTGTCTCACTAACAAAAATGTATTTGAAAAAACGGACTGAGATCTCGAAAGTCGATGAATGAAGCTTAAAAATGCGTTTTTTTTCAATCTCGATATAATTAGTTTTCACCGAGATACAGCCTTCCAAACTTTGGTGAATAAACGAGGAAAATTTCTAGTTCCTTTAATTCTTTCCAGTAGTGTAGATATATTCACAGTTTGATAAAAATAAAAATTTCCGTTATATATTCAGAGTACAGTCAAGTAAAAAATTGTTTAAAATTTATTTAAAATAAAAATGAAAAAAAAACTCGAAGTATGAGCATCTTTACCGAGCTTGTCATTGACAAAATTATCGATGAAAAAATTGAAAAAATTAGATTTTGTACACCATATGCACAATAGCTAAAAATCCCCTTCCGGGGAAAAATGCTTGGACAAGTACATTTGTTGGTGATCCCCGCTTCCATTCGTTTTCACAGAAAAATCTAATCCCCCCTAAAAAAAAATTAGAAACGCCAACAAAATAAAAAATTTAAAAAAACCAAAAAAAATTCAAGAAGATTGAGGAAAATGCAAGAAATGCGAGAATGGTAGAAAACAGTTAATGGTATTCGCTCAGCATACAAAATTCTGATATCTATAAAAGGACAACTATCCCCTGTCTGAAAATCATGTTGATGTTTGAAAATCAATCAACGAGAAAAAAAAATCTTCCAAAAAGATACGTCTCAAAAAAAGGAACACCTAGATACAAAATGGCGAATCGACAGAAAAACGTCATACAAAAATACAAAACTAAAGTTTGCCATCATATGTTGAGCGTATGCGCACATAGTACTTGGCCGACCCGAAATTTTGAATTTAAGTGCTCAGCTTGGTTAATGACATAAGGTAATTGTTTGGTTTCAGAAATCTTCTTAGAAAAGACACGCGAAAGCTTGGCGAAAATGTCGAGTCAATCAAGGTTCTCTCCTAAAACGATTTATATTTCAAGCAAGTAATACAAAAAATTGCTCGAAGTGCAATTTTTTCCGACGCATTACGGGTCATTTGATATAAGGTTTAGCTGCACCTTAATTAGTAATCAGTTGTTATTTTTCTACGTATCCATACTTGTGTAAAATATTGCGCAAATGATTTGATTCATTAATTGTATATCAAATTGGGAGAAAACTTTGAATTTGTACTAATTCATTTGATTGTATAACGTTGAGTGGCATTTGTGTAACGCTTACCGTGGGAAAATACTTTATAAACTCACATATCTATATATTACTTTGTATAAAAATCCGTGGAAAAATACTCCAGAAAAGTAAAAAAGGAACGCCAACTATTAAAAAATCGCAACTTCAGTTGAAAAATAACGACCCAATTTTTTCTTCATATTACTTTGCAATGTAACACTTTTGATTTACTAAATTTATGTATTTTATTTTTCCTTCACTGTAAACCATCTTTCGACTTTCATAAAAATCTTATCAAAAAGTGTCAAACTCAAATGAGACAAAAAAAAATAAAATCATTGTGCCGTAGCGAAGAGCTCATAAATGAATGACTAAATTTCATAAACGAACGTACGCCCTTAACACATTCGGTTCAAGGGTTTCTCCATTTTGGAGGATTCCAGCATGATTATCCTGAATGTTATGATGACTTCATGCTAGCTAAAGATCATGAATGTACGTACAATACAATTCCACGGGAAACGAAACATAAAAAAGGGCACGTTTGCGTACAACGGCACGCGAACACGTACACGTACTTCCCGGACGAATTCACCGCAAAGATTATACAAAAACTTGGCGTGCATGGTTTTCGAAAATAATTTCGGGAAGACAAAAGATAATCAAATGTACCAACAAGATTAATAATCATCTCATTTTCGTCTATGAAAGAAGAATTTTCATTTTTTCATAGAATTTGTCAGTTTGCATTAAGGGGGGGGGGGGGGCAGGCTTTGGGCGCTTCAAAAAATCTATTTTTTTTTGCACGAATGTCTTCCTAAACTATCGAAGAATGTGTCCCCAAAATTTCAGACGCAAATGCGAAATATTTTCGGAATTACAGAAGGAATAGTGAGCAAGCGTCGAGCAGATATACGAGCGAGATCGCTCGGAGCGCGCGCGCTCCACCCCTTGATCTATTGTACGTTTTGTGATCTATTGTATAGTTCTTTGAAGAGTCTATAGGGCAACTCTATGGACCAGGAATCGCTGATTAGCATATTAATGCGGTAAGTTGCAGAAAATACGATTCTTTATATACGAAAACTGACGCACGATTTCTCGGTTTTTATTTTTACGATTTTTCCTAAGTGGCGGGAAAGATCTGGAAAAAATTAAACGTTCCATCGAAACGGAACGAAATGCATTCTATTCGGGATTAAATTCTCTTCTAGTCGAACCTAAAAAACCTTAAGAAAGTTAAGATTAACCCACTTTTTAAACAATCTAAAGTGAATTTTTTTTTCACAAGAAATGCATTTTTATTTCAATTCGCGAAAAATTGTTGTATTTTTCACTTTTTGTTGAATTTTATTGGTTTAACTAGGAGCTATACGATTGAAAAAAAAAAAAATTCGGGTTCTTTGTTTCAGATGGAAATTGCGACCTGCACCTTTCCCGCCGCACGACAAATGCACCCTCGAGACGCCTCGGCGAAATGCTTGAGCCGGGCATAAAATGACATTTGACATAATGAAAAAATTTGAGAAGACTGATGAAATATATAACAATAAAACCGAAAGTTTCGTTTCAATCGGATATTTCTTTCCTTTCAAAACAATCCTTAAAAAAATCGATTTTGTGAAGCCTCTAAAGGAGGCTCCCCCCTTAAAGTCAAACTATACTGGAAAAACGACAGTATTTTCTAGTTGGATTTCGCAAACTCTCCCCCAATGAAATATCGCCCGTTGAACACCCTGCTGCAAAGTATCCTATGCACCGAGGGAGGATAGTCAACGCCGAACGCGCTGTTTTCAGGACAAGTCGTAACCAAGCGCGCGCGGCACGCGAGGCGGAGATGAGGGAAAATTTGCCATGTTGTCTCTATCCCCAGTTCGTACTGGGGACGCCACTGAGAGGGTGGTGGGGAATTCCCCATCCATGTTTACTCGTGTAAACATGGAAAAGGAATTCCTTCGCCGAAATTATTTTCGAAAACCATGCACGCCAAGTTTTTGTATAATCTTTGC
Organism: Diadegma fenestrale; assembly: GCA_037043255.1. Classification (NCBI taxonomy): domain Eukaryota; kingdom Metazoa; phylum Arthropoda; class Insecta; order Hymenoptera; family Ichneumonidae; genus Diadegma; species Diadegma fenestrale. Next base: position 379,705 of record CM073309.1, read on the forward strand.
GATGAATTCGTCCGGGAAGTACGTGTACGTGTTCGCGTGCCCTTGTACGCAAACGTGCCCTTTTTTATGTTTCGTTTCCCGTAGAATTGTATTGTACGTACATTCATGATCTTTAGCTGGCATGAAGTCATCATAACATTCAGGATAATCATGCTGGAATCCTCCAAAATGGAGAAACCCTTGAACCGAATGTGTTAAGGGCGTACGTTCGTTTATGAAATTTAGTCATTCATTTATGAGCTCTTCGCTACGGCACAATGATTTTATTTTTTTTTGTCTCATTTGAGTTTGACACTTTTTGATAAGATTTTTATGAAAGTCAAAAGATGGTTTACAGTGAAGGAAAAATAAAATACATAAATTTAGTAAATCAAAAGAGTTACATTGCAAAGTAATATCAAGAAAAAATTGGGTCGTTATTTTTCAACTGAAGTTGCGATTTTTTAATAGTTGGCGTTCCTTTTTTACTTTTCTGGAGTATTTTTCCACGGATTTCCCTTCTTTTTGGAAAGGGCAATATTTATCAAAACTTCAATGATGGAGAAATTTTTATACAAAGTAATATACATGTCGGAGATTGATACGAAATACAATAACATCAAGTACGAGGTGACTTGAAGTACGAAAAGGATCAAAAGAGATATCTTGCGTCAATCGTTGTCTCAAGAAATAAAGATCGACCCTGGTTGCTAAGCAACAAGATGTTGAATAGGAAATAACGCTTAGATGAAATCGACAGTCGTGGCTGAGGGATTGACAGCTCGACACGTCGCGATCATCGCGCGGATATCTTTAATTCGGAATTATTAATTGAAGATCAGTTTGTGATGGCAAATAACCCTCGTGGATCCTCTTCGGATCCTTCGCTCGGATTCACCTCGACATATAGATATGTGAGTCATAATTTTCCAACTGCGGTTGCACTTTTTTTAATACTTGGCGTCCTTTTTTTACTTTTATAAAGTATTTCCCCACGGATTTCACTTTTTTTTGGAAAACAGGATGTTCATCAACATTTTCTTTTTTATAATCGAGGGATTATTCGTTGTGGTTGGTTGTTCTGGAGAGAGGATAAATCTCTTAAAAAACTTATGTCGACAGCCCTGGTAGAACTCTTCCAATATCTCGACGAAAGACATGATCAATCCCTTGAAAAACTCTCGTACAGACTCTTGTTTAATCTCTTAAGGAAACCTCGGAGAGACTCGTGGTTAATCCCTTCAAGAAACCTAAGTGACGCCATTAAGCAATCACTTGAAAAAATTCCGTCGCGACCCCTTGGAAATCTCGTCCATAAATGGCCCGGCGAGATTCTTGATTAATCCCACAAAAACTTCATTTGAGATCCTATTTTCAACGCTTTAAAAAAGACCCCCGTCAAGACTCTCGGTTGATCGCTTGGAAACCTCTCGATAAAACTCTGAATCAATCCCTTCAATAACTCCCGTCGGGAACCCTGGTCGAGCCCTGAAAGAAGACATTGCAAACCATTTGAGCCATCGACCTAGACACCGAAAACCATGGAGAAATATACCTAGACATCAAAAACCATGGAGCCGTGGACCTAGCCATCGAAAACTATGGCGAAATATACCTAGACATCAATGATCATGGAGCCGTGGACCTAGACACCGAAAACCATGGAGCCGTCGACCTAGACATCGAAAACCATGAAGAAATATACCTAGACATCAAAAACCATGGAGCCGTGGACCTCGACACCGAAAACCATGGAGCCGTCGACCTAGACATCGAAAACCATGAAGAAATATACCTAGGCATCAAAAACCATGGAGAAATATACCTAGACATCGAAAACCATGAAGAAATATACCAAGGCATCGAAAACCATGAAAAAATATACCTAGGTATCGAAAACCATGGAGAAATATACCTAGACATCGAAAACCATGGAGAAATATACAGAGGCAACGAAAACCATGGAGAAATATACCTACACATCTAAAACCCTAGAGAAATATACCTAGAGAACACAAACCATGGAGACGTGTACCTTGACAACGAAAACCATGGTAGCTAGACAACGAAAACCATGGTAGCCAGACAACGAAAAACATACGGAAAGAGAGGCCCGATATATCTGTCTCTCTCGCTCAGTGGCGCGCGAAGAGTGGGGATACCGCGTTCAGCGGAGCGGGTGACATCACAGGCCGAAAATGTCCACCAGTCTTGCAAAGGGCGTATGTCCAAGCGCCTGCGCAGACAACTTACGCCCTTCTGACTCCAAGAAACAGAAAGGATCCCAAACCTCGCGTCCAAAATCTTCAATGTTAGATTTCTCTGGATTGGCTCAATGGATTTTGTTCTACCAAGGACTATTCGAAAGATAAAAAATCATAGAAAATTCAAATCTAATATGAGATTTTTCCCTCAACCCGTTCTCCTGTGAGAACGATTTAAAATTTTTCTGACGTCATAAAACACCTATGTATTTTACTGTATATAAGAGTACGGCACCTCTCGCGCTACGCTTTTCTTTTAATACTTGGCGTCGAGCCGCTGCCGCGTCTCTTGATATAAGAGTACGGCAGGTCTCGCGCTACGCTTTTCTTTTAATACTTGGCGTCGAGCCGCTGCCGCGTCTCTTGATCAGTTTTCTCATGAATACAACCGAGTTGCTCTACCTATCTATAAATAGCGGAAGCTAACACAAAAAATTTCGGGCCGGCCAAGTACTCTGTGCGCATACGCTCAACATATGATGGCAAACTTTAGTTTTGTATTTTTGTATGAAGTTTTTCTGTCGATTCGCCATTTTGTATCTAGGTGTTCCTTTTTTTGAGACGTATCTTTTTGGAAGATTTTCATTTTCCTCGTTGATTGATTTTCAAACATCAACATGATTTTCAGACAGGGGATAGTTGTCCTTTTATAGATATCAGAATTTTTCATGCTGAGCGAATACCATTAACTGTTTTCTACCATTCTCGCATTTCTTGCATTTTTCTCAATCTTCTTGAATTTTTTTTTGGGTTTTTTTAAGTTCTTTATTTTGTAGGCGTTTCTAATTTTTTTTCTAGGGGGGATTAGATTTTTCTGTGAAAACAAATGGAAACGGGGATCACCAACAAATGTACTTGTCCAAGCTTTTTTCCCCGGGAGGGGATTTTTGGTTAGGATATCACTTCTTTTTTCTGATTGAAAGTCTCCAATTTTTTCAGTCCGGTGGGAATAATTTGCTGATTTTTTTCCTAGAAGTGTACTTTGTGGAGCTCATTTTAAGCCAAGAATCATGTCTCTATCTCAATTTTTCATCGAGATACGATTTTTGGCCCATTTCCATGATTTTTGCTCGAAAATGAGAATTTTTCACCAATTTTTAACCGAGAATCGCTCTTCTCCGAGAAACGACGGTAAAATCATGTTTTTTGTCCACATGGTTTGTAAAGCTGGAAGGAAACGTAAATGCGTGCCATAATCTTAATTTTTCTTGGGAATGGTATATTTGCATTTTCACTATCAGCTTGAGAAAAAACGACATTTTTACATGACTTGGGAGCGGAGATTTTATTCAGTTGGCTTCATGGGAATAAATTGCTGATTTTTTGCCCAGAAATATACTCTGTGGAGCTCAATTTGAGCCCAGAATCATGTCTCTATCTCGATTTTCCACCGAGATATGATTTTTTGCCCATTACCATGATTTTTGCTTGAAAATGACGATTTTTCATCAATTTTCAAACGAAGATCGCTCTTCTCCGAGCAACGACGGTGAAATCATGTTTTTTTTTTCGTCCACATGGTTTGCTGAGCTAAAAGGAAACGTAAACGCGTGGCATAATCTTAATTTTTCTTGAGAATGGTATTTTTGCATTTTCACGCATCTTAGAAAAAAACGGCATTTTTTCATGACTTGGTAGCGAAGATTTTATTTAGTTGGCATCATGGGAATAAATTTATTCATTTTTTCCCAGAAATGTACTCTGTGGAGCTGAATTTATGCCCAGAATCATTAATTTTTCTCGAGAATGGTATTTTTGCATATATATTGTGATCCGGGAATTTTTTGGACAAGAGGACGATCCGAAAAAAATGCGGCAGGGACTGGACCGGGAATCGAACCCGGGACCTCTCGATTGCCGGTCGAGTGCTCTCCCAACTGAGCTATCCGGGCCGCTGCCACACTTAGTTCGAATCGTCCTCGTAACGTGGATTCTACCACGTTACAAACCCCCTTACCAGAGTTGATCCGGCCCTGACGGATCTAACTCGTACTCTACGAGACTGGGAGGAACTCAAAGGGGAAGGTACTCAAAGGGGAAACAGACTGGGATTGTCTGAGGACCGAAAAGGGGTAGGGCTAGCTCGAATTGGGGTGGGGAACTCAGGTAAGGTTCGTGCACAGCAGCCACGATGAACTTATCGCTTCGTGGCTATTCAGCGGCCGTGGCCCCACGTTGGGCGCCATTTGTGATTCGGGAATTTTTTGGACAGGAGGACGATCTGAAAAAAATGCGGCAGGGACTGGACCGGGAATCGAACCCGGGACCTCTCGATTGCCGGTCGAGTGCTCTCCCAACTGAGCTATCCAGGCCGCTGCCACACTTAGTTCGAATCGTCCTCGTAACGTGGATTCTACCACGTTACAATATATATCGCTCCATAATATTTGGTTCCTTCCGGAGCAACAATTTGTCACTGAGAGTTATCCAGAGCTTCCGGATAACTTACAGCGACAAGATTTTCATGTGGCTCAGCGACAAGATTTTTATGCCACTGAGAGTTATCTAGAGCTTCCGGATAGCTGGCAGTGATAAGAATTTCATGCGGCTCAGCGCAAAAATTTTCATGTGGCTCAGCGCAAAAATTTTCATGTGGCTCAGCGACAAGATTTTTATGTCACTGAGAGTTATTGTCGCTTCGCAATCAATCTAATATGCCAGCGGTGATTTTAGATATGCTGTAAATGAATAAAATTGTGGGCTTAGGAATAGGGCAATGGTTGTGAAGCATATTTATTCCTAAAGCATATCCCCCTGTCACTGGAGCATGTCATTAATGCCAGCTGCAAATTAGCATTAGTGAGGTTATGGCGAACTGTCAGAGCTTTTAGCACATTATTCATCACAATGTCGGCGAAAAAATGTCAACCCGTTCCAGCTATCTCTCTGACACTCGCGTCAATATGAGCCGTCGAAATATACACGATTGCTAGCGGAATTTCAGGTTATGATTTTCTAATTTTGACAAACTGACTTTCGAATGTTTCTATATTTATCACCGCGAAATTGAACGACACATGTATGAACATGCATTCGTGAACTGACAACCAACAGGTTTTTCTCGCATGGGAACAGCTGGATATGTTGTCCGTCACGACCATCAGAAACGGTTACATGTCAGAATAAATCGAAGACAAAATAACACGACAAAATAACATAGTGACTAAATAACACGCGTCAAAATAACATCGAGACAATATAACATGGCGCCAAAATAACATCGCCACAAAATAACATGGAGGAACAAGTCAAAGAAACGTTAACAAGTCCGCAAACTGTATACTTAACCAATTTTTTTTACGGAATTTCTGTATGAAAGGGGGGAGGCTGCGCCCCCCCCCCCCCAACTTACCAAGACACACACCCAAACAAACAATCACTCTCAGAAGACAAACGTGAACAAGTCAAACAAACGTTAACAAGTCCGCAAACTGCATATATTTACAATAGAAATAAGTAAACAGTACATTTCACATTTACACACGGTTACATGTCAGAATAAATCGAAGACAAAATAACACGACAAAATAACGTCTGACCAAGACCATATTGCGCCTCCCTGTCTACTGCGTTAAGAGAGACGCAGCAGCGCGTTATACAAAAAGGAGTAACGGGTCGTTACAATACACATACATGCAATGAAATAAATCCAAAAAATTTCATGTTAATCCGTCTGGATGTTATTTTGTCACTTTATTTTGTCGCATTATTTTGTCGTGCTGTTATTTTGTCTTCGTGTTATTTCGACGAATGTTATTTTGACATGTTATTTTCTCGTGTGTTATATTTGTTTGGTGTTATTTTGTCGTGACACCTCAGAAACACGATAGGAACATTGAGCCCTTTCTCTGTGTCGTAAATATACACGCACGCACACTTCGATCAGCGCATAATTTTGCCCGTGCAAAGTTTTTCCTCAGCAATTACGGGATCAATCGGGTTGATTTATGGCTCAATCGAGGGGGGGGGGGGGGGTAACGTAATTAGTCTCCAGTTCAAATGTCAGATCATGAAATTACCCCTGAGCTTCGTAATTAAAGAAAGTGTCTACCACCACCGGCGAAATCGCTTTTCTTAGAGATAATATACTCGGGTGAGTCTCGGGCCAGCAGACGACGCTGTCAAACGTACTTGTCCCGAGACTCTGCCGAGTCTCTTGATAAGTGCACAATAAGTGCTTGGTGCACAATAAGTGCACCAAGTTTCAAATTTTTCTCATCAATACTGTACCCGGAAAAAAAAATTGTTGACGCGTAGGAAAAATACACATATTTCACGTTTGAAATTTCAATCGCTCGGTGGCGCATTTTCCAATTTTTGGAGCGCCTCCAAAATTAAGACCGATTTTTTTTTATATACCTTGATTACGTTTTTGGGGTGGCATGTAATTTTTCCCGCCAAAGCCCAAATAACGGCCACCCTAGTATTCATCGACAATCACTTGCAAGTACGAAAGACAAGATTTGTGAATGGAGGGTGCACAAACAATTTCGACGATTTCTTCGAGGAGAACAGCCTGCCAAACATCATGCATAGCATCGTGGATTTTGTCTTCTATCAGCAAGGGGAAAAGTTTGGCCACGATGAAGACTTGCCATGCCCCACCAACGATTCTCTTTTTTTGGGAAAAATTAGACACGGCTTATCTCTCATATCTTGTTTCGAACAAGCAAAGTGTTCGATGCGGTTTTTCATAACAGATATTGAAAACCATTCTTCTTGCACGAAATAATCGATGAAAAGTTTCAAATCAAATGAAACCACTCCTTCCAACAAATCATGGCCAAGATAAGAAAGCAATCCGGGATTGCAAACGTGAAAGTTATTCAATTCGTTGAATTTGGAGTTAAACTTTATGCCTTGGTAGTGATCTTTTTCTCCTCCATTTTCTAATGCATTATCGTTATTTTCAATAGTTCGTCCTTCGTACGTCATGGAGTGAACTTCGTCATTATCAAACTCGGTTCGTGTGATTGGACAGTAGCGACAGAAATTGATAGACCGACTGAAATTCTCGACGAAATCACCAAGCGAATGGCTTCCTAGATTGTCGCCTCCGATGAAAAAAAAAGTGACCCTTTGATATGTTCTCCCGAATACAGCTGTATTACTTTCGATTTGATTGTTTGGAGATCATCTGTGATTTTTCCATAGACATTGTTGTGATCAAAGTTCTTTTGCTTGCAAAGTGCGATAAGTTTGATTGAATTTACATGCGGTCGAACGTTTACCGGAGAGTTACCAATTCCTAGATAGATGCCTTCCAGTTTATATTCATGGATGGCAGTACTGATCGGATTGACGACTTGGAACGCATCTTGGCATAGAATCAATTTTAGAGCATTAGCGTTTTGCTAAAAAAAAGAAAACAGAGTTTTTGAATACAGATCCATCAGTAAAGTTCGTCAGAATGTTTCACACGCGATTTTCGGGATTTTGACGCGGATAGTTTCTTAAAGATTTATTAGTGAAGAGCTCTTCCAAAGTATCGTGATTATGAACATAGTGGAAAAATATTTTCTTCTCGTGATCAGTGGTCAGTACTACCTCAACAGGTTCTACAAAGGAACAGTGTTTTTTTATGGAAACGTTTACGTTTGTAATCTACGTCCAATGTCTTTATCGATACATGAAAAGGGTCATCGCTGGAAACTTTTTCGACGATACAGACCAATTAATATGGTAGCTAAATGGGTCCGGACCCAATGGACGAGGGGGGGCCGAGGGAGCGGGGAAGGGAATGCGGGGGCAGGGTATGGCGGCACCTTTTGTGAGGAAAATTGATGGCCTTCCCCCCTTGGATTTTTAATGGCTTTTAAATAAAGGGGGGGGGGGATTTATTGCTTCCGTTTGTGACAGGTTGAAACCTGTTTTAGAAAATCAAAGATGTTTTTTCTGAGGTCGTAGGAATGTTTTCTCAAGGGATTCAATATGATGAGAAAATCAGGATTTTTCTGAGATGGTGGGAAGCATTTTTTAAAGGGCGACAAGGGTAAGTATGGGTACTCGTGTGTTAGAAATTTATAGCATCCGATACATTTGGAAATTTTCATTACTTCCGTTTGTGACAGGTTGAAACCTGTTTTGGAAAATCAAGATGTTTTTTCTGAGGTCGTGGGAATTTTTTTTTTTTAAGGGATTCAATTTGATGAGAAAATCAGGATTTTTTCTCAGATGGTGGGAATTTTTTCCCGAAGGATGTTGTCTTTTATTATCAAACACCCCGACGATTTTTTTTTTTTTTAATTGGAAACGTTGACTGTCTTAATTTTTTTCTCCCAAGATGGGGTTTTAAAGGGCGACGAGGATGAGTATGGGTACACGTGTGTTAGAAATTTATAGCATCCGATACATTTGGAAATTTTCGAGAAAGGACTGTATGACACTTGGTGAGTTTTTCTTCTATAGCATTAAGATTCAACGGATAAACTCGAAATGTTTTCCCCACCAAACTCACGCGTTCCCCCTCTCCACCTGATAAAACCAAATAGGTTGATGATGAATTTCGAAAATCGGTGCATTTTGAGTAGAGAAACGTTAGAGTTCACAGTGCGTTTCACCTTGTCGCATACTACAAACATCGTCGATGAAGAATTGCTGCGCGAGCGAGCAGTGTTATTGAAGAGTTTGGGCGAATATTTTTCGTGGGAGCAAAACTGTGATAAACTAATTGAATCCTTGGAAGAGCAAGTGTCATCGAAACGTATACGATTGAGTATAGGATTTCGTCACTCGATGAATGCTCAAACGATACGTTTGGAAGAGTTGAAGCAAGCTACGAGATGACGATTTGTGCATAGTGGTGGGGAATTGAACAACCTTAAATTGACATGGCGAGAAGTTGATACTGCATTCAATAATCGTATATGCACTGGTGCTGTGATTAATCACAGTCAGATAATACCTCGCGAATTTTTGCAAGATGCACATGAATTGGTCATGAAACATGTAATCGATGCCATTAGGGAATATAATAATGTTAAAGTGAATACAGAGTTCAATGCTGAGTTTGCTGTGAGCAATCAGCGCACACATAAAAGTATGAATACGGCAAATGTAGAACTTTATGAAACGTCAGATCTGAATGAGTGGTATTAAGAACGAGTGATTGGACCAACGTTAGCTTCGCTCGACGAGTTTCAGGAGCGTGACAGTGGATGGACATTGGTTTCAATATTAAACTTAACTGTTAATATCAATAGATATAATCCAATGCGTGCGGGATGTTCCATTACATTGCCGAGAAAAATAATGAACAAACAAGCCACTGTTAATGTTAAATGCTGAAAAAAAAACTGAGACAAGTACATTTACTCCCGCAAAATAGTTATTTCTGTTAAAAAAGCCCCCGTGCAAAAAACTAAAACCAATTCAACCTTGCCAAAAAACGGTTATCTTCTCAAAAAAAGTTTAATTGTGACTTCACAAAAAGTTACCAAATAAGCCGAGATCCACTGAAACGTACACGATCAAGTAATATTTCACTAGAAAAAGTTGACAACTCCAATCTTCGCAAAATTCGGTACTTCGCCAAAAGTTACTCACAGAGTACTTGTCCGGCCAGACAATTTTAGCTGAAGCTTGTGACGTAACTTTTTGCTACGTCACTCGCACGAATCCCTGTCGACCAGTGGACCGGGTTTTTGGTCTATTTTTCGGTCGCCACTCGTCGAAAGAACGGACAGAGCATTTGCGGAGACTCAACGCGTCGTAATTATACAACCTTTTATTATTATTTTATTTTATACGACGTTAATTCTAAGTATTTTGTCAACGAACCGGCTCGAGCATCGAAATACCTTCGCGAATTTCAGCTATCATCGCGAGCTACCGAGATCGACCCCCTGCAGTTAATTTTGAGTATTTGAGATTCCCTTGTTGCCTTGAGAATACCGAGAAACACGAAACGCAGTATTACCTTCCTAGCCATTGCCTTTTGTGTTGTTGCGTTTCTCGTGCACTCGCTCCGGCATGGGTTTCTCGCGAGGGAAAACATTTTTGCCTTTTGCCTTGCTTTGCCGCCCCGTTTTTCTCGAAGCTTTCGCCCCGTCAGTGCGTCTTAGTCGCCATCATCGCGGCTGCTGGTGGACGTACGGAGGACCACGCCGGTTCTGTGGCCATTCGATGATGCCCCCCGTGGCCTCCTCGCCGATGCAACCAAGTAGTTGCAACGTCCACAGCTGTAACCTCGGGTGCCACGGTCCGCTAGCCCCGGCGCCTTATCTTAGCGGGATTCGGGAAACCAGGGGCGGAGGTGCTGTTTGCCTAACGTGGCGTGTGGGCCCACCGCGACTCGCTTGGTCGGCGAGCCGCGAGGGAGGCCTCCCCTTCGTCCCGTCATGGACACCGCCCGGATCCCCAGAGGAAGCGTACCCGAGGCACGGCTCAGCCGAACGCAAGGGGACGATTGTCGAAGGAGGGACGGTCAGCGGCAAGGCGTGGTCGAGTTAAATTATTTCGAGTCGCGTACCGTCGATTTCGCGATCGGATGTGCACGCAATTCCAAAGGGCCGCGAAGATCACGTGGCCCGGCAACAGCCTAGCTCGCGCCTAGAGCGCGCTAGTGCTGCCTCGCGAGAGACCGGTTACGGTGGTGGGGATGGCGCGAGAACGGGAGCAACGAGATTTGCGATCGATGCAAATCAGTCTTCGTCAAGTGCCTGTCCGGAGTGGTGACATCTTCTCTTTTGACTTCCACTGCCTTTGTTGCCTTGCCGCCTTACCTTTTGCCTTGCTGCCTTGGTTGCTGTCGTCACCTGGACCACGAGTTTCTCGGTGAGCCCGTTCTAATTCCTCCTTGCGATCGCCTCGTTTGTTCGGCATTTATTTGTATTTTTGCGATCTCCGGGATGGTGAAAATTGGCGGCCATTCCGGGAGATTATTTCGTTAAAGTATTTTTTTTTGCGTTCGAGAGGAAAAGGGGTTGACATTTTCGGGCTTGACCGGCCATCCGTCCCCGGCTTTTCCCTCGAACATTCGAGTCGTTTTGTGGCCGAACAAAACGGGGCGAGTCGACAAACGACAGCGTCTCAAATTGTTTCGTTTAGAATATTTCCCGTGTTCCTTTGCCTTGATTTAAAGTAATTCATTTCCCGTAATTAAGTTCGACCTCGGTATCCTTTTGTATAATATTCTTCGAGCGACGAAAATATATTTTATATCGTTGTGCTTGAGTTGTCGCTCGGAGAATTCCTTCGTCGCGCGTGGCCTCGAGTCGGCCAGCGCGCACGCGTTTGTATTCGTTCTATCTCTCTCGCCCTCGTGCCCTAGCTTCGATCGCTACGGCGAGGCGTAGAGCCTATTGTTCGCGAATGTGTCTGTCGACATTTCGGTGGTCCGAGCTCGGTTTCGTATTTATTTTATTTTTTGCACGTGTCGTGCGTTTCGAGGGTTATTTCGCTGTGCCATATTAATTGTTTCGAGTCTGATTTTGCGCTGTTTATTATTTCGCGCTACCAGGAACCTTTGTCAAAACGTCCCGACTGACGATGCGTAACTTTTGCCTTATTTCGCCGCGACTATCATGAAGTCTCTTCTGCCTTTCGAGATCTCGCGTGGTCTCAAGTACTGCCTCGCATTTAGGGCCGATTACCTTTTGCCTTTCGACGTTGTTTCTGAGCTGCTACCTTGGCTGACGGTCTGTTAGCCTGATGACGTACTACCTATGCCTCGCGGCCGTTGCGTCACAGGCGAATCAGCCGCCGGATTACAGTCAGGCCGACGTTCGATTTTAGTTACCTTCGTTACGTTTCGATCTTACGCTTACGTCCTCGTCGTTCGGAGATTCTTTCGTTTGTCGCCGGTCGATCGGTGGTCTGGCGGCGTATTACCTTGCCGTATCTTATTGGGCGTCGTGCCGCCGACCTCCCGATCGCCGGGCTGCAGCTTCGACGTTACCTTTTGCTTTTGCCTAACTTTCGTCCATCGTCAGGCGGAGACATTAATTCCTGGTAGCGTTTGCGCGACCTTATTATTTTCTTTGCAACGGGCCGGCGAAGGCCGCCCGAATTTCATATTTCAATTGCCTTGTAAAATCCCGTCTGATTCTTTCAAATAAATACTATTGTTAACCTTTTCATTCTTCATCGTTTAGAGTCAGTTTATTTTGTTACGTTTCTCGATATCCTGCTGTTACTCTGTCCCCAAAGAATCACCCCCTCTACCCCTTAGTATCTCAGTATGGAGCTGAGTGGCCGGACCGCCTCGGTCGTGTCGTTTCTCGCGTCCCCGGCCAAATTTGATCGCCGGGAGCGGGCGAACACAAAGTCGACGTTGGTCGGCGGCACTGTGTGCCTGGCGCCCAGCCCGTTCTCGCGGCTTTGGACGACGCGAGGAGTGACGCGAGCCGAGTAGGGACGAGATGGACCCGTCGGGAAAATCTACGTTACCAGCTATTAATTAGAACCTTTGAATTTTGGATTAGCACTTGAGGAAATCACGGAAAAGATCTTTGAGGCTCGGAAGGGACTTCATGAAACCATCGGAAATGTGCAAAAATTATCCAATCCGGCTGATAAGCTACAGAAGTCATGTGTACGTGATTTTATTGTGAAAATTAAAGGGTATTTGCAGGAACATGTAGCCTGAAAATTTGTCGGGCCGGACAAGTACTCTGTGAGTAACTTTTGGCGAAGTACCGAATTTTGCGAAGATTGGAGTTGTCAACTTTTTCTAGTGAAATATTACTTGATCGTGTACGTTTCAGTGGATCTCGGCTTATTTGGTAACTTTTTGTGAAGTCACAATTCAGCTTTTTTTGAGAAGAGAACCGTTTTTAGGCAAGGTTGAATTGGTTTTAGTTTTTTGCACGGGGGCTTTTTTTAACAGAAACAACTATTTTTCGGGAGTAAATGTACTTGTCTCAGTTTTTTTTCAGCATTTATGCTGTGTTTGGTCAGGATTTGTCTACTTTTTGTCATCTTCAACTGGAAACTTTCCCGCAAGCCACCCTAATTGAATGGTTCATACAATTAAATTTTTACGTAAGGAATATGTGGCGGGGATAGACGAATTCAAACATATTCGAATTAAAAAACTACGTCAATTTAGTGCACAGTAATTGATTTATCATCATTTCGATAAGCAATGCACTCTTCCGAATTTTTCTACTAAATTAAGTTTTCGAATGCTAGAGAAGACTGGCCCATTATCGTTGACAAATATATTGTAAGCAAATATTGTGCTCCATTATAAGGAATAATTAGTTTTCGCTGCATTCCAACACTCGAAATTGGAAGAGACATCAGAGCAACTCTAGATGAAAGTACTTACGTCTTTAGAACTGTTGCTGCGCTTCTATATAGCGCTATTCAGTATTTTCGCGAATTTATTTTATTCGAAAAATGAAATTAAAATTGAACAAAAATTTATGCGACAAAAAAGTAATATAAATTAAGAATGAAGAAATACCAACGGACTTTGAACTGTTGCTACTCCCATATATCATGTTGTTCAGCAACCTTCTCAAGTTCAATTTGATAACCGAAATTTTTGGAATCACGATTTTCATAACCGCGATTTTTTCCGTACAGCTGTTAGAAATTACCACAGTTTTTACATTCGCGATTTTTCTAACCACACTATTCAAAATAATCGCGATCTTCATAACCGTTTATCTTTCTTTCACATTCACAGCAGCTGTCATTGTAACAACCTTCAAATATACCTATATGTGCGAAACTCCGAACAAACATTTGAGCATCAAAAATCTGTGCGAAAAAAAACGCCAATTTTTTGATGCAATGAAAGAATGATTTTATTCATATTTATGTGACGCTTCAAGCTACGAAACTCTGGTTAGTCCCAATCGAAATGAAAAATAAAAAATAAAAAATATGGGAACCAACCGAACCATCGAAAAATGTATCGTTGATGAATTATTAATGTTCACAAAATTAAAAATATTCAGAAACAGTTGGGAAACGCGCTCTTTGCTGTGAAAGTGTCTTGTAGCGAGCTCGTTTGATTTGACGTTAACACTAACGTAAATGTACTTGTCTCGAGTCGCTACCGCGACAGTTGATCCTATGATGATTTGTGTTTTGCCTGAGCGGTGGTTGCTGCTCTGTACCCAGCAAAGCGTCACACTGATCGATACTCATCATACCCACATTATGAAACCGTGTTGAATGTTCAGGGAATAGATTTTCCCATGAAAATTGGTCAAATAAAAAAATTTAAACAATTGAATAATATTTCAATAAATGTGTATACCTCGGTGGAAGATAAAATTCAACCACTTCGCGTGAGCAAACATAAGAGAGAAAAGCACGTCAATTTGCTGTACATCGAAGAACACGGAGAGGGAAATAATGTAGCTCATTTTGTATGCATCAAGAACCTAGCGCGTTTAGTAAGCGCTCAGCTAAATAACAGCAAACGTCGAATGTTCATTTGTGATCGGTGAGTACATTTTTACAACTTCTCATATTCATGTAAAAAACAAAATTGCGAAAAATCTTTAAAAAAATTAATAATATCATTGTTATTCTAGATGTCTACACTACTTTATACTGAAGGAAAGCTACAAGCACACACAGTTGACTGCGGGCAGATGAATGACTGTGCAATTATTTTTCCAGCTGAAAACGATAAATGGTTGGAATTAAAAAATTTCAATCGGAAGGAGCGTTTTCCTTTCGTCGTGTATGCTGATCTCGAGTGTGTTTTGGAGAAAACCAGTGAGAGAGAACGTGGAATGAAACAACATCAGCATCATCGAGTTTTTAGTTTAGGCTTTTATGTGAGCTGCTCGTACGTTAGTTCCTTATCGGGTTATCATACCCACCGCAAGGAGGATTGTGTAGAATGGTTTGTGGGAGAACTCGAGAAACTAGCGTTGAGTGTACAGGAAATTTTATTGACAAATATTCCGATGAAGGAATTGACACCGCAAGAGTGGAAAACTTTGCAAGAGGCTAAAGATTGTCACATTTGTGAAAAGCCTTTTGAAGTGAATGCGGAGCGTGTTCGTGATCATTGTCATCTGACGGGGCAATTCAGAGGTCCAGCGCATTCCAACTGCAATTTAAATTTTCAACATCGCTTTTCTATTCGAATTATTTTCCACAATTTATCAGGATATGACGCTCATTTCATTATAAACGAAGTAGCTACAGCCTTTGAGGGAAAAATCAATTTACTTCCCATAACCAAAGAAAAATATATATCTTTTACAAAAAATGTGCAGTCTTCTTCGGGAAATTCGCAAAAAGAGATTAAACTTCGCTTCATTGACTCGTTTAAATTTTTGAACACGAGTCTCAATGAATTGGCGTCTCTCCTCTCAACAGATCAACTAAAAATTACAAGGTCTCAATTTGAAAATGTACAACAAAATAATTTTGAATTATTGACGAGCAAAGGGGTTTTCCCCTACGAGTACATCGATAGTTTTGAAAAATTGAATGAAACACAACTTCCACCGAGAGATGCTTTTGATAGTTCTTTGACTGACAGCACAGTTTACGAGGATGATTATGAACATGCTTTAACTGTATGGGGGCGGATTTTACCGAAAACGCTCGGAGAATATAGCGATCTTTATCTGAAGACGGATGTATTGTTGTTGGCCGATATATTTGAAAACTTTCGAGATAAATGCCAACAAAGTTATGGTCTCGACCCGGCCTATTATTTCACAATCCCAGGATATACTTGGGATGCCATGTTGAAATACACAAAGATTAAGTTTGAACTGCTCACCGACATTGATATGGTGCTGTTCATAGAAAAAGGCGTACGCGGAGGTTTGAGTCAATGTTCAAAGAGGTATGCATGCGCAAACAACAAGTATATGGGGTTCTTTGATTCATCGAAGCAATCATCATACTTGATGTATTATAATGTAAATAATTTATATGGATGGGCGATGAGTCAACCATTGCCTTATGCAAATTTTATTGATTAAATTAAATATTGATTCTCCAGATCCATCAAAAGGATACATCCTTGAGGTTGATCTGGAATATACTACATATTTGCATGATAAGCACATGGATCTACTTTTTTGTCCAGAACATGGTAAACCTCCGGGTAAGCGTCAAGAGTAATTGCTCGTAACCGCTTCAGATAAAGAACGCTATGTCATTCATTACCGAACTCTTCAACATTGTTTACAGCGCGGATTGAAATTGAAGAAAATCCACAGAATTCTTCAATTCACTGAACACCATGGTTATCAAAGTATATTGACTTAAACACACAACTGAGGACTCGTGCAACAAATGATTTCTGTCACGTCCGAACGACGTGGGGGAAAATTTGGATGTTTGAGTATCGAGCGGTAAACACTATCTCAATTAAATAACTTTGCAAAAGTAAAAAAAAAGAACGCCAAGTATTAAAAATAAATTGAAATCATTTTTTTTAAGCCAAGAAAAATAAACCGGTGACGACAAAAACTTAGGGTGCATGGTTAAGACAATAAGCATGATAACAGGCATAGGATTATGTCCATGTTTTAAATTTTCCCGGGCTTATTCTCTTAACCAAGCACCCCAAGTTTTTGTCGTCGCCGGTTTATTTTTCTTGGCTTAAAAAAAATGATTTCAATTTATTTTTAATACTTGGCGTTCTTTTTTTTTACTTTTGCAAAGTTATTTAATTGAGATTTCATTTCTTTTTGGCAGTTGATTTTTTTTTTTAATATAACGAAATAATAACGAAAATAATAACGAAATAAATAAATCAATGAATAAATATAATGTGTGGGTGGGTGTGAGGCTGTGCAAATCAATGTGATTATTTCAAAATAGTGATTCCGTCCTCGGGGGGGCTCCGCCCCCTCGACCCCCGTTGCGGGGGGCTCTGCCCCCCAACCCCCCCGCGCGGGTGCTCTGGCTCCGCCCCCGCGCGGGGGTTGCGCCCCCTCGACCCCCATTGCCCCCGCTTCGCTTGCCTGATGGCCGAAATAGGTGACCCGGATTACCCCTCATTCGCGATAACGTTGGAATAGACATATATATATTTTGTGACGTCACTGTGGAATAATTTTTCGATAATGAAAACGGGCTCGGTAAAACACTGATGTCACGGTTTCAGGGACTTCTCAAGGTCAGAGGTAAAAAATTCATGGACCATTGGATGCACCACCCACGACATATATATATAAACTGCCATTACATTTTTTATAAACCGACGCGTTTTTTAATGACAACCACTTTAAGTTTGAACGTAACGGAAAAACGCCCAATCTCGAGTATATAGACACGCGGTGCAACTTGCCTTGTCGATTCGAACTTTTCTTTTTAATACTTGGCGTCAAGACGCTACCGCGTCTCTAAATGTTCCATAGGCTTTTCCCTTCAGAGTGTATATACGCTGTGCGTGAATATAGATATACTCCTAAGAGTATGGTGGGCACACGCCGATAGACCTCGAGAAGTCTTGCCCTTTAATCTTTAGTTGCAACTGGGAGAGGGGAAAGGTTTAGTTCATGAATATAGAGATTGAAGATTCTTTTATGCACTTCTTTAATGAACGTAAAAGGGTTAGTAAAATATAATTTATGTAATACAAACTTGATACAGTAGAAATGATTACTTTACCGGAGAGGTGTCGTTTAGTTGAGTCTTACTTGTTATACTCGTTGATGGCGAGGAGTTAAGATATTCTTTGGTTTCGTCGGTTCAAGTTAAAGTTTGGACAGAGATTCGATATAAAATAAGGTTGACAATTTGAAGTACGGCTAACCGTATAGACGCGACGCTAGGTGCAAACAAACTGCCATGCGTATTGGTTAGATGTGGCTTTTTATAGGGCGAAATCGTGGTAAAATAGTAGGGATGATAAGTTTTCTGAGGACATTAAAGTCGTTTGTCTTGAATTAAGGACCAATCAGGAAGAAGGATTCTTCCGTTCTAAGAAAACGTGATACTCGTAAGCTATCGTGTGTTTTTGGCGTATAGGCTTTAGTCATAAAATGGTCGAAGTAACACGTGTTTGAGATTCTGTGTGAGAGCGTGCCAGCGTCGCAGGGGCAAGGGTCACCACGCTTCTCTGATACACAGATCGGTTCGAATGGCTAAATGGAGTTAGGGCGTTTTAGATATTGTAACAGAGGAAAAAATTATACGTCGGTTGTGACATTTCGATAAAACAATGTACAAGTTAACCCCTTGAGCGGCAATGACGCCATATGGCGCACATTTTTTCTGGGCCCAAAGCGCCAATGACGCCATATGGCGCACATCGATTATCTCGTGATTGAGTCAACCAATTTTCACTAAATTTGATACTCGGGGGTTTTTGGGGTCGCTGATTACGAATCCGCCCTCAAAATTTCGAAATTCAAAATGGCGGATCCAATATGGCGGCCGAAAATGCAAAAATTCATTCGAATCGGATAGCAATTGGCATTCAGGGGTTTTCGGGGTCGCTGATTACGAATCCGCCCTCGAAATTTCGAAATTCAAAATGGCGGATCCAATATGGTGGTCAAAAATCCGAAAACTCATTTGAATCGGACTAAATTTAGTATTCTTCGGGGTCGCTGATTACGGAGTATATAAATTGAAAATAGAAGATTCTCTATGACACCTATGAATTGATAATGTAAAATTTTTGCAATGGCACCTTTCTTTTCATATTGATTTTATATTAACCCTGAGTTTAGTTACATCTTTTTCAAATGAATTTGTACAATTTTGGTCGGCATATGAGATATTCTTTTCGAATTATAATTTTTGGGGGCAGATTCGTAATCAGCGACCCCGAAAACCCCCGAGTACCAATTTTTATCCGATTCAAATGAATTTTTTATTTTCGGCCGCCATATTGGATCCGCCATTTTGAATTTCAAAATTTTGAGAGCGGATTCGTAATCAGCGACCCCAAAAACCTCCGAGTACTGAATTTCGTAACAATCTGAATACTTTTTTTTTCCCGCATTTTGGGCACTATGAGGCGAATTGGTTCTGCCGCTCAGGGGGTTAATGAATAATGCAGTTTTTGGAAAAACAATGGAAGACGTTCGCGAACGTAGAAATGTCAAATTGTTGACTGAAAGGGAAGGTAGATATGGTGCTGTAGCATTAATTGCAAAACCAAATTTTCATAGTCGCAGCATATTTGCTGAAAACTTGATAGCTGTAGAATTACGGAATCTTGAAGTAAAATTCGACAAACCTATTTATGTTGGCATGTGCATTTTAGATATTTCAAAAACTTGTTTATACAAATTTCATCACGAGTTTATGACGCAAATGTATCTTGATAAATGCAAGGTTACCTATACAGATACTGATAGTTTGATATATTACGTCGAGTGTGAAGATGTCTATAGTGATATGAAACGAAATCTAATGGAGCCAAAATGGAAAAACGAAAATAATGGAGCCATCATGACAGAGTTTGTAGGATTGAGATCGAAAATGTATGCAACACGCGTTGTAGGGAAAAAAGATGTAAAAAAGGCTAAGAGCGTTAAAAGCAATGTTGTTTCAAAGACTATAAACTTTAATGATTATTTGAGACGCTTAAACGAGGAGGTTGAAGTGACGCGCTGTTAGTCATCAATTCGTTCAACATTACATCAAGTATACACCATCTCAGAAATGAAACTTGCCCTTAGCCCACATGACGACAAGCGATATATTATACCTGGGACTGTAGAAACCCTGCCGTGGGGCCACTACAGCATTCCCTAGTGACGAAAATCTCTTCGAAAAAAAAAATCTGTGTCGAACCATCTGTGCTGTTCCGTCAAATAAAGATCTTTTTTCTACAACTGTCGCTCTCTTCCATTTTTTCTTTCCCCTTATCTTCCTTTTTTCTTTTCAAGAAGAAAAGATGACCTGCTCTACAGTCCGAAAAATGGGGTTACGAAAAAAAAAAGTGAGTGTGCTTAAGACCACACAACTGAAGTAAAACTTCTTTCGCTACACCAATATATAAAACACCGATATATAAAAAGTGAATTTTCAAAATTAAATTTTAAATGCTCATGAGTTTTCATTGAAAAATCAAGTTTTCAGATTTGTTTTTTTTTCTTTTATTCATTATTTTCGGTTACAATTTCATTTTCAATTTCGGATGCATCGGTAATTTTTGTGGTTGATTGGAGAACTGAGACAATAGGTTTATGGTAAGAAAAATAAGAGAGATATATTTTTGAATGGATATTTGACAGATATCTAGCGAAAACTGCGTCGATCGTTGTTCCATGTCTTGTGGTAGGCTCATTCTGATCATTATTAATTTCCAATCTAATTTATCTCGGAGGAATTGTATTAAAAGTTGTCCATCTTTGGACGCGAAATCAACATTGAAATCTCCTGCTAAAATCAGTGGCAGCGTATAATAGTTTCCACCTAATTCTTCTGAGTCTACCCGACCGTAAATGAGTAGCCTTCTATACAGAAATCGAATGATATTTACAACGGTATTATTCGGTGAAATGCAAACAACTACCATTATGATATGTCACCAATTGATGATTGAGCAACATAGATTTCTCCAATCCTTCTTAATAAAATATCCATGCTCGAAGTAAGTATAAACGTAATGAAAAAACGGCCAATCTCGAGTATGTAGACACGCGGTGTAACTTGCCTTATCGATTCGAAATTTTCTTTTTATTACTTTGCGTCAAGACGCTACCGCGTCTGTAAATTAGAGATATCATTCGACTTGGCATAAATTCCCACTCCTGCTGATCTAAGATTTTCAAGGCAAAATTTTGCAATACAATCAAAATTTGGGACGTCAATATTGTTATCATCATTTGTCCGGGTTTCCAATAACAAAAAAATATTGCTTGAATTGATAGCTGGATCATTTAAGTCAGACGCATGTTTTCTCAGACTTCGGAATTAAAAGTGACCATAGATAATTTCTTTCTTTCATTCATGAAATCAAGTATCATTCTTCCTATTGGTACAATGTGTGGTACTGTTTAACGACAATCGGCGAAATTCATATTGTAAAGTTATTATCGACATATCATTTCTTCAACAATGATAACGTCTATTGTCATTGTCTTTTGATACTATGTACAGTCCTCCGATATTGGTAACCCGAGACAAAAGAACATATTGTAACGGTAGAGAGTGGGTCTGTTGATATTCCTAAACAATTTCATCAAATGTTCCACCCTGAGATTCATGGATCCAACGCCACGTAGTAGGCAATAAGAGGAAGAGGGAAAGAAAATGTGCGAGCGCACCGCTCTCTCTTGCTCCCACTGAGCTCAAGACTCAATGCAAAAGCGAGGACGACGGTATACATCAGGTATACGGAACCTAACTCTCTCTCTTTCTATCTATACCAACGTACATCTCCCTCTCCCCTTTCGTTCGCATCACCCGATCACACTTTTCGTAACGCTCCCGTCAGGTATACGGAACCTAACTCTCTCTCTTTCTATCTGTCCCTACGTACATCTCCCTCTCCCCTTTCGTTCGCCTCACCCGATCACCCTTTTCGTAACGCTCCCGTCAGGTATACGGAACCTTACTCCCTCTCTTTCTATCCGTCCCTACGTACATTTCCCTCTCCTCTTTCGTTCGCCTCACCCGATCACACTTTTCGTAACGCTCCCGTAACGCTTTTTCCAGTTTACTCCCCGAGTCCAGCGCGCGTAAAGAAGTTTTACTTCAAAAATTGTACAGAAGTTTCTTTTTTCACACTTGTTCATTGTTTTACAAATCATTCTGGCTTATTCAACAATTGTGGCTGTTGTCGAACCCGAGCCATTTTACAAATAGTTTCTGCCCACGTTTTCTCAAAAAATTTTCCACAAGATATATATCAGGATACTTGACTTTAAGTAACTCCGATTCATAAAAGCAACCAGCAATCGCTCCATTTCTAGAGTCTTACAGACTATACGTTACGGGATCGGTTTATCTCACATGATAAATTGTAAATATTTCCGTCGTCCAGTTAGGCATATAACCTTTTTCAAATATACTCTTACCTAGCCAAAAATCCCCTCCCGGGGAAAAATCTTGGACAAGTACATTTGTTGGTGATCCCTTTTTCCATTTGTTTTCACAGAAAAATCTAATCCCTCCTCAAAGAAGATTGGAAACGCCAACAATATAAAGAATTTAAAAAAACCCAAAAAAAAAGTTCAAGAAGATTGTGAAAAATGTAAGAAATGCGAAATGGTAAAAAAAAGTTAATGGTATTCGCTCAGCATAAAAATTTCTGATATCTATAAAAGGACAAGTATTCCCCGTTTAAAAATCATGTTGATGTTTGAAAATCAATTAACGAGAAAAAAGAAAATCTTCCAAAAAGATACGTCTCAAAAAAAGGAACACCTAGATACAAAATGGCGAATCGACAGAAAAACTTCATACGAAAATACAAAACTAAAGTTTGCCATCATATGTTGAGCGTATGCGCACAGAGTACTTGGCCGGCCCGAAATTTTTTGTACTAGCTTCCGCTATTTATAGATAGGTAGAACAACTCCGTTGTATTCATGAGAAAAATGATAAGCGTTATACAAATGTCACTGAACGTTATACATTCAAATGAATTAGTACAAATTCAAAGTTTTCTCGCACTTTGAAATACAATTAATTAAATCATTTGCGCAATATTTTACACAAGTATGGATACGTAGAAAAATAACAACTGATCACTAATGACCCGTAATGCGTCGGAAAAATTGCACATCTAACAATTTTTTGTATTACTTGCTTGAAATATAAATCGTTTTAGGAGAGAACCTTGATTGACTCGAGATTTTCGCCAAGCATTCGCGTGTCTTTTCTAAGAAGATTTCTGAAACCAAACAATTCGGTTATGTCAAGATTAACCAAGCTGAGCACTTTAATTCAAAATTTCGGGCCGGCCAAGTACTCTGTGCGCATACGCTCAACATATGATGGCAAACTTTAGTTTTGTATTTTCGTATGAAGTTTTTCTGTCGATTCGCCATTTTGTATCTAGGTGTTCCTTTTTTTGAGACGTATCTTTTTGGAAGATTTTCATTTTCCCCGTTGATTGATTTTCAAACATCAACATGATTTTCAGACAGGGGATAGTTGTCCTTTTATAGATATCAGAATTTTTTATGCTGAGCGAATACCATTAACTGTTTTCTACCATTCTCGCATTTCTTGCATTTTTCTCAATCTTCTTGAATTTTTTTTGGGTTTTTTTAAATTCTTTATTTTGTAGGCGTTTCTAATTTTTTTTCTAGGGGGGATTAGATTTTTCTGTGAAAACAAATGGAAACGGGGATCACCAACAAATGTACTTGTCCAAGCTTTTTCCCCCGGGAGGGGATTTTTGGTTAGGATATCACTTCTTTTTTCTGATTAAAAGTCTCCAATTTTTTCAGTCCGGTGGGAATAATTTGCTGATTTTTTTCCTAGAAGTGTACTTTGTGGAGCTCATTTTAAGCCAAGAATCATGTCTCTATCTCAATTTTTCATCGAGATATGATTTTTGGCCCATTTCCATGATTTTTGCTCGAAAATGAAGATATTTCATCAATTTTCAAACGAAAATCGCTCTTCTCCGGGCAACGACGGTAAAATCATGTTTTTTGTCCACATGGTTTGTTAAGCTGGAAGGAAACGTGAGTGCGTGCCATAATCTTAATTTTTCTTGGGAATGGTATTTTTGCATTTTCACTATCAGCTAAGAAAAGAACGACATTTTTACATATCTTGGGACCGAAGATTTTATTTAGTTGGCCTTATGGGAATGAATTGCTGATTTTTTCCCTAGAAATATACTCTGTGGAGCTCAACTGCAGCCCAGAATCATGTCTCTATCTCGATTTTTGCCCATTACCATGATTTTTGCTTGAGAATGACGATTTTTCATCAATTCTCAAACGAAAATCGCTCTTCTCCGAGTGAAAATAGTATAAATTTTGATTTTTTTCAAGCCACATAATTTGTTGAGCTAAAAGGAAACGTGAACGCGTGCCGTAATCTCGATTCTGCTCGATAATGGTATTTTTGCCTTTTCACCATCAACTTACAAAAGAACGACATTTTTACATCATTTAGGAGCGAAGAATTTATTTGCTCGGCTTCATGAACATAAAATGCTGATTTTTTCCCTAGAAGTATACTCGTTGGAGCTCAATTCAAGCCCAGAGTCATGTCTCTATCTCAATTTCCCACCGAGATATGATTTTTTGCCCATTACCATGATTTTTGCTCGAAAATGCCAATTTTCCATCAATTTTTAAACGAAAATCGCTCTTCTCCGAGCAACGACGGTGAAATCATGTTTTTTTTTTTTCGTCCACATGGTTTGCTGAGCTAAAAGGAAACGTAAACGCGTGCCATAATCATAATTTTTCTCGAGAATAGTGTTTTTGCATTTTCACGCAGCTTAGAAAAAAACGACATTTTTACATGACTTGGGAGCGAAGATTTCATTTAGTTGGCATCATGGAAATATATTTATGTTTTTTTTCCCAGAAATGTACTCTGTGGAGCAGAATTTAAGCTCAGAATCATTAATTTTTCTCGAGAATGGTATTTTTGCAAATATATATCTCTCCACAATATTTGGTTCCTTCCGGAGCAACAACTTGTCGCTGAGAGTTATCCAGAGCTTCCGAATAACTCGCAGCGACAGGATGTCCATGTGGCTCAGCGACGAAATTCGTATGCTACTGAGAGTTATCTGGAGCTTCCGGATAGCTGGCTGCGACAAGATTTTCATGTGCCTCAGCGAAAAGATTGTTATGTGCCTCAGCGACAAGATGTTTATGTTGCTCAGCGACAAGATTTCTATGTCGCTGAGAGTTATTGTCGCTTTGCGATTAATCTAACGCCAGCGGCGATGTTAGTTATGCTGTAGATATATATATCCTAGCCAAAAATCCCCTCCACGGGGAAAAAAGCCTGGACAAGTCCATTTGTTCGTGACCCCCGATTTTCGCTCAGCACCAAAAATTCTTCATATCCATAAAAGGACAAGTATTCCATCGATGGCTGAAAATCAATTAACGAAAAAAAGGGAAAACTTCCAAAAAGACATGGCACAAAAAAAAGAAACCCCTAAATACAAAATGGCGAATCGACAGAAAAACTTCATACAAAAAATAAAAAACTAAACTTTGCCATCGCATGTTGAGCAAATGAGCGGATGCGCACAGAGAACTTGTCAGTATGATAACTAAGCGGGTTTTGACTCTGGCCACCACGAGGGGGTGAGGGAGCGGGGAAGAAAATGCGGGGTGCGGGTTATGGGAGGGGGAGCGGGGAAGGAAGCGTGGGTGTTAATTTATGGCCCTCCCCCCCTCAAATTTAATGTCCCCCCCCCTCAGAATTTCATCGATTGTGAGGCTAATTATAGATTTTTAATGTGTTCCATAATTTATGGCCGAGTGTTGAGTGTTGTTCGAAGAATTCTCAGAAAGGAAAACTTTTAGATCTATTGTAACGGCACGGATACGCGACAGCTAACGATTCGCCCGGTGCGGTGTCCGTCGCTCGACTACGGTAGCGCCAAGCGGCCGATAGCCGAACCATCTCGCGGCTCGCGAAGATGCGAGCGGACAAAGTGGGGGAAAGTGACCGATTTGTGACTAAGAGTGGGGATTGAGCGTGCCTCATTCGACAGCGCGTCGAAGAGTGGGGACAAGGAGGACTGTGCGAACGCTCTGCGCAAGCGCAGAGTACAATAAACGAATGTGAGCGAAATACGAATGAGTGGGAGAAAAGAATCTCCAATAATGTTTTAGCAAGCGCCCCACCACAAAGAACTCTAGCGAATAAGACTGAGAGTTATTTTTAGACTTCCAGGAAATCAAAGAACAAAGGATTCTTACAGTATAAAAGCCGGTGCAGAACAGCACTCGGCACTCATTCTTCTCGAAGAACTCGAGGCAAAACTCTAGACAGTCAGCAAGGACTTCTTCGCCTCTACGAAAGCAAAACATAACCTCTCCATAATTTTCCTTAAGTGCATACGACGACGGAGTGGTTCGGTTACGTTCAACTCCCGCAGCCGGTGTACTTTTCCTTAACCAAATTTCCTTGGTGCATACGAGGACGGAGTGGTTCGGTTACGTTCAACTCCCGCAGCCGGTGTACTTTTTCTTAACCTAAATTTCCTTGGTGCATTCGACGACGGAGTGGTTCGGTTACGTTCAACTCCCGCAGCCGGTGTACTTCCTCAACCTTTCTTTTGTGCGTTCGACGACGGAGTGGTTCGGTTACGTTCAACTCCCGCAGCTGTCGCACATCATTCCTTCCTTTCTCAAAACTTCATTTTTCGTAGAGACAAAGAAGATCAACGCATAAAAATTATTTAGAAATTAAATTTATTTGTCAGAATCCTGATTAAAAACTTGTCAAAAATCAATTAAAGCCAATAAGCCTACGAGAACTTGTTCAATCCGATAGAAATCAAATTGTAAAACCGAAATAAGCGTGCCATTTCAAACAGAAATTGTCCAAATCAATTAAAAAGCAAAATTAGAGCGTTTTATCGTTGAATTAATTAATTACAGTGTTAAACAAACATGCGTGCGTGCGAATCATAAAACAAAAGCGCTAGAAATAGATCAGAAATCAGCATCGCGTCAAACAAGCGTTTTGCCGCACTTTTTAAAGTAAAATAAGATTATCCGCGTTAGACAAGCGTAATTAGTCATCGAAAAATGAGTCGAGATTAAAAACACAACTTGACATTGTATCGAATCAACGAGTTTTACTCGAATTTCAAAGAAAACAAGAAGAAAAAGGATAAATTACCACAAATTACCATAAATTACCACGTAAGCGGTAAAATGACCGAATAAATGTCCATCAAGATTTTTATGTCAAAAAATTCGTTTAATTTTTGCGGATCGATTGCAATAAAGAAAACACATGCAAAATAAAAATGGCACATAGTAAATTGTAAAATAACACGTAACTTTTGAATAAATTGGGTTTATTTGTTAAAATTGAAATAAAACTCTCGTTTTTTCTTCACACCTGCTCCTTTCTATCGAAGCTCGAACCGACGCGTAACGCGAAGCGTCTTTGAGTCGATTTCATACCGTTACACTATTTCATATATATTAACCCGGCGTGTGTACACTGGGACTTTGAAGGAACAGTCAAAATTTCGGAATTCCGTTTTTCCCACTTTTGAGACGATTGCTTTTATTTTTATTAACAACGGTTTTTAACTTTTGAGTTAGGTAGCTGCTGTGCCAATACTAAGTAAACCAGAATTTTTTGAGATTTTTTGGAACCCTACAAAACCTTTTAAACTCGACTGTTCCCTAAAGTACCCAGTATACACACCGTGCACCGAAAAATATAGTGTACATACGGCGGGTTAATAGAAAAATTAAAAATCGGCTGTGACATCGGCGTGCGCGGGAGAAGGGGGGAAATTAATCACTTCCGTTGTGGCTGGATGAAACTAATTTTAGAAAATTAGGGCATCCGGAAACACTTGGAAAATTTCCCCCTCTCCACCATATAAAAACCCAATAGGTTGATGATACATTTCGAAAATCTGCACATTTCGAGTGACGATAGGTTGGAGTTCACATCGTCTTTCACCATGTCACATTTTACCAACATTGTTGCTGAAGAATTTTTGCGTGAGCGAGCAATGTTAGTGAAGAATTTGGGAGAATATTTTTCGTGGGAGCAAAGTTGTGATGAACTAATTAAATCCTTGGAAGAGCAAGTTTCATCGAAACGTATAAAATTGAGTATAGGATATCGTCACTCGATGAATGCTCAAATAATACGTTTAGAAGGTTTGAAGCAAGCTACGAGACGTAGATTTGTGCACATTGGCAGGGAATTGAACCACCTTACATTGAGTGGCGAGAAGTTGATACTGCTTTCGACAATCGCATAAGCACTGGCGCTGTGATTAATCAGGGTCAAATGATACCACGCGAATTTTTGCAAGATGCACATGAACTGGTTATGAAACATGTAAGCAATGCTATTAGCGAATACAATAGTGTAAAAGTGAATACTGAGTTCAATGTTGAGTTTGCTGCAGCTGATCAGCGCACGCATAAAAGTATCAATACGGCAAATGTGGAACTTTATGAAACGTCGGATCTGAATGAGTGATATGAAGAGCGAGTCGTTGAGCCAACGATAGCTTCACTCGACGAGTTTCAGGAGCGTGACAGTGGATGGACATTAGTTTCAATATTAAATTTAACTGTTAATATCAATGAATATAATCCGATGCATGTGGGATGTCACATTACGTTGCCGAGAACAATAATTAACAAACATGCCACTGTTAATGTTCAATCGAAGGATGATTCATGTTTTACCTGGGCGGTGGTTGCTGCTCTGTACCCAGCAAAACGTAACACTGAGCGATACACATCATACCCATATTATGAAACGGTGGTGAATGTTCATGGCTTGGACTTCCCCATGACATTGGGTCAAATAAAAAAATTTGAACAATTGAATAACATTTCAATTAATGTTTATACTCCAATGAAAGATAAAATTCAATCATTGCGCGTTAGTAAATATAAGAGAGAGAAGCACGTCAATTTGCTGTACGTTGAAGAACAAAGGGGGGAAAATAACGTCGCACACTTTGTATGGATCAAGAATCTGTCTCGGCTAGTGAGCTCCCATCTAAATAACAAGAAAAGTCGAATGTTTATTTGTGATCGGTGAGTACATTTCGCAACTGCTAATGTTACTGTGAAAAATTGCAAACATCTTTTTTTAATTAATAATATTATTGTAGGTGTCTACACTACTTCTACACCGAAGGAAAGCTGCAAGCACACGTGGTCGACTGTAGGCAGATGAACGACTGTGCAATTACTATGCCGGAAAAAAACGATAAATGGTTGAAATTAAAAAATTTCAATCGAAAAGAGCGTCTTTCATTCGTTGTTTATGCTGATCTTGAGTGTGTTTTGGAGAAAACCAATGAGAGAGAACGCGAAAAGAAACAGCATCAACATCATCGAGTTTTTAGCCTAGGTTATTATGTGATCTGCTCATACAATAGTTCCTTATCGGGTTACCATACCCGCCGCGCAGAGGATTGTGTAGAATGGTTTGTAAAAGAGCTTGAGACATTAGCGTTGAGTGTGAGGGAAATTTTATTGACGAATGTTCCCATGAGGGAATTGACACCGCAAGAGTGGAAAACTTTTCAAGAGGCTAAAGATTGTCACATTTGTGAGAAGCCTTTTCAGGTGAATGCTGAGCGTGTGCGTAATCATTATCATCTGACGGGGCAGTTCAGAGGTCCAGCTCATTCCACCTGTAATTTAAATTTTCAACAAAATTTTTCCATTCCAATTATTTTCCACAATTTATCCGGATATGACGCTCATTTCATCATAAAAGAAGTAGCTACAGCCTTTGAGGGGAGAACCGATTTGCTTCCCATAACTAAAGAAAAATATACCCAGCCAAAAATCACCTCCCGGGGAAAAAAGCTTGGACAAGTACATTTGTTGGTGATCCCCATTTCCATTTGTTTTCACAGAAAAATCTAATCCCCCCTTGAAATAAATTGGAAACGCCAACAAAATAAAGAATTTAAGAAAACGCCCGAAAAAAAAAAATTCAAGACGATTGAGAAAAATGCAAGAAATGCGAGAATGGTAAAAAAAAATTAATGGTATTCGCTCAGCATAAAAAATTCTGATATCTATAAAAGGACAAGTATTCCCTGTCTGAAAATCATGTTGATGTTCGAAAATCAATTAACGAGAAAAAAGAAAATCTTCCAAAAAGACACGTCTCAAAAAAAGGAACCCCTAAATACAAAATGGCGAATCGACAGAAAAACTTCATAAAAAAATACAAAACTAAAGTTTGCCATCATATGTTGAGCATATGCGCACAGAGTACTTGTGCGCATATGCTCAACATATGATGGCAAACTTTAGTTTTGTATTTTTTTATGAAGTTTTTCTGTCGATTCGCCATTTTGTATTTAGGGGTTCCTTTTTTTGAGACGTGTCTTTTTGGAAGATTTTCTTTTTTCTCGTTAATTGATTTTCGAACATCAACATGATTTTCAGACAGGGAATACTTGTCCTTTTATAGATATCAGAATTTTTTATGCTGAGCGAATACCATTAATTTTTTTTTACCATTCTCGCATTTCTTGCATTTTTCTCAATCTTCTTGAATTTTTTTTTTTCGGGCGTTTTCTTAAATTCTTTATTTTGTTGGCGTTTCCAATTTTTTTCAAGGGGGGATTAGATTTTTCTGTGAAAACAAATGGAAATGGGGATCACCAACAAATGTACTTGTCCACCCTTTTTTCCCCGGGAGGGGATTTTTGGCTGGGATATCACTTATTTTTTCTGATTGAAAGTCTCCATTTTTTCAGGCCGATGGGAATAATTTGTTGATTTTTCCCTAGAAGTGTACTCTGTGGAGCTCATTTTAAGCCAAGAATCATGTCTCTATCTCAATTTTTCACCGATACATGATTTTGGCCCATTTCCTGCTCGAAAATAACGATTTTTCATAAATTTTCAAACGAAAATCGCTCTTCTCCGAGCAACGACGGTAAAATCATGTTTTTGTCCACATGGTTTGTTGAGCTGGAAGGAAACGTCAACGCACGCCATAATCTTAATTTTTCTTGGGAATTGTATTTTTGCCTTTCCACCATCAGCTTACAAAAAAACGACATTTTTACATCACTTAGGAGCGAAGAATTTATTTGTTTGGCTTCAGGAACATAAAATGCTGATTTTTTCCCTAGAAGTATACTCTGTGGACCTTAATTCAAGCCCAGAATTATGTCTCTATTTCAATTTTTCATCGAGATATGATTTTTTGCCCATTACCATGATTTTTGCTCGAAAAGGACGATTTTTCGACAATTTTCAACCGAAAATCGCGCTTTTCCGAGTAAAAATCGTATAAATTATGATTTTTTTTGCAGCCACTTGGTTAGATACGCTGAAATAAAGAGGAAACACGTGACACGTGCGTCTTAATTTATCGCGAGAATGAAATTTTCGACTTTTGACCACGAGTTGGAAAAAATCAATATTTTAGGATGAAGTTGTCGCCAAGAATTTATCTTCTTGGCTCCATGAGAAAAAATGCTGATTTTTTCCCTGTAACTAGACCCTGTGGAGCTCAATTCAAGCTCAGAATTATGTCTCTATCTCAATTTTTCATCGAGAAACGATTTTTTGCCCAATACCATGATTTTAGCTTGAAAATGACGATTTTTCGACAGTTTTCAAACGAAAATCGCTCTTTTTCGAGCCAAAATGGTAAAATTATTATTTTTTTTTCCAGCCACTCGGTTTGACACGCTGAAACATAGAGGAGACACGTGCCAAAGTCTCAATATATCGCGAGAATTCAATTTTCGACTTTTGACCACGAGTTGGAAAAAATCAATATTTTAGCATGAAGTTGTCGCCAAGAATTTATCTTCTTGGCTCCATGAAAAAAAAAATGCTAATTCTTTCCCTGCAACTAGACCCTGTGGAGCTCAATTCAAGCCTAGAATTATGTCTCTATTTCAATTTTTCATCGAGAAATGATTTTTTGCCCATTACCATGATTTTAGCTTGAAAATGACGATTTTTCGACAGTTTTCGAACAAAAATCGCTCTTCTCCGAGCCAAAATGGTAAAATTATGATTTTTTTTCCCAGCCACTCGGTTTGATACGCTGGAACAAAGAGGAAACACGTGCCAAAGTCTCAATTTATCGCGAGAATTCAATTTTCGACTTTTTCCCACGAGTTAGAAAAATCAATATTTGAATATATGAAGTTGTAGCGAAGAAGTTTTCTTCTCGGTTCCATGAGAATAGAATGCTGATTTTTTCCCAGCAACTAGACTCTCCGGAGCTCAATTCAAACCCAGAATTATGTCTCTATCCCAATTTTTCATCGAAAAATGATATTTTGCCCATTACCATGATTTTAGCTTGAAAATGACGATTTTTCGACAATTTTCAAACGAAAATCCCTCTTCTCCGAGCCAAAATGGTAAAATTATGATTTTTTCCAGCCACTCGGTTTGATACGCTGAAACAAAGAGGAAACACGTTCCAAAGTCTCAATTCATCGCGAGAATTCAATTTTCGATTTTTGACCACGAGTTGGAAAAAATCAATATTTTAGCATGAAGTTGTAGTGAAAAATTTTTTTCTTTGGCTCCATGAGAATTTTGGCAGAAAGGAACAAATGTATAATTTGTTCTTGTGGCCCAGCGACATGATTTTTATGTCACTGAGCCCTCGCAGCAACAAGATTTTTATTTGCCTTAGCGACAAGATTTTCATGTCGCTCAGCGACAAGATTTATATGTCACTGAGCTCTCGCAGCGACAAGATTTTCATTTGCCTCAGCGAGAAGATTTTCATGTCACTGAACCCTCGCAGCGACAAGATTTTCATTTGCCTTCGCAAAAAGATTTTCATTTGTCTTAGCGACAAGATTTTTGTTTCGCTGAGAGATATTATTGCTCAACGATTAATCTTCATGTGGCTCAGCGATAAGATCTTGATGTCACTGAGAGTTATCCAGAGCTATTAGATCCTAGCCAAAAATCCCCTCCCGGGGAAAAAAGCTTGGACAAGTACATTTGTTAGTGATCCCCATTTCCATTCGTTTTCACAGAAAAATCTAATCCCCCCTTGAAAAAAATTGGAAACGCCAACAAAATAAAGAATTTGAGAAAACCCAAAAAAAAAAAAAATTCAAGAAGATTGAGAAAAATGCAAGATATGCGAGAATGGTAGAAGAAAATTAATGGTATTCGCTCAGCATAAAAAATTCTGATATCTATAAAAGGACAAGTATTCCCTGTCTGAAAATTATATTGATGTTCGAAAATTAATTAACGAGAAAAAAGAAAATCTTCTAAAAAGACACGTCTCAAAAACAGGAACCCCTAAATACAAAATGGGGAATCGACAGAAAAACTTAATAAAAAAATACAAAACTAAAGTTTGCCATCATATGTTGAGCGTATGCGCACAGAGTACTTGGCCGGCCCGAAATTTTTTGTATTAGCTTCCGCTATTTATAGATAGGTAGAACAACCCGGTTGTATTCATGAGAAAAATGATAAGCGTTACACAAATGTCACTGAACGTTATACATTCAAATGAATTAGTACAAATTCAAAGTTTTCTCTCAATTTAATATACAATTAATTAATTAAATCATTTGCGCAATATCTTACACAAGTATGGATACGTAGAAAAATAACGACTGATCACTAATTAAGGTGGAGCTAAATATTATATCAAATGACCCGTAATGCGTCTATAAAAATTGCACTTCTAGCAATTTTTTGTATTACTAGCTTGAAATATAAATCGTTTTAGGAGAGAACCTTGATTGACCCGAGATTTTCTCCAAGCTCTCGCGTATCTTTTCTAAGAAGATTTCTGAAACCAAATAATTACGTTATGCCAGGATTAACCAAGCTGAGCACTTTCATTCGAAATTTCGGGCCAGCCAAGTACTCTGTGCGCATACGCTCAACATATGATGGCAAACTTTAGTTTTGTATTTTTTTATGAAGTTTTTCTGTCGATTCCCCATTTTGTATTTAGGGGTTCCTTTTTTTGAGACGTGTCTTTTTGGAAGATTTTCTTTTTCTCGTTAATTAATTTTCGAACATCAATATAATTTTCAGACAGGGAATACTTGTCCTTTTATAGATATCAGAATTTTTTATGCTGAGCGAATACCATTAATTTTCTTCTACCATTCTCGCATATCTTGCATTTTTCTAAATCTTCTTGAATTTTTTTTTTTTTGGGTTTTCTCAAATTCTTTATTTTGTTGGCGTTTCCAATTTTTTTCAAGGGGGGATTAGATTTTTCTGTGAAAACGAATGGAAATGGGGATCACTAACAAATGTACTTGTCCAAGCTTTTTTCCCCGGGAGGGGATTTTTGGCTAGGATATCACTTATTTTTCCTGATTGAAAGTCTCCAATTTTTTTCAGTCCGGTGGGAATAATTTGTTGATTTTTCCCTAGAAGTGTACTCTGTGGAGCTCATTTTAAGCCAACAATCATGTCTCTATCTCAATTTTTCACCGATAAATGATTTTGGCCCATTTCCATGATTTTTGCTCGAAAATGACGATTTTTCATAAATTTTCAAACGAAAATCGCTTTTCTCCGAGCAACGACGGTAAAATCATGTTTTTGTCCACATGGTTTGTTAAGCTGGAAGGAAACGTCAACGCTTGCCATAATCTTAATTTTTCTTGGGAATCGTTTTTTTGCATTTTCACTATCAGCTTAGAAAAAAACGACATTTTTACATGACTTGGGAGTGAAGATTTTATTTAGTTGGGTTTATGGGAATAAATTGCTGATTTTTTCCCCAAAAATATACTCTGTGGAGCTCAATTTGAGCCCAGAATCATATCTATATCACGATTTCCCACCGAGATATGAATTTTGGTCAATTACCACGATTTTTGCTTAAAAATGACGATTTTTCATCAGTTTTCAAACGAAAATCGCTCTTCTCCCAGTGAAAATAGTATAAATTTTGATTTTTTTTCAAGCCACATAATTTTTTGATCTGAAAGGAAACGTGAACGCGTGCCATAATCTTGAATTTGCTCGAGAATGGTATTTTTGCCTTTTCACCATCAGCTTACAAAAAAACGAAATTTTTACATCACTTAGGAGCGAAGAATTTGTTTGGCTTCATGAACATAGAATGCTAATTTTTTCCCTAGAAGTATACTCTGCAGACCTTAATTCAAGCCCAAAATTATGTCTCTATCTCAATTTTTCATCGAGATATGATTTTTTGCCCATTACCATGATTTTTGCTTGGAAAGGACGATTTTTCGACAATTTTCAAATGAAAATCGCGCTTCTCCGAGTAAAAATCGTATAAATGATGATTTTTTTTCTAGCCACTCGATTGGATACGCTGAAACAAAGAGGAAACACGTGCCAAAGTCTCAATTCATCGCGAGAATCAAATTTTCGACTTTTGACCACGAGTTGGAAAAAATCAATATTTTATCATGAAGTTGTAGTGAAGAATTTTTTTCCTTGGCTCCATGAGAATTTTGGCAGAAACGAACAAATGTACAATTTTTTCTTGTGGCCCAGTGACATGATTTTTATGTCACTGAGCCCTCGCACCGACAAGATTTTTATGTCACTGAGCCTCCGCAGCGACAAGATTTTTATGTCACTGAGCCCTCGCAGCAACAAGATTTTTATGTCACTGAGCCTTCGCAGCGACAAGATTTTTATGTCACTGGGCCCTCGCAGCAACAAGATTTTGATTTGCCTTAGCGAAAAGATTTTCATGTTGCTCAGCAATAAGATTTTCATGTCGCTCAGCAACAAGATTTTTATGTCACTGAGCCCTCGCAGTCACAAGATTTTCATTTGCCTCAGCGACAAGATTTTCATGTCACTGAGCCCTCGCAGCAACAAGATTTTCATTTGCCTCAGCAAAAAGATTTTCATTTGTCTTAGCGACAAGATTTCTGTTTCGCTGAGAGATATTATTGCTCAGCGATTAATCTTCATGTGGCTCAGCGACAAGATCTTGATGTCACTGAGAGTTATCCGGAGCTATTAGATCACTTGCAGCGACAAGATTTTCATGCGCCTCTGCGACAAGATTTTTATGTGGCTCGAATCAGCGACAAGATTTTTTTATATCGCTGAGAATTATTATGTATAAGTCATGCTGTAAATGAATAAAATGGTGGGAGTAGGAAAGGGTCAAAAGATGTGGAGCATATTCATTCAGGAAGCATATTCTCTCGTCATCGGAGCATGTCGGTAATATGGCAGTTGAAAATTCGAAATTGTGAGGTTATGACGAGCTGTCAAAGCTGTATCACAGCATTCGTTTAGACTCGGTAACGAAAAATCAGCAACACATTCTTCTCCCATAACCTTGCATCCTCAAGAAAATAAATGGTTAGCCAACGTTCGTTGTTCGACAACGAACAATTGTAACAGTCATTTTCTCGAAAATATCAAGCGCGGAAAAGAAAAATATGAACTTATTTAAGCTATCTCTCTCTCTCACACTCACGTCAAAATGGCCCTTCGAAATATCAGCTGACATTTTTCGCTCGCTCGTTTGCACTGTCGTGAGCACACGACGGATCCATTGGAATCATCGCAGCCTCGACCAATCAGGAATTTCGCAGCCTGGGATTGGCTAAGATGGGCGCACAGACCCCTTTGAATGTGTTGTCGGGCGGCCATATACAGACACGTCAAATCCTTCGATGTAGCGTGGTTCTGACGCAGGCTGAGATAGGACTAAGCCCGTGCAAAGTTTTTTCTCAGCAATTACTTAATCAATCGTACCGAATTCGGGCTCTATCGAAAGGGTATCGCGTAATTAGTCTCCATGTCAATTTTCAGGTCGCTAGACGACTCCTGGGCTTTACAGTTAGCTGAAATGTCATCAAAATTTTTTTTCCCACCACCGCGAATCGTTTTACTACGAGAAAGTATAGACTCGGCGAGCGCTCGGGACAAGCAGACGACGCACAGCTGTTTTCAAATGTACTTGTCCCGAGACTCTGCCGAGTCTCTTGATAACTTGCAGCGACAAGATTTTCATGCGCCTCTGCGACAAGATTTTTATGTGGCTCGAATCAGCGACAAGATTTTTTTATATCGCTGAGAATTATTATGTATAAGTCATGCTGTAAATGAATAAAATGGTGGGAGTAGGAAAGGGTCAAAAGATGTGGAGCATATTCATTCATGAAGCATATTCTCTCGTCATCGGAGCATGTCGGTAATATGGCAGTTGAAAATTCGAAATTGTGGGGTTATGACGAGCTGTCAAAGCTGTATCATAGCATTCGTTCAGACTCGGTAACGAAAAACCAGCAACACATTCTTCTCCCATAACCTTGCATCCTCAAGAAAATAAATGGTTAGCCAACGTTCGTTGTTCGACAACGAACAATTGTAACAGTCATTTTCTCGAAAATATCAAGCGCGGAAAAGAAAAATATGAACTTATTTCAGCTATCTCTCTCTCTCACACTCACGTCAAAATGGCCCTTCGAAATATCAGCTGACATTTTTCGCTCGCTCGTCTGCACTGTCGTGAGCACACGACGGATCCATTGGAATCATCGCAGCCTCGACCAAGGAGGAATTTCGCAGCCCGGGATTGGCTAAGATGGGCGCACAGACCCCTTTGAATGTGTTGTCGGGCGGCCATATACAGACACGTCAAATCCTTCGATGTAGCGTGGTTCTGACGCAGGCTGAGATAGGACTAAGCCCGGCCAAAGTTTTTTCTCAGCAATTACTTAATCAATCGTACCGAATTTGGGCTCTATCGAAAGGGTATCGCGTAATTAGTCTCCATGTCAATTTTCAGGTCGCTAGACGACTCCTGGGCTTTACAGTTAGCTGAAATGTCATCAAAATTTTTTTTCCCACCACCGCGAATCGTTTTACTACGAGAAAGTATAGACTCGGCGAGCGCTCGGGACAAGCAGACGACGCACAGCTGTTTTCAAATGTACTTGTCCCGAGACTCTGCCGAGTCTCTTGATATCGTTCTCAAAGACGGTGCAGTCTTCTTCGGAGAACTTCAGAAAACAGATTAAACTTCGCTTCATCGACTCGTTTAAATTTTTGAATACGAGTCTCGATAAGTTAGCGTTTCTCCTTTCGACAGATCAACTAAAAATTACAAAGTCTCAATTTGGAAATGTGTACAACAAAGTGATTTTGAATTATTAACTCGCAAAGGTGTTTTCCCCTACGAATATATCGATAGTTCTGAAAAATTGAGTGAAACGCAGCTTCCACCGCGAGATGCTTTTTACAGTTATTTGACTGATGGGACGGTTTCCGAGGATGACTATAAACATGCTCAAACAGTATGGGAGCGGTTTTCATCCAAAACGCTCAGAGAATATAGCGATCTTTACCTGAAAACGGATGTGTTGTTGTTGGCCGATATATTTGAAAACTTTCGAGATAAATGTCAACAAAGTTATGGCCTTGACCCTGCCTATTATTTCACTCTCTCAGGATATACTTGGGACGCCATGTTGAAATACACACAGATTAAGTTTGAACTGTTCACTGACATCGATATGGTGCTGTTCATAGAGAGAGGTGTACGCGGGGGTTTAAGTCAATGCTCAAAGAGGTATGCATGTGCAAATAACAAGTATATGGAGTCCTTTGATTCATCGAAAGAATCATCATACCTGATGTATTATGATGTAAATAATTTGTATGGTTGGGCGATGAGTCAACCATTGCCTTATGCAAATTTTGAATGGATTGAAAATGTCTTGAGCTTCAATATTAACTCTCCAGATCCATCGAAAGGATACATCCTTGAGGTTGATCTGGAATATCCTACATATTTGCATGATAAGCACATGGACCTGCCTTTTTGTCCAGAACATGGTAAACCTTCGGGTAAGCGTCAAGAGAAATTGCTCGCAACCCTTTCAGATAAGAAACGCTATGTCATCTATTACCGAACTCTTCAACATTGTTTACAACATGGCTTGAAATTACAGAAAATTCATAGAATTCTACAATTCACCGAATCACCATGGTTATCAAAGTATATTGACTTGAACACGCAATTAAGGACCCGTGCAACAAATGATTTCGATAAAACAATGTATAAGTTAATGAACAATGCAGTTTTCGGAAAAACAATGGAAGACGTTCGCCAACATAGAAATGTTAAATTGTTGACTAAATGGGAGGGTAGATATGGTGCTGAAGCAATGATTGCGAAACCAAATTTCCACAGTCACAGCATATTTGCTGAAAACTTAATGGCTGTAGAATTACGAAATCTGGAAGTCAAATTCGACAAGCCCATTTACATATGTTGGCATGTGCATTTTAGAATTTCAAAAGCTTGTCTGTACAAATTTCATCACGAGTTTATGACACAAATGTATCCTGATAAATGTAAGGTCGCTTATACAGATACTGATGGTTTAATATATTATATCGAGTGCGAGGATGTGTATAGTGATATGAAACGAAATCTCGATAAATTTGATACGAGCGACTACCCCCGCAATAATGTGTATAATATTCCACTTGTCTACAAAAAGGTTCCCGGTCTCATGAAAGATGAAAATAATGGAGCCATCATGACGGAGTTTGTGGGATTAAGATCGAAAATGTATGCAACACGCGTCGTGGAGAAAAAAGATGTGAAGAAGGCGAAGGGTGTTAAAAGCAACGTTGTTTCAAAGACTCTAAATTTTGATGATTATCTGAGATAATCATTCTATGTTGCAATGATTTCATTTCTTTTTGTCGATTGAGCTTGAGAGTTTTTGAGAAAATTTTGGGGAATTTCAAAATATCGTTCGTAGGGAAGAAAAAATGCATTACATTTTGTAAATCTAAATTGTTTTTTACGTCAAAGTGATATGAAGAAAATTGAGTAATTATTTTTCTACTGAGGTTGCGATGTTTTAAAGTTGGCGTTCGTTTTTTACTTTTCAAGAGTATTTTTCCACGGATTTCTCTTCTTTTTTAAAAGCGGGATATTCATCAACATTTTTTTGTAATTATAGAGGCATTATTTGTTCTGGTTGGTTATTCTTGAAATAAAATAAATCTCTTCAAAAACTTCTGTCGACACCCTTGGTAAATTCCTTTAAATATCTCGACAACAGTCATGGTCAAAGACTTAAAAAACTCTCGTCGAGAACCTTGTTCAATCCCTCAAGGAAACCACGAAGAGACTTGTGGTCAATCTCTCAATGAAACCTCAGTGAGGCCCTTAGTCAATCCCTTAAAAAAGCTCGTTTACTCTTGGCTAATCTGTTGCAAAAATCTCGTCAAGACTTTTTGTCGACTCTTTAAAAAATCCCATCCAGACTCTTGACTAATCCCTTAAAAAAGTCTTGGCACGATTCTTGGTCGATCTGTTGAAACAAGTCTCGACCAGAATCTCGATGAATCTTTTGAAAAAGTCGCGGCGAGATTCTTTATGAATCCCATAAAAAAAGTCTCTGGACGCTTCCACTCAATGCCTTAAAAAACTTCCGTCGACACCGCTTCCGCAAATCCCTTCAAAATATATCGGCGAGGGTCATGATAAACCCCTTAAAAATTCTCGTCCAGACTCTTGACCAATCCCTTAAAAAAGTCCTGGCGAAATTCGTGGTTAATCCCTTAAAAACTCCCATTAAGAGCCTTGGTTAACCCTTTCAAAATTGTTGTCAAGACTCTTCGTTAATCTCTTAAAACCATAGTGACGAGACTCTGAGTTTAGTAAATATTAACTAACCCTTCAGAAACCACGTTCGAGACGACTGGTGAGCCCCTTAAAAAATTCCGTCAAGACTCTTCGTCAATCCCTCAAAAAAGTCCTAACGAGATTTCACCCTTCTCCCTCGTGCCCTTTCTCCTTTCGTTCTCCCGTTTTATTAATCGTTTTATTGCATTTTCGGCTTATTTTTTGACTCCGAGCGAAATTGCCCCAGGCTCACGTGATCCTGCATTAAGAAACGAAAAGAATAAGCCCAAGGTGGATCATTTTCGTTGAATGTTAGAAGAGACAGGTAGTTTTTAAAACTGGGGTCATTTATGACCCCACGTCACCGAAAAGTTTAAATAAAATAAGGTTACCGTTCAAAGGTCAAAAACTTCCGTGGCAACCCCCGGTCAACCCCTTCAATCATAAAGTCTGATAAATATTTTTTATGTTGCCGAAATTTGAATAAAGAAGATTTTTATTTTTGAGATCAAAAACAAATGACATCAAAAACCATGGAGCCGTGGACCTAGACACCGAAACCCATGAAGAAATAGACCTAGACATCAAAAACCATGGAGTCGTGGACCTAGACATCGAAAACCATGGAGAAATATACCTAGACATCACAAACCATGGAGCCATGGACCTAACGATCGAAAACCATGGAGAAATATACCCAGACATCAAAAACCATGGAGCCGTGGACTCAGACATCGAGAACCATGGAGAAATATACCTTGACATCGAAACTATAGAGCCATGGACCTAGACATCGAAAACCATGGAGAAATATACGGAGACAACTAAAACCATGGAGAAATATACCTAGACAGCAAAAACCATGAATAAATATACCTAGACATCGAAAACCATGAAGAAATATACCTAAGCATCGAAAACCATGGAAAAATATACAGAGACAACTAAAACCATGGAGAAATATACCGAGACATCAAAAACCATGAAGAAATATACCTAGACATGGAAAACCATGGGGAAATATACCTAGACATCGAAAACCATGGAGCCGTGGACCTAGACACCGAAAACCATGAAGCCGTGGACCTAGACACCGAAAACCATGGAGCCGTGGACCTAGACACCAAAAACCATGGAGCCGACGACCTAGACATCGAAAACCATGGAGAAATATACTTAGACATCGAAAACCATGAAGAAATATACCTAGGCATCGAAAACCATGGAGAAATATACAGAGACAACAAAAACCATGGAGCCGTGGACCTAGACACCGAAAACCATGGAGAAATATACCTAGACATCAAAAACCATGAAGAAATATACCTAGACATCAAAAACCATGAAGGAATTTACCTTGTGACGGGTTCGACACAATCGCAAGAGAAAATGGTGGGGGAAACAAATAAAGGACACAAAAAAAATAAATTAAAATAACAAAAACAAGTTTCGGATTTATTTAAGGGAATTTATACAACAAAAAGAGGGGCGCCAGCTGGTTTAATCGGTCCAGCAACCGTTACACTAAAATGGCCAAAAATGTTTGGAAGGAAACAATAATTCCGTATTTTAGGGGGTCAAAATTGTCAAAACTGGCTCAGGGAGAATCACGATAATCTTAAACGCAGGGACAGAGGGTCCCTGAAACTTAGGCGTCTTACAATACCAGTGACAAAAAGGGGAACGACGCGCGAGCGAGCCACGCGATCGAACGAACCACGCGGACGCTCAAATCCGGTTTCGCCGGCGCGATCCGATTGAGTGAGCGAAGCAAAGTCTCGCTCGCTTCACACGCGAAAAACACGAAAACGGGGCTACAAATGACGGAAAAGGGGACACGGGGTGGGCGATCGACGATGGGAGTCGAAAAAATATGCAAGAAAATATCGCGACGGGGCTCGAAAACGCGAAACACTGACTCGAAAAATCACGGGAGGGAATGACGGACAAAAAGGGGCAAAAATGGCTTCACGAATAATC
Organism: Diadegma fenestrale; assembly: GCA_037043255.1. Classification (NCBI taxonomy): domain Eukaryota; kingdom Metazoa; phylum Arthropoda; class Insecta; order Hymenoptera; family Ichneumonidae; genus Diadegma; species Diadegma fenestrale. The sequence goes on from CM073309.1 coordinate 422,067, forward strand.
AACAGGGGCAAACTCGATGGCACAACACTCGTCGCGTCGACTGACCGACGAAATAATATCTTTCTCGAACGAAAAGTTCGAGAAAGCGAACGAAAACGAAAAATTGGGTGTTGGGGAAAAGTCAAACGACAAGGGAAAAATGGCGTCGCACGCCCGGCAAGCATCGAAGGACTTACTTGTCGTCTCGGTTTTGAGAGAAAACACGAGAATACGGTGCCGAAGTAATCCAAAAAAAGGTCCAGAGAAATGTCCTTCGCAAAGCCGGGTCGTCGTTATGATTTTAATTATTAATTTAACACGAGAAAACTCAAGAAAAGACACAAGAAAACGGGACACATGTTGACCGTGTCGAGTCCGAAGCGGAAGAGAGAGAACTTCAGCGTCTCCTCGAGCTCCCCGGGATGCTCTCGAAGCTTCGCGAAGTCTCGATAGCCAATCAGAACGCGGCTTTAGAGCCGGCTGATTATCGATCCGTTATTGAGCGCCAGCCTCGCGAGATCGCACACAGGTGGCGCTGACGCTGGCCTCGCGACCGGGCGCTGGCGCCACGCTGTCTGCCTCGCGAGACCGAGGCTCGAATCAAGATGGCGGCGCCCACGGCTGTCAAAACAGCCGTGGCGAAATCGAAGGAACGGCGATCGGAAAATTGGCCTCGACGCCGCGGAACTTGTTAATTCCCTCCGACTCGACGGACGAACCTTTTGTCGGAGGGACGATGAATGACGCAAGCTCCGCGACTCGGCGATGACCGACGAATTCGAGGTTCGTACGGGGCTAAGGGGGGGAAATAAAACAATTACACGCGGGGGAGGGAGGGAAAAATAACGTAAGTGGGTCATGAGCGAGTTTAGAGCGGGTTTAATGTTCGCTCGGTCGGTGGGTCGCTCGCTCGCGTTCGCGGAAATATTCTGGGGGGGGGGGGGGGGGAATTTTTGATGTTTTTCTCTGCTTGGTCGTCTCGTTCGGTCCTCCTCGATCCTCGGGGGGGAAGGGGGGGGGCTGAAATCTAATAAAAACAGAAAAGGCCGGTCCCAGTCTGGGATCCGGTAGCTCTCGCCGCGGCTCGACAGCTGGCAACGGTACTCAAAAAAGTGACAACGTCACAACTTAGGCATCGAAAACCATGGAGAAATATACCTAGACATCGAAAACCATGAAGCCGTCGACCTAGACATCGAAAACCATGGAGAAATATACCTAGACGTCGAAAACCATGAAGCCGTCGACCTAGACATCGAAAACCATGGAGCCATGGACCTAGCGATCAAAAGCCATGGAGAAATATACCTAGACATAAAAAACCATGGAGCCGTGTACCTTGCCAACGAAAACCATGATAGCTAGACAACGAAAACCATGGTAGCTAAACAACGAAAACCATACGGAAAGAGAGGCCCGATATAGTCTGTCTCTCCCGCTCAGTGGCGCGCGAAGAGTGGGGATACCACGTTTAGCGGGGCGGGTGACATCACGGGCCGAAAAAGTCCACCAGACACGTAAGGGCGTATGTCCAAGCGCCTGCGCGGACAACTTACGCCTTTCTAACTCCAAGAAATTGTGAGAAACAGAATGTGGTTGAAATCGCGTGTCCAAAATCTTCAATATTAGATTTCTCTGGATTCGCTTAATGGATTTCCTTCCACCAAGAACCAATCGAAAGATAAAAAATCATAGAAAATTCGAGTCTAATATGAGATTTTTCCCTTAACCCGTTTTCCTGTAAAAACGATTCAAAGTTTCTGTGACGTCATAAAACGCCTATTTTACTGTATATAAGAGTCCGGCCGGCTCGCGCGCTACGCTTTTCTTTTAAACTTGGCGTCGAGCCGCTGCCGCGACTCTTGATCTCTTACTCTACAACCATCACTCGTTTCCATTTTTTTCCAGAGAGAAAAGTTGACCTGCTCTACCGTCTGACAGGATGGGGTTACGGAAAAAAATTGGACAGACTTTTTTCACACTCGTTTATTGTTTTGCAAATCATTCTTGCTTATCCAACTATTGTGGGTGTTGTCGAAACCGAGCCATTTTACAAATAGTTTCTGCCCGCGTCTTCTCAAAATTTTTTTCACGAGATATATATCGGGATATTTGACTCGAAGTAACTCTGGTTCATAAAAGCCGCCGGCAATCGGTTCATCTTTATGGTCTTTCAAATTATACGTTACGGGATTGGTTTTTTTTCACTTGAAAAATTGTAAATATTTCCGTCGTCTAGTTTGGTGTATAACCTTTTTCGAATACACTTTTATATTTACTAATGCGTACTTTATCGCCAATTTGAAATTTGGGTAGTTTTCTGACCACCTTACGTCCGTTGAAAACATCGTGAAGCAATTGTTTTTCATTACCAGCATTAACATTTTTTGGTTTCATTTTAATAGTACGATGTTTACTATTGTTATACTCGGTGATTAACGTATCAAGAATATCAATCCATTTCCAGTTTCCACGAAAACTAAATTGAATCCACATTTTGTTTTTGAGAGTACGGTTAAAGCGTTCACAAATTGATGCTTTCATAATGCTAAAAGTAGAATACATGTGAATATAAAATTTTTTCATCAACGCCTTAAAGTTTGAAGTATAAAATTCTTTTCCATGATCGACATGTAGGTTTCTTGGTATGCGTCCCTCGGCAAGTATTGACTCCATTGCGGCAGCAACATCTTTACCACTCTTTGATTTCAATGGTTTGGCCAAGGCAAATTTGGAAGAAATGTCGATGACGGTGAGGAGAAATTTATGGTTAGAGTTGTAATGCCCATGAGATTGTCATCTTATGGGCATTACAAGTTGTAATCTTATGGGCATTACGAGTTGTAATGCCCATAAGATTGTCATCTTATGGGCATTACAACTCTAACCATAACGTGGCAAGCTGATCTCGTCGATAGACATATCGACGAGATCAGCTTGCAACGTCTCATCCAGACCACGAATATCCACATGTCGGCGCGGATAATTTCGTCGGGCTTGTTTATGCAACTCCTCCACCACAGCACGTTTCTTCGCACTCATTTCTTCTTCACTATGGTATATTCGTCTTTCTCTGCAGGTATACGTGACGGATCGCGCTTGATCGTCGCCTTCACATATGGGTTAGTTTCCTCTATTTGCTTCAACAGAGAATTGAAGATATTGTTTTGGACTGGTGGAGTGGGCTTCGAAACTTTTCGCTCTGGTGCACCGTTCTTCAAATTCTGCACTCCCTCACGAAGCGTAGCAATCTCGACACGCAATTGATTTTCAAGAGCTGATATTTTATCTCGAGATCATTCAAATAGTTTCTCAACACGAACAAATTACTGCGTCGTAAAGTTGTGTTGCATCACCGACGTTACACACCCGTTTTGTGGCTATATCATAATGACCATCTGTCGTGGTCTTAAATCCAACTCCAGGTTCACCGGGAGGACCCGACGAAGCACTAGCATTCAACGACCGTCCAAACACATCGACAGTCATTCTGAGAATGTATGAAAAATGTGACTCCAGCTGCTTAATAAATGATTTTCGCTTCACGTAATTCCTCAATTATGGAAATGATTTCGTTGGAATGTGAGGAGTTTCCAGCAGCTTGCGATGCAAGTAGTATGCGAAGACGATCCACTAGCTCGTTTGGATCATCCCAATGAACATATGTGACATCTTTCCCCGTCACTTTGTACTCTGGTATGAAGCCTCCGCCTTTATGTGCGCTATGGTGCGTCACAATTTTTGATATATAAGTTTTAAACTTGTAAGAATTATTTTGACGCACTGCACTCTTGAGCTTGTAATTCTTTCTATGAGCATTGGTGTTGATTACAATTTTTTCATAATTCGCCAAATCGGGTGGAGCCAAATATTCCAGTTCAGGTGCTTTTTTCAACAGCAGCTCGACCAAGCCAACACTTCTGGGATATCAAGAGACTCGGTAGAGTTTCGGGACAAGTACATTTGACAGCTCTGCTGTCGTCTGATAGCCCGAGACTCGGCCAAGTATATTATCTCTGAACAAAACAAATTCGTTAGTAGGGGTTGACATTTATTCAAATTATAAAGCCCAGGAGTAATGTTATGATCTCAAAATTGAACTGGAGACTAATTGTTAGTCTCCGTCGATTGAGCCATAAATCATCACGATTGATGCCGTAATTGCCGAGAAAAAAGTTTGCACAGGCAAAATTATGCAAAAATCGCAGTGTGCGTGCATGTATGTATATACGCGCAGACGACACAATCAAAGGCCTCTTGATGCCCATCACGACCGATTTCCATGAAAGTCGATCTTCGATGACAGAAGCGCGACGAGTTTCTATGACCGCCGTGAAGTTAGCTGGTCTACTTTCGGTTTTTCCTTTTTTATCTTGAGACTCGGTAGAGCCTCGGCGAGATATTTAACATTTCATGAATCTCGGAGTGATCGGATGACAACGAAAAATGGGTGATATAGCCGCAAAAAGTTATTCTGTCATTATACAAATAAACATGATTAATTGCTGCTTTAACCCTTTGAAGCACGCATTTATCTTTACGTGCGTTTAGCTCAAAACTTCGCACTTAGGGGTTTTCGGGTCCATTGATTACAAATTTGAATTCAAAATTTGAAAATTCATGATGGCAGATCCAATATGGCGGACCAGAAACGCAAAACTTGTTTGATGAACGCGAAAGTTGGTACACGGGGGTTTTCGGCGTTGCTGATTACAAATCTGCACTCCAAATTTCGAAATTCAAGATGGCGTATCCGTTATGGTGGACCACAAATACAAAAACCGTTTGATCAACGTGAAAGTTGATACTCGGGGCTTCTTAGGGTCGTTGATTACAATTCTGCACTCCAAATTTGAAAATTCAAGATAGCGGATCCAATATGGTAGAGCATGAATGCAAAATTTTTTTAATTAACGCAAAAGTTGGCACTCGGGGATTTTCAGGATTGCTGATTACAAATCTGCACTCAGAACATGAAAATTCAAGATGGCGGATCCGATATGGCGGACTAAAATGCAAAAATTGTTTGATTAACGCGAAAGTTGGTAGGCGGGGCTTTTCGGGGGCGCTGATTACTAGTCTGCACTCAAAACATCAAAATTCAAGATGGTGGATCCGATATGGCGGACCCCAAATGCAAAAATCCTTCGATGGAAACGAAAGTTGGTACTCGGGGATTTCTGGGGTCGCTGATTACAAATCTGCACTAAAAAAATGGAAATCCGAGATGGCGGATCCAATATGACAGACCAAAATGCTCAAACTAACTTAATGAAGATGAAACTCCATATTGAGGGGTTTTTCGAGTCGTTCAATTCGAATCTGAGGTCAAAATAGAAGAACTGAGTGGCAGCTTCGATATAGAAAATGAAACGCAAATCTGGCTTGGACACTGAAATATGGAGCTAGAAACGCGCTCCGTCCTCGCCCTTAGCTCCGGGTAACCATTAGGCTCTGGGGTTAGCATTAGCTGAAAGCTTAATTTTATTAGAAATTCAGTATTGGATGACGTGCCACAAAAGCAATAAAAAATGTCTCGAGATGAAAACCTTGGTCAACCCCGCCTATATTCGAGTACATAACGCAGATAATTGCTTCCATTCCTTTTATAGTCCAAGCAACGGGTATTTTTACGTGACACCGAGCCAGGACGATTCTAACCGACAGATTCGTGTAGGGCTGATGTCCCCGATGAAGCCCTGGTACTTTCCAACCACAGATTTTGGGGGGCTTTTTTTTGCCAGGCCGTCAAAGTTGGCAAAACCATGTTTTTGCGAAATAGCGTCTAAACTATCCACCGCGGAAAAAAAAAGTTCCCTAACTATTTGTAGATATTGAAAAAACGAACAATTTGGCGGGTCGCAAATCAAAATCGCTTCATTCATTAGTTCGCCCGCAAAAAATTGAAAACCAGCTCAAATGACCATTTCTATTAGAACGAATTATTAGTTGAAAAATGCATGTGCAGCCTTTGAATTTTCAGAATATATGCCTCTCAGTACACTTAACAAGTGTGCAAAATTTGAGCTTGATCGGTTCGATAGTTTTTGAGAAAATCCATTTGTTATTAAAAAACCGACTGTTTTTGCAAGGAATTTCTACATCGGGAGGGCGTCACAGCGCAATAAAACCAAAACGAAATCATTCCGAAATAATCAAACTACCATACACACTTTGGGGCAAATCGATTTTTTATAATTAAAAGGGTGAAAAACGGCTCCAAAAATGGGGTACGATTTTTACTCATAAACAATTAGAATTCCATCGCGAATTTTCAATTTACAGAGTCGGGAGTGACGTCATTTAAAAGCGGTTATTTTTATACCAATTTAGAAGAAAAAACAAATGCGAAAAGTTAATTAGGGGAAGATAGAAAAATTAGTTTTGTAATAATTATTGCAGCCGCTCATTTCAACATAGAGAGCTGAAAATTGGACAGCGTACAGGGTGAGGCTTCTGCTACCTGGAGAAAAATTGGCGGAAAAATCCCATATAAATTTATTGTTTTCGGTGAAGGCTTTGCGGGAGGCCAAATGTCACGTAGCACTTGGCGGCAGAGTGGGGGTAGCCGTCTCCGGCTCGCGCGCGCTCGCATGAAAAGTGAATTCGCGCGTTCAAATTGCACCAACATGCAATATCTACTGAAATAATCAACTTATCGAGATGGTTTTTTTTTTTTAACCTGGGCTAACTTTTCCCGCTGAGCATGATTTGGCTATTCAAAATTCTTGAAAATCGAAAATTCACCTCCAAATTTGTTGTTAATTTTTTTTTTCATTTTTTTAACACAGTTTTTTACACAATTTTTGGGTGAAAACAATTGCACATATTATCGTTATAATGTTTCCCAACTACTGTACGGAGGGGAACAAAATTCAATACAGAATGTTTTTTTAGCGAAGCACGTGTCGTTCCGTTGACAGAAAAAATTAACTATTCGAAGCCATTACGACTACGAGAGATGTTCTTAGATATAAAGAATATTTTTTATTTTTAATTAAAATTATTATGGATTATTTTTCAGGGTACAAGCATTTTGCATTGTTTTTTTTCCTTTCCGCACAGTAGTTGAAGAAGATCACAAGGATAACATTCTCATCTGATTTCACCCAAAAGTTGTGTAAAAAACTGTGTTAAAAAAATGGTAAAAAAAAATTAACAACAACTTTGGAGGTGAATTTTCGATTTTTCGGAATTTCGAATAGCGGAATCACACTCAGCGGGAAAAGTTGGCCTACATTTAAAAAAAAAACAACTCGATAAGTTGATTAGTTCCGGAGATATTGCTTGTTGGTGGAATTTGAACGCGCAAATTTACTTTTCACGCGAGCGCGCGCGAGCCGGAGACGGCTACCCCCACTCTGCCGCCAAGTGCTACGTGACATTTGGCCTCCCGCAAAGCCTTCACCGAAAACAATAAATTTATATGGGATTTTTCCGCCAATTTTTCTCCAGGTAGCAGAAGCCTCACCCTGTACGCTGTCCAATTTTCAGCTCTCTATGTTGAAATGAGCGGCTGCAATAATTATTAAAAAACTAATTTTTTTATCTTCCCCTAAGTAACTTTTCGCATTTGTTTTTTCTTCTAAATTGGTATAAAAATAACCGCTTTCAAATGATATCACTCCCGACTCTGTAAATTGAAAATTCGCGATGGAATTCTAATTGTTTATGAGTAAAAATCGTACCCCATTTTTGGAGCCGTTTTTCACCCTTTTAATTATAAAAAATCGATTTGCCCCAAAGTGTGTATGGTAGTTTGATTCTTTCGGAATGATTTCGTTTTGGTTTTATTGCGCTGTGACGCCCTCCCGGTGTAGAAATTCCTTGCAAAAACAGTCGGTTTTTTAATAACAAATGGATTTTCTCAAAAACTATCGAACCGATCAAGCTCAAATTTTGCACACTTGTTAAGTGTACTGAGAGGCATATATTCTGAAAATTCAAAGGCTGCACATGCATTTTTCAACTAATAATTCGTTCTAATAGAAATGGTAATTTTAGCTGGTTTTTAATTTTTTGCGGGCGAACTAATGAAGCGATTTTGATTTGCGACCCGCCAAATTGTTCGTTTTTTCAATATCTACAAATAGTTACGGAACTTTTTTTTTCCGCGGTGGATAGTTTAGACGCTATTTCGCAAAAACATGGTTTTGCCAACTTTGACGGCCTGGCAAAAAAAAGCCCCCCAAAATCTGTGGTTGGAAAGTACCAGGGCTTCATCGGGGACATCAGCCCTACACGAATCTGTCGGTTAGAATCGTCCTGGCTCGGTGTCACGTAAAAATACCCGTTGCTTGGACTAGTAGGCAATACTGTAAACATGTGTAGTAGGGTGCTTTTTTTTTTGGCGACATTTTTTTTTTTCACTCCCATCTCGCATTTTTATAGGGAACAGCTTAAAGAAAATTCCCTGAAAATTTGAGCCCTTAATATTAATTTTAAGTACTCGCCCAAGGCGTCCAATGATTTCCCCTTTAAAATACACGTAAAGTTCGATTTTTCTTCTTAAAAGTTCTACAGATCAGAGGCATTTAGTACGATCTTGGTCGACGAACCGATTTATTCATAATTGAATGCTCTACAAAAGTGTCCATTGTGACGTGATTGTAACTCGAACTGGCGAGGTCGTACGGGTCACTAAACCCAATTTTTTCATGAAATTCTCGTTTTTTTATCTTTATCTCGTAAATGACAAGAGCTACAGGAAAAATAGGAATGACAAACTTGAAGGAAATTCAATTTCCTACAAAAAAGTATCCAAGCACTAAATCGCTAACATTGATATTTCTTGAGATATTGGGCTTTTAAGTTGAGGTAGTATGGAATTTTCGTGGATTATTGAGCTAAATTGTATAAGTTGTTAATTTATGATTCTTTATTGTCATTCAAATCAACAAATATTCATTCGTTAAGTTTCAAATGATTGAAAAGTTGAATAACTGAACGTTTTGAAACTGGAATTCGAGAAAAAAACACATTTTCAAAGTGCCCAAAATTGTTTTTTTTACTTTTCACGAATTTTTCGATTGATTTTCCCCTGATTATTCTAATTTACTTACCAGTAATTGAATACCTATACATTTCTAGTTACAAATACACTCCCGCTCAAAAGTATGGGTTCACTTCGCGAAATTTTCAGCTTCGGTATAAGTTCTATATCTTGGTGGAAAAAGGTCGTAAGAGAATTTAATGAGCACCGTTTTGAAGGAGACAGTTTTAGCTTCACTTTGCCATTTTTTATAATTTTTTACAATTTTTTTTATATTCCCCACGCGCTTTTGAACAAGGCGGTTTTTTGATGTTTTTTTGGGCTCTGGAAACGGGCTCTCTGGCTATTAGAAAATTTCCCTTGCAATTTTATTCATCGCAGTTCCAAAGAGGATATCAAACACTGCATTTTCGTTTTTGAAAAAGTATCGTGCGATTTTTTTTACCAAAAATATTCCAATTTTTGACAAAAATTGATAATTTTATTCAATTCGGCGTATTTTGAAAACGGCGGGTGATCGAAGAAAATAGCAAGAGGGTGAAAAGTTGTAATAGATCATGATGGACCTGGTAAATTTATTTCAGAATTTTTTTCCGACATTTGTTTTTTCATACTCGTGGAGTCAAAATGATTTTAATTTTCTCATGATTTTTTCTTTTTTTTAAACGGCTGAGCCATTTCTTTTGTCGCTTTGATCTTTATCTTGACGTAATTTGAACTAAAAATTAATTTTTTTCACGAACAAAACGTACAAAAAATTGTGCACAATTAGATTTTTCGTTATAATTACAACAAGATGCTGATAAAACCAATGAAAGAAATGCCTCCGCCGTCTCAAAAAAAGAAAAAATCATAAGAAAATTAAAATTATTTTGACTCCACGAGTATAAAAAAACAAATGTCGGAAAAAAATTCTGAAATAAATCTACCAGGTCCATTATAATCTATTGCAACTTTTCACCCTCTTGCTATTTTCTTCGATCACCTGCCGTTTTCAAGATACGCCAAATTGAATAAAATTATCAATTTTTGTCAAAAATTGGAATATTTTTGGTAAAAAAAATCGCACGATACTTTTTCAAAAACGAAAATGCAGTGTTTGAAATCCTCTTTGAAACTGCGATGAATAAAATTGCAAGAAAATTTTTATAATAGCCAGAGAGCCCGTTTCTAGAGCGTAAAAAAACATCGAAAAACTGCCATGTTCAAAAGCGCGTGGGGACTATAAAAAAAAATGTAAAAAATTATAAAAAATGGCAAAGTGAAGCTAAAACTGTCCCCTACAAAATGGTGCTCATTAAATTCTCTTGCGACCTTTTTCCACCAAGATATGGAACTTATACCGAAGCTGAAAATTTCGAGAAGTGAACCCATACTTTTGAGCGGGAGTGTATGTTGTAAATTTACAAAAATTTTGTAAAATTTGTAAATTTCTAGTTGAAAATTTTGTAAATTTACAACATATTTTCAACTAGAAATTCATAGGTATTCAATTACTGGTAAGTAAATTAGAAGAATCGGGAGAAAATCAATTGAAAAATTCGTGAAAAGTGAAAAAAATAATTTTAAGCACTTTGAAAATGTGTTTTTTTCTCGAATTTCCGTTTCAAAACGTTCAATTATTCAACTTTCCAATCATTTGCAACTTAACGAATAAATATTTGATGATTTAAATGACAATAAAGAATAATAAATTAACAACTCATACAGTTTAGCTCAATAATCCATGAAAATTCCATACTACCTCAACTTAAAAGCCCAATATCTCAAGAAACATCGATGTTAGCGATTTGGTGCTTCAATACTTTTTTGTAGAAAATTGAATTTCCTCCAAGTTTGTCATTTTTATTGTTTCTGTAGCTCTTGTCATTTACGAGATAGAGGTAAAAAAACGAGAATTTCATGAAAAAATTGGGTTTAGTGACCCGTACGACCTCGCCAGTTCGAGTTACAATCACGTCACAATGGACACTTTTGTAGAGCATTCAATTATGAATAAATCGGTTCGTCGACCAAGATCGTACCTTTAAATGCCTCTGATCTGTAGAACTTTTAAGAAGAAAAATCGAACTTTACGTGTATTTTAAAGGGGAAATCATTGGACGCCTTGGGCGAGTACTTAAAATTAATATTAAGGGCTCAAATTTTCAGGGAATTTTCTTTAAGGTATTCCCTATAAAAATGCGAGATGGGAGTGAAAAAAAAAATGTCGCCAAAAAAAAAAGCACCCTAATGTGTAGGTTTGTCCACCTGTGTTTTATTACTTTTTGTGTCCTCAAGTAACTCAGCAGGAATCTTTTCCGATGCTCCCTTTCCAGTTCGCGTCATTGTCGCTAATTTTCCAGCCGGTATGCAAGCTTTAATTATTCGCCTTATCATTTCTCTCGGATCCTTTCTAAAAGTTTTCGTGACTGCTTCCAAATGTCGAGAATTTAGATAAATCGTAGATCCGGGTAATAAGGGGACCTACAGGAAGATCGATTGAAGCTGTCCGCCTGTTTTTTTTTTCTTGTAATATATTAATTTGTAAAAGTTACCTTCGATTGCGTAGCATTAGGTTCCTCAAGAATCGGGAAATCTTCGCGAACGTTGCCGTGTTCCTGGAGCGTGTCCAATACCTCCTGCAGAACTCCGATGTGTCTTCTTGTCACTGTAAAAAGGCCGTGCATTTACTCATTTGCTCGTTCTCTAATTCAGATGCACACTCAACCTTTTGGGCCCGTTCTTTTAATCGGTCATTCGTTAATTATCGTGTTTCCTCGCTCTGCGATCTCTATTATTCTTCACATCCTTTTATGCTCTTGTTTTCTTGTAGTCTCGTACTTCTGTTCTTCGGCGTCTCGTTCTCTCACCCTTTTGTCCTCCTGTACTCTTGTCCGCTGGTCCTTCCGCAGTCTCGTCCGCCTGGTGTCCGCTCTCTCGTTTTCTCGTCCTCCTGTCCTCTCGCTCTCTGTTCCCTCGTGCTATAATTCTTTTATTTTCTCCTCATCGCGTTCGCACGTTCTCTGTGCTTAAATTCCCTCATCCTCCCCCTCATTGATTGTGTTGCTCTCTCACCCTCTCGTATTTTCATTCGCTGCCTTCGCATTCACTCGTGTACTCTCGTTCTTCCGTCCTCTCATTCTCTCATCCTCTCGGCCTTTCGTTCGCTCGTCCTCCGGGCTGTCATTCTCTGGTTTTCTCGTCCTCTCGTTCTCCCGTTCTCTCCTTCACTCATTCTCTCGCAATTTCATTCTGTATGCCCTCATTCGCTCGCCCTCTCATTCTATCATTCACTGCCTTCGCGTTCACTCATACTCTCGTTCTTCCATGATCTCCTCCACTCATTCACTCGTACTCTCGTTTTCTCATCTTCTCGTTCACGCGTCCACTCGTTCAGTCGTCCTCTGGCCTTCTTGTTCTCTCGTGCTCTCATTCTCTCGTCCTCTCGGCCTCTCGTTCGCTCGTCCTCCGGGCTGTCATTCTCTGATTTTCTCGTCCTCTCGTTCTCCCGTTCTCTCCTTCACTCATTCTCTCGCCATTCTATTCTGTATGCCCTCATTCGCTCGCCTTCTGATCCTATCATTCGCTGCCTTCGCGTTCACTCATACTCTCGTTCTTCTATGATCTCCTCCACTCATTCACTCGTACTCTCGTTTTCTCATCTTCTCGTTCACGCGTCCACTCGTTCAGTCGTCCTCTGGCCTTCTTGTTCTCTCGTGCTCTCATTCTCTCGTCCTCTCGGCCTCTCGTTCGCTCGTCCTCCGGGCTGTCATTCTCTGATTTTCTCGTCCTCTCGTTCTCCCGTTCTCTCCTTCACTCATTCTCTCGCCATTCTATTCTGTATGCCCTCATTCGCTCGCCTTCTGATCCTATCATTCGCTGCCTTCGCGTTCACTCATACTCTCGTTCTTCTATGATCTCCTCCACTCATTCACTCGTACTCTCGTTTTCTCATCTTCTCGTTCACGCGTCCACTCGTTCAGTCGTCCTCTCGCCTTCTTGTTCTCTCGTGCTCTCTTCTCTCGTCCTCTCGGCCTCTCGTTCGCTCGTCCTCCGGGCTGTCATTCTCCGATTTTCTCGTCCTCTCGTTCTCCCGTTCTCTCCTTCACTCATTCTCTCGCCTTTCCATTCTGTATGCCCTCATTCGCTCGCCTTCTCATCCTATCATTCGCTGCCTTCGCGTTCACTCATACTCTCGTTCTTCCATGATCTCCTCCACTCATTCACTCGTACTCTCATTTTCTCATCTTCTCGTTCACGCGTCCACTCGTTCAGTCGTCCTCTCGCCTTCTTGTTCTCTCGTGCTCTCATTCTCTCGTCCTCTCGTCTTCGCATTCACTCGTTTCTCGTCATCCCATTTTCTCGTTCTCGCATCTCCCTGTTGTTGCGTCCTCTCGCATCTCCTCGTTCTTGCATCTTCTCGTTTTCTCATCCTCGTGTTCTCTCATCCTCTCGTAATCGCGTTTGCTCGTTCTGTCATCATTGCATCCCTCGCCCTCCCGTTCTCGTGTCTCCGCGTCGTCTCGTCATCATGTTTTCTCGTTCTCACTTATTCTTATAATATGCTGCATTAAAAAAAAAAAAAAATAAAACTAAAACTGTAACCAAAAGAACTTACATTTTGATAATAGCCTGCATTTTTTGCAAGGCTCTTTTTCGGCTGGAGAAGAGATTTCTGTATCATCGTTTATTTTTTCGAAAATTAGATCATTTTGCCGAAACATCGAAGTCTCCTTGTGAATTGCCGATTCGGACGCTGCCACCTGCAAGCACCGCTTTCGGTGTTCGCCCATTTTCTTCGGCGTTTGAACGCCAACGCCATTAATCAATTCTAACGACTCCAAGTAATTCTTGTCGTCTTATGTCGGACCGCCGAAAAAATAAAAGATTTCGTGGTCGAAACGAATACGATCGAAGGTATAAACAAATAAAGAAAAGTAAATCGAAATAGAGACATACTCGATCGTATTTTACCTTACTTTATTTATTTTTGCTCTGCCTGACACCGTTTGATTTTTTTTTAAATGATTCATGTAGAATAAATTCGTCTTACCGTCTTCTCGCAAGATCTCGATCGGGTACAATTTACTCCTCCATTTCCCAGACATAGCACCATTCTGTTGTCTCACAATATCGGTGGTTTTTATAACATTAATTGTATTTTTTTTGCAAGTCATCCAACGGACTAAGGAAAACATTTTTTTTTCTCAAGTTCACGCAACGATCCTGACAGCAATAAAAAAATTGAACAAACAACGAAAATAAAAAAAAAAACAATTCCCGTTCCTTACTTCAGTTTATCGAAAGCTGTGAAAGTTTTTAACGACGAACTTTGTTTTTGTCATTAAAAATTTGGTTTGCATTCAATCAATTGAAGTGAGGGATGGAAATTTGTTTTTCAATTTTTCGTTGTCTACTTCAATTTATTCAAACCTGTCAGAAACGTTGCGCGAACTTGAGAATAAAAAATTTTGTTGTCCTTGATCCGTTAAACGACCTGCAAAAAGATCTACGACTATCCCAAAAAAAACCAACGATGTTTTGAACAGAAAAAACAGTGCTTTATCGAGAAATTGGAGGAATAAATGATCAAACAGATCTTGAGAGAATACGCTGAGAATTTGAGGTACACTGAAAAATTAATTTGTTCTCCGATACGATCGGCTGAATTATTTCTGAGAAATGAAAAAAAAATTGTCATTCTTATCGTAGTTTTTGCTGAGAGTTTGTTTGAAAGCAGAATTTACTGTTTGCCTGACAACAACTTTGTTGATACAAAAATATATTTAAGCCATCGTTCTGGAAAATATACGAAATATTCATGATTCTGAAAAGTACAAAATATTCATCGTTCCGGAAAATGTCGGTCGGACGGACCGATCTCTGGTCTTTCCGTCCTATCCTGCTCTCGTTCTTTCATTTTATCGCGCCTTCATCCTCTCGTTGGCTGGTTCTGTATACTTTGCTTCTCCGATTTTTTCGTTCTCTCATCCGCTCGTTATTTCCTCCACTCGTTTAGTCGTCGCCTTATTCTCTCGTTCTCTTGAACTCTCATCCTCTCGTTCTTTCGTTCTCTCGTCCTCTCATCCTTTCGTCGTTTAATTGTCCTGTTTCTTTTCATCGTTTTTGGTCTTTTCGTTCCTCGTTTTTTCGTCGTCTCGTTTGTTGGTCTTTTCTTTCGGTCGGCTTCTTATCCAGTTCGTCTTCCCGTCCCTTTGAGCTTTTTATTCTCTCGTCTTTTCAACCTCCCATTTGTTCGGCTTATCGTTCTTTGCTCTTCTCGTTCTCTCGTTTTCTACAGGTCGCGTGCTTTGATCGTTTCGTTATTTCGTTCTGTCGCCTTCCCATTTCTTCATTACCTCGTTCTGCGCTCTTTTTGTTCCCTCTTCTTTTCCTCCTCCTGTTTGTACGTCTCCTCGTTTATTGCTCTTGTGGTTTTCTCGTTTTCTTGTCAATTCGTTTCTTGATCCTTTTCTTCTCTCATTTTCTGGTTCTCTAGTTTTCATGCTCTCGTTCTTTCGTTCTTTCCTCGTGTCGTGCTTTCGGTCGTTCTCTCGCCGTCTCGTCTTCTCGTCCTGCTGTTTTTCGCCGTCTCGTTTTTTCGTCTTTCTGTTATCTCGTCTTCTCATCTTTTCGTGCTTCGCCTCTTTCGTCCTTTCGTTTTCTCGTCGTCTCGTTTTTTGCTTTTTTCGTTCTCTCGTCTTCTTAACCTCTCATTTGTTCGGCGTATCGTTCTTTGTTCTTCTCGTTCTCTCGTTCTCTACAGGTCGCGTGCTTTAATCGTTTCGTTATCTCGTTCTGTCGTCTTCCCTTTCCTTCATTACACCTCATTCTGCGTTCTTTTCGTTCCCACTTCTTTTCCTCCTCCTGTTTGTACGTCTCCTCGTTTATTGCTCTAGTGGTTCTCTCGTTTTCTTGTCAATTCGTTCCTTAATCCTTTTCTTCTCGCATTTTATGGTTCTCTAGTTTTCATGCTCTCGTTCTTTCGTTCTTTCCTCGTGTCGTGCTTTCGGTCGTTCTCTCGCCGTCTCGTCTTCTCGTCCTGCTGTCTTTTCGCCGTCTCGTTTTTTCGTCTTTCTGTTATCTCGTCTTCCCATCTTTTCGTGCTTTGCCTCTTTCGTTCTTTCGTTTTCTCGTCGTCTCGTTTTTTGCTTTTTTCGTTCTCTCGTCTTCTTAACCTCTCATTTGTTCGGCGTATCGTTCTTTACTCTTCTCGTTCTCTCGTTCTCTACAGGTCGCGTGCTTTGATCGTTTCGTTATCTCGTTCTGTCGCCTTTCCATTTCTTCATTACCTCGTTCTGCGCTCTTTTCGTTCCCTCTTCTTTTCCTCCTCCTGTTTGTACGTCTCCTCGTTTATTGCTCTTGTGGTTCTCTCGTTTTCTTGTCAATTCGTTCCTTGATTCGGCTTTCTGTTATTTCGTTTTCTCATCTTTTCGTGCTTCGCCTCTTTCGTCCTTTCGTTTTCTCGTCGTTTCGTTTTTTGCTTTTTTCGTTCTCTCGTCTTCTCAACCTCCCATTTGTTCGGCGTATCGTTCTTTGCTCTGTTCGTTTTTTCGTTTTCGTGTCTTGTTGTTTTTGGTCTTTTTGTTATCTTGTCTTCGCATCGTCTCGTGCTTTGGTATTTTCGTTCTCTCGTTTTTTCGTCTTTCTATTTCTTCGTTATCTCATTCGGACGTCTTTTCGTTCTCCCGATTTTTAGCTCCATCGTCGCCTCCTGGTTTCTCATGCTTCCGCTATTCCGTTATCTCATTGTCTCCTTCTTTCCTGATTCCGTTCGTTCCCTCGTCCTTTCGTCGTTTCGTTTCGTGCTTTGCTCTTTTCGTTCTCTCGTCATTTCGTCCTCTCGTCCTCGCTCCCTATCGTCCTATTGTCATGGTCTCCCTCGCTCTCTCGCCCTCTCGTTATTCCGGTTTCTCGTTATTGCATCTGCTCGCTTTTTAACGATTTTTCTGCATTTTTCGAATTTCCTTAGCTTATTTTTTAATCATTATAAAGATAAATTGTTACTCCAATTAAACGTGAAAATATTCTATTTAATCTCAGGCTATTCGAACAATGTCGAAACGTGCGAAACCGTTCGATAAATTATCGACGGCAACGAAATATCGTTGGCTGAAAAAAGCAAAGGAAAATTCTCATCACCATTTATCGGAAAGTAGTGAAGCATCGGAATTTCTCGAAAGCAGTGACGACGATGCACAAATTGCGGGCTCCACTGAAAATGAATCGAAGTATTTTGAGGGGAAGCGTAAAGAACCCACGAATGATTCGGGTGAAACAACCATCGCGAACCGTTTATCGTCGCCACACGAACGTTCGGTTTCTCCGGTCAATGATTTTGAAATCATCGGTACAACCGGCGAAGAATTGAGTCATTCTTGCGAATCGTCATCTGCTGGAAGATCGTCAGATTGTGGATCTATTGGATCAATCAGTGGCGAAAATTGTGATTCATCCAGCGAGAATGATTTTGATGAATGTCACGAACAATCAGCGACAGACAATAACGCACTCATTTACGACGGGGCCCAAATAACTGTAAACGAAAGCGTTACTGCCATTTTATCTTTTTTTCTAAGATTCGATTTCTCGGCAGCTTGTCTATCGAGCACTTTGGATTTGATATCCCTGCATTGGAAAAAAGAAAATTTATTGATCGGGTCATTATACAAATTGAGGAAATATTTTGAAAGAATCGAAACGCCGATACAACGGCATTACTTTTGTTCAGCCTGTTCAGCGATGGTTGAATTAGAAAATTCAGAGTGTCCAAATTGCAAAGTTAATATCGACGCGAAAAGTTTTTTTCTTGAACCCGATTTGATCGCACAGTTACAGCAATTGCTCGCTAAATCATCACTGTACGAAAAAATGGAGTACCCAATATCGCGGGTGAAAAAAAATGCGGAAAATTACGAGGATGTGTATGACGGTGAAATATACCAGGAATTCATCCGAGAAAACGTTTCTTCGGATGATAAATGGTTGACATTCACGTGGAATTCTGATGGTTTTCCTGTTTGGTCATCATCAAAATATAGCTTATGGCCTATGTTTTTACAAATTAACGAATTGCCGTACTTGGAACGAATAAAGCCCGAAAATTTGATTCTCGCAGGATTATGGTTCGGAAAATCAAAACCCAACGTGACCCTTTTTTTAGACAAATGTTTGACGTCAAGCATGGAGAGGCTCCGTGGGGGTGTAGATTTTTTCGTGCCATCTCAAGACCAGCGTATAAAATTAAAAGGAGCCATTTTATGCGGTACCTGTGATTTGCTAGCGAAATACCATTTTTTTAACACCAAGCAACACAATGGCGAATATGGATGTCCACATTGCTTGCAGAAAGGAAAACCTGTGCATGGGACGAGGGTATATCCATACCAACCGGCTGTAAATTTACGCACAACTACCGACACAATACGGCATGGTCTTCAAGCACACAGAAATAAAGCTGCTGGGAAAAAAGAGTCATCAGTGTTTGGGGTGAAGGGAATTACGATATTGACGATGTTAATATATAATTTCATCGAATCTACGAGCGCTGACGTCATGCATCTTGCATATTTGGGGGTTCCGAAAAAATTAATGAAATTATGGTTTTCCTCAGAATACCACGATCAACCATTTTCCCTCTATCGCTTTAAGGAGTTAGTCGACAACACTCTGATCGGTATTACACCACCTTGTTACGTTGCTCGATTACCTCGCCAAATCACGGATATTTCGGATTGGAAAGCCGCAGAACTAAAATATTTTCTCCTATATTATTCTCTACCTATTTTATCGGACATTATGGAGGACGAATATTTTGCGCATCATACAGCCCTGGTCCTCGGTATATACTATTTAAATCAAGCAAGTATTTCTGCTGAGATGATAAGAAAGGCGGAAGAAGCGCTCGTGTCGTACGTGTCCAATTTTGAACGTTTATACGGAAAACGTCACATGTCCATAAACGTACATACGTTACTTCACCTCCCACAAGTGGTGCGAAGATTGGGTCCACTTTGGGCTACGTCCTGTTTTCCATTTGAAAACGCCAACGGATTTTTAAAAAAATTCGTTCATGGTACCCGGCATGCTGATCTTCAAATATGCTCAACTTTATCACTTTTTATGGGTTTGAAAAATTTGAAAAGTCAAGTTCTTTCGCACGGTTCACCAGCAACAAAATTTTGTGTAAAACTAGAAGCCGGAAAAAAGTTTAGACGGAAATCGGTACAAATTTCACCTGGGGCATGGATCATCGGTAGATACATCAAAATTAAAAGGGCAGGGGAGATAGATATGCCTGGTTTTGTACACGAAGTTAATCCCATCTCCGTCTACAAGTTTTATAAACTTTTGCAAGGTGAGAGAGAATACACCGGTGAACAGTTCAGGACCACGAGTAAAACTAACTCCTCTTGCGTACGGTACAAATTAAACAATGCTCAGGATGCTATTGGTATTATCCAATATTTTTTGAGAGTTTCACATTGCGGTTGTAAGACTTTATGCGTCGGATGCAATTATTACATTTACGCTGTGGTCCTCCAATGTAAAAAAAAAATCTGTATTTTCAACTGCCAACGCCGGCATTAACTTTTCTTACGAGTGCGAAAAATTGAGTGGAGAAAACATCGTGGCAGTAAATGTCGATAAATTACGCGAAATATTGTATTTCTTTAATATTGCAGAGACCAATAAATTTTTTATATCAGAGCCCGTCAATTTTATAAAGAATGAATGAAACATAAGGAGGCAGGAGGACGTAGAGACATGAGAACAAAAAGATCAAAGAACGAGAGAACGAAAGGACCAAAGAACAGAAGAACAAAAGCATGAAAATGAGAAGATGAGAGAACAAAAGAATTAAAGAGCGAGACGACGAAGAAACAGGAAGACGAAAAGATGAGAGACCGAGAAAATTGAAGAACGTGATGTTGAAGAAACGGGAGAACGGGAAGACGAGAAAACAATCAAGAGCACAAAACATGGAAACAAGGAGAGAACGACAGAACGAAAGGACCAACGAACGAGACGACAAAAAACCGAGAGAACGAGGAGAGCAAAGAAAGAGACGGACAAAGAAACACTAGGTCGAGAAGACAAGAGCATGAACAGATTAAAGACCGAGAGAACGTAAGGACCAACGCACGAGACGATGAAGAAATGGAAGGACGAAAATACGAGACGACGGGAGAACAAACGAAATCCCGAGAAAAGGAAACAACGAAAGGACGAAGCGACGAAAAATTGGGCAGAACGAGAAGAGCTAAGAACAAAATAACAAAGAAATGAGAGGTTGAGATGACGAGAAAACGAAAGGAGGAGACTACGAGAGAACGCCAGGACGAGAAAACGAGCTAACGAAAAGAGCGAAAAACGAGACACCAGAAAAATAGGAAAACGAAAAACGGAAAAAACGAATCGACCAAAGCACGAATCGATGAGCCAACGAGACAACGGAAGGACCAAAAAACGAGACGACGAAAAATGGGAGGTTGAGAATACAGAGAACGAAAAGATCAAAGCACGAGACGATGAGAAGATGAGAGAACGAAAGAACCACAGAACGAGACGACGAAGAAACAGGGGGACGAAAAGATGAGGGACCGAAAAGATTAAGGATCGCGATGTTAAAAAAACGGGAGAACGGAAAGACAAGAGAACAATCGAGAACACAAAACATAGAAACAACGAGAGAACAAAAGAAAGAAAGGACAAACGAACGAGACGACAAAAAAACGAGAGAACGAAAAGACCAAAAAACGTGACGATGAGAAGACAACATAACTAAAAGTCGAAAGAACGAAACGATAAAGAAACAGCAAGACGAGAAAACGAGGGGACGAATGGACGAGAGAACGAGGTACGAGAGAACGAGGCACGAGAATACGAGAGAACGCGACACCCAGAAACCGAGCCACTGAAACAACAAGCCTCCGGGACAACGAGACAACGAGGCAACGAGAAAACGAGAGAACGAGGAAACGACCGAACGGAGTACGAGTGTACGCGACGCCTAGAAACCGAGACACCGAGTTACCGAGACAACGAGCCAACGAGACACCCAAGCTACCGAGACAACGAGACAACAACGAGGCAACGCAACGAGACAACGAGAAAACGAGAGAACGAGAGAACGAGAGTACGAGAGTACGCAGCACCGCGATACCAAGCCTCCGAGACGACGAGACAATGAGACCACGAGGCAATGAGAGAACGAGAAAACGACAGAACGGAGTACGAGTGTACGCGACAGCGAGCTACCGAGACACCGAGCTACCGAGACAACAACGAGGCAACGCAACAACGAGGGAACGGGAGAACGAGAGAACGGAAGAACGAGAGAACGAGGGAACGAGGGAACGAGAGTACGAGAGTACGAGAGTACGCGTCACCGAGACACCAAGCCGCCGAGACGAAGAGACGACGAGACAAAAAGGCAACGAGAGAACGAGAAAACGACAGAACGGAGTACGAGTGTACGCGACACCGAGAAACCGAGACACCGAGCTACCGAGACAACGAGACACCAAGCTTCCGAGACAGCGAGACAACAACGAGGCAATAAGAGAACGAGAGAACGAGGGAACGAGAGAACGGGAGAACGAGGGAACGAGAGAACGGGAGAACGAGGGAACGAGAGAACGGGAGAACGAGGGAACGAGAGAACGGGAGAATGAGAGTACGAGAGTACGCGACACCGAGACACCGAGACACCAAGCCACCGAGACACCGAGACAACGAGGCAACGAGCGAAGGAGGGAACGAGAGAACGGGAGAACGAGAATACGAGAGTACGCGACACCAAGCCACCGAGACCCCGTGACAACGAGGCAACGAGCGAACGAGGGAACGAGAGAACGGGAGAACGAGAGTACGCGACACCAAGACACCAAGCCACCGAGACAACTATAAGTCAAGGAGAGAACGAGAGAACGGAGTACGCGACACCGAGACACCGAGACACCGAGACGACAAGACAACGACGCAACGAGAGAACGACAGAACGGAGTACGAGTGTACGCGACACCGAGAAACAGAGACGCACCGTGCTACCGAGACAGCGAGATAACGAGACACCGAGAGACGGAGCTACCGAGACATCAACGAAGCAACGAGAGAACGAGGGGAGCAGAGAACGAGGAGACGAAAGAACAAGAGAACGAGCGGACACGAGACTGAGAGAATGAAACGACGAGAGAACGAGGGAACGAAAGGACGAGAGAACGGGTGAACGAGAGAGAAGAATTGCATTTTTGGAGGAGAGAACCATGGAACGCGACAACGATAGGACGAAAGGACGAGAGAACGGGAGACCGGCAGAACGAGAGACGTGAACATACGGTAACGGAGAACGACAGAACGAGAAAACGAAGTAATGAAAAGAGCGAAGAACGAGACATCGAAGAAATGCGAGGTTCAGAAGACAAGAGAACGAAAAGATCAAAGCACGAAACGATGAGAAGATGAGAGAACGAAAGGTCCAGCGAACGAGACCACGAAGAAACAGGAGGACGAGAAGACAAGAGAACGAATGAGAGCACGAAACAAGAAAATAACGAGAGAACGAAATACCAAAAGGACCACCGAACGCGACGACAAGAAAACGAAAGAACAAGAAGAGCTACGAACGAGGAAAAGATAAAATGAAAATTCCAAAGAACACGGGTCGACGGGAAAACAAAAGAACGATAAGTCCAAAGATCGAGACGATGAAGCAACGAGAGGACGACAGAGAGGAGGAGAAAACGAGAGAATGAAAACATGAAAAACCAGGCAACGAGAAAACGACGGAACGAGACGACGCGGAAACGATCACGTGAACGAGAGGGAACGAGATGGAACCAGTGGAGGAGAAAACAAACGAACGAAAAGACAGTGAACGAGAGAACGGGAGAACGCGAAGACCAGAGCATGACTGAACTGGTAGAAAAGGAACCGGGAAAACGAGGGGGCAGACAACACCAAGATGACGAAACCAGAAAACGGGGAACGAGAGGATAACAAATCGAAAAAACGAGAGAACGATGAATGGGAGGACAGAAAGAACGAGAGAACGAGATAGCGAGAGAATGAAATAATGAGAGAACGTGAGGACGAGACGACGAGATGACTAGAAGGTCAAAAGACGCGATGATGAAAGAATGGGAGAATTCGGAGCATACAAGCAACGGAAAACAAAATCGGAGCATATAAATTTCAATTCAAAATTTGACTTGTTCGTTCATTGAATGTTGTACATAATAAAATGTTGTTGTATGGGATAAAAATAAACGATGAATAAAAATATTTACTGGGTTCCATTGTTTATTGCTATCAGTTTGTTAAGAAAAAAAAAAAAAATTCAGCTCATGAGTGACGCAAGCCTGACCGATTTCCCGTCACATATTTTTCACCTTTCCGCGACTCACAAGTCACGCATGAGTGACTCATACGTAACCCACGATAAGTTACTTATATCCTGCACATGAGTGAGCTATAAGTAACTTATTCTCATTTGGTACATGTGTGACGCATTTTGCGTCGCGCATGTTTCAAATATTAGCCACTCACCAGAATTTTTTTACTCGGGGGATGCGTTGAAGGTCCCAATCGTCCCGATGTACCCGAATCTGCCGAAACATTTTGGTAATGTCCGTCGCGAACACGTAACGATGCCGAAGAACCCAAAGCAGCACGTCTGTTATATCGAGTTGGAGTTTTGCACCCGTATGCAATATGTCGTTAAGCGACCAACCCGAATCCGTTTTCGCCGACCCGTTGAAAACTACCCGCAACTTAGTAGTTGTGCTGCTTTCCTTCAACACCCCGTGACGCGGTAAATAATAAGCCGCGTCCCGATGCAGCGAATCCGCTGCAGCCCGAACCATGTGTTGCATCGACTCATATTCCCCAAGGAAGTCTTCGTAAAGTTTCTTGTAACCCGGATCCCACAATAATTTCCGACGCATTCGCTGCAAACTTGCAGCCTCCGCACGATACGAATTTCCCAGCTCAGGTGAGCCCGATTTAATAGGTAACCGAACAATGTACCGACCTGATTCGTCTCGAGAATGCGTGGAAAGAAAGTGTGTCTCACACTCTTGCTCCTCTGGCGTGAGGGGCAGGCCCGCGTCGACAGGAACCTCCTCCTGAACCCAAAACTTCGACAGGAGATCCTGCAATTCCCGGAACCCGTTGTCCGCCACTGCGTGGTTGACCAAAGTGGAAGACGAGTGTGAGCCCGACACCGGCCCGAGGATCACCCAGCCGAAAATGGTATTTTGAGCGAATGAATGAATGAATGAACGAAAAGGTTTATTATGCCCTGGAAGAGTTTCCGTGGGCAAAGTAGAACAGATACAAGCAAAAACTTAAAGATAAGACTTAAAACTAAGAGAAAGAGTAAAAAATGAAACGAATTGAGATACGTAGAGTAAGTAATGAAAAAGAAAAAAACTAAAAATAACGATAGAGAAGCGCAATGTCGATTACAGAGACAGTAGCGAGGCACGCAATAAGAAGGAATCAGGCTAGACTCTGGGAGTCGAGTAGGAAAGAGTGAAGGAGGCCCTTGAAGATGGGAAGGGTGGCCGCAGAGGTAACGCCAGGAGGAAGTGAGTTCCAGAAATAAGAGGCAAAAAGAACGAACGAGTTGCGTAGGGTAGACGTGCGATGACGAGGAATAGAAAAGACACGGGGCGAAGGGAGCCGAGAAGGACGAGACAAGGGAGGCGCGAGGTGGAAAAGGACGGACAGGTAAGGAGGAACCCCACCCCGGAGCAGCCTGAAAACAAAAATGCCAATGAAATACTTGCGACGATTTGCGACAGTTAACCAGCCCAATCGATTGCGATAGGGGGAGATGTGCTCGTCGTGTCGCAGATTGAAAATAAACCGAATGCATTTGTTAACAAGGCGCTCCAAGATGAGGTTTAGCTCAGACGATAAGTCATTATACACGATACTACAGTAGTCAAGGAGTGGAAAAACAAGAGAGGAAATGAGGATGATACGAAGCTTTTGGGAAAGGAGATTTTTATTGTATTTAAGACGATGGAGGGTGAAGTTGACTTTGGATGAGATGAGTAGGACATGTCTTCGCCACGACAAATTGGATTGCATGATAATGCCTAGGTTACGTGCGTGATCAACAAAAGGAAGGCAAACGCCGTTTACCAGGATGCGTGGGAGAATCGAAAAGTCAATTTTGTTAATGTACGCACCACTGCCCAGGATCAAAACTTTAGACTTAGGCAGATTCAGCTTGAGACCATGATTCGAGGCGTACTGCGAGATGTAATTAACGTCGAGAGTCAGTTCGGATAGTGCCCTTGCCAATTCATTTGGATAGCAGGCTAGATATATTTGTGTATCATCCGCATATGTGAGGTACTGGGTAAAGCGAAGACCAGAGCCGATGTCGCGGATGAAAAGAGAAAAAAGCAAGGGCCCCAGGACAGAACCCTGAGGGACACCCATGTTAGTGGGTTGCCAAGGAGAGATACCACCCGTATCATCTAGCACAGCTTGGGTTCGATTCGTGAGGTAAGAAAAGAACCAGGCAAGCACACCATCCGAAAAGCCCAGCGATCGAAGTTTGAGAAGAAGAAGGTCATGAGGAACAGTGTCAAAAGCCTTGCTGAAGTCAAACAGAACCAGGACGGTCAATTTACGATCATCGACCGCCTGCCTGATGTCCTGGTTAAGCCTGAGCAACGCGGACTGTGTGCTGTAGCCACGCCTGAAACCCGACTGGCGAGGATCAGCGAGAGAATTTGCGGTTAGGAAAGCAGTGACTTGTTGATGAACATCACGTTCAAGTGCCTTGGACAATTCCGAGAGATTGGAAATGGGTCTAGTATCGGAGATAGATGAAGGGGGTACGGTTTTGAGCAGAGGGCGCACGAAAGCACGCTTCCAGGCAGACGGAAAGTGCGACAGACGAAGACTGGCATTAAAAAGATCTAGTAGATAATCAGATAGGAGAGGCATGGCTGTGGAGATAGCAAACATAGATAACGAATCAGGGCCTTGTGAAAGTGAGGAAGACTGAGCAACGGCAAGAGCAGATCGAAGGGATTCAGGGGTGATTAGAGAGAAGTGAAAAACAGGTTGTTGTGGAGATAGCGGCGGGATGTTGAGGGAGATAAGTGAAAACGGGTTCAGGGAGCAAGAGGTAGAAATTGCAGCATAATGACGGTTTAGCTGGTCAGGCGAGAAGAATGAGAAAGGAGAAGAGCCTCTAGGTTTAGTGAGCCGAAGGAAAGACAACTCCTTCCACATTTTGGTAGGATCAGTGATGGCAGAGAGACGGCGACAGTGAAAGGAGTCCCTAGTGGTGCGCAGCTCAAGAGAGAGGGAGTTGCGGAAGTTTCGGTAGATGGCCATGTCGAGAACGTCACCCGAGCGTCTAGCCCGATTGTACAGTCGATTTCGATGTTTAATTTTGGATCGTAGCTCGTCAGTCAGCCACGAAGCTGGAGAACGTTTAATCGTCCATTCCCTGATTGGGGCATGGAGGTCAAAACTAGCGCTGATGGTGAAGGAGAAGTCGCGGATGATAGTGTCGAGGCGCTCCGTCGGAGGCAGAGCGGAAATGGAGGAGAGATTAGACAAACCAGAGGAAAGAGAGCTTAGATAGTCATCAGGTACAAAATGCCGAAGGTCTCTGCGAGCAATAGTGCGGTTAGGGCGTATGTCAAGTTCGAATTTATAAGTCAATTCCAATAAATCGTGACCAGCTATGAAGGGCGCAGTTGACTTAGAGAAGGAGTGAATTTTAGAGGAATTATCAACCAAGAAAACGTGAAGGAGGGAATCAGATAGATTGGAGTGAAAAGTAGGACCAGATTCAACAATATGCAATGAGTTGGCAAGAGCAAATTCGCGAAGTGCAGTAGCCTCGAAGTTAGACAGAAGTAAATTGCAATCTAGGTCGCCAGATATTATTATATTTTGATAGTTAATGAGCGACTGGAGTGTCCGGAGGCCCTCGTCTGACCTCTGGTAGGACAAGCTTCCCGTATGCGTCGGCCCCCAAGATCAGATCGACCTCTCGCGGCAAGAAGAACTCCGGATCCGCAAGCGAAAGACCCTGAAAATGACTCCAATGCCGTTGAGGAAGAGAAAAAGACGGAAGAACAGGCATTAACTTGGGCAAAATGTGTGTTTTTATTTGTAAACGGTTGCTGGAATATAGCGACCGCAAGTCACAAGTGACTAGCCCGCGTGTGTGACCCGATGGTGTGCCCCCGATCCCGAGGATATTGACAGTTGACGACTCTCGTTGTAATTTAAGTTGACGTACGAGCTTATCGGAAATGAACGACAGTTCAGACCCGGTGTCGACAAGCATGCGTACGTCATGCACGGACCCGTTGTGAAGCGCAAGATGCGCCAAACCCGTCGCCAATAGCACAGCCGCCCGCGATGATCCCGTTGCTGCCCCCGTTGATGCTGCCTCATCTCATTGCTGAGTCTCCGATGATGTTGTTGTACCCGGCTTGCCCGCTGCTGAAGTTCCCGACGATCCCGATGCACCCGCTGCTCCTGATGTGTTGGACCCGTTCCCGAATTTTGACCACCCGACGTGGATCATCGTGTGGTGCTTTCGCTCACACTCCTTGCACCTCGATGTTGTCTGGCAAGACCCGACGTTATGTTTCCCGAAGCAGTTGAAGCAGAGTTGAAGCTTCGACACCGCTTCCCGACGAGCCTCGTTATTCATCTGACGAAACTGAGGACACGCGACGATGAAGTGTCCTCCTTGACACTGTGCGCACGTGGTGCCTGAAGCCGTGGTCGTGGCGTAAGACTTCGCCCCCGTAGCCTGTGATGACGACTTTGCTCCGCTACCCGATGTGGTATTTCCCGCTGGCTTCGGTTTTCCCGCTTCTGCTCCCTCGAAGGCCCGAGCCCGACTAGCCAAAAATGTTCGCATGCTCGCGAAGGATGGCGGTTCCTAGGATTGCCCGATGAGGCTCCCAAGCCTCACGCGACGCCGTGTCGAGACGTCGTGACACCGCGTAGACTAAAACCCAGTCCCAGTGTTCGATTGGAGCGCCGAGTGCCTTCAGCGAGTTACACGCCTCGGTGATAGAGTGCACGAGAGCGTGTAGGTCCGGGGCGGACCGTGCTCCGATGACCTTGGTGTCCAAGACGCTGCCCAGATGCGCCGACACCAAGATGCGTTTATTTTCATAACGCTCCATTAGCGATTCCCACGCTGTCCCGAACGAGTCGGCCTCGATGGCCAGGCTCGCGATCAGCTTCGCCGCCTCGCCCGATGTTGAGGTGCGCAAGTAGTGCATGCGCTCGACGTCGCTGATCCCCGTGTTTTCCCGTACAAGCGCGGTGAATAGGTCCCGGAACGAGCACCACTCTGTGTACGCACCCGTGAATGTAGGGAGCGAGATCTTCGGCAAGTGAGATCTGCCCACTCCCGAAGAACCCGCGTGACCGGACGATCCGTTGGCCGAAGGTGAAGCTGTTGGCTTCACCTGCTCCCGTAGTAGCCCAAGCCTCTCGTTGACCAAGGCGTACGTATCGAACGCCTTGGAATACCAATCATCCGTCACATATTCTGAGGATAAAAACTCAAGGTCACACGTCTCACCTATTGCTTCGTGTACCGACTCGAATTTCTCCCAAATTCCTCGCGCGCCATCCCGCATAGCCTCGATGCTCGCCAACGTTGCATCAGCTGCTTCCGTCCCCAGTGCCTTCGTCAGTAATTTCCCGAGCAGCGAGATGCGTGCCCGTTGCGTCTCGATCTTGAGCGCAAATGAACCCGCTGCGGCGGGCCGTGACGAGGCGGCCCGCTTACCCGCCCGTTCTCCCGTCGGTGAGGGTGTGCGCTGTTTTCTCACCTTTTTGTTGGCGTCGTCCGGCGCTGGAACCTGTAGGCCTGTCAACAGCGTGAGGGGCGCCGCGACCGATCCGGGCGGCGGAGCGTCCAAACCGGGCGGCGCGGTGCCCGAACCCGATGACGCAGTGCCCGCACCCGGCGTAACCGACTCGACCGTGTCCTCCCACAGCTCGACCTTAGGTTCGGGTGTATCCCCGTCATTTTTATCGTCGGCCATAACGCGCGCACTCGACACTCAACTGTGTACTAGTCCCGATAACACGAACACCCGAGGTCGCGAACGAAAGTGTCAAAAAACGCGCGTAAATGCTGTCAAAAAACCCGATTGCCCGTATAGAAACCCGAAGAAATGTGCTGGTCGAGCCGAACTGTCACTTCGTAAGCCGGCGCGCGCCAATACCCGCGAACAAAACCCGAAGAAACTGTCAAATGGCCCGCACCCAACTACGTCACTGCACAACGCACACACTCGCGTGGCCCGACGGCCGCTCGCTACGCTACTGCCCGATCCCGAACGCGAGAGCAAAAGGACCGCGAGCCTAAGGGGCGGCAATACTTCGCACACCGCGTGGAACGTCGAAAAGTTTCTCGAACGTTCTCCCGACCAATCCCGAACGGGAGCGCGCGCGGGGACCGCGAGTATCGTGAGCCGGCACTGCTTCGCACACCGCGTGGAGCGAAGAAAAGTTTCTCGAATGCTCGCGAAAGCCCGAACTATCCCGATGGTTCACGAACGTTTCCGAAGACTTACTGGCACTTTTTCCGCAGCGAATGCTTCGACCACGTGAAGACTAACGCCCACGTGTTGAATCCCGATGGAAAAACTGCCCAATTTCCCGATTATACACTTTTTCACTGTGAAAAACTCGTCAACTCACTGCACTCACACCACGCGTCACCAGATCCGGCTCGAAGGACCAATGTTTTGTGCGTGATCTGGTGTTGGTGGCAAAATAATTAAACGCGTGGGAGAGACGGAGAAAATGTGTAAAAATGATCTTTATTATAAATTATCACAGCAATTAATGTACAATAAGACCCGACAGTGAAAAACCCGGATGAAACACGCCCGAGTGGCCCGTGTGTATCGTTTCCCGAGGTAGAAAAATGGCGACGACCGCGTGCTCGCAAGCCGGCACTCGTGAGGGCGTGAATCTCGCAAGGCCCTTGTGATGCAATTAATTATGACCCGCACGTAATTGACGACTCAATAATTACGTGAACCCGATACGTTTAATTCCCGTATAAATTTGTGGAAACCCGTGGTGTAAAAAGACCCGATAGAAAAGGAAAGAAAATTGTAATAATTCGAGACACGTGGTCGCGCCGCTATATCTTGATCTTGACTGATTGAGCGCTCGAGGCAATCGACCGAGAGCGAAGAAAATCGATAAAAGCGCGCATGTGCAGTTAACCGCAACGAGCGCGTCCCGTCACGTGGCGCCGTCGTTCATCGCCCGTGTACTCTCGATCGTTGCCGCGCCGTTCAAGCTCCCGAATTCCCGTCTCGAGGGAATGATAATTCCCGAACAACATCCATTCTGGAGCCGTTACGGTTGAAATTGCCACTTTTCTAGCTACGTGTATTTTCAACGAAGGGTTCACAACAATATTAAAGATATTACATACGATGGGTGTGAAAATCGGACAGAAAGCAAACGCATACGTAACACTACGTAATCAACAAAGAATCGACCGTTCCGAAAAACGTTCGATATTCGCCTCGAAAGAAGCCAGGAGTGCTAGAAGGGAAGCACTGTTGGCGCAAGACCATTTTTACGAAAGGGAAGAAGGAGCAATATATGGACCCGGGTTGGCAGATTGAATTGGTAAGCATCGATAATTCAATTTAAAACTTTGATCGCGTTTATCTCAAAATTATGTTTTTCAAATCGGCGCCCACGATGTCTCGAGAACTAATTGACCGATCGAGCTCAAATTTTGCACATACCTTCGGTAGCCTCTTTCTGAGAACTGGTAGCAGAATTGAGTCGAACAAGAATTTTGCCCACATTTTATAACTCGTTCAATACCCAACATTTTTTGAAATATCGTTAATCAAAGTTTAACAGGCCGCCATTTCGTAAGAAATTTTTTTCCAGTACTAATTCTGCTACCAGTGCTCAGAATACTGATACCGATTGAGAATATATTTAATTTTTTTTTCAGATCCATACAACATCGCCCAGAGTGGGCGCCGATTGAGGCAGTCTTCGGCGGACTACGTCGGAAAAATGGAAAAACTACGTGAAGATATTTGAAAAAAAAATTTTGTAAATGTAAATACATTCTCAAAGAAACAATGAATAGATGTGTAACATTTCATCAAGACCACTTCAACGGTTTCAAAGTTATTTAAACCCAAATATGACGTCAAAAATCTCACTCTAGACCAGACTACTGCCTTAACGCCTTGCTGAATCTAACGCCACTGCTTGTCTTAATTTTTAACTCGTCGCTTAATTGCTCGTATTTTCCGACTGCCTGGAAGCAGGCCTATATCAGACCGCTGCTGAAATCAAATCCAACATCCTCACTGTCCGACTGTCGTCCTATCGCCAATCTGTCGGAGTTCGCGAAACTTCTCGAACGTATTGTCCACCATCAGATCAAAGCCTTCCTCGACGCAAATAATCTCCTCAATCACCGACAATCTGGATTTCGCCAGGGCTACAGCACCCAGACTGCGCTGCTGCGCGTTTGCCATGATATTCTGCAGTCGGTCGATGAGAGGAAGTTCTATTCGATTTCAGCAAGGCGTTCGACTTGGTTCCCCATCCGGCACTTTTTACTAAACTCAGACTATTTGGCTTTAGCGACGGGGTCCTAAAATGGTTTTTCTCCTATCTAACCGGTAGATAGCAATCTGTGATCGACCGTGCTGGATATTGCTCTCAGTGGTTACACACAACAACGGGGGTTCCTCAGGGCTCAGTTCTTGGACCTTTGCTCTTTTCGCTATTTATCAACGATATTGGCAAGAATCTGAAATACACAAATCACATGATTTTTGCAGATGATCTGCAAATATATCTTAGCACCTTTCCTTCTCAGCTAGCAGAGGCTATTTTGAAAATTGAACACGACGCTAATGCCATCGCAAACTTCGCTGAGTGCAACGAGCTGAAATTAAATCTCTCCAAAACTGAAGCAATTTTACTAGGCAGTGGGGCTTACATAAATAAAATTGATCTAGACGAATCGCCGCAACTCTTGGTTAATGATAAATTACTGCCCTTTGTTAGCGAAGTTAGAAACCTGGGTTTAACGATGACGTCAAATCTATCCTGGCATAAGCATATCCGATCGGTTTTTAAACGTGTCCATTTAACACTCTACAAACCCAAGCACAATCGCGGCGCCTTGACCAGAAGGTTGAGAATCATCCTGGTATCTACCCTAATCCTCCCGATTATCGACTATTGCTCTCTTGTCTATAACGATCTCACTGACGAACAAAATACGCTTCTTGAGCGACTAGTAAATTGTTCTATCAGCTACATATTCGACTTAAGACGTGATGTCCACATCAGCCCATATAGACGTGAACTAGGTTGGCTTACGGTAAAATCAAGGCGACTCTATTTCATGGGTATAACTATCTATAATATTATAAATGGCTTTTCCCCAACTTACATCTGTGAATTGTTCGAGCGCGCTTCTTGGCCAACGCGACCATCTCGTCAAACCTTGCTCGATGTATTTCGCATACCACTGCATCGAACCACTACGCTGCACAACTCTTTTGCCTTGGCGGAAATATATTTTTGGCACTCACTGCCCTCAAATATTCGATCTGCGGGCACACCCAGCTCCTTTAAACCATTGCTCTACACGTATTTGTTCGATGCGGAACCGTAAGTTTACGTTCACCCATCTTAATGCTATCGTACGAAACTTGTGCGACTAACCTGTATATTGTGTGGTGCGATTAAATCTATCTGCGACTGAAGTTTGTTCTCCACCACCAATATACTTCGGCTTCACAACTTTATAAACTTTAAACTTACTTGCGGTGTAAAACCTTTGTTATATCTTAAGCTATGTTACCTTAATTTTCTACCAAGCAGTTACTCACATATGTATAATCTAATCCTAGCCAAAAATCCCCTCCCTGGGAAAAAAGCTTGGACAAGTACATTTGTTGATGATCCCCATTTCCATTTGCTTTCACAGAAAAATCTAATACCCCTCAAAGAAGATTGGAAATGCAAACAAAATAAGGAATTGGAATAAAACAAAAAAATTCAGGAAGATTGAGAAAAATGCAGAAATGCGAAATGGTAGAAAAAAGTTAATGGTATTCGCTCAGCATAAAAAATTCTGATATCTATAAAAGGACAAGTATTCCCTGTCTAAAAATCATGTTGATGTTCGAAAATCAATTAACGATAAAAAAGAAAATCTTCCAAAAAGACACGTCTCAAAAAAAGGAACCCCTAAATACAAAATGGCGAATCGACAGAAAAACTTCATACAAAAATACAAAACTAAAGTTTGCCATCATATGTTGAGCGTATGCGCACAGAGTACTTGGCCGGCCTGAAATTTTTTGTATTAGCTTCCGCTATTTATAGATAGGTAGAACAACTCGGCTGTATTCATGAGGAAAATGATAAACGTTACAGAAATGTTACTGAACGTTATACATTCAAGAGAATCAGTACAAATTCAAAGTTTTCTCTCAATTTGATATACAATTAATTAATTAAATCGGTTGCGCAATATTTTACGCAGTATGAATACGTAGAAAAATAACAACTGATCACTAATTAAGGTGGAGCTGAACCTTATATCAAATGACCCGTGTCTTTTCTAAGAAGATTTCTGTAACCAAATAATTACGTTATGTCAAGATTAACCAAGCTGAGCACTTTAATTCAAAATTTCGGGCCGGCCAAGTACTCTGTGCGCATACGCTCAACATATGATGGCAAACTTTAGTTTTGTATTTTTGTATGGAGTTTTTCTGTCGATTCGCCATTTTGTATTTAGGGGCTCCTTTTTTTGAGACGTGTCTTTTCGGAAGATTTTCTTTTTTCTCGTTAATTGATTTTCAAACATCAACATGATTTTCAGACAGGGAATACTTGTCCTTTTATAGATATCAGAATTTTTTATGCTGAGCGAATACCATTAACTTTTTTCTACCATTTCGCATTTCTGCATTTTTCTCAATCTTCCTGAATTTTTTTTTGTTTTATTTCAATTCTTTATTTTGTTTGCATTTCCAATCTTCTTTGAGGGGTAATAGATTTTTCTGTGAAAACAAATGGAAATGGGGATCACCAACAAATGTACTTGTGTAAGCTTTTTTCCCCGGGAGGGGATTTTTGGTTAGGATATCACTTATTTTTTCTGATTGAGAGTCTCCAATTTTTTCAGTCCGGTGGGAATAATTTGCTGATTTTTCCCTAGAAGCGCACTCTGTGGAGCTCATTTTAAGCTAAGAATCATGTCTATACCTTAATTTTTTACCGAGATATGATTTTGGCTCATTTCCATGATTTTTGCTCGAAAATGACAATTTTTCATAAATTTTCAAACGAAAATCGCTCTTCTCCGAGCAACGACGGTAAAATCATGTTTTTCGTCCACATGGTTTGTTAAGCTGGAAGGAAACGTCAACGCCCGCCATATTCTTGATTTTTCTTGGGAATTGTATTTTTGCATTTTCACTATCAGCTTAGAAAAAAACGACATTTTTACATGACTTGGGAGCGAAGATTTTATTTAGTTGGATTTATGGGAATAAATTGCTGATTTTTTCCCCAAAAATATACTCTGTGAAGCATAATTTAAGCCCAGAATCATGTCTTCATCTCGATTTTCCACCGAGATATGAATTTTTGCCCATTACCATGATTTTTGCTTGAAAATGACGATTTTTCATCAATTTTCAAACGAAAACCGCTCTTCTCCGAGTGAAAATAGTGTAAATTTCGATTTTTTTTCAAGCCACATAATTTGTTGAGCTGAAAGGAAACGTGAACGCGTGCCATAATCTTGATTTTGCTCGAGAATGGTATTTTTGCCTTTTCACCATCAGCTTACGAAAAAACGACATTTTTACATCACTTAGGAGCGAAGAATTTATTTGTTTGGCTTCATGAACATAAAATGCTGATTTTTTCCCTAGAAGTATACTCTGTGGACCTCAATTCAAGCCCAGAATTATGTCTCTATCTCAATTTTTCATCGAGAAATGATTTTTTGTCCATTACCATGATTTTTGCTTGAAAAGGACGATTTTTCGACAATTTTCAAACGAAAATCGCGTTTCTCCGAGTAAAAATGGTAAAACTATGATTTTTTTTCCTGCCATTCGGTTTGATACGCGGAAACAAAGAGGGAACACGTGCCAAAGTCTCAATTTATCGCGAGAATTCAATTTTCGACTTTTGCCCACGAGTTAGAAAAATCAATATTTGAACTTGAAGTTGTAGCGAAGAAGTTTTCTTCTCGGCTCCATGAGAATAGAATGCTGATTTTTTCCCTGCAACTAGACTCTGTGGACCTTAATTCAAGCCTAGGAATCTGTCTCTATCTCAATTTCTCATCGAGATATGATTTTTCGCCCATTACCATGATTTTTGCTTGAAAAGGACGATTTTTCGACAATTTTCCAACGAAAATCGCGCTTCTATGAGTAAATATCATATAATTTATGTTTTTTTTTCCAGCCCCTCGGTTTGATACGGTGAAACAAAGAGGAAACACGTGCCGAAGTCTCAATTTATCGCGAAAATTCAATTTTCGATTTTTGACCACGAGTTGGAAAAAATCAATATTTTAGCATGGAGTTGTAGTGAAGATTTTTATTCCTTGGCTCCATGAGAATTTTGGCAGGAAGGAACAAATGTACAATTTTTTCTTGCGGCTCAGCGACATGATTTTTATGTCACTGAGCCCTCGCAGCGACAAGATTTTTATGTCACTGAGCCCTCGCAGCGACAAGATTTTTATGTCACTGAGGCCTTGCAGCGACAAGATTTTCATTTGCCTCAGCAACAAGATTTTCATGAGTATTAGTGACAAGATTTTTGTTTTGCTGAGAGATATTATTGCTCAGCGATTAATCTTCATGTGGCTCAGCAAAAAGATCTTGATGTCACTGAGAGTTATCCGGAGCCATTAGATAATGCGGCGACAAGATTTTTATGTGGTTCAAATCAGCGACAAGATTTTGATACCGCTGAGAGTTATTATGTATAAGTCATGCTGTGAATGAATAAAATGGTGGGTGTAGGAAAGGGTCAAAAGATGTGGAGCATATTCATTCATGAAGCATATTCTCTCGTCATCGGAGCATGTCGGTAATATGCCAGCTCAACATTCGAATTTGTGAGGTTATGACGATCTGTCAAAGCTGTATCACAGTATTCGTTCAGACTCGGTAACGAAAAACCAGTAACACATTCTTCTCGCATAACCTTGCATCCTCAAAAAAATAAATGGTTAGCCAACGTTCGTTGTTTGACAAGGAATAATTGTAACAGTTATTCTCTCGAAAACGTCAAGAGCAGAAAAGAAGAATATGAACTTATTTCAGCTATCTTTCTCACACTCGCGTCAAAATGGCCCTTCGAAATATCAGCTGACATTTTTCGCTCGGTCGTCTACACTGTCGTGTGCACGACGGATCCATTGGAATCATCGCAGCCACGACTCATCAGGCGAGGCGATTGAAAATAGCCAAATCAATGGTCGAAGATGCGATGAATAGCTTTTGAGGGACACAGAATCCAAAATTGATAAAAAGCGTTCCCGGAGGCCCCGTCTTACCTCTAAAGCTTAAGATCAATGCGATCCGGTCTTCCCGATTAATCGAGCTGCGATCTCAAATAGATGAGAAAAAGATTGCAAAAGAAAAATCTGAAAAAATTCTGGTCAACTCAATATAATCTAATAGAACTTTTTAGCGTCTTGAGGTTTTAATGTAAGCCTCATCGTTTTCGTACTACGGAGCAATTTCCCAATCATCGATTTTTTCTGAAAAAACGAAATATCTTTGAAAAAAAATATCGTAGGAAAATTTCCAAAAAATGAAATTGAAGCTTGGACTTCTATCTTTATGATTTCATGCGTAGAAATGCCTATAAAACATTTTTACTCTAAACGGGGTCTACTCTAAACAGTGTTGAGGGGCCTGGCCACCCTGGCGAACCGAGAAATGCACTTTTTTTATTTTTTTATTAATAAATCCGAAACCATCGGTCGAAATATTTTTTATTATTCATGTCATTATCATAAAGAGTTTCAAGTGTAACATCATAAAATTTTATTTAAAAATATTTAAAAATGACGCCGTGACGTTAGTTACCGCGGAGGTCCTCCACAGGATACGCGCGGGCCTTGTCCCACCTGGAACTCGGTCATGGCACATTTGAAAATTTGAAAAATAAAAAAAAATTCCAGGTTATTACAATGTAGTGTGACTACAATGTAGCGTAGCCGTTTTCTTTCTCGAACGTTAGAAAAATTATGGTGAGCCGCAAAACAAAAATCATCATTCTTTACCGATATTTCCTAAGCAAAAAGATTGATAAGAAAAAAACTAATCAAGTTATCGAAAAAATCCTACGTAACATTGTAGATGATATATCTGAGAATATTCAGTGGAAATTTGAAAGCAATCGGACGGCTAGTCTCCGAGATTTCGAAGGTACCAGGTCGAAAAATATTTTTTTTCGAGATAAGTTTCGAGATAAGTTTTCGAGATAAAGTTTCGAGATAAATCGCAAAAGAAAGTAGGCGAGACTTACCTTTAATCAGCGATCCCTGGACCATAGACAACTCCTTCGGCAGCTGATTGCCAGTCTTGGGCCCTTCTTTGACCGTCTCTTTGTGCTGTTCTTGCTTCTTTAAAATCGTTTTGAGCGCGAATTTCCGCTGTAGCGCAGGTACGTCGATTTCTTCACTCAGCTTCAATTTTTTTGCCGATCGACTCGTACTCGCATTTTCCTGCTCGAGTTCGTATCGATTGACTGGGCGGTGGTGACTCTTGACACTGCTCAATCGACGTCTTTGACTCCTCGAATCTTTTACGTCCACATATTGTAGAGACGCTGCTTTTTTTTTTTTTTAATTTTCGTGAAATTTTTGTGCCAATATTTTCACGTGGTTCCGCGTTGCTTGTCAAATACTAACTGACGCGAACGACAATTCAGGGAAGTGTTCTTCAGGTAACAAAGTAAACGATTCATAACATAGAAGGACACAATACGACAGCGGTATGGGGTAATACGCGCGAGTTTTGAAGAAAGGTCGCAGCGCGCGGTCAACCGCGCGTAGTGGCACTCAACCGCTCGCAGTAGCGCAAAATCGGCCGCAGGAGCGCCAAACAGCCTGCAGTGGTGAATAACCGTCCGCAGTGGTCCTCAAATTTGGCAAATGTGCCTGTAATTTTGCCAATATCGAGTGTTTCCATACGCAGCAAGTCTTAAAATGTCCGTTATAGTAAGGGATTCATAAAAAAAAATTAAAAAAAAAAGGACAAAAAATAAAAATTCAGGGTGGCCAGACCCCTTAAAAAACGACAAAAAATTGTCATTTTCAAAACTGAGTGCTGAGTGTAAGAAAAAACGTAGACATTTAAAAAAAAAAAAACCAAATTGAAGGTGGAACCTTCCTTTTCAAAACGGCGTTGGTTAAATTGGCCTGGGCCAACTACCGGCGAAATGGCACGAAAAACCGTCCCGGCACTCTTTTAAATTTTTGTTTGGAAACTTCTCGCCGGTAGTGTAGATAGGTAGAACAACTCGGTTGTATTCATGAGAAAAATGATAAGCGTTACATAAATGTCACTGAACGTTATACAATCAAATGAATTAGTACAAATTCAAAGTTTTCTCTCAATTCGATCTACAATTAATTAATTGAATCATTTGCGCGATATTTTACACAAGTATGGATACGTAGAAAAATAACAACTGATCACTAATTAAGATGGAGCTGAATATTATATCAAATGACCCATAATGCGTCGGAAAAAACTGCATTTCTAGCAATTTTTTGTATTACTAGCTTGAATTATAAATCGTTTTAGGAGAGAACCTTGATTGACTCGAGATTTTCGCCAAGCTTCCGCGTGTCTTTTCTAAGAAGATTTCTGAAACCAAACAATTACGTTATGTCAAGATTAACCAAGCTGCGCACTTTAATTCAAAATTTCGGGCCGGCCAAGTACTCTGTGCGCATACGCTCAACATATGATGGCAAACTTTAGTTTTGTATTTTTGTATGAAGTTTTTCTGTCGATTCGCCATTTTGTATCTAAGGGTTCCTTTTTTTGGAAGATTTTCTTTTTTCTCGTTAATTGATTTTCAAACATCAACATGATTTTCAGACAGGGAATACTTGTCCTTTTATAGATATCAGAATTTTTTATGCTGAGCGAATACCATTAACTTTTTTCTACCATTCTCGCATTTCTTGCATTTTTCTCAATCTTCTTGAATTTTTTTTCGGTTTTTTTTAATTCTTTATTTTGTTGGCGTTTCAAATTTTTTTGGATTTTACCGGAGATGTGAATTTTTCAAAATTGGGGTCATTCATGACCCCACGTTACCGGAATAGCTTGAATTAAATAAAGCTACCGTTCCAAGGTCAAAAAACTTGCGTCGAGACCCCCGGTCAACCCCTCCAAAAATCCCGTCCAGAAAATTGGCCAATCCCTTAAAAAAGTCCGGGCGAGATTATTGCTTTATCCCTTAAAAACTCTGATTAAGATCGTTGGTCAACCCTTTTAAAAAAATCTCGTCAACACTCTTCGTTAATTGCTCAAAAAAATCTCGGCGAGACTCTGAGTTTATCC
Source organism: Diadegma fenestrale (assembly GCA_037043255.1). Taxonomy (NCBI): domain Eukaryota; kingdom Metazoa; phylum Arthropoda; class Insecta; order Hymenoptera; family Ichneumonidae; genus Diadegma; species Diadegma fenestrale. The sequence continues at coordinate 461,682 of CM073309.1, forward strand.
CTTAAAAAAGGTCCGTCGAGACCACTGGTCAACCCCTTAAATAATCCCGGCCAGACTATCCGCCGATCCTTCAAAAAATCCCGGCGAGATTTCTCCCTTCTCTCTCGCGCCCTTTTACCCTTCGTTCTCCCGTATTTTTAATCGTTTCATCGTATTTTTGACTAATTTTTTGACTCCCGAGCGAAATTTCTCCAGGCTCACGTGAATCTGCATCAAAAAACGAAAAGAATGAGTCCAAGTTGGACCCTTTTCGTTGAATTTTACTCAAGATACGAATTTTTCAAAATTGTCAGAGGGAGAGAGACAGCGCTATAGGCGCGACGGCGGTAGAGGGAAAGAGAGGCCCGATATAGTCTGTCTCTCGCGCTCAGTGGCGCGTGAATAGGGGGGATACCGCGTTCAGCGGAGCGGGTGCCGTCACGGGCCGAAAATGTCCACCAGACACGTAAGGACGTATGTCCAAGCGCCTGCGCAGACAACTTACGCCTTTCTGACTCCAAGAAACAGAAAACATCCCAAACCTCGCGTCCAAAATCTTCAATATTAGATTTCTCTGGATTGGCTCAATGGATTTCCTTCATCCAAGAACCAATCGAAAGATAAAAAATCATCGAAAATTGGAGTCTAATATGAGATTTTTCCCTCAACCCGTATTCCTGTTAAAACGATTTAAAGTTTCTGTGACGTCATAAAACGCCTTGACCAGGGGTCGTGACGGAAGTTTTTGACCTGTGACCGGTAATCTCATTTTCTTTTAACTTTCCGGTGACGTGGGGTCATAATGACCCCAATTGTGAAAAATTTCTGTCTCTTGTAAAACTTAACGCATAGGATCCACCTTGAGCTCATTTTTTTCGTTTTTAAATGCTCGGGGCAATTTTGCTCGGAGTCAAAAAATTAGCCGAAAATGCAATAAAACGATTAAAAAAACAGAAGAACGAAAGGAGAACGGGCACGAGGGAGAAGGGTGAAATCTCGCCAGGACTTTTTTGAAGGATTGACGAAGAGTCTTGACGGAATTTTTTAAGGGGCTCACCAGTGGTCTCGAACGTGGTTTCTTCAGGGATAAACTCAGAGTCTTGTCACTATGGTTTTAAGGGATTAACGAACAGTCTTGACGACAATTTTGAAAGGGTTAACCAAGGCTCTTGATGCCAGTCTTCAAGGGATTAACCACGAATCTCGGCAGGACTTCTTCACGTGATTGGTCAAGAGTCTGGACGAGAATTTTTAAGGGGTTTATCATGATCCTCACCTATATATTTTGAACGGATTAACGGAAGCGGTGTCGACGGAAGTTTTTTAAGGCATTGAGTGGAAGCGTCCGGAGACTTTTTTTATGGGATTCATAAAGAATCTCGCTTCAAATTTTTCAAGAGATTCATTGAGATTCCAGCCAAGACTTGTTTCAACAGATCAACCAAGAATCGTGCCAAGACTTTTTTATGAGATTGGTCAAGAGTCTTGATGGGATTTTTTAAGACGAGATTTTTGCAACAGATTAGCCAAGAGGAGACGGGCTTTTTTAAGGGATTGACTAATAGTCCAGAAGGTAGCGTTGCAAATGCAAAAGTCATAGTAAGCCGGCTGATATTAACATCGATAGTTGATCAAGAGTCCCGGCAGCGACTCGAGACAAGTACATTTGAAAAGAGTCGCTACAAGACACTAGTACACCAAGGACCGCGTTTCCAACTGTTTTCGAAAATTTTCAAAAATTGTTTCCAGAATATCTTATGAATTACAGAGTTCTAAAGGATGTTCAAGATTCACGTATTTTTTTTTTTTTTTCTTTCGATCGTGACTATTTGTAACTCTGTAGCTTATGCCATGTTGCAGATATTAATATTTTCCTTTTTTCATTGCATTAAAAAATTGTCAGTTTTTTCGCACAGATTTTTGATGTTTAGTTGTTTTTTTTTCGCAGTCGCTTTCTAGTGACACTAGTAATATCTAGTGACATACACTAAATATATACCTATATTTTTTCTCTTTGGCCAAAAAAGTCAAAAAGATTATGTTCGCTGAATTGATTGAATGAAGTGGTTGAAGGTTACAGTGACAGCTGCTGTGATGTGAAAGAAAGATAACGGTTATGAAGATCGCGTAATAGTGTGGTTAGAAAGATCGCGAATGTAAAAATCGTGGTTATTTCTAACAGCTGTGCGGAAGAAAAAATCGCGGTTATGAAGATCGTGAATCCAAAAATCTCGATTATGAAATTAAAGCTGAATAATAGGTTGCTAAACGACGTGATATATGGGAGTAGCAACAGTTCAAAATCCGTTGGTGTTTTTCATTCTTAATTTATATTACTTTTGTGTCGCATAAATTTTTATTTAATTTTTATTTCATTTCAAATAATATAAATTGGGGAAAGTATTGAACAGCGCTATACAGGAGCGCAGCAACAGTTTTGAAGACGTAAGTACTTTCATCTAGAGTCATTCTGATGTCTCTTCCAATTCCGAATGTTGGAATGCAGCAAAAAATGATTATTATTTATAGTGGAGCACAAAATTTGCTTACAGTATATTTGCCAACGATAATGGGCCAGTCTTCTCTAGCATCCGAAAACTTATTCTACTAATAAATTTGAAAGAATGCATTACTTATTGTCTAAATGATGATATTAAATTCCTGTGTACGAAATTGGCGTGGTTTTTTAATTCGTTTACGAATATGTTTGAATTCGTCTATCCCCTCCACATTTTTTTTACGTAAAAATTTTATTATATAAACCATTAAATTAGTATGGCTTCCGGGAAAGTTTCCAGTTGAAAATGACCAAAAAGTAGACAAATCCTAGCCAAACACAGCATAAATGCTGTAAAAAAACTGAGACAAGTACTCCCGCAAAATAGTTGTTTCTGTTGAAAAAGTGGACTCCCACCAAATAGTTTTTGTTTAAAAAAGCCCCGTGCAAAAAATCAAAACCAATTAAACCTTTCCAAAAACGGTTCTCTTCTCAAAAAAAGTTGAATTGTGACTTCACAAAAAGTTACCAAATAAACCGAGATCCACTGAAACGTACACGATCAAGTACGCAGAGCTTTGTAATATTTCACGAGAAAAAGTTGACAACTCCAATCTTCGCAAAATTTGAGACTTCGCCAAATGTTAGTCACAGAGTACTTGTCCGGCCCGACAAATTTTCAAGCTACATGTGGCTGCAAATACCCTTCAATTTTCACAATAAATTCACGTACATATCACTTCTGTAGCTTAGAAGCCGGATTGGATAATTTTTGCACATTTTCGATGGTTCTATGAAGTCCCTTCCGAGCCTCAAAGATTTTTTCCGTGATTTCCTCAATTGCTAATCCAAAATTTAAAGGTTCCAATTCGATTTTTCACTCGTAAAACAGCTTTAGCTAAAATTTTCGGGCCGGACAAGTACTCTGTGACTAACATTTGGCGAAGTCTCAAATTTTGCAAAGATTGGAGTTGTCAACTTTTTCTCGTGAAATATTACAAAGCTCTGCGTACTTGATCGTGTACGTTTCAGTGGATCTCGGTTTATTTGGTAACTTTTTGTGAAGTCACAATTCAACTTTTTTTGAGAAGAGAACCGTTTTTGGAAAGGTTTAATTGGTTTTAATTTTTTGCGCGGAGCTTTTTTAAGCAAAAACTATTTGGTGGGAGTCCACTTTTTCAACAGAAACAACTATTTTGCGGGAGTAAATGTACTTGTCTCAGTTTTTTTACAGCATTTATGCTCTTATATGACTAATAAGTAAACCGACCGTCAGCTGCTCAAGTAGCGGTGGGTGTGGGTATGGGAGGCTGCGTAAGAGGTAAAAAAAAAAAATTAAGTAACAGTACGCTGGCTGAAACTTTTTCCATCAATAGTCCACGTCATACTGAGCCAACAAAAAATTGTCAGCTGCATCGTGGAGGGGGGATTATGCGTCAGCTGACCGCATGAACTTGTCAAAAAAAAACGTAAAATAAAGTTATAATACGCCGAATGAAATTTAACTACGTGATCCTTCAAATAATTTAGAGTACGAAAACAACAATCAGCTGATTGTGTAGCGGTGGAAAGACTGTCAGCTGACCCAGTCAAGATTAAAAATTTTGGAGTATTGCTGTGAGGCTGTTTGCTTTCAAACGCATATTTTGCGATACATTCTGGCCTTGCTTGAAACCATAACACGACCTTCGGGCTACCTACATATAAACTTCATAATGACCATTTCATACGAAACAATAACAGATTTTCTGTTAGCTCGGAAAGAGACGTTCAACCTGTCGATGACTTGGCTGCCACCGAAATTATAAACACCGACGTGACATCGAGTCAATCCACTGAGGAAACACGTGGATTGCTTCTTCGCTGGAAGCGAAGAAGCAATCACGCCAGATATACCTGGAGCCGAGGACGCTGGGCAACAATCAATCGAACACGTTTGTCTTTTTTGCAATAAAAGTCGCAAAAAATATCAAGGCCGCGAGCAACAGCTGCAGATGTGTGTAAATGATGAGAGAATCTCAAATTTGAAACGTAACGTGAGCGATTTGGGGGCCGTAGATTTATTGAATAAAATTACGGCACAATATCCAAAATTCGGAGTCGTTTATTATCACAAATTTTGTCGCTCAAATTGTAGAAATGCACTCAAATTGCAGATCGCCGCACAAAATGAAGAAACGGAATGGCACAAATCCCGGGATATTCATGGCAAGGCTTTTGAACAAGTTTGTCAGTTTGTTTCGGAAAACGTTATTGAAAAAAAACGATGCTTCTTTTTAAGTTTTTTTAAATCAGTTTTTATCGATTGTGCGAAAGGTGATAGAACAGACATATCTGCGGACATTGAACCGTACAGTTTAGAAAAAAGATTATTAGAAGCATTCCCAAAAAAAATTGCCGTGGTGTCTATGAACTCGAAAAAGGTTGTTAAACCGTACGCCGGAGTTCTAGTAAAAAACGATTTAGAAACCATCGCAAAACAGGACATTTTGGATAGAGCTATTTTTATTTTGCAATCGGAAATCCGCGACATGCATCACAATCCGCTGCCAGACAAATTAACAACAAAAGATTTGATAACAGGAGAATGTGAGAGTCCAAAATTCTTGCTTGATTTTTATTCAAAATTGATATGTTCGAGTTCTTGGCGGAAGCGTAATTCGAACGTGACGAGATTGGCTCAATCATTTTCCGAAGATTCAATTTATGCTGTGTCGAACGGGCAAATTAAACCTTCGAAACATATCAATCTTGGCCTGACATTAAAAAGTTTGACGAACAGCAAAAAAATTATTAACATTATAAATAAGTACGGGCATTGCCGTGACTACACTGTTTTAGAAGAACTAGACACCGAGGCGACATGTTCTTCTACTCTTCGATCAGAAATTTGTCCTGATGATATAAATCGCTCAAAAAACTTGTGCACAGGATTAGCTTACAATAATTTCGATCGGTTTGTAGATACTCCAACAGGCAAAGATACGTTGCATGATACTGTTGGCATTATATTTCAGGAGATGGTTGATTCCGCTCAGTATGATTCCACAAACGATCCCCAACAAGATTCTGGAAATATCGCTGAGAATACCGCGGATTCAGGAACTGTTGCACAAAATGCTGGGAGTTCTGACAGTTTTAAAAAGAGACGGCGTACTTTTGATGCTATTACATTTAAGTTGGAACCATACAACAAAAAGCCAAAATTCCATGAAACTCTAGAGCTCGCTGGAAGTCTCAGTTCGGACAGTTCGGCCGATGATTCGTCAGAGAACGATGACGATAGCGATACCATCGACAACGAATAACTTTTGCGACCTTCTTATTTCTACATTTCGATTTTGTTTATATTATACCCTTCATTTTATTTTGGGTTCATACGATTTTACACTCGATTTTATTTTATATCGTGCATTTTGTTAAAAATAAAACGAGACAAAAATATATCGAGATATATCGAGAAATATATCGAGATTCTGTGCATTGCTAGAATAATCTTTACCTTTACTGCGTCAGCTGACGGTCTTTCCACCGCCATACACGCAGCTGATTGTTATTTTCGTACTTTTAATTATTTCAACAATCACGTAGTTCAATTTCATCCGGTGTACTATGACTTTGTTTCACGTGTTTCTATTACAAGTTCATGCGGGCAGCTGACGCATAATCCCCCCTCCACGATGCAGCTGACGATTTTTTTTTGCTCAATATAATATCAACTATTTATGAAAAAAGTTCCAGCCAGCGTATTAGTACTTAATTTTTTTTTTTACCACTCCACTAACCTCCCAATTCCACACCCACCGCGGGTGCGCCAGCTGACGCTTGATTCAGTTATAAGTAATTCGAGATAAATAGTAAAAGAAGGCAAGCAATCGGCGTAAAATCACTGCCGAAAATGCAACGCTACCTCCCGGACTATAAGGACCTCACTGAGGTTTCATTAAGAGATTGACCACGAGTCTCTTCCTGGTTTCCTTGAGGGGTTGAACAAGGGTCTCGACGCGAGTTTGTTAAGTCTGTGATCATGACCATTGTCGAGATATTTGAAGGAATTCACCGGGGGTGTCGACAGAAGTTTTTGAAGAGATTTATTTTATTTCAAGAATAACCAACCAGAACAAATAATGCCCCCATCATTACAACAAAACGTTGATGAATATCCCGCTTTTCAAAAAGAAGAGAAATCCGTGGAAAAATACTCTTAAAAAGTAAAAAAAGACCGCCAACTTTAAAAGATCGCAACCTCAGTAGAAAAATAATGATTCGTTTTTCTTGATATCACTTTGAAATAAAAAAACAATTTAGATTTACAAAATTTATTGCATTTTTTCTTCCCTACGAACGATCTTTTGACCTTCTCCAAAATGTTCTCGAAAATTCTCAAGCTCAATCGACAAAAAGAAATCAAATCATTGCAACATAGCCAAGAATTAACCATTTTTAAGGGAAAGAAGTTGGATTTGGAAAAAATGTCAAGTTCTGGAATGATACCCTTCGATGCCTATCGATGCAACAAAATAAAAACAAAAAATTTCGTGGTATTGGACTAAGTATTGGATGTACCTAAAACGAACAATTTCTTCGAAGGCTCTGCAAAAAAAAAAATGCAAAAATTTGACGTGCATGGTTAACTAAAAAAGTTCGGCGAAGGGCTATGTCAGTGTTCTTATTAGAAGTCTCCACATACACGTGCAAAGTAACAGTATGGACGTCATGTGATGGAAAATGGACCATCCTCCGAAATTCTAAATGTTCGCTGTTTATTCTGTTCTCTTTCCGCGATGATATTTCCCATTTCTATATTAACTAGAAATATCTCCTCTTTGCGTGATTAATAATCATTTTTGAAAGTCTGGAGAGCCAGGTGAAACGAAACTTTCAAAAATGTTCATTTCATAAAGGGCTGCGGCTACTCGTCCGGCCACTTCGTACTCTAAAGCGTGTTAGGACGAATAAGCAACTCTTGCTCGTCCGTATAGTGTAACGTTACGAAATTGGCTCAAGAATGCCTTGCGTTACGTGCAGGTTCGAGCACGATTATTAGAGGGAGCAGGCGTGAGGAAAAACGAGATCATTGTTTGTATTTCAACGAAGATGGAAAATTTATTCAAATTAAGCGTTGGTTTACAATTATAATTTGATTCAATGTTCTCTGATCCAGTCGTGATCACAAAAGAAATATCTTTTATCTCTCCCTTAGATATGTTTTTGAATCGGTAAAAATAAAGAGCGCTTCTCAAATTCCCGTAGGGAAATTTATGGTCCTGTTTATTTTTAACAGGTTGATCAATTTTTAATAATAAGGTAAGATCTGACTCGATATAAACTAAGCTTTCATTTAGATGAGCTTGCTTATTTTTTTTACAAGAAATTAAACTTATCGTTTATTTGAACAATTTTCTTGTCCAGGATTCCGCTTAAATCTAATTAATTGATAATTGATTTCCTCACTTTAAATGGTCAAGATTTTATTGGAGCCGTTAAAAAGGATACGCCGGCTGCGGGAGTTGAACGAGGTCGAACAACTCCGTCGTCAGCGTATGAAACAATTAGGAAAGGAGTATGCCGGCTGCGGGAGTTCAACGAGGCCGAACAACTCCGTCGCCAGCGTACAAAAATAAAAATAGGATGGGAATAAGCCGGCTGCGGGAGTTGGACGAGGTCGAACAGCTCCGTCGTCAGCTTATAAAAAAAAAGAAATAGGAAGGGAGTAAGCCGGCTGCGGGAGTTGAACGAGGTCGAACCACTCCCTCGTCAGCTTATCCAGATATTTCAAGGAAAGTAGAGTTTTATTTCGTGAGGAGATGAAAGAAAAGAATCTTTCTCTTCTGCTTCTAGAGCTTAGTGTTAATGTCTCGGATTCCTGGAGAAGAATGAGCGCTGAGTGCTGGACGGCACCGGCTTTTATGTCGTCGAAATCCTTTGTTCTTGGATTTCGCGGAATTCTTAAAATAATTCTTATTCTAATTGGCTAAAGGGCGAACAAAAGGTTAAATTTCGGATGGTGGGATGCCTGCCGAAAGATTATTGGAGATTCCGATCTTCCACTTATCCGCGCTTCTCATTCATTTGTTAGTTATTTTCGGATTCGGTGCGTAGTTACTCCATCATCCCCACTTTTGGTACGTAAAGCTGGTTTACACCGGTTTTAGTTCAATCAGAGTGCGTTTGTCCCCACTCTGGCCTCGCAGTCTTGCTTGACGCTCGGCTCATTTCCCCCACCTTTGGCGCCAGGGTCTCGGCTAGCCTGTTTGCTTGTGGGCTCGCCGCGTGGCACTAGCTTATTTGTAGGATGATTGTCAAGCCGGGCGCATCGCTCGCTGTAGCGTGATCGTGCCGTTGCAATAGACGCGTTGGGTAAAGCGCAAATCATTGGATGAACGTACCCGGACGAATATTATTTATCAGACTACCCGGACGGCTAGACACTTCGTTCATTAAAGTCTGATAAATATTTTTTATGTTGGCGAGATTTGAATAAAGAAGATTTTGATTTTCGAGATGGAAAACAAATGAAAATCCTATTTTAAGGAGTTGTTCAGTTTCGTCCGCTTCTCCCTCACATTGATTCTTTACCTTCCCGAGGCTTTTTAGTTAGCCATGCACGTCAAATTTTTGCATTTTTTTTGCAGAGCCTTCGAAGAAATTGTTCGTTTTAGGTACATCTAAACCTAAGTCCAATACCACGAAATTTTTTGTTTTTATTTTGTTGTATCGATAGGCGAAGTGTATCATTCCAGAACTTGAATATAATACACATGACAGAATTATAAGATCAGTTTCGAAACGAGAAAATAACTCACTACTGCGTCGTTTTGAAGTTTTTGAGGATGCTGATTTATCGACGTCCTCTTCCGACTCGTCAGATGAATCATCGCTTTCAATCTTGGATAATTCTTTTTCTTGACGTATAACCGGAGCGGTACTGCTCTGCGCAGCTTCGTCATCGTCAACATTTGCATTTTTATCATCCGTTTCATTTACGTCCATTCCCATAGTCAATTGTAGTAGCTGCGAGACATCGGTTACGTCTTTGACGGCACCAGGAACCCGATGCACATGTTCGTGGATTTGCTTATTGTGCCCCATGAAGTTTTCCAAGCAATCCACTTGAGTTTCTTCTATGTTCAACATAGCAGTATGAGTAGCTATATGTTGTCGAAGGGTTGTTCCGCGAAGTGTTTCCATTGTTGCGCCGCATTCTGCCGAAAATTTTCGCATCATAGGGCAAGCCCGAAGGTACGACTTCGACAGCTTACTACGAGTTGGAAATCCAAAGATCTATTCCACCAAGCTGGAATCGAGAAGCACCGGAACAGTTCTTCCAAGTTTTCCGCGGATAGTTAACCGAACATATTTCTTCGCATACTCTCGAGACTTCCGATAAGTTAGCGTGTAGATCGGGATTTACGTGCTCGTCTACAGATCCCCGATTCTGGTAATCACTTATAAAAAGCCTCTCAATTTCCCCCGCTCGTCGGCGATGAAACATTTGCACGAGCATGAGGCATGCCTCACATAATGACTTCCAAGCGCCATGTTCGAATTTTTTCTTCAACGTTTGCATAGCTGCCGCGCCTTTTTTCTTTAAGAAAATGTGCAATTTGTGGATGTCTGACCTCAATGGCAATGTTACTTTTTTACTCCTTTTTTTTAAGTTTGATCTTCCATCACCTTTCTGTTGATCGGAGTGGGAAAATCGACTTCATACAATTCAAGGAACTGTTGAACGGCTTCTCTTTTATCTGGCAAAGATTTTGTAAGATTTCTTTGATCTTTTATTTTACAAAAACAATTTTTCACACACACACACACACACACACACACACACACACACACACACACACACACACACACACACACACACACACACACACACACGCACACGCACACGCACACGCACACGCACACGCACACGCACACGCACACGCACACGCACACGCACACGCACACGCACACGCACACGCACACGCACACGCACACGCACACGCACACGCACACGCACACGCACACGCACACGCACACGCACACGCACACGCACACGCACACGCACACGCACACGCACACGCACACGCACACGCACACGCACACGCACACGCACACGCACACGCACACGCACACGCACACGCACACGCACACGCACACGCACACGCACACGCACACGCACACGCACACGCACACACACACACACACACACACACACACACACACTCGGGGCGGACCAAAATTCAGCTAGGGGAAGGAACCCCGAAAATAAACCAAATATGGAAGGGTGTGATCTGAATAAATTACCCTAGGTGAGTACCTCTCGCACAGAGAGCCATCTCACCGCTGGTTCCGATCGGGTGAAAGCCCCGATGGCCAGTGCAGGCCCCACGGATTCTGGGGGGACCAATCACACACGGCGAACCTAGGGAGGCAGACAGAAGCCCCAGATGGCGAGCGAGAGAGCGATAAGTTGGTCACAGCTAGCCTCCAGCCCTTCGGGGAGTGCTTGCTGAACCTAGTGGATTTTATCCGCGAGAAGAAGAACCTCCACAAAGGGCTAAAGGACATGGCTGTTAAAGCTAACAGAGCCTTCAAAAAAGGCTCAAAAAAGATATTGTGCAGGGCAGCACTACCGCGCGCCCCGAACACCGTGAGGACATGGGTACTCAGACATCGCCCAGCCTGGTTGGCAATTCTCGCCGGAAAGTGAAGGCCGCGAGAAGAATGGAAGAGAAGCGACAACGCGAGTCTCCCCCAACAGAGTAACGCGTAAAGAAGAAGCCGCGACCTCCCCCCGCGCAGCGAGTAGAGATGGCGATCGAGAGAGTACCCGCCGAGCCCAGCCACGAAAGCGAAACATGGAGCGAAGTGGTGAGACGAAGGCAGGCTAAGTCAAAGCCGCAGTCGACTACTGTTCCGAATACCCCCGCATCACGAGCGCAGGCGCCACGGAACATGCTGGAGCGAAAGGGGGCAATGAGGTCTCGCCGCCCGGAAGCCATTAAAATCAAGGTGACAGGTGACACCGCCTACGCCGAGATTTTAAGGAAAGTCCGGGGAGAACCAAACCTTCGGAAACTTGGAGACCGGTTCACGCACATCCGTCGGACCAAAGCAGGAGAGCTTCTCCTAGAGCTGGGGAGGAAGGGCGAAGCGGCCGATGTGCTCCGAACGGAGGTCTCGTCTATTCTTAAGGATTCAGCGGAAGTCAATCTGCTGACACATAAGGAGGTCGTCGAGATCAAAGACCTAGACGAGATCACCACGGAGCAGGAAGTGGCGAATGCGATAGATGCGGCGGTCGGCGCAGGAACGATCGAGGCATCGGGAGTCCGCATGAAACAGTGGAGAGACGGCACCCAGACGGCCAGCGTGCTCCTCCCGGCGGCGGTAGCGAGAAGACTACTGCACATAGGGAGACTCGCGGTCGGATGGGTACGGTGCCGGGTCCGCCTTCGCGAGAAGATTTCTCGCTGTTACAGGTGCCACGTAATCGGGCATCAGGCGAGCTGCTGCAAGAGTGCGGTGGATCGGTCGGCGGAATGCTTCAGGTGTGGCAAGGAAGGCCATATAGCGGTGAACTGTAGCAGCCCACGAGAGGTGGCTGATAAAATGGGGACTAGCCAAAATGGTTAAGGTCCTCCAACTTAACCTGAACCACTGTTCGGACGCTCAAGACCTTATGTCCCAGATGGTTCGAGAGGACAACGTGGATATCGCTTTGGTCAGCGAGGAATACCGGGACCTCGACGATGTAAACTGGGTGAGGGATACAACTGGCAAGGCAGCCATATGGCCGTGCGGCAACTTACATCTTGCTCGCAGGCCTGCCACTCCCTCGCCTGGTTTTGCCTGGGTGGAGGTAGCAGGGGTAAGAATTTACAGCTGCTACTTTCCGCCCAGTGCAAGTATTGAAGAGTTCGTAGTAGAACTTGACGCCCTTGTTGCCAGTGCGAGATCCTCCCGACTGCCACTAGTCATCGGCGGCGATTTCAACGCATGGGCAACAGAATTAGGTAGCGAAAGAACAAACAACCGAGGGCGAGTCCTCCTTGAAACGTTTGCAGCCCTGGAGTGTGAGATTGCTGACACGGGGGACGACCCAACATTTGCCAGGGGGGGGCAGATCCTCCATAGTGGACTTGACATTTGTTGATGTCCGTCTAATGGGCGATCGTCTCAACTGGCATGTCAGCGATCGTTACACGGGCAGTGACCACCACGCCATCATCTATGAACATGCGATGTCTCCATGTCCAAGAGGACCAATCCTCGAGGACGACCCCCAGTCTATTGGTGGAATGGAGACATCGCGGAAATACGACGAAGTGCCTACGGGCTCGGCGACGACACCAGCGAGCGCAGGCACCGCTCCGAGAAAAGCTGGGGGCTATCTATGAGCAGAGGAGGAAGGAGCTCAAGATGGCCATAAAGGTTGCCAAGCGAAAGTGCTGGCAGGAATTGTGCGAGGAGGTGGAACATGACCCTTGGGGCAGACCGTACAAAACGGTTATGCGTAAAATCAAGCCAAGGGTCACGACAGCTCCATCTTGTCCCACCTTCCTCGACAGAATCGTAAGGCACCTGTTCCCCGAACACAGGGTGCGAGCTGTCGGTACTGGCCTTCTGGCGGACAAATATTGGGAAGATATTCCCGATATTCCAGATGTCAGCGAAGCCGAATTAGAGATCGCAGCGAGAAGGATAGTGACCCGGAAAGCTCCCGGTGTCGATGGAGTGCCCGGCATTGCAGTAAAATGCGCCGCGCTAAACGTCCCAGAAATCTTTCGGGACGCATATAGTGCGTGCCTGCGAGAAGGAACCTACCCGGAGCAGTGGAAGGTGCAAAGACTGGTGTTTTTCCCGAAGGGGAATAAACCCCCGGAAGAGCCCTCCTCTTACCGATCACTTTGCCTGTTGGACATTGTTCAGAATTCCGCCTCTCCAAAAACTCGGAGCTAGCTGCCTTATCGGCCCGCTCCGGGGCAGCACCTCGCGGACGCTCTCGTTCCGCCTCGGTGCGCAGGATCTGTCGATCCTCGTGCCTATCGGCGTGCGAGAGCGCTCAAAATTCCTCCTATTCGTCTCTAGCCGCGCCCGGCAGCACATCGTTGCTGGGCACGTTATCTATTCTTCGCGTGTGGCCGTGCTCGATAGCACGCTGCTGCCGAGCATGGCAGCCATTTCGTGTAACGCCACCCGCATAATGTCCGCGTAACATTAATGCATCGCGAACGTGTGCCTTCTGCACTCGTTAATCCCGCTCGATTGGCGCATCAGGCGCAATCGACATCGCACAAGTCTACATCGCATTTTCGTAATCTTAAACTCACTGCGTGGCCGGGCCGAGCCACGTGTGTCACCAAAGTTCCACACTGGCCCCGCACCCACGTCGTGATTGAGCCGCGAGATCAATAAAATCAGTGCGCGAGATCCGACGATTTCTACACCGCTTTCGTATTATTAATCACCGCTATCATTTGTTAAACCGCGCATTTTAACCGCTAAGAACCACTGTAAATCAAGAGACTCGGCAGAGTGTCGGGACAAGTACATTTGACAGCGTCGTCTGCTGGCCCGAGACTCATTCGAGTATATTATCTCTAAGAAAAGCGATTTCGCCGGTGGGGGTGGACACTTTCTTGAATTACGAAGCTCAGGGGTAATTTCATGATCTGAAATTTGAACTGAAGACTAATTACGTTATCCCCCCTCGATTGAGCCATAAATCAACCCGATTGATGCCGTAATTGCTGAGAAAAAACTTTGCACGGGCAAAATTATGCGCCGATCAAAGTGTGCGTGCGTGTATGTATACGACACAGAGAAAGGGCCCGTGTGGCCATCGTGTTTCTGATTGGTCGTGACTGACGACATATCCAGCTGTTCCCATCCGAGGAACACCTGTTGGTTGCCAGTTCACGAATACATCTTTATACATGTATCGTTCAATTCACGGTGATAAATATAGAAACATTCAAAAGTCAGATTGTCAAAATGAGGAAATCATAACCTCAAATTCCGCTAGCAATCGTGTATATTTTGCCGGCCGATATTGACGCGAGTGTGAGAGAGATAGCTGGAACGGGTTGACATTTTTTGCCGACTTTGTGATGAATAACGGCTAAAAGCTCTGACAGCTCGCCATAACCTCACTAATGCTAACTTGCAGGTAGCATTAACGACATGCTCCAGTGACAGGAAAATATGCTTCAGGAATGAATATGCTTCACAACCATTGCCCTATTCCTAATCCCAAAATTTTATTCATTTACAGCATATCTGAAATCGCCGCTGGCATATTATATTGATTGCGGAGCGACAATAACTCTCAGCGACATAAGAAACTTGTCGCTGAGCCACATGAAAACTTTCCGCTGAGCCACATGAAAACTTTCCGCTGAGCCACGTGTAATACTTATCGCTGCCAGCTATCCGGAAGCTCCAGATATAACTCTCAGTGGCATAAAAATCTTGTCGCTGAGCCACATGAAAATTTTGTCGCTGAGAGTTATCCGGAAGCTTTGGATATCTCGCAGCGACAAGTTTTGCTTCGAAAGGAACCAATTATTGTGGAGCATCACTAACATCGCCGCTGGCATATTATATCGATTGCGGAGCGACAATAACTCTCAGCGACATAAAAATCTTGTCGCTGAGCCACATGAAAATTTTGTCGCTGCGAGTTATCCGGAAGCTTTGGATATCTCTCAGTGACAAGTTTTGCTTCGAAAGGAACCAATTATTGTGTAGCATAACTAACATCGCCGCTGGCGTTAGATCAATCGCAAAGGGACAATAACTCTCAGCGACATGAAAATCTTGTCGCTAAGCAACATAAAAATCTTGTCGCTGAGCCACATGAAAATCTTTCCGCTGAGCCCCATGAAATTCTTATCGCTGCCAGTTATCCGGTATCCGGGAGCTCCAGATAACTCTCAGTGGCATGAAAACATAAATTCTTCGCGACAAATTCATGTTAAAATATTGATTTTTTGCAACTCGTGATCAAAAGTTGAAAATTGCATTCCCGCGATGAATTAAGACTTTGGCACGTGTTTTCTCTTCTTTTCAGCGTATCAAACTGAGTGGCTGGAAAAAAATGCATTACTTATGCGATTTTTACTCGGAGAAGAGCGATTTTCGTTTGAAAATTGACAAAAAATCGTCATTTTCAAGCAAAAATCATGCTCGTGAGCAAAAAATCATATCTCGATGAAAAATCGAGATAGCGACATGACTCTGAGCTTAAATTGAGCTCTACAGTGTATATTTGAAGGAAAAAAATCAGCAGTCCATTCTCATGGAGCCAAGCAGAAAAATTCTTGGCAACAAACTCATGTTAAAACTCTGATTTTTTCCAACTCGTGATCAAAAATCGAAAATTGCATTCACGCGGTAAATTGAGACTTTGGCGCGTGTTTTCTCTTATTTTCAGCGTATCAAACTGAGTGGCTGGAAAAAAATGCATAATTTATGCGATTTTTACTCGGAGAAGAGCGATTTTCGTTTGAAAATTGACGAAAAATCGTCATTTTCAAGCAAAGATCATGCTCGTGAGCAAAAAATCATATCTCGATGAAAAATCGAGATACAAATATGACTCTGGGCTTAAATTGAGCTCCACAGAGTATATTTAAAGGAAAAAAATCAGTAGTCCATTCTCATGGAGCCAAGCAGAAAAATACTTGGCAACAAATTCATGTTAAAACTCCGATTTTTTCCAACTCAAGGTCGAAAATCGAAAATTGCATTGACGCGGTAAATTGAGACTTTGGCGCGTGTTTTCTCTTCTTTTCAGCGTATCAAACTGAAAGGCTGGAAAAAAAGTTATAATTTATACGATTTTTACTCGGAGGAAAGCGATTTTCGTTTGAAAATTGTTGAAAAATCGTCATTTTCAAGCAAAAATCATAGTTATGGGCAAAAAATCATATCTCGGTGGAAAATTGAGATAGAGACATGACTTTGGGCTCAAATTAAGCTCCAAAGAGTAAATTTCTGGGAAAAAAAATCAGAAATTTATTCCCATAAAGCCAACTAAATAAAATCTTCACTCTCAAGTCATGTAAAAATGGCGTTTTTTTTCTAAGCTGATGGTGAAAATGCAAAAATATCATTCTCGAGAAAGTATAAGATTATGGCACGCGTTCACGTTTCCTTTCAGCTTAGCAAACCATGTGGACGAAAAAAAAAACATGATTTTACCGTCCTTGCTCGGAGAAGAGCGATTTTCGTTTGAAAATTGATGAAAAATCGTCATTTTCGAGAAAAAATGATGAAAATGGGCAAAATAGTATATTACGCAACTAGGGAGGAAAAGTAGACTACTTCAAACCGCGGGCAGACTTGTCAACCGAGCCTAAGGCGAGGTTGACAAGCACGCGGTTTGAGGTAGTCTGCTTTAACTCCCGTGTTGCGTATACGATTTTTCGGTCCGACGTAGGCGGAATTTGGCAACTTCGGCCCGCGCAGCGGGCCGAAAGTTGCCACTTTCCTCCCGGAGGTGCGAAAAATCATATTTCGGTGAAAAATTGAGATAGAGACATGATTCTTGGCTCAAAACGAGCTCCACAGAGTACACTTCTAGGGAAAAATCAGCAAATTATTCCCACCGGACTGAAAAAATTGGAGACTTCCAATCAGAAAAAAGAAGTGATATCCTAGCCAAAAATCCCCTCACGGGGAAAAAAGCCTGGACAAGTCCATTTGTTCGTGACCCCCATTTCCAATCGTTTTCACCGACAAATCCGACCCCCCTAAAAAAGAATTGAAATAAAATGAATAATAGAAAAAAACCCTCGGAAAAAATGGCTCCTAAAGAAATGGACAAAAACCCCCAAAAAAAATCAAAACAATTGAAAAAAATACAATGAATGTAAAATTCTTGATATCCATGAAAGGACAAGTATTCCATTGATGGCTGAAAATCAATTAACAAGAAAAAGGGAAAAGTTCCAAAAAAACACGGCACAAAAAAAGAAACCCCTAAATACACAATAGCGAATCGACAGAAAAACTTGCGCGACGTGATGGAAAACTAAAGTTTGCTATCGCATGTTGAGCAGTTGAGCGGATGCGCACAGAGTACTTGTCCGGCCCGAAATTTTTTTATTAGAAGTGCTCATAGGTTTTCAACTTGACATAACGTAATTGTTTAGTCTCAGAAAGCTTTTTAGAAAAGACACGTGAATGGTCGGTGAAAATCTCGAGTCAATCAAGGTTCTTTCCAAAACCGATTTACATTTCAAGTGAATAATACAAAAAATTGCTAGGAGTGCATTTTTTTCCGATGCATTACGGGTCATTGAATTTAACTAGCTGCACCTTAATTATTCATTAGTTGTATTTTTTCTATGTATCCATACTCGTGTAAAATATTGCACAACTAATTAATTTATTAATGGCTGTGGCTATTCGTCCGGATATTTCATACACTAAAAAGCATGGTCGGACGAATAAGCAACCCTTAATCGTACGGATAAAGCGGAAATCTCTTAAATAATTGTATATCAAATCGGGAGAAAACTTTCGAATTTGTACCAATGCATTTGTTTTGTGCGGGATCTGGTGTTGGTGGTAAGGTGAAGAATAAGAGCGGGCGATAAAATATAAAGTGTGAATTTATTATAAAATACATAAGTGGTTAATTTGGTGCCGTGAAATTTGGCCCGATACCCGCCCGTGATGTGCGTAAACCGTGGTTGATAAGAAAACCCACCCTGAATGCGTGTAATAATGTTGATAATAACCCGCCCGAAACGAATATGCGAAGGTGATTCCCAAGACTCAAGACCGTGAGTCTCGAGTCACCCAAAAGCGCGAATAACCCGCTAGAATCGTGTATTTCGTCGGCCTCGTGGCCGACGACGACCGTGTGCGCTTGAATCCCGTGCGCGTGACCCACGTTGAACGTAATCCCGAATTATCTTGGCAATCCCGATTTAAGGACGGAAAATATTCCCGTGCGTGGTGAGAGCGCATCCCAGTAATTATTGAGAACGTGTTATTTCCCGAAACCCGCTCAATTCGAGGTTGTAAGACTCGAATTGACCTCATGGTGCGAAGTACCGCGAGAAAAGCTAAGGACTCGACGCGACAAGACCCACGTGTTTGCGCTCCCACCGGTGATCCAAGACTGAGATCAATCATGGCGTAATCGATGAATATCGATTACGCGCATGACCGTTATCCCCGAAAAATCAATAATTGCCCGAATTGTAGCGACGCCCGTGGCAGAGCGCGATAATTAGCCTAAAGGACCTCGCGTTGCCTGTCGATCCCATGTGTCGCCCGTCCTGTGGCGACATTCGCGGCAAGGCGCGAACCCTGACCCAAATGCTCGCGTTATCGATCACAAATAACGCTCAATCCCGAACAGCATTTGAATGTATAAAGTTCAGTGATGTTTGTATAACGCCCATCATTTTTCTCATGAATACAACCGAGTTGTTCTATCTATCTAAAAATAGCGGAAGCTAATACAAAAATTTTCGGGCCGGACAAGTACTCTGTGCGCATCCGCTCAACTGCTCAACATGCGATGGCAAACTTTAGTTTTCCATCACGTCGCGCAAGTTTTTCTGTCGATTCGCTATTGTGTATTTAGGGGTTTCTTTTTTTGTGCCGTGTTTTTTTGGAACTTTTCCTTTTTTCTTGTTAATTGATTTTCAGCCATCAATGGAATACTTGTCCTTTCATGGATATCAAGAATTTTTCGTGCTGAGCGAAAATAATCAATTTTTTTTTTACCATTTTTACATTCATTGTATTTTTTTCAATTGTTTTGATTTTTTCTTTGGGGTTTTTGTCCATTTCTTTAGGAGCCATTTTTTCCGAGGGTTTTTTTCTATTATTCATTTTATTTCAATTCTTTTTTAGGGGGGTCGGATTTGTCGGTGAAAACGATTGGAAACGGGGGTCACGAACAAATGGACTTGTCCAGGCTTTTTTCCCTGTTATCATAAATGTGTACAAAATCTTAACTCTGTAAATACACTGCCGCTCAAAAGTTTAGATACACTACCCAATATTTCTTGCAGCACAAAAAGTTAGATAACTCTGTCAAAAAAAAAGATTTTCCAATTTTCGAAGCGGCGTTTTGAAGGGGACAAATCAAGCTTCAGTTTGCTCCGTTCAAATATTTTTTATGATTTTTTTTTCGACTCAGTACGGACTTTGGTTTGTGACTGTTTTTAGGCTTTTTTTTGACCATGGCAAATCGGGCGCACAGCTTCCGGATTTTTTTATATTTTTTCTTTAATGATGACAAACTTAAAACTGGATGCAATAGCTCCATCTCCGTTTTTTAGAAAATTTTTTGCGATTTTTTTTTTGAAAAGTTATCTGATTTGTTTCCAAAATCAATCAATTTTAAAAAAATCTAAATAACCCGAGAACTATAGGGTTTAAGAGAAAATGTCAGGAATGAAAAAAGTTGTGTATTTTGATCCTGAATCGCGTCGAATTTTTTTGGAATTATTCTTTGAATTTTTTTTTTTTTAGTATTTTTTTCGAAACTTTGTTTTTTTTTAAGGCCGATAAAGTAATGATTCAACGCACTCACCACACTTAGATAAGTTAGAGAAACTCATCTGAGTGGGGTGAGTGCCTTGAATCATTACTTTTTCGGCCTTAAAAAAAAACTAAGTTTCGAAAAAAATACTAAAAAAAAAAAATTCAAAGAATAAATCCAAAAAAATTCAACGCGATTCAGGATCGAAATACACAACTTTTTTCATTCTTAATATTTTCTCTTGAACCCTATAGTTCTCGGGTTATTTAGAATTTTTCAAAATTGATTGATTTTGGGAAAAAATCAGATAACTTTTCGAAAAAAAATCGCAAAAAATTTTCTAAAAAACGAAGATGGAGCTATTGCATCCAGTTTTAAGTTTGTCATCATTAAAGAAAAAATCAAGAAAATCCTGAAGCTGTGCGCCTGATTTGCCATGGTCAAAAAAAAGCCTAAAAACAGTCACAAACCAAAGTCTGTACTGAGTCGAAAAAAAATCATAAAAAATATTTGAACGGATCAAACTGAAGCTTGATTTGTCCCCTTCAAAACGCCGCTTCGAAAATTGGAAAATCTTCTTTTTTGACAGAGTTATCAAACTTTTAGTGCCGCAAGAAATATTGGGTAGTGTATCTAAACTTTTGAGCGGCAGTGTAAAACTCGACAAGCGGATCCCCGCGCTAACAATCGCGTCTTAAAACAACCTTTCTTTCTAACGTCGGCACGATCCCTAACATCCCGGCAATTTGTATGCACTCAATTCCTGAACAGACATCACCGGGAAGCTATTTGAGCGATTCCTTCACGGCAGGCTGGAAACGGCCATCGGAACCGCTGGAGGTCTGTCGGACAACCAGTTCGGATTCAGGAAGGGTCGCTCAACGGTCGACGCCATCGGCCGAGTTGTCAGCATAGCTACTAATGCCATCAGTGGCACCTGGAGTACGAAGCGCATGTGTGCTATCATCGCTCTGGACATTCGGAATGCTTTCAACTCGGCCCAATGGGAGAACATCATGTTAGCCTTAGAAGACCTGAGAGTACCCCTCTATTTGCGGACAATAGTGGCGAGCTATCTTTCCAGCCGGACCTTGCTCTATAACACCGATGAAGGCACCCGCTCCTATAACATCACGGGAGGGGTCCCGCAGGGTTCGTGCCTTGGCCCCCTACTCTGGAACGTCATGTACGACGGTCTCATGAGATTGTCGTTTCCAGATGGGGTGTCCACGGTAGCTTTCGCTGATGACTGCGCAATTGTGGTCGTCGTGAGGAGCGTTGGAGAGATAGAGTATCTTGGTGACAAAGCGATAGAGCTGGTGTCCTCATGGTTGATCGACCACGGACTGACGCTGGCGGCAGAGAAAACGGAGGCGCTACTCATCTCGCGCACGAAGAAGAGAGTGTATGCCACCTTCGCGGTGGGGGACCAGATCATTCGGTCGAAGGACGCGGTGCGGTATTTGGGCGTTACCCTGGATTCGCGACTGTCGTTCAAAGAATACCTAGAGAACGCAGGCTCGAAGGCGGTGAAGGTCGCGCGTACGCTCGCGTCCATTATGCCGAACATTGGAGGAGCCAAACAGCCGAGAAGACTGCTGCTGGCATCGGTGGTGAACTCCGTTCTTCTGTACGGAGCACCAATATGGGCCAGGGCCATGGCAGACAATAAGAGCTACGGCGCCACTTGCGGACGAGCCTGCAGGATCGCGGCGCTCAGGGTGGCGAGCGCGTATCGCACGGTGTCCGACATCGCCCTCTCGGTGATCACAGGATGCCCACCTGTGGACCTACTGGCACTGGAGAGGGCCGATCGTTACCGTGAAGGGCGGCAAGGAACGGAGGATTCCCCGTCGGAGCCTCGATCTCGTTGGTCCCGAGCAACCATCGACGAGTGGCAGCGTCGATGGGATGCGGCAAGGGAAGGTAGATGGACGCATCGCATCATACCCGATGTCGAAGCGTGGATCACCAGATAACACGGACTCGTCAATTTCCATCTGACGCAGGTAATCACGGCGCACGGCGGTTTCCGCAGCTACCTTCGGCGCTTCGGGATATACGACAGCGCCGAGTGCCCGTGGTGTCCAGGTCAAGACGAGGACGCGGAGCACGTTCTGTTCCATTGCCCACGATTCGACGAGGAGAGGACCCGCTTCGGCGTAACCCGGAGCGTTCCCCTCACTGCGGAGGGATTGGGACGGTGCCTACTCGGCTCCGCCGAAGGGTGGGAGGGAGTGGTCCAGCTCGCTGCCTCCATCACAAGGAGGCTCCAAGCGCAAAGGAAAGCCGAGGAGCGAGCGGGGTGGCGTCGGGGGACGAGACCTACCCCCCCGTAGTGTACGACGGCGCTTAGGCGCATGACACCGCCCTTCCGCGAAGTAATGCCTAGCGGCGGTTTCCGCGGAGGGGATAAACGGTGCAGGGGAGAGAAGAGGTTTTTTAGTCGGTAAGAATCCGACACTAGCCGAACATCAGGGTGTCTTTTAGAAGATTTTCCTC
This sequence comes from Diadegma fenestrale, assembly GCA_037043255.1. Classification (NCBI taxonomy): domain Eukaryota; kingdom Metazoa; phylum Arthropoda; class Insecta; order Hymenoptera; family Ichneumonidae; genus Diadegma; species Diadegma fenestrale. The sequence goes on from CM073309.1 coordinate 484,166, forward strand.
TTCTCATAAAAAAAAAACACACACACACACACACACACATTCATTTGCTTCACATGCACTCCTTCATTCACAATCTATTCGTTCAGTTTTCTTTTCTTCCACAATATTTTATCTTTGCCAATGAGATTTCGTTAAAGATTTTTAGGGGAATTTTGTAGGAAACGAGAATAGTGTTACGTGCGGAGCGGTGCGCACGTGTTTGTTAACCTGCTTGCGTGAAGCGCAAACAGTTTATTATTATTTTTATGTGGGTTGGTCCTGATCTCGTCCTCTACAGGACGATTCTTGGAATTGGGAATTGTCAGGGTTAATAATTATATTGCAATTAACCGGAATTTACAAACGAACAGACCGATTTATTTGGAAGACAGCTGTAGCGTGAAGACGAGAGAAGCTGCGAAGGCTCTCGTGTTCGCGCTACAGGGAAATACAAAAGTACTTACAGTCGTCGGTTGAGTTCGGCAACGCGTTGCCGACGGATCGCAATGTTTCCTTAACTTTACGGATAGCGCAACGTTCTCTCACACACTCTCCCACACACTCTCTCATACAACACACTGTTCACAATAATTATTATCACTATCTCTTATAATTACACGACGCGATAGAGTTCGTGGCAAAAACGTAAAACACTTATTCTAGCGAGGGCAGATTTATCACCGCGGCGCGACCTCTTGCAACGCGCCTTTCGATCACTACGTCCTACTGGAGCGCGTTTATGTGATCGCGGATTCGTTGAAGCTTTTCAGGACGCTATGTCGGGAACTGCCCAAGGAGTTACTCTCCGAGAAGCTTTCGCTGTCCAAGCTCGTGAGAGACTGATTATTCTGATTCCCCGCTGGAAGAGTTCGCAAACGTCCAGCAGGAAATCAGAGCCTTTTCGTCCGCGAGAAAATCCAACCGGAGGCGTTCTCACGCCCGGTCAGCATTTTCGGCAGAACGCTCGGTGCATCTCCTTGGCGTTCCCGCTGAGTCGTCGTGGCTGCATGTCGGTTAGGAAAACTACACCGGATGCAGTCGCGACGACACATCAGCAAAAGTCAATTATTGTTCAACGACAATTAATACGTCTTGGGACGTAACAATAGCTTATCTTCAAGTCGAAAAATTTTCCACGCTGGCTCTTTCCCTTGTTCCGAGGTCTGATACTTCTTCCTGGGCGATTTCTCTTCGTTGTTCCTTGGCGACGACCAAAGATTGCGTCGGTAATAATTGGATTTGCCTGGCCAGGACGAGTGGAACCTTCGGGGACGATCCCAGAGAAGTTGAGCGATTTGATGATGATACGGTGATTAATTTTCACGCGCGCCTGACGCGGCCGTGGTCCAGTCGGCTGACCGGGCTCTGGAGGAGGTAGAAGTTGGGCACCAGTTGACTTAATCGTCAACAAATTTATATCCTAGCCAAAAATCCTCTCCCGGGGAAAAAAGCCTGGACAAGTCCATTCGTTCGTGACCCCCGTTTCCAATTGTTTTCACAGACAAATCCAACACCCCTAAAAAAGAATTGAAATAAAATGAAGAATAGAAAAAAAAACCCTCGGAAAAAATAGCTCCTAAAAAAATGGAGCAAAACCCCAAAAAATAATCAAAACAATTGAAAAAAATACAATGAATGTAAAAATGGTAAAAAAAAAAAATTGATGATTTTCGCTCAGCACTAAAAATTCTTGATATCCATAAACGGACAAGTATTCCATTGATGGCTGAAAATCAATTAATGAGAAAAAGGGAAAACTTCCAGAAAAACACGGCACAAAAAAAAGAAACCCCTAAATACACAATGGCGAATCGACAGAAAAACTTGCGCACCGCGATGGAAAACTGAAGTTTGCCATCGCATGTTGAGCAGTTGAGCGGATGCGCACAGAGTACTTGTCCGGCCCGAAAATTTTTGTATTAGCTTCTGCTATTTGCAATTTTTTAACAGTTGGTGTTCTTTTTTTACTTTACTGGAGTATTTTTCCACGGAGTTCCTTTCTTTTTAGAAAAGGCGATATTTAGCAAAACTTAAATGATGAAGAAATTTTTATACAAAATAATATAAAGATAATTGAGTCATAATTTTCCAACTGCGGTTGCACTTTTTCAATACTTGGCGTTTTTTTTTTACTTTTATAAAGTCCCTTATACCTGGGATTCACTTCGCGGTATTCTTCCACATGACTGATTTATCGACATGCCACTTTCCTGCGCATGAAAAAGAAACCACGAATTACGATAAAAAATGAAAAAGCTAATATTTGACCGTAATGAATGAATTTCTGAAACGGAATCGAGTGTCGCGATAAACAAGAGATCGATCGGCGGCGGACGGTTTGAACGGGCATACGTGTATGGGATTTGAGATCATTTTCAACGAATCAAACACGATCTGCTCTCTTGGACAATGCGCCGCCGAATAAGGCGGCGCATTGTCGACCTTCGGTCGAATAAGCGCAAACCATCGACGCTGGCGGATTTTTCGGCACGGCGCCATGCGCTCGGAAAAGAAACCACGAATTAAAATAAAAAATCAAGTAGCTATGATTTCATCTGTGCCTCGCACAGGCACTGACTACTTTCTTTGGGACGCCTCCTTGGTTCTGAAAAACAAACCACGAATTATTGGTTTGTTTTTTAATCCTTGCTCACAAATTTTAGCTAAAGCTCTTTGATGAGTAAGAAATCGAATTGGGACCTTTATGCTTCGCATTGGCAATTGAGGAATCCACCCAAAAAATCTGTGAGGCTGGGAAGAGATTTCAACGAACCATCTCAAATGTGGAAAAATTATACTACCCGGCTTATGAGCTATAGAAGTGATGTGTAGATCAAGAGACTCGGTCGAGTCTCGGGACAAGTACATTTGACAGCTCTGTCTGTTGTCTGCTAGCCCGAGACTCGGCCCAGTATATTATCTCTGAATAAAGCAAATTTGGCGGTGGGGGTAGACATTCTTTTTAATTACAAAGCACAAGAGTAATGTCAGGATCTGAAAAATGAAACTAAGACTAATTAAGTTAGTGTCCGTCGATTGAGCCATAAATCATCACGATTGATGCTGTAATTGCTGAGACAAAAGTTTGTACCGGCAAAATTATGCAATGATCGAAGTGTGCGTGCGTGTATGTATACGACACAGAGAAAGGGCGAACGTCGCTGTCGCGTTTCTTATTGGTCGCGACTGACGACATATTGTCCTGTGTTCTCATTTGACGGAAAGATTTGGTTACGAGCGTTATAGGAGTGAAGTCTGGTACAGTGATATCGAAAAGTTGAGGAATAATCTTTATCAACCCGGGGCCATTCCTCAAATAAGAACGCGATAAAATGAGTTTCGCGAAAAATTAATGAAAACAGAAGACCGCAAATTTGTTAAAAATGAGAGTCGAAAGACGACGAGAAACGTTGAACATGATGTTTTGAAATTGTTTTTATTATTAAATCTTAGTTAATGTCTAGGTATTGTAACGGAACAACAAACACACACACGAGACACACACGTTCAACGCTCAGACATAGAAATTCCCACCCGCCGAGCGAACAGAAACTTGAATGGTAGAGGGACGGACAGCCGATAACCGGACCGATCCAGTTTCCCCACCAAATACCCGTGACCACCAGGGTATATAAGCCCGGCCGGACAGCCAAAATTATCCATTCTTTCACATCCTACCGAACGATCCAGTTCCCTTACAGCTTCCTGCCGAGTCTCAGCATTGCGCCTGACGCTTAGCAAAAAGGAATCCCTAGAACACCCAAGTGTGCGGTGATCGTATTGCACGATTGCCAAACATTGTCCATCCTGTTTAGCCTTACTTACTTGAGTACTAGCATTGCGTCTAGCGCCCAGGCGAGTCTCCTAAAGAAAAAGGTGTAAAGTAATCGTATTGCACGATTGCCGAACACTGTCCTCTCCTCATAGCATCACTGCGTACGTACTGGCATTGCGTCCAGCGCATACAAAGTGTCCTAAAAAGAAGAGCGTGCCCACGAGTCGTGCAAGGCGACCGCGTTCACGGACAATTTTTCCAGGATCGAAATTTTTTTGTTATAGAGAATCCGACTCCGTACGTATCGTCCCCTGAGCATGCCCGGCTCCTCCAAGTAAAAATAATTGCAAACAAGAGTTTCGTACTGGCATAGCGTCCAGCGCAAAACCACGTTTCCAACGACATAACCTAGAATAAGACCACCTAGAGGAGGGCAGCACTGGGAGAGTAGAGATACCCCCTAAGGAAGCCTGACCTCGGTATTAAAACGCTAACAAGACAAAAAAACACTAAAATAATTAGCGTCCTCCTGCTACACAAGCCGGAGAACGTTTTTAGCCGCAAGGACCGGCGCAGTCCCCGAATCCAACACTATAATCTTTTCTTTTAAAGCGCACTCGCCCTCAGCGAGCCGCACGTCCATAAAACTTGGCCGCCCGGACCGGCGAGAGTCCGATTTCACTTCTCATTCTTTCAATCTAGCATTTTCTTTATTTAAAATCAAATAAATTTTTCTAAAGTAGAATCAGCCGGTGATGAAAAGATCTAGCGTGAGGTAGCACTCTGCTAGATCATCTGAGGCATCAAAAAAAAAAAAAAAAATACAGAGTCCAGCACACGAATCTATTCTCAAAAACTCAAATCGTTTCATTCTGCACACGAATCTATTCTCAAAAACTCAAATCGTTTCATTGGCGTCCGAACAGGGACTCTGTAGTCAAACTGGGGAAACATAGAGACAAAAAGAATAAAAAATTTTTTTTTTAAATGGCATCCAAAACAGACGCATCGGCTGGGTCCGCTTCAGGGGCAAAATCGCATCCACTAGCCTCACCCGCAAGTTATGATCCATCAGACACGCCCTTTCTAGACACAACCAACGACTTTCAGGAGAACTATATCCTAGCATCAACCCACAATGACGAAAGAATTCCCACGACGGAACAAAGCAACACCATAGCATCCATCCTCGAACAAATACAAATACAAAGAGACTCCGACGCACTAAAAAACGAAATGCGATTCAGCAACATGAACAATACGATTACGCGTCGACTGGAGAACATGGAAAAATACATCCACGAGTCCATGAGCCTGATAAAAAGAGAAATAACAAACATCACGATGACACGACACCAAGAGAACAATGCAACGGAAACCATCAGGAGATCACCACCCCCAAGTAACAGCCCCGAGGAAGACCAGGAAAGACGTGCACTAGATGAGCACCTAAACTGCAATCAACGAACACCGGACAACACCGCATGGGGGGCACCAAAATTAGTACCCCCTACGTACAGCGGAAACACATCCGAACGCCCCGTAAGATTTCTAGACGACCTGAGACAATACAAGAACGCCCTTGGACCACGATATGACTTTAAAATAATCGTAACCCAGAGCCTAACCAATATTGCAGCAGACTGGTGGAAACTCGTCGCAAACGACTGCACGCAGTGGGAAGACTTTGAAAAACATTTCCTACAACGATTCTGGAACGACGACATACAGTTTACGGCAAGAGAAAAATTAGAGTTTAGATGGCACAACCCAGAGGGACGGCAGAAACGACTAGCATACGCACTAAATGCTATAGGCACGGCACGGGAACTACGTTCACCTCTATCAGAACGAGAAATTACGAAGAAATTGTCCAGACATTTTCAGATAAACCAAACCACGGATCTCTCGGACTTACTGGCATCTTTCGACCAGATGGGACTACTGAACAACCAAAGGAAAAGAGGGGAGCAAAGAACGAACACGGGGGGCCACCTGGAAAAATCCAAGGCACCAAACACGCAGGACCAACCAGGAAAAAACACATTTAACCGCCCACCAATTGACAACCGATCAGGTGACAACCGGAACAACCGCAAAGATAACCAACCCCAAATTCGAGCTATCGCAGTAGAAGAGGTAAAAGAGGAATAACCAAGAGGAAAAAACCAAGCGGAAAACGAGGAATCGTCACCTCCAGAAACATCAAACTGAAGGAGGTGACGCTAGGCTTCGGCGAAAATACACGAGAATACTTGCTAAACGAAGAAGAGGGAATAACAAAAAGAAGACCATAGTGCCCCACGATAACTATCCTACTAGAAGGATAAAAATTAACAGCATTATTAGATACCGGGAGCGAAGTGACCGCAATATCGGAACAAATATATCAGGAGAGACTCGCATCCCTTAAAAAATGCCCAACACTACCGCTAACCGGAGTAACGGTGACCGGAGCAACGCAAGGAAGATCGACAAAAGTAGCGAAGCAAATCTACGCCAAAATAGACTTGAGACACACCACGGAGGCAACCACATTATTTGTTGTACCCCGATTAACGAACGACTGCATAATTGGCATAGACTTCCTCGAAAAAATTAGATCCAGAATCGACCTCGAGACGCGAGAACTAATCTTCAAGTCACCACAAGACCCAACCTGCACGTACCACATAAAGCTCGACCAACCAAGGGAAAGCATGGATCTGATCATACAAGATTACGACTATAAAAGCGATAAAAAACAAAGAACACGAAATAACAGACGAGGAAGTCGACGACAAAGTAAAAGAGACGAAATGGGAAGACAACCAACAAGAAAAGGAGTTCCGAAAACTAATAAAGCGTCACAGATCAGTCTTTCGCAAAACACCAGGAACACTGACCACGTACGAGCATGAATTACGTGTGATTCCACACGCACCTTACAAAGCCCCGAACTACCCAGTACCGTTAGCTTATCGCGAGGAAGTAGATGAAGAAATAACGAAAATGTTAGACCAAGGAATCATCCAAGAATCCAAAAGCCCGTACAACAACCCAATGGTAATAGTGGTCAAAAAGAACGGCACTGTGAGGCTATGCCTAGACGCACGCAAGCTCAACTCCATCCTGCAACTTGACCACGAGAAAATGGAAACGGTCGAATCTTTGTTTCAAGAATGCACAAGTGCACGATACATGACATCCTTAGATCTACGATCAAGCTTCTGGCAAATACCGGTTGCGCCGGAATCAAGACAATACACAGCATTTACACACAGGGGGCACAGCTACGAATTTTGTGTCACACCACTCGGCTTGAAAACCAGCACGGCCAGCTTATTGTTAGTGAGAGGCTTGGCACCAATACTTCAGAACTTACCACACACGATTAACTTCGTGGACGACTTACTCTGCATGTCAAAAACGTTTGAAGAACACCTAAAACACCTGGACGAAATACTCACGCGACTAAGAGACCACGGATTAACCATCAGTCTGGAGAAATCAGTCTTCTTCAGGGAAGAAATCAAATTTCTGGGACACATACCCACAACACATGGAATACGGCCGGATCCTGAAAAGATAATAGCAATCCAAAACTTCCCAACGCCAAAAAATGTCAAACAGCTCCGTGGATTCCTAGGTCTCATCAACTACTATACAAAGTTCACAAAAGAACACAGCGAAGCAACAATCCCGCTCCTCAAACTAACCCGAAAAAACCAAAAATGGAGTTGGAACGAAACTGAAGAACAAGCGTTCCACAACGTAAAATCAAAATTCATTGACAGCGTCACTCTGAGATATCCCGATTCCAAAAAACCAATTTTTTTGCAAACAGATGCAAGCGATTACGCGCTTGGAGCTATTCTATTCCAAAAGAATTCCGAAAGAGAACATAAAGTGCTACAATTTGCAAGCAGAACATTAAAAGGCGCAGAGTTGGGATACGGGACAACCGAAAAAGAACTACTGGCGATCGTATGGGCACTCCAAAAATTCCGGTCATATCTACTCGGAGTCCAAATATATGCAATCACGGACCACGCGGCCCTGACATTCCTTAGAGAATGTAAGCTATCGCACGCACGGCTAACAAGATGGTCACTCGCCATACAGGATTACTAATAGAAAAAATTAGAAAATAACTAAAAAATTAGCTAATAGAAAAAATTTCGGCCCGGCCAAGTACTCTGTGCGCATCCGCTCAACATACGATGGCAAACTTTAGTTGTGTATTTTTGTGGAAGATTTTCTTTTTTTTCGTTAATTGATTTTCAGACATCAACATGATTATCAGACAGGGAATACTTGTATTTTTTTATAGATATCAGAATTTTTGGTGCTGAATTCCTTTTCTTTTTTCCAGGGTTTTTTATAATTCTTTATTTTGTTGACGTTTCCAATTTTTTTTTAGGGGGGGGGGGTTAGATTTTTCTGTGAAAACAAATGGAAACGGAGATCACCAACAAATGGACTTGTCCAAGCTTTTTTCCCCGTGGAGGGGATTTTTGGCTAGGATATCTCTTCTTTTTTTTCGAACTCCTCCGAAACCTACATTTTTTCATGATCACATGATCCTTCGTGAATCTTTCCCCATGGCTTGAATTGGTTTAGTTTTTTCGATTTTCGACCCACTCATACATATAAGTAATAATAGTCCAGGCAACGGGTATGAAAAAGGGCCTTTTCGTGACACCGAGCCAGGACAATTCTAACCGACAGATTCGTGTAGGGCTGATGTCCCCGATGAAGCCCTGGTACTTTCCAACCACAGATTTTGGGGGGCTTTTTTTTGCCAGGCCGTCAAAGTTGGCAAAACCATGTTTTTGCGAAATAGCGTCTAAACTATCCACCGCGGAAAAAAAAAGTTCCCTAACTATTTGTAGATATTGAAAAAACGAACAATTTGGCGGGTCGCAAATCAAAATCGCTTCATTCATTAGTTCGCCCGCAAAAAATTAAAAACCAGCTCAAATGACCATTTCTATTAGAACGAATTATTAGTTGAAAAATGCATGTGCAGCCTTTGTATTTTCAGAATATATGCCTCTCAGTACACTTAACAAGTGTGCAAAATTTGAGCTTGATCGGTTCGATAGTTTTTGAGAAAATCCATTTGTTATTAAAAAACCGACTGTTTTTGCAAGGAATTTCTACACCGGGAGGGCGTCACAGCGCAATAAAACCAAAACGAAATCATTCCGAAAGAATCAAACTACCATACACACTTTGGGGCAAATCGATTTTTTATAATTAAAAGGGTGAAAAACGGCTCCAAAAATGGGGTACGATTTTTACTCATAAACAATTAGAATTCCATCGCGAATTTTCAATTTACAGAGTCGGGAGTGACGTCATTTAAAAGCGGTTATTTTTATACCAATTTAGAAGAAAAAACAAATGCGAAAAGTTAATTAGGGGAAGATAAAAAAATTAGTTTCGTAATAATTATTGCAGCCGCTCATTTCAACATAGAGAGCTGAAAATTGGACAGCGTACAGGGTGAGGCTTCTGCTACCTGGAGAAAAATTGGCGGAAAAATCCCATATAAATTTATTGTTTTCGGTGAAGGCTTTGCGGGAGGCCAAATGTCACGTAGCACTTGGCGGCAGAGTGGGGGTAGCCGTCTCCGGCTCGCGCGCGCTCGCATGAAAAGTGAATTCGCGCGTTCAAATTGCACCAACATGCAATATCTACTGAAATAATCAACTTATCGAGATGGTTTTTTTTTTTAACCTGGGCTAACTTTTCCCGCTGAGCATGATTTGGCTATTCAAAATTCTTGAAAATCGAAAATTCACCTCCAAATTTGTTGTTAATTTTTTTTTCATTTTTTTAACACAGTTTTTTACACAATTTTTGGGTGAAATCAATTGCACATATTATCGTTATAATGTTCCCCAACTACTGTACGGAGGGGAACAAAATTCAATACAGAATGTTTTTTTAGCGAAGCACGTGTCGTTCCGTTGACAGAAAAAATTAACTATTCGAAGCCATTGCGACTACGAGAGATGTTCTTAGATATAAAGAATATTTTTTATTTTTAATTAAAATTATTATGCATTATTTTTCAGGGTACAAGCATTTTGCATTGTTTTTTTTCCTTTCCGCACAGTAGTTGAAGAAGATCACAAGGATAACATTCTCATCTGATTTCACCCAAAAGTTGTGTAAAAAACTGTGTTAAAGAAATGGTAAAAAAAAATTAACAACAACTTTGGAGGTGAATTTTCGATTTTTCGGAATTTCGAATAGCGGAATCACACTCAGCGGGAAAAGTTGGCCTAGATTTAAAAAAAAAACAACTCGATAAGTTGATTAGTTCCGGAGATATTGCTTGTTGGTGGAATTTGAACGCGCAAATTCACTTTTCACGCGAGCGCGCGCGAGCCGGAGACGGCTACCCCCACTCTGCCGCCAAGTGCTACGTGACATTTGGCCTCCCGCAAAGCCTTCACCGAAAACAATAAATTTATATGGGATTTTTCCGCCAATTTTTCTCCAGGTAGCAGAAGCCTCACCCTGTACGCTGTCCAATTTTCAGCTCTCTATGTTGAAATGAGCGGCTGCAATAATTATTAAAAAACTAATTTTTTTATCTTCCCCTAATTAACTTTTCGCATTTGTTTTTTCTTCTAAATTGGTATAAAAATAACCGCTTTCAAATGATGTCACTCCCGACTCTGTAAATTGAAAATTCGCGATGGAATTCTAATTGTTTATGAGTAAAAATCGTACCCCATTTTTGGAGCCGTTTTTCACCCTTTTAATTATAAAAAATCGATTTGCCCCAAAGTGTGTATGGTAGTTTGATTCTTTCGGAATGATTTCGTTTTGGTTTTATTGCGCTGTGACGCCCTCCCGGTGTAGAAATTCCTTGCAAAAACAGTCGGTTTTTTAATAACAAATGGATTTTCTCAAAAACTATCGAACCGATCAAGCTCAAATTTTGCACACTTGTTAAGTGTACTGAGAGGCATATATTCTGAAAATTCAAAGGCTGCATATGCATTTTTCAACTAATAATTCGTTCTAATAGAAATGGTCATTTGAGCTGGTTTTTAATTTTTTGCGGGCGAACTAATGAATGAAGCGATTTTGATTTGCGACCCGCCAAATTGTTCGTTTTTTCAATATCTACAAATAGTTAGGGAACTTTTTTTTCCGCGGTGGATAGTTTAGACGCTATTTCGCAAAAACATGGTTTTGCCAACTTTGACGGCCTGGCAAAAAAAAGCCCCCCAAAATCTGTGGTTGGAAAGTACCAGGGCTTCATCGGGGACATCAGCCCTACACGAATCTGTCGGTTAGAATCGTCCTGGCTCGGTGTCACGTAAAAATACCCGTTGCTTGGACTATTTAGATTTTAGAGATTAATGAAAATATAAAAATTTCATTTTTTAGGCGATTATTGTGCTGTACCCGCCTCTCCGCGAAAACAGATTCTTTATCCTCCCGGGCTTTTTCACTTAACCATGCACGCCAAGTTTTCGCATTGGTTTTTCAGTGCCCTTTGACAACATGTTGTTACAGTACCGATAATGGTCGGTACGTCCGATTCTTGGCTGCTACCGAAACCAATGATTTCAATTTTTTTTGCTCGTTCAATTTTTGAACTTTACGCGTAAGAATTTCTCTGGATAATTATTGCAGTGGCCCTTTGTAGGGATTGAAATTTTTTCCGATTCAATTTCTTTTTTTCGTAAGTGCGATTGATTTATTTTTGAAAAGTGATACCTGCAAGGAAAAAATTGTAACTCAAGATGCGATCTTTTAATACTTGGCGTTCTTTTTACTTTTTGAAAGTTTTTTCCACGGATTGTTTTTACGGAAAAACAGGGGGAGAGAAAAATTTCGTATTATATTTAACGCAGTGGCTAGTCGTCCGGATAGCCGGACGAATAATATTCGTCCGGACACGCTTTATCCAATGATTTCCGCTTTATCCGCCGGACGATTAAGGGTTGCTTATTCGTCCGGACATGCTTTTAGTATAGAAAATAGCCGGACGAGTAGCCACAGCCTATATTTAAATGTTCTACGATTTTTTATTATTCGAATGGTCGTTGGTGGAACAAAATCCGTTCAGCCAATCCAAAGAAATCTAACATTGAAGATTTTGGTCGCGCGTTTTGGGACGCTTTCTGTTTATCAAAGTTTCTTGGAGCCGGAAGGGCGTAAGTCGCACTTGTTGACGCTTAGACATACGTCCTTTGTGAGACTGGTGGACATTTTCGGCCTGTGACGTCACTCAGTCTAGGAGCTGACGACCGAAACGGCCAAGTAATTTGATCATTCATAAAAATGATTTATTAACTTACCTGGAGCACTCTAAGAATAACAACGTCGACCTGGCAGGATTCGTGTGGTGGATGCGGGGGTTATCGGGTGGGGAAAAAAAGGTAATATGATCACGATTACTTTTTATGCCAAATGATTTGCCTACCTCCCCAAAGCAACCAAAAAAAAAATCTGGCGTCATTTGGTTGGTGGAAAGGTAACGCCGGGTTCAATTATAGTAAGTATAGTAATTATATTTAGGTAATAAGAACAAGGCTGGCTTTTTTTGTACTTGAACTTTATTATTCCCGGAGGCTAGGAAAAAGTCTAGCCATTCTAGGCTAGCCATTAATATTGATGAAAACATGTCAAAAAGAATAATTGAAAATCTTTTATTTTGCTCGAGAAAGTGCTAAGGGGCATGAAAAAAAGAGCCTGGAGGGGATACACGGGACGACAAGGTCCGTGCTCTGCTAAAAAAGAATTGGAATCATTTCTTTTAAGCCAAGAAAAATGAACGGGCGACAACAAAAACTCGGCGTGCTTGGTTAAGAAAATAAGCCCGGAAAGATTTAACAAAGGCTTATTTTCTTAACCATGCACCCCAAGTTTTTGTTGTCGCCGTTTTATTTTTCTTGGCTTAAAAAAAATGATTTCAATTCTTTTTTAATACTTGGCATTCTTTTTTTCCACTTCTACAAAGTTATTTTATTGGCATGTATGACTTCATAGGTGATCTGGAAATCTGTGTGTAATATCATTGTGTGCGCAGCGAAGCGGGCGTACCCAAGCTAGTTACTGTATAAAAGAGAGTGCGGTAGCTCTCCCGCTACGCTGCGTTTTTAAAACTTGGCACCGAGCCGCTACCACGTATCTTGTTTTCTTTTTTTCCTTGGATATGGAATCAAAAAAATGTACGAAGACCAACGACATGTAGCAATAGTTAAAGTCACACAAGGAGAAAAGTCATCTGATTATGTATTATCCATGAAACATTGCTGGTTCTCAAGAAATTTTCACGTGAGCTTTACATGTTCAATGTTTTGTTTTTTTTTCATTGATAAATGAATCTGATCGTAATGCTTATTTGGTCAGCGTGCTTTCCCAGTTGTTTAACCCAGGAAAAGGAGACCGAATCATCTTTGTTTGCGCCGACCTATGAGTACATAACATGACATTTCCCACTTTTCAGTAACTAATTGTTTTTCCTCATTTTTCAGACCGAAGTAGCCTAGAAGTGTGCTCAAATATCATTTGGCAAATTATTCATGTATATACAACTGGAAATATACTTGTCTACAAATGTCAGATAAACTCCTCTAACATGCTCATGGAGAAGTGTTGATTCAGCCGATGGATTTTTCGTTCTTTGGCTGTAAATTCGCAGACTTATCATGTGTGAGGCAACGATAATCTTGCCACTCAAGTAACGGATATTTTAATAATCGATTTCACTGGCTTGAAAGTTTCAAAATTTCGAATTTGGTGCCATAGTCCTACAAACTTCACGAACTGAAAAAAGAAATCCACTTTTGCAACATGACCATAACTGAAATCAATAATGGAACCAATGAAAATGAGAAGAAGCATTGGGGACCCGAACGGAACGTTACTATCAATCGAGAACCAGGACTTAATTTGGGGTTCAGTATCGTTGGAGGAAATGTAAGTACCTAAGATCCATATTGTACATGATTCATTAGGTTAATGTATTGTGACGTCTCGAGAGAGAGAGAGGGAGAGAGAGAGAGAGAGAGAGAGAGAATGAATGAATGAATGAATGAATTGTCTTTATTATGCCTTGAACTCTGTTCGTAGGCAATTTGTGGAGTGGCAGAATATACAGAAACTTAAAACTAAAGCTTAACAGCTAGTAAAAGTACGAAAAAGAAGAATTAAAATAGAGATGGCAATAGAAAAAAAACAAAATTCTAAAAATAGGATAGAGACTTATAACTAAAACTAAAGCTAATAACTTATAACTTATAACTAAAACTAGGCTTAAAAACTAGGCTTAATCTAAAGCTTAAAATTAAGAAAATAAAGAAAAAATAAAGTACAGCCGAAAGCAGAGGGAAACACTTGCAGTAACACACATCGAAGAACTATAGGACCTATTTACATTGCGAATCCAGTAGGAACTTATGCAGTTTACTCTTAAAAGAGGGAAGGCAGTCTGAGGAGGTGATATGAATGGGTAAAGAATGCCAGAAATGAGATGCAGTAGGGACAAAAGACTTCTGGAGCGTCGACGTACGTTGCTGCGGGATAAAGAACGTTAAGGGTGAGGGACGCCTGGAAGGACGGGTTGGAGGGGGTGCAAGGCTAAACAGCTCTGAGATGTATCGCGGTGTTTGATTTCGGAGTAATTTGTAGATGAAAATACCCATGAAGAGTTTCCTGCGATGTGCAACAGTGAGCCACGACAGACTGTTGCGAAAAGGTGAAATATGCACATCTCGACGAAGGCCAAAAATGAAACGAATCGATTTATTTACCAGACGCTCAAGAATTAAGTTCTGTTCTTGCGTTACATCGTTATAAACGAGACAGCAATAATCGATGAGGGGAAGCACTAGAGCAGTGATAAGCATTTTGCGCAAGTTTTGTGGCAAGAGATTCTTATTATACTTAAGGCGATATAGAGTAAAGTTGACCTTTGCCGAAATGTGCATTATATGACGGCGCCATGAGAGGTTCGATTGCATCACAACTCCCAGATTGCGAACGTGATCCACATAAGGGAGCTCGGTGCCATTTACCAGGATGCGAGGGAGAGTTGACATATTAATTTGATTCAAGTAAGCACCACTGCCCAAGACCATCACCTTGGACTTGGCTAGATTTAATTTGAGCCCATTATTGGAGGCATAGTCAGAAATGTAATTCACGTCCCGGGCTAGATCAGACAGAGCACGCACCAAATCACCCGTGATACCAATGTTCTCAATAGATCCCGACAGATGGCGGCTCGGATGAAAATCGAGAAGATGGAGGCTTGGAGGTGGTGCGAATAAGTCACGAGAGATGGCGCCTCGCAGAAGACCAACAGTTGTGGTAGAAGTCCCGATAGCTGTCGCCACTAACTCGCGAGCATACGAAATAAGCCAATGGTTTGACGGAAAAAGTGCGCGAAAAAAGTGATGAAGAAGTGAGGTTAAGAAAACTGTCACCCCCAAAAACCAGGAAAACCACTTGCAGGAAGTAAAAAAATGCCAATTTCACTGATGCAGTTGAAAAAGGCAATAGAGAGCAAGCCAACAAACCTGCAACCAAAATGCCCGAAGGCAAAAAGCGGCAGAAATAGTTCGTAAAAGAGGAGCACACGAAAAACACGACCAACTGTACTCACGGTCAGGAAAGAGAATGAATGAATGAATGAATGAATGAATGAATATATATTTATTATGCCCTGAAATAGTTCGTAGGCAACAAAGGAAGAAGATACAGAAGCTTATCCTAAGCTTAAAACTAAAAATACTAAAACTAAATAAAAGCTAAGTAGAAAAGAGATAGAAAAAATATGAAAAGATAGTATATAAAATATAAAATAAAATAATAAAAATAAAATACAAGAGAAAATAATGAGTGCGCGCGATGGGGTGGCGCCGCAGGTCGAGGCTAGTGCTGTGTGGCGAGGAGAAAACCATGTAGATCCCTCTTAAAAGTGGAGAGAGAGTCACAGTTGATTAAACGCGAAGGGAGAGAGTTCCAGAAATAAGAAGCACTCAGAACAAACGATTTCTGAAGCGTAGAGGTTCGGTGAGGTGGGATGGAAAAGGTTAGAGGAGTAAGACGTCTGGACGGACGAATCGGAGGCGGAGCAGGGGAAAAAAGGTCAGCGATGTAAGGTGGAGCGTTGTTCTGAAGCAGCTTGAAAACAAATATGCCCATGAAATACTTTCTTCGATTCGCAACTGTAAGCCAGGAAAGGCTATTCCGAAAAGGAGAAATATGGACGTCTCTTCGGAGATTAAAGATAAAGCGGATACACTTATTAACAAGCCGCTCCAGGATGAGATTCTGTTCACCTGTAACATCATTATAGACGAGACAGCCATAGTCAATCAGTGGAAAGACGAGAGCAGCGATAAGAATCTTTCGTAAGTTTTGAGACAACAGATTTTTATTGTATTTAAGTCGATAAAGCGTGAAGTTGACTTTAGACGAAACGTGCAGGATGTGACGATGCCAGGAAAGATTGGATTGCATGACGATTCCGAGATTACGAACATGACTGACAAATTCAAGAGCAGTATCATTGACCCTTATACGAGGAAGTGTGTCAAAATCGATTTGATTTAGGTAGGCTCCACTGCCCAGAACCATTACCTTTGACTTCGCAAGATTTAGCTTAAGACCGTTTAAGGAGGCATAGTGTGAAATATACTCTACATCCAGAGCCACGTCCGACAATGCACTTACCAAATCTCTAGGATAGCAGGACAGATAGATTTGTGTATCATCCGCATATGTAAGGTACCGGGTGAAGCGAAGCCCGTCACCAATATCACGGATGAAAAGAGAAAAGAGGAGAGGCCCCAAAACTGATCCCTGTGGGACACCCATATTGGTGTCACGCCAGGGGGAGAGAGCACCCCTGTCATCCACGACTGCTTGAGTTCGATTCGAAAGGTACGAAAAGAACCAGGCAAGCGCACTGTCAGAAAAACCCAAAAGACGGAGTTTGTGGAGTAGCAAGTGATGTGGTACCGTGTCGAAAGCCTTGCTGAAGTCAAAGAGTACCAGAACTGTCAGTTTCCTGTCATCAACCGCTTGCCTGATATCTTGGTTAAGTTTCAATAATGCTGTCTGTGTGCTGTAGCCTCGTCTGAACCCAGATTGGAATGGATCGACAAGGGAGTTGACCGCAAGAAAATCCGTAATCTGCCCAGAGACAATACGCTCGAGTGCCTTAGACAACTCACAGAGATTTGCAACCGGCCGAGTGTCAGATACCGACGCCGGAGGAACAGATTTGAGAAGCGGTCGAATAAAAGCTTTTTTCCACAATGAGGGAAAAAATGAAAGACGTAAGCTGGTATTGAAGATGTTCAAAATGTGGTCAAGCAAAAGAGATGAAGCCTTAAGGATAGCGAAATTGGAGAGAGAATCAGGACCTTGGGAAAGAGAGAGTGAGTGAGAGGAAGAAAGAACTAAACTCAACGACTCAATCGTGATTTCAGAGAAGCGAAAGGTGGGCTGGTTAGGAGACAAAGGTGGAAGATTGAGCGAGAAAATAGAGTCGGCAGAACGCGCAGGCGAAGAAGAAATAGCTGCATAGAAGGAGTTGAGATCGTCAGGCGAAAAGAAGGCGAATGGAGAGGAACCTCTAGGCTTCGTAAGTGAAAGAAATGAGAGCTCTCTCCAGATTTTAGAGGGATCTGAGATTGACGAGATGCGTTGACAATAGAAGCGGTCCCTAGCAGCGCGCAGTTCCAACGAGAGTTCATTGCGGAAAAGACGATACACTGACATAGATAACAGATCGCGCGATCGCTTTGCCATATTATAGAGCTTATTTCTGTGTTTCATCTTCGAGCGCAGTTCAGGAGTAAGCCACGGAGCTGGAGAGCGTTTTAAGGTCCAGTGAGTTATCGGTGCGAAGGAGTCGAAAGTATTGCTGATGGTAGTAGAGAAATTGTTTAAAATATGGTCAAACTGATCAGTAGAAGAAAGAGAGGAAACGGAAGAAAGATTTAGCCGAGATAAGGAGGATGAGAGAGAGGTCAAATAGTCATTTACCGCAAAATGTTTAATGTTACGGCGAGCAATGGTTAGAGGAGGTCGAGAATCGGGTTGAAACTTATAGGTTAGTTCAAGCAGATCATGCCCGGCAATGAAAGGAGCAGTGGATTTCATGAATGAGATAATCTTAGTTGGACTGTCGATCAATATTACATCAAGGAGGGAATGAGACGAGCTAGTATGGAAGGTGGCGCCAGATTCGACAATATGAAAAGAATGGGCTAGAGCTAATTCGCGGAGAGAGTTGGATTCAAAATTATTTCGTAACAGATCGCAATTGAGGTCACCTGTAATGACTATATTCTGATAATTGATGGAAAGGCCAGAGATAATTTCGGAGAAGTCATTAAATAAAACTCCCTTGGGTCGCCGGTAGATCGTCGCAAATAATAAGGCCCGGTCTTGAGAATTACGAATCTCACCTATCACGTATTCAGGAGCATTTGAGAATTCCTGAGCAGAGACAGCTAATAATTTAAAACGCAAGGAGTTATGTATATAACAAGCCACCCCCCCACCACGCTTGCCCACTCGATCGTTACGGATTAAATAATAGTCTGGAAGAGAGACAAGATCATCCGGGATGCGCTCATGAAGCCAGGTTTCAGTGACTGCAATGATGTGATAGAAATTATTGGTAACATGTGCTGAGAAGAAAGGAAAATGACCGAGCAAAGAGTTAGCATTGAAAGATGCAATATTCAAGAATGAAGAAGAAGGAGGAACAATCACTGGAGCCCTTGGTTGATTCACGCACCCAGGCAGTCAGGCAAGTCGATCGAGATCAGATTCAGAACGTAAAATGATCGGGTCGGGACAGCCCTCTCTTCTAACCTTGACGACACCGTGAATTGCCCAGACCCGGGAAAAATTAAGGCGACGAGCTCTCGACTTCGCCAGCAAGAGAAGTTTGTGAATGTGAGATGGAAGGAGTTCACTTACATAAACACGGTCGTCTCGGTCGAGAGAGAAGACATCCCGAACGGACAAGTTTTTCTTCGCAATTGCTTTTTCCAGGACGAAGTCGCGAGTGATGACGGATTTCATTCGACAGACTAGAGATGGTCTTGTTGCAGTCGCCGGAGAGACGGTGGATGAAGGCTGCGATGAAGGCTGCGATGTTTTCGGTTTCATGAAACGCGCATCGAAGACGTCGTCAGTGAGCTGAGGAACGCCGAGAGACGTGAAGACCGCGCGCACAGTCTCAGAGTCGGTGATCGAAAGTTCAGCGGGAACACCACGAATCACAAGTCCAGCTGAGTCCGAATAAGAAGAGAGAGAGTCAGCGTATGTGACAGTCGTGGATGGAGTTGAAATGGCCGTAGCGGAGTTTGCGGAGGAAGCCAAATTCAAGCACGTCTGCTTTACGGAGTTGATTTCTTCTTGGTGAAGTTGCTTTAACAAGGAGACCTCCTGAGCTGTATTGCGGGCCAAAGAGTCAGTGCCTTCGACTAAGGACCGAAGGGCGAGATGGTCAGAAGAAAGAGAGGAAAAATCATTGCGCAATATCGAGACCGACTCGATAACTCCAGCTACCGTAGACTGGATGGCTGAATACTGCTGATGCAAATCCAACTTCAGGTCCTCGATCTTTTTGTCTATTTTGGTGTCAATTGCAGCAGCATTGGCTTGAAGTTGGCGCATCACATCATCTAAGGTAAAACGAGATGGTGAAGACGAAGTTTCGATTTGAATAGAGGTCTCAAGATGGGAGAGATCTTGTGATGACTCGGAAGAACGATTCAAAATCGTGGAGCGGCGCCTCGTACAATGTTCACACCGAAAAGAATTCGATGAACCATATTCCTGAGGGTCATAGTTGAGCGATGATTTCACACACTCCTGATGGAAGTCTTGAGCGCAAACACCCTTGCATGTAAGCGAAGGATCCTTACGCTTAATTAACGAATTGCAAATGCCACAATTCATTATGGAGAATCAAGTGTTGATCCGACGATAAGAACCGAAAGTGATAGCAACGGTCGATAGTAGGCGAAAGATCAAGAAGATTTTCCGAGATAAGTAGAATCGATCGATTAGCCGACGATAGAAAAGTGAGTTGTAATGAAAGTTCGATGGATCCCGAGTGATGACGCCACAAATCATAGATCGAAGATCGATAAGGAAGGCAGTTATCAGTGGTCAGATGACTGGAAGAATCCGGATCCGATAGATGACGTAACAATGCTGATAACGACTTATGAGTGATTGACGCCAAGTCCAATAGATGGCGCCACGAGTCGTGAAAATTTGGTGAGCGAGGTCGACGGCCAAACGAAAATTGCGCCAGCTCAGAAGTGAGGTTAGGAAAAATGCCTTAACCAAAGCCGAATAATCATGCAGAACGTATTAAAAAGGCCAATTTTCAACGGTGAGGATGAAAAAAGGCAAAAAACGCATGCCAATAACCTGCAACCAAAAAAGCCCGAAGGCAGGAGGCGGCAGAAAAAGGCAAAAATGTACAAGACAAAGAAGCACACAACCAGCTGTACTCACGCGCAGAGAGGGAGAGAGAGAGAGACAGACAGAGAGATTCGAATGGGTTCCGGGAGATTACCGATTCAGAGCGTGACGTTTAAAATTGTATAAAAACATCGCCTGTAAGTCCCCAGTTGGATCTCCGAGTTCCTCAAATACTAAATTCTTACCTTCGTTCGATTTGATAGATCTTGTTCTGCATCATGAATTTGGGTAAACTTGCAAAATTACTTATTTCGTGTTCGATTGAGACTAACAACGTATCAGAAGACTCTGTAGTCTTGGAACAATTACTGAAACGGAGAGAGAAGTATTTGAGATAAACAGGAGTTCGTTGCGACACGCGCCGTGTCCTTGGTTCCGAGCTGGACACAACTTTGAAGGTATTCTAAGCGCGGAAGAGCCTTAGTGCTGGCTGGTTGTGTTTATTAACAAACCCCAGTCACCGTCGTGCTGTTCATCACTGGCCTTGGAAATTATATAGAGAATAATACGTTATTAATTAGAGATGGGGTTTGAATAGCTAACGAGTGTGTGGATTGATTTGCGTGCTGAAGGCTTGGGCTTGTGGTGGGAAGAGATCCGTACTGGTCGGACGCTATTCCAACGCACCACTAGAAAGGTTTTTTTGACGCTAGATCAGCCGTGTCTCTACTAAGATTCAACTTAATTTCTACTTCGGCCTAGGCTGTGCCAAGGTATGACTCATTTCTACGGTAGTCTAGGCTGTGCGAAGATGTACTTAATCCAAGTTGGCCTGGGCAGTGCCGAGAGAGGAGATCGCACTTGGTTGGTTACTATGACGGGATGCACGATCGGGATACTTGAAGAGGTTTTTTTTGGCAGGATACGACGTTTGAACTGGCCGCAATGTCGGACGATCCGTCTTCGTGTGTGCCAGTCGCAATGCTGGAAAAACACGTTGAAGGATGGTTGAGGCTTGGGAAGTGATTGGAGAATGATAAATGGCTGGCTTCGTGCGTGCCGTCCTATGTATGGTTCGTTGCGGGCTTGGCCATGCGTGCAGTGCGAGGGAACACACTTCGGGTGGGGCGCACTTCGTGGTTCCGCTGCCTACACTTTGCTTGGTGTATCGTTACAGTACATTTGACAGCTCTGCGTTCTGCTTGCCCGCGAATCATCCAAGTAATTTATCTCCGAATGAAGGAAAATGGGATGACGAATTGTCCGCTATACAAATATTTCTTGCTAAAATTTTCATCCATTGACAAAGTATGAGAGGGAAGTTGGACTCGCAGAAGAAGATGCACCCGAAGAAAGCTGTAAAAGTGCTTAAGTTGGAAAAGGCGATGACTTTTGAACGAGCAGCTATAATTGAAAAATTATTGAATTTGAATCTTATTTAACTTGAATTAGACACTAATTCAATTTGAAAATGTTTCTTCGTTCATTCAGGCAATTCAAATTAATTCCGACAATTTCTACTTTCCATTATCCGAATTGATTCTTCAGAAAATTTTTCCATGAGTATAAAGAATCATCATAGGATGGATAACGAAGTAAATCATACATTTTGTTTGTACTGTAATGAAATCGTCCTCTATTTTGCGCAGAGGCAGCGAGGAGATTTATACGAAACATACGCGACTTAGAACGCGGTGCTAGGCCAAGCAATAGAGCTCTAAAATCACCAGATTTTGTAAAAAAGACTAATGGCAAACTGCGAGTGCCATTCGACGCGGAATCGCTCCCCGATCATAACTGCATACTTTTCCACTCGAAATTTTCACTACTTATTTTGTTATTAACAAAATAGTGCAAAAAAAAGCACTTTTTTTTTGTTTTTTGCTTATAACAGACAAACTATTGAAGGAATGTTTGTTCCAAAGGATGAATTATAAAGAATTGAAAAACGAAAAAAATGAGAGATCAAACAATTTGATCGCTTAATTATTAAGGGAGAACACTCCAAAAAACCGAAAAAAAAGCGTTTTTTCAAAAATTTGTTACGTCGCCATTTTTTAACTTATAGTGATGGCTCTTCGCGAGATAGTTTATTATGATACTCACTTCATGTGTGCGAAACCCAGACGTTGTCCGATAATTAGTTTTTGCGTAATTGCAATAACAAATTTTTTATGCCATATTTTTCCAAGTCCCTCCTTGCCCTGGAAGTCGTCCGATTTGAACTTATCGAACCGATTTGGAAAGTAGAAAACTTCAGCTACAAAACGTCAATCTTCGTTTTTTGATAAAATGCCGAAAAATGGGTGAAAATTGCGCGCAAACATGAGCGAAAACGGCCGAGCGCGCGAGAGTGGTCGTAGAGTGGGGGTAGAGCAAGAGCGTCGGGGAAGGCGTATCTATAGTAATACAAGCGCGCTGCACGCAAGTTGTTGATATTCAAATTTGATTATCTCGGCGACCAGTTGGGCTATCTTAGGATATTTTTTTTCATTCCGGGGTAACTAGACCCGCGGAAACCAATTATCGACTTGTATTTTATGAAAAACTAGCGGAAAACGTTCTTTCGATTTTTCTAGCTATGCGTTTGTAATTATCGTAATGAATCATTATATTAATGAGGGATGAATAAAGAACTGTGAAACAGATTTAATTTCGTCAACTAAGAAACTTGTTTATTCAATATATAAAAAAAAGAAGACAAAAAAAATACAAACAAAAATAAAAAAAAAAGACAAAGAGAAAGCGTTTTGTTGGTTATTAATACTAACAATATCTATATTATTGCATGGAAACTTAAATACATATTGTAACGGAACGGCCTTATCCCTGGCTGGATTTCTAGTCTCAGAGAAATCTGCCAGAGGGTGACGGCTGGAGCGCTCTCGCTTACGCGACGTATCCCCCGTGCGCCTATAATGGTCCGTCACATTTCCTTATTCCTTCTCCAATTCCTTACCAAAAATGTACACAAACATACGAAATTAGGAGCATTTTCACGATCTACGTGTCGTCGAGTCTTTTAAGAAGACTGTTAGAGGGTAAATAAGCTCACAGGAGATTATGGAAGCACAATGATAATTTTATTTAGTACACGCCGCAACGGCTATCGCAATACTGATTGCTCCGAAATAACGGTAGCTTGATCTCTCCCTAAATCACGTGATACCATTGCCATAGAAGAATATTCGGTATGTTGAGCCAGCTGCTTCGTATTACCAACACCTCCCCTCGAAGTCGTAGGCTCGAACAATCTTATTTTGATAATTCAACCATGCTCAAACCGATTTGACAATTGTAATGTTTTGGTCCCGTCAGACCTTTCGTCAACACGTCTGCTGGCATCTCATTGGTTGACATGTATTGAAGCTCAATTTCGCCTGATCCACAATGATCTCGAATGAAGTGATGACGCAAGTCAATATGCTTAGTTCTCGCGTGATGTATCGTATTGCTGTACAACAATCGCTGTGCACCTTGACTGTCGTTATAGATCGTTGTTTTCTCTGGTAACCACTCTGTCCCTCGTAGAATACCTCGAAGATAAATTGCTTCCTTGGTTGCTTCCGAAATTGCCATATATTCTGCCTCCACGCTCGACAAAGCTACGGTACGTTGCTTACGAGCTTCCCAAGAGATCGCTGCCCCCGCGAGTATGAAAGCATACCCCGAATACGAGCGTCGATCGACGGTGTTCGACCCAGAGTCTGCATCGACTGCCCCATACAACTGCTCGTTTGTCCTTTGGTACATTAATCCGTAGTTTATCGTTCCCTTTAAATACCTGAGGATTCTTTTCGCAGCTACCCAATGCTCGACGGTGAAATTCGTATTAAATTGACTCATAAAGTTCACCGCATAAGCGATGTCCGGTCTTGTTGAAACTGCAAGGTACATCAAGGCCCCGATGAGACGCTGATACGGATATTGTTGCATTAGTCTCTCGTTTGCCCTTTCTGGTTTCGTTAGCGATATGTTTGTGTCGATCGGTGTTTTGACCGCTTTACAATCTTGCATGCCGAACCGCTCTAATATAGCCTCTGTATACTGGCGCTGTGTGATACAAACACTGTGATTTTTCGTGTCTTGATGAAACTCGATGCCCAGACAACGATTTGCCAGTCCCAGATCTTTCATCTCGAACGATTCTGCTAAAGACTTCTTCATCTCTTCCCACCAGTACGTGTCGTTCGTTGCAACTAAAATGTCGTCGACGTAAATAGTTAATATCATCACGTGTTTACCTTTTCTCGATATGAACATGCATGGGTCTTGTTTCGTTGGTTGCATGCCCAATTCCTCCAATTTTGCCGATAATTTACGGTACCACTGAAGCCCCGACTGTTTCAACCCGTACAGTGCTTTTTTCAGTAAACACACGCTATCTTGGTTTTTATTCAGCGCTGTGAGCCATCGCGTTGACGTTCTTTTTACGTCCTCGCTCCGAATTAACTCCGCACTCGAACCGACCTGTTGTTTTTCTGCAATCTTTGATAACATTTCTCGTAACTGCTCCGGTACCTCCATATATACGTTTTCTTTTAATTCTCCGTTGAGATATGCCGTTACCACGTCCATTTGATAAATTTGCAGGCCCAATTCTGCAGCCAACGCTGTTAACAATCTTATCGATGTTGACCTAGCAACTGGAGAGTACGTTTCTTGAAAATCCTCCCCTGGACGCTGTGAACAACCTTTTGCTACGAGACGCACTTTCTTTTTCGTGCTTACCCCGTTGTCCTTGGTAGCGAATACGAATCTACTCCCGATGACTTTTCGATTTTGCGGTCTTGGTACGATCTCCCAAGTAGCGTTACGCATCTGCGCTAAGTATTCATCCTCGAGAGCCTTTTCCCAAACCTTTACGTCCTCTGTTCGACTCGCTTCTTGCCAAGTGACTGGAACGTGGGTCACCGTTAAGTTGCACTCTGCGAATACCTCCGCGTCCTCACAACTCTCTCCGGCCGAAACCTCGTCCTCGGTGTCTTCGCATTCATCATCAGCTGCCGCCGGTTGGTATATTTTTCTCGGTCTTCCGACTGACCCAGAACGTACCAAGGTTGGCCGTCCCCTTCCACGTTTTGCATGTCGAAGACGAGCTGATACTGGAGAATCTCCCTCCGATGCTCTTCGCTTAAGCACTCGCTCCGATATTCTTTGTGGAATCTCCGTTTGATGTCGTCGTTTGATAATATTCGATCCCGTCGCGTCAATCGTATCTGTTGTTTCTGGCTCCCAAAACTCTTGATTCTCGCGACTGACTCCCATTTCACACACGAACTTTACATCGCGACTCACAACGATTTTACGTGATTCCGGTAACCACACACGATACGCTTTCGATTCAGTGGAATACCCTACGGAAATCCCCGCTTTCGATCTGGACTCAAATTTTCCTTTTCCCGGTTCATTGTTAAGCACAAAAGCTTTTGACCCGAAAACTTGAAAATATCCAACCGTAGGAGTATTCCCCTTCCATACCTTGTGAGGTGTTTGACCCTTCAGAGTTTTTGTTGCACATCTGTTTCTCACATAACATGCCGTATTCACAGCCTCTGCCCAAAATGTTGGAGAGACGTTTGCTTGACGCAACATGCACCGGGCCATCTCGATCAGCGTGCGATTCTTCCTCTCCGCTACCCCGTTTTGCTGTGGCGTATGTGGCGTTGTTAGTCTCCTCGCGATACCGTTTTCTTCCAAAAATTGATCGAATTCTCGATTACAATATTCTCTTCCATTAGCCGATTGGAGTTTCTTTATTTTCTTTCCCGTTAGTAACTCGGCTGCGGCCTTATACTTTTTAAATGCACTGAGAACGTCGCTCTTATTCTTCAAGAAAAATACTTCACACCAACGCGAATTATCATCAATGAATGTAACAAAATATTTTGCTCCGGAATGCGACGCGCTTCTCATCGGACCACATACGTCTGAGTGTATTATCTCTAATAAATCTCTCGTTCGGTCCCTTCGCTCTTTGGAAACGGTGCCCGCGTTTGTTTTTCGAGAATACATATTTCGCACTTCGTCAACATCTGATCGCTTTTAAACTTTAAACCGTGCACAACACCAGTCGATGCCATGGCCTTCAAGTCTCTCTCGTTTAAATGTCCAAGTTTGTTGTGCCATTCGTCTATCTCACTCTTAGACACCACCGTGTTTACTTCGTGTGTCTTTCCATCGCGCTGTTTCAAATAATATAGATTTCCTACTCTATCCGCGCGAAAAATTATCGTACCCTCTCTATCTGTGACCAACGCACAGCTATCTCGAAAGAGCACTTCATAACCGCGATCAGTAATTTGTGCGACGGACAGTAAATTCGTGCGCAGATCGGACACGTAATATACCTTTTCGAAATTAACGTCTATTTCGTTTTCACCGTTATTCACGACCACTCTTACGTTCCCCGCACCTGATATCTTAGTCGACTAACTGTTCGCTAAGTTCAAGGTTTTGTTTATCGTCTCAATGTTTTCAAATTTCGCCTTTTCGGTACATATATGTGCCGTACAACCACTGTCTAAGCACCACTCGATCTCGTTATCACCTGTCTCTTTATTGAACATCACTGTTTCTACCGTGTTCAACATAGAGATTTCTTCGCGTACTTGTACCGAGCTCACCGAATTATTGTCATTATCTTCTGCTTGTCGCGCACTCGGATTACCGTCTCTACTCGGATACCTTGAACGACACTTCTGCGCGATATGACCGACTCTATTACAGCGAAAACAAACAATATTTCCGCGTCCCGCACTTGAGTGACCCCTTCGGTTTTCGTTTTTCATTTGTCTTGGTTGAAATTTTTTCACATACATCGCGCTGTGTTCTCCACCACTCTCACTCACTTTTCGCGACTCATGTTCTTCGACTATCTTTACACGCAACAACTCTGGCTTTGGTAATTCGTCTCGTGTTTCCATGGCGCAACGAAAATTTTCAAACGACTCTGGCAAACTGTATAAGAGTAATATGGCCAAAAGGTCGTCGGTGATGATTAAATCAATTTCTTTGAGCTTCGCCACTGCGTCGAAGAATTCAGCGAGATGAACTCTCAAGTTGTCGCTCTCTTTCATCCGTGACAGCGTGATCTTTTTCAACAGCGTTGCTTTCCGCGCTGGTCCTTTCGACTCATATGTCGATTTGATTTTCAACCAAACTTCTCTTGAAGTAGATAAGCCTCGAATAATGTTCAGCTCAGACGGACTCATCGACAAAACTATATCGGCTTTTGCTTTTCCGTCTTTGTTTTTCCACTCATTTATTTGGTCTACTCCACTTGTCGGTTCCGGTTTTACCCCGTTGACAAATGCCCATGTGTCGTTTTTCACCAGTATTGCCTCCATTTGTAACTTCCATGTGTCGTAATTTTCCGCGTTGAGCGGCTCAATACGCATGACGTTGGCCATCTTCCCCCTCGAATCTAACGACGATTTTCTCGCCGTTCTTTATTCGCTTGTATTTGATTTATTCGTGGCCCGTCTTCACTGAGTTTTTCACTAACACTTTTTTCCTGCGATTTGCATCCTGGGCCCATAACCTGTTAGAGGGTAAATAAGCTCACAGGAGATTATGGAAGCACAATGATAATTTTATTTAGTACACGCCGCAACGGCTATCGCAATACTGATTGCTCCGAAATAACGGTAGCTCGATCTCTCCCTAAATCACGTGATACCATTTCCATAGAAGAATATTCGGTATGTTGAGCCAGCTGCTTCGCATTACCAACAAAGACTTTAATGATCCGGACGAGAGTATTCGTTCTTGAATACCGAGTCGAGATTACTCCTCGGATCGCAAGACGGGGAAATCTGAAGGTGATAACCCATCCCGGGCAAGACTCGCCGGTCAGTGCACGAACCTGCACACTGACCTCTCCTAAAGGAGAGAAGAGGATCTAAAAAATCCTAAGTTTCGGCATTCGGCTTCGGTCACCGAATGGCGAAACGTTTCAATATATACAATTACAGAAGGTATTTTTCTTTGTCATTAATTCTATCGAAATCGAAATTATTGCATGCAAACTTAAATACATAAATACAATTACAGTAGGTATTTTTTTTTGTCATTAATTCTATCAATATCGAAATTTTTCAATGTAAATTTAGATATATTATACAATGCAAATTTACATATCAAGAGTCGCGGCAGCGGCTCGACGCCAAGTTTAAAAGAAAAGCGTAGCGCGCGAGCCGGCCGGACTCTTATATGAGGGATTCTCCGTCAAACCAGCCACTTTTTTTTCGACCACCTCAGATCTGCTTCATAACTGGCCATATCGAAGTACTCCTAAAAGACACTTTATGTGAATTTTTTCAGAATTTTTAATTCGAAATGTTAGCCAATGCCTTTTTATTTTTGAATGAGCTTATCTCGGAAACGTAAAGTAACTGAAAAAAATTGTTTCCACATAAAAGTTGTAGTTTACTGTTAGCTTTCAAGCGGATGACTTAAAATAATTTTTACGTTGCAGTATCACTGATTTTCTACTGAAAAAAGGGGAAATTATTTTTTATTCAAAAGCAGCCATCTTTTTTTGGCTGAAAAAGTTACAGAGTCTTCCAATATGTCTGACGATAGCGCGAAAAAATCGCCAGAGTGGCACGGATCGAGGTTCCAGGGTGAAAAAAAAACTAATACCGACAAAATACTTTTTTTCCACTGGTACCATTCGATGGTACGATCCGTACCATTCTGGCAATTTTTTTTGCGATGTCGTCAGACAAATTGAAATACTCTGTCATTCTATCAGCCAAAAAAGCTATTTGTAAATAAAAAAAAAATTTCCTGTTTTTTTTCGTAAAAAATCAGCGTGCGTGCGTGCGTGCATGCGTGTGTGTGTGTGTGTGTGTGTCTAGCACTGAAAAATTCGGACGTTTATAACTCCAGAACGGTTTGAGCTACAGAGCTTCCGTTTTGCGCAGATGTTGATCTACATCAGCTCTCCGTTCGCTGAAATGTTGTCGGAATTGATAGAAAACTACGAATTCTACGGTCTTTGAATCTTTCAAAAAAAAGGTCTCGAGTATATAGACACGCGGCGCAACTTGCCTTGTAGATTCGAACTTTTCTTCGTTAGGAAGGTTGGTATTGAATTTGGGAATAATCCATTGAACGGTTCAAATTTTGCAAATGTTGTAAGGTATTGTGAGTAAATCTGTGCTTTCTTTTTTCGTTCTAGAAAAGTTGCCGAAATTTTATCGTTCAAATGCAAATAGATAAAACGCTGCAAAATGAAATTTGAAAATTGCTTCCTGAAGATGCTCAAGCCTAGATTGAAAATGTGTATCTTGTTTTCTATCAAAAAAGGTGAAACTATTTTTTTTATTCAAAAACAGTCATTGTTTGGCTAAAAAAACTATAGTGTTCCAAAATATCTCATAACATCGTAATAAAATCGCCGGAGCGGTGCGGATTGAGGTGCCAGTAGGAAAAAAATAATTTTGTCTGGTGTAATTTTTTTTATCCTTGAACCTCGATTCGTGCCACTCTGGCGATTTTTCCGCTATATCGTCAAACATATTGGAAGACTCTGTAATTTTTTCAGCTAAAAAAAGATGGCTGTTTTTGAATAAAAAAATAATTACCCCTTTTTTCAGTAAAAAATCAGTGATACTGAAACGTAAAAATTATTTTAAGTCATCCGCTTGAAAGCTAACAGTAAACTACAACTTTTATGTAGAAACAATTTTTTTCAGTTACTTTACGTTTCCGAGATAAATTCATTCAAACATAAAAAGGCATTGGCTAAAATTTCAAATTAAAAATTCTGCAAAAATTCACATAGAGTGTCTTTTAGGAGTACTTCGATATCGCCAGTTGTGAAGCAGATCTGAGATGGTCGAAAAAAAGTGGCCGGTTTGGCGGAGAATCCCTCATATACAGTAAAATAGGCGTTTTATGACGTCACAGAAATTTTAAATCGTTCTCACAGGGAAACGGGTTGAGGGAAAAATCTCATATTAGACTCGAATTTTCTATGATTTTTTATCTTTCGATTGGTTCTTGGTTGAAGGAAATCCATTGAGCCAATCCATAGAAATCTAATATTGAAGATTTTGGACACGCGATTTCAACCGCATTCTGTTTCTCACAATTTCTTGGAGTCAGAAAGGCGTAAGTTGTCCGCGCAGGCGCTTGGACATACGCCCTTAGGTGTCTGGTGGACATTTTCGGCCCGTGACGTCACCCGCTCCGCTGAACGTGGTATCCCCACTCTTCGCGCGCCACTGAGCGAGCGAGACAGACTATATCGGGCCTCTCTTTCCGTATGGTTTTCGTTGTTTAGCTACCATGGTTTTCGTTGTCTAGCTACCATGGTTTTCGTTGTCAAGGTACACGGCTCCATGGTTTTTGTTGTCTAGGTATATTTCTCCATGGTTTTCGATGTGTAGGTATAGTTCTCCATGGTTTTTGTTGTCTTTGTATATTTCTCCATGGTTTTCGATGCCTAGGTATATTTCTCCATGGTTTTCGATGTCTAGGTCGACGACTCCATGGTTTTCGTTGTCAAGGTACACGGCTCTATGGTTTTCGGTGTCTAGGTCCACGGCTCCATGGTTTTTGATGTCTAGGTATATTTCTCCATGGTTTTCGATGTGTAGGTATGGTTTTTGTTGTCTGGGTACATTTCTCCATGGTTTTCGTTGTCTCTGTATATTTCTCCATGGTTTTTGATGCCTAGGTATATTTTTTCATGGTTTTCGATGTCTAGGTCGACCGCTCCACGGTTTTCGTTGTCAAGGTACACGGCTCCATGGTTTTTGATGTCTAGGTATATTTCTCCATGGTTTTTGATCGCTAGGTCCATGGCTCCATGGGTTTCGATGTCTAGGTGGACGGCTTCATGGTTTTCGACGTTTAGGTATATTTCTCCATGGTTTGCGATGTCTAGGTATATTTCTCCATGGTTTTTGATCGCTAGGTCCATGGCTCCATGGTTTTCGATGTCTAGGTCGACGGCTTCATGGTTTTCGACGTCTAGGTATATTTCTCCATGGTTTGCGATGTCTAGGTATATTTCTTCATGGTTTTTGATGTCTAGGTGTATTTCTTCATGGTTTTTGATGTTTAAGTATATTTCTCCATGGTTTTCGGTGTCTAGGTCCACGGCTCCATGGTTTTCGGTGTCTAGGTCCACGGCTCCATAGTTTTCGATGTCTAGGTTGTTGAACGAACTCTATCGCTTTAAAGAGAATGGCGAATAATACGAGGTCCAACAATGGGCGACGAAGGATGTAAGTGAATGGTTCGTCGCGAATGAGAAGGAACGAACCCTCGATGTCCGTGGGTCGTGTTGTCCGCATCCGGGAGGAAGGTAAGTCCAGGAAGGAGGTAAGTCTGACGTAGGTACGTTCAATCTGATTGATTGATTGATTGATTGATTTTTTTTTTTTTTTGGTTCAGGTCACCAGGAGTGTTCCGGGTTTAATTTTGTATTTTTTTGTGTTTTTTTGTTTTCTTTTTATATCTTTTCCAGTTTCACCATTTGTGATGTTTGTGTTTTTTTTTGTGTCCTTTTTTTTTGTTTTTGTTTCAGGTGCAGAGGTGATTAGGAAAAGGCCAGGATGTTCCGACGGTCGCTCACAGCTTCTCCGATGGATCTTCATTCAACGCGGATGGCAGCGGAATTCGTTTCTCTTTCGTCAGCGTCTCCATGCTGATCACTACCGGCCCAACCTTCATCCCCTTTTTATTTTTTTGTTTTTTAGTTTCCGAGCCTTCGGGAGGCGACACAGCGGTAGGCGGGGGTGGCGGCGTGATCAGGGCGGCGACGCTGTCGAAGAGTGAATTGAAATCTTCTTGACTCTCCACAGGGTCAAATAGTGATGGAGGACGAGGGGTAGGTGGTGGTCGCAATAAAGGAGAAGGCGTTTTGAACTCTGATGAGGGTTTTGTGTTTTTATTGTCGTTTTCAATTACAGGAGTCGTAGGGTTGATTGTTACATAGTAATCGCCGAAAAGAGAGTAAACCTTTTGCTCTTTGCGCGTCTTCGTTGAATTTAACGCGACCTCCCTTAAAACCCTTTCCTCCCGCTCTTGCTCCTCCCAAATTTCTTCAATGATCGCCTGATTGGCTTTTCGGAATGCGGTCGCGTAGATCTCATTTTCGAGATCGTTTGTTAGGCGTGGATTGGGCCCGTTTCGCGTGACTCGAACCGAAGGTGGCGGAGGAGCAAGGGGATGGCGACGAAGCCTGCGACGTAGGTCGCTCGGACAGTCAGTCTTCGGCATAAGTTTGAGTAAAAACTAATTTAAGTGTAAGCCAAAAATAAAAGAAATGAATAAGGGAAATGTACCGAAATTACAAACTAATTAAAGAGTCCAATGACTAGCAATAAGCCTTAAAACTAAAGAGTCCAATGACTAAACCTTAAAAGAAAAGAGGCGAGCCCGAAACGCCCGCAAAAGGAGGAGAAAAAAATTATTCTAAGGCAAATGATTAGGATTCGACAAAATTTTTCAAAGTCCTCGATGGACGAAAAAGAAAAAGAAAAATTTACAAGTTTTGAAAAAAATTTCGACGAAAATTTTCTAAGTCCGCGATGGGCAAAGAGAGAGAAAATTTTAAAGTTTCGAAGAAAAAGTTTGACAAAAATTTTCTAAGTCCGCGATGAGCGAAGAGGAAAAAATTTTAAAGTTTTGAGAAAAAATTTTTGAAGAAAATTTTATAAGTCCGAAATGGGGAAAAAAATTTTAAAGTTTTGAGAAAAAAAAATTTTTGAAGAAAATTTTTCTAAGTCCAAGATGGATTTATTCGGAGGCTGAGCCGTTGGTGAGGCTAGCTGTTTGAAGAAGATCAAGCGGTGTCCCTCTCAGGATTGGTGAGAATGATGACTCCCTTGCAGGAAGATAGAGTAGAAAGAGATAGAGCGCCAAAAATTCTCCCGTTCAGGAAAGCCGACCGAACCCTGACAGGAACAGCGGGTAGGCCAAAAATAGTAAGGAGCAAGCTCGTGTCAAAAGTCTGATCGGAGGGCCGAGGTTATAGACGCCAGGCTTGTGCTGCGCGCACGCGAAACAACTTTTCCGTCGCCCTCTGGTAGCGGATTTCGGAAGCTCCCTGCTCCGAGCGCGTGGCTAAGAGTCGTGAGCGCTCCGCTGACGCGAAAGCAAGCCATCTCGCGGCGGGATCGCGAAGTAACACTTCGCGATATATCGGGAACTCGTTATTTCGAGTTTCAAGAGGTGAGGAAGGTTAATATTGATTAATTAACTAATTAGAACGAGTCGAATGGACGGAAAACGTAATTATTATGTGTATTTTTTATTTACAGAGGCAGCGAAGACCGCGACGAGGACGAGGACCACGCCAGGGGGATTTTCGCCGTGTGTGGGTAAGTTTTAAATGCTAATAAATTCCTTCAACGATAAATAACAAATAGGAGAGAAACAACATTGCTAACGCGATAAGACTAATGAAATATTTTACATTTTTTACAGGACCGCGCGCGTCGCGTTGACTGCGAACGCGCCGTGGCTTCGCGAGCGAAGCTGAGATCAACTTTATAACTGGGTGAGTCGTAAATAAATAATAATTTGTAAATATTCTCTTAGTTAATTAATTTTTCTTTTTTCTCTTTTTTTCAGGTATTTCAGCGAGAAAAAATTGGTCGACGGAAAGAAACGTTGTCGCCACGAAGTGACGTACAACAAGGTATATTTCCCCATGGTTTTCGATGTCTAGGTCTATTTCCCCATAGTTTTCGATGCCTATAACCACGGCTCTATGGTTTTTGATGGCTAGTTATATTTCTCCATGGTTCTCGATGTCTAGGTCCACGGCTCCATGGTTTCCGATGTCTAGGTATATTTCTTCATGGTTTTCGGTGTCTAGGTCCACGGCTCCATGGTTTCCGATGTCTAGGTCCACGGCTCCATGGTTTTTGATGTCTAGGTCTATTTCTTCATGGGTTTCGGTGTCTAGGTCCACGGCTCCATGGTTTTTGATTTCTTGGTTTATTTCTCCATGGTTGTCGATGTCTAGGGCGACGGCTCAAATGGTTTGCAATGTTTTTTTTCAGGGCTCGACCAGGGTTCCCGACGGAAGTTCTTGAAGGGATTGATTCAGAGTTTTATCGAGAGGTTTCCAAGCGATCAACCGAGAGTCTTGACGGGGCTCTTTTTTAAAGCGTTAAAAATAGGACCTCAATTCAAGTTTTTATTGAATTAATCAAGAATCTCGCCGGGCTTTTTATGGACAAGATTTCCAAGGGGTCGCGACGGAATTTTTTCAAATGATTTCTTGATGGCGTCACTTAGGTTTCTTTAAGGGATTGACCACGAGTCTCTTCGTGGTTTTCTTGAGGGATTGAACAAGGGTCTCGACGAGAGTTTGTTGAGTCTTTGATCATGACTATTGTCGACATATCTAAAGGAATTTACCAGGGGTGTCGACAGAAGTTTTTGAAGAGATTTATTTTATTTCAAGAATAACCAACCAGAACAAATAATGCCTCCATAATTGCAGAAAATTGTTAGTGAATATCCCGCTTTTCAAAAAGAAGAGAAATCCGTGCAAAAATACTCTCGAAAAGTGAAAAAAGAACGCCATCTTTAAAAGATCGCAACCTCGGTAGAAAAATAATGATTCATTTTTCTCGATATCACTTCAAAATAAAAAACAATTTAGACTCACAAAATTTATGGCATTTTTTCTTCCCTACGAACGATCTTTTGACCTTCTCCAAAATTTTCTCAAAAATTCTCAAGCTCAATCGACAAAAAGAAATGAAATCATTGCAACATAGCCAAGAATTAACCGTTTTGAAGAAAAAGAAGTTGGATTGGGAAAAAATGTCAAGTTCTGGAATGATACACTTCGCCTATCGATACAACGAAATGAAAACAAAAAATTTCGTGGTATTGGACTTAGGATGTACCTAAAACGAACAATTTCTTCGAAGGTTCTGCAAAAAATAAAATGCAAAAATTTGATGTGCATGGTTAACTAAAAAAATTAACCAGTTAACCAAAGTTAACCGGCGAAGTGTATCATTCCAGAACTTGACATTTTTTCCCAATCCAACTTCTTTTTCTTCAAAATGGTTAATTCTTGGTATTATACATACAATTATAGTAAGCGTTTTATTTTGTCATTACTACTATCAATATCGATATTACTTAAATCCTAGCCAAAAATCCCCTCCCGGGGACAAGCTTGGACAAGTACATTTGTTGGTGATCCCCATTTCCATTTGTTTTCACAGAAAAATCTAATCCCCCCTTGAAAAAAATTGGAAACGCCAACAAAATAAAGAATTTAAGAAAACGCCCGAAAAAAAATTCAAGAAGATTGAGAAAAATGCAAGAAATGCGAGAATGGTAAAAAAAAATTAATGGTATTCGCTCAGCATAAAAAATTCTGATATCTATAAAAGGACAAGTATTCCCTGTCTGAAAATCATGTTGATGTTCGAAAATTAATTAACGAGAAAAAAGAAAATCTTCCAAAAAGACACGTCACAAAAAAAGGAACCCCTAAATACAAAATGGCGAATCGACAGAAAAACTTCATAAAAAAATACAAAACTAAAGTTTGCCATCATATGTTGAGCGCATGCGCAACAGAGTACTTGGCCGGCCCGAAGTTTTTTGTATTAGCTTCCGCTATTTATAGATAGGTAGAACAACTTGGTTGTATTCATGAGAAAAATGATAAGCGTTACACAAGTGTTACTGAACGTTATGACGTATTCAAATAAATTAGTACAAATTCAAAGTTTTCTCTCAATTTGATATACAATTACTTAATTAAATCATTTGCGCAATATCTTACACAAGTATGGATACGTAGAAAAATAACAACTGATCACTAATTAAGGTGGAGCTAAATATTATATCAAATTACCCGTAATGCGTCGATAAAAATTGCACTTCTAGCAATTTTTTGTATTACTAGCTTGGAATATAAATCGTTTTAGGAGAGAACCTTGTTTGACTCGAGATTTTCGCCAAGCTTTCGCGTGTCTTTTCTAAGAAGATTTCTGAAACCACATAATTACGTTATGCCAAGATTAACCAAGCTGAGCACTATAATTCAACATTTCGGGCCGGCCAAGTACTCTGTGCGCATACGCTCAGCATATGATGGCAAACTTTAGTTTTGTATTTTTTTATGAAGTTTTTCTGTCGATTCGCCATTTTGTATTTAGGGGTTCCTTTTTTGAGACGCGTCTTTTTGGAAGATTTTCTTTTTTCTCGTTAATTGATTTTCGAATATCAACATGATTTTCAGACAGGGAATACTTGTCCTTTTATAGATATCAGAATTTTTTATGCTGAGCGAATACCATTAATTTTTTTTTACCATTCTCGCATATCTTGCATTTTTCTCAATCTTCTTGAATTTTTTTTTTCGGGCGTTTTCTTAAATTCTTTATATTGTTGGTGTTTCCAATTTTTTTCAAGGGGGGATTAGATTTTTCTGTGAAAACAAATGGAAATGGGGATCACCAACAAATGTACTTGTCCAAGCTTTTTTCCCCGGGAGGGGATTTTTGGCTAGGTATATATATCGGTCCATAATATTTGGTTCCTTCCGGAGCAGCAACTTGTCGCTGAAAGTTATCCAGAGCTTCCGGATAACTCGCAGCGACAAGATTTCCATGTGGCTCAGCGACAAGATTTTTATGCCACTGAGAGTTATCTGGAGATTCCGGATAGCTGGCTGTGACAAGATTTCCATGTACCTCAGCGACAAGATTTTCATGTACCTCAGCGACAACATTGTTATGTGCCTCAGCGACAAGATTTTTATGTTGCTCAGTGACAAGATTTTTATGTCGCTGAGAGTTATTGTCGCTTTGCGATTAATCGAACGCCAGCGGCGATGTTAGTTATGCTGTAGATATATAAATTCATATCGCTCCAAAATAATTGGTTCCTTTCGGAGCAACAACTTGTCGCTGAGAGTTATCTAAAGCTTCCGGATAACTCGCAGCGACAAGATTTTCATGTGGCTCAGCGACAAGATTTTTATGTCCCTGAGAGTTATTGTCGCTCCGCAATCAATCTAATATGCCAGCGGCGATTTTAGATATGCTGTAAATGAATAAAATTGTGGGCTTAGGAATAGGGCAATGTTTGTGAAGCATATTCATTCCTGAAGCATATTCCCCTGTCACTGGAGCATGTCGTTAATGCCAGCTGAAAATTCGAATTTGTGAGGTTATGACGAGCTGTCAAAGCTGTATCACAGCATTCGTTCAAACTCGGTAATGAAAAACCAGCAACATATTCTTCTCCCATAACCTTGCATCCTCAAGAAAATAAATGGTTAGCCAACGTTCGTTGTTCGACAAGGAACAATTGTTACAGTTATTTTCTCAAAAATGTCAAGGGCGGAAAAGAAAAATATGAACTTATTTCAGCTATCTCTTTCTCTCACACTCGCGTCAAAATGGCCCTTCAAAATATCAGCTGACATTTTTCGCTCGCTCGTCTGCACTATCGTGTGCACGACGGATCCATTGGAATCATCGCAGCCTCGACCAATCAGGAATTTCGCAGCCCGGGATTGGCTAAGATGGGCGCACAGACCCCTTTGAATGTGTTGTCGGGCGGCCATATACAGACACGTCAAATCCTTCGATATAGCGTGGTTCTGACGAAGGCTGAGATAGGACTAAGCCCGTGCAAAGTTTTTTCTCAGCAATTACTCAATCAATCGTACCGAATTTGGGCTTCATCGAAAGAGTATCGCGTAATTAGTCTCCATGTCAATTTTCAGGTCTCTAGATGACTCCTCGGCTTTACGGTTAGCTGAAATGTCATCGAAAATTTTTTTTCCCATCACCGCGAATCGCTTTACTACGAGAAAGTATAGACTCGGCGAGCGCTCGGGACAAGCAGACGACGCACAGCTGTTTTCAAATGTACTTGTCCCGAGACTCTGCCGAGTCTCTTGATACAAACTTGAATATATACATATCCGTGGAAAAAACTTTCAAAAAGTAAAAAGAACGCCAAGTATTAAAAGATCGCATCTTGAGTTACAATTTTTTCCTTGCAGGTATCACTTTTCAAAAATGAATCAATCGCACTTACGAAAAAAAGAAATTAAATCGGAAAAAATTTCAATCCCTACAAAGGGCCACTGCAATAATTATCCAGAGAAATTCTTACGCGTAAAGTTCAAAAATTGAACGAGCAAAAAAAATTGAAATCATTGGTTTCGGTAGCAGCCAAGAATCGGACGTACCGACCATTATCGGTACTGTAACAACATGTTGTCAAAGGGCACTGCAAAACCAATGCGAAAACTTGGCGTGCATGGTTAAGTGAAAAAGCCCGGGAAGATAAAGAATCTGTTTTCGCGGAGATGCGGGTACAGCACAATAATCGCCTAAAAAATGAAATTTTTATATTTTCATTAATCTCTATAATCTAAACCTTTTCAATTCAAATTCCGTAAAAATGATGATTTCCGTAACAATCATAATTTTTTTTTGGTGGGGTGACCCGTTTTGCCCGTCTGTTCCGCCTTGCCTGGCTCTTGGAGAGGTGGAGCGACAGCACAGCAATGGCCTAAAAAAATAAAATTTTCTGCCCTCCGGCCCGAAATTTCGGCTGCGTCGGACAGAAAAATCTTATACACACCTCGGCCAGGAAAAAGTAAAGCCTCAGACCACATGTTTGTCAGCCTCGGCTTCGCCTCTGCCGACAGTCGTTACGTGTGATCTGAGACTTTTCTCATTTTCCTGCCCTAGGTGTGTAATATACTATTTTACATTTTCATTAATCTCTAAAATCTAAACCTTTTCAATTCAAATTTCGTAAACATGATACTTTTCTTAAAAATCATAATTTTTTTTTGGTGAGGTGACCCGTTTCGCCCGTCTGTTCCGCTTTGTCTGGCTCTTCCTCAATTGAAAAGACTATCATGAATTGCGCAAACAAAAGAAATTCTCATTTAATATGGAAATATCATATGGATGTACACGGTTTATCGAATCGGGGAAAAAGACCAGAATAAACATCGAAAATTCCAGATAAGCCATAAATAGGTGGCTGGAAAGGATAGAATGGGGGTCTCGAATATGAAAATCTGCAAAAGGGCTCGCATTGGTTCATTTCCCAATCCATGACGTCATACTGCTACTTTGGGCGTGCATGGAGCGAGTTTCTGAAAAGTACAATGACACAGCCCTTCGCCGAACTTTTTCACTTAACCATGCACGCCAAGTTTTCGCATTGGTTTTGCAGTGCCCTTTGACAACATGTTGTTACAGTACCGATAATGGTCGGTACGTCCGATTCTTGGCTGCTACCGAAACCAATGATTTCAATTTTTTTTGCTCGTTCAATTTTTGAACTTTACGCGTAAGAATTTCTCTGGATAATTATTGCAGTGGCTCTTTGTAGGGATTGAAATTTTTTCCGATTCAATTTCTTTTTTTCGTAAGTGCGATTGATTCATTTTTGAAAAGTGATACCTGCAAGGAAAAAATTGTAACTCAAGATGCGATCTTTTAATATTTGGCGTTCTTTTTACTTTTTGAAAGTTTTTTTCACGAATTTCACGTCTTTTTGGAATTTGCTTTATTCATTATTTTAGGAAATCTGTAACTTGAGATGCGATCTTTTGATACTTGGCGTTCTTCTTACTTTTTGAAAGTTTTTCAACGGTATCTATTTACGAAAAAATTTATCATTAAAGAAGAAAATATATGATTATTCTTTTATTGCTAAGAATGTATAATTTTAAATGAAATGTTCATTAATTAATCAAATTATTCCAATCATCCATTTTCGAATGAAAATCGATTTTTTTCTTTTGAAATAATTAAATTTGCAATTAAAATTTATTGAGAATTTTATTTGAATTGGAATCTAATTAATTCTGACAAAATTTGATTGATAAATGAAAAATGCATTAAAAAAAGACATTTTTTGAATTTAAAGAATAATTAAAAGTAATTCTTCATAAAAATAAACAGTTTTTTAATAAATTTAAATCGATTGATTAAATTTTTGATTGTTTTTAAAAAATGTATTATTCTCCATTTAATTTGCATTGATATATCAGACTTTTTCATAACTATTTATTTTCAAACGGAAATCAAATTTTTTATTTCAAAATAATTGAATTTATGAATGAAAATATGTTGGAAATACAATTTTCATCTAAAAATGAAGAGGTGTAAAATAATTTTATCAATGAATGGAAATTGAATGAAAAATTAGAGATTCTTCCAAATCAATGAATAATTTATTCAATCGATTTCAATTTATCGAGAAACTATTCATTTTTATGGAGAATTACTTATAATGATTCTTTTTTTTTAATGTGTAATTTTCAATGAAAAGATCATTAATTAATCAAATTATTCCAATCATCCATTTTCGAATGAAAATCGATTTTTTTACTTTGAAATATTAAATTTGCAATTAAAATTTATTGAGAATTTTATTTGAATTGGAAATTAATTAATTCTAACAAAATTTGGTTAATAAATGAAGAATGCATTTAAAAAAGACATTTTTTAAATTAAAAGGATAATTAAAAGTAATTCTTCATGAAACTAAACAGTTTTTTAATAAATTTCAATCGATTGATTTAATTGTTCATTGTTTTCAAAAAATGTTGTATTATTTTCCATTTAATTTGCATTAATATATCGGACTTTTTCATAATTATTTATTTTCAAATGGAAATCAAATTTTTCATTTCAAAATAATTGAATTTATGAATGAAAATTTGTTGGAAATACAATTTTCATCTACAAATGAATAATTGTTAAATAGTAGGGTGGCTGCAATTTAGGTCGAACTTGAATTTTCGAAGTCCCCACGTAAAAACACAATCAACATATTAAAAAATAAATGTGTGCAAAGTTTGAAGGCATTAAAAAAATTTTCAATGGTGCCTGTGAGCAGTTGAATTTTAGATGGGAAAACACATGTATTTTGCTGAGATATAACTAATTTATTTCTCAAACCCGTAATAGTGGTGGAAAAAATCTAAAACTAGGCACACATATTGTACATATATCAATGTTTAAAACATAATTTTTTAAGATTTTTTCAGTTATAATTTCCACAATTTTACGCTTCATGAAGACAGGCTCGATTTCATATTTTCGAACAGTTTTCGTGAAATATTATTATTGATTTTGTGATGTAATTTTCAACTTAACTAGAGCCTAAATTAGACTAGACTAGACTGTACTAGACTAGGCTAGATGATTAGGACCAAAAATTCAGCAGAAGAAGTTTTTTTTCCTATCGATAGTAAAATATTGACTTAGAATTAAATTTAAACTTTCAATTGCTTCAAAGCCATAAATTTATTGCACTGAAATAAATCGTCATGATATCTAATATAATTATTGAATGGAAAATCGATTGAAAATCGAATTCCATCGAAAAAAATTCGATGGTAAATAATGCGGTAAATTTTTATTGGTGAAGCTGTCGAAGCAAAGTATTTTTATTGATGTTCGGATACTTTTTGTGATATTTACGGACAATCTGGATAATATATTGTTTTTCTTCCTCGTGGTACGTCAATCTATTATTGTACTCCGTAATAAGCTTGATTTCCCTAAGTTGTGATCGATTTGGAAACTTTCGAAAAACTCGAGCGATCGGGGGCTTGTTTCACGAGCAAGCAGCTGGAACATGTAACAGAAACCAGAGTGTCCAAACGCTATGAAGTTCATCAATCGAACGTCGCTTCTCTGTTGGGTCCAAACATTGATTTTTTCGTAAGCCCACAATCGCTTAAGTTCTCCGAATGATTCCAAATCGATCACAGCTTTCTCGATAACGACGTATCGGAGTGGAACTTGAACAAAAATTATCAGTTTGACTTGCAAATTGTCAAAAAGTTAAGCGTCGTTAATTGATGTCGCAGAAAGGGGAATCAAGCGTATTACGGAGTACAACAATAGATTAACGTACAACGAGGAGCAAAAACAATATATAATTCAAATTGTCCGTGAATATCACAATCCGAATATTACTTTAATAATACTTGATAAAAATACTTTCCTTCGATCGTCTCTACTCATAAAAAATTACCTCGTGATTTTCTATCCATTTTTTTTCGATTAAATTAGATTTTTAATCGTTTTTCATTCGGCAATTATATTAGATATTATGACGATTTATTTCAGTGCAACGAATTTATGTCTCGCAAGCAATTTGAAGTTTAAATTTAAGTTTAAGTCAATATTTTACTATCGATAGGAAAAAAACTTCTTCTGCTGAATTTTCGGTTTTAATCGTCTAGCCTAGTCTAGTATAGTCTAGTCTAGTCTAATTTAGGCTCTGGTTAAGTTGAAAATTACATCACAAAATCAATAATAATATTTCACGAAAATTGTTCGAAAATGTGAAATCGAGCCTGTCTTCATGAAGCGTGAAATTGTGGAAATTATTACTGCAAAAATCTTAAAAAATTATGTTTTGAACATTGATATATGTACAATATGTGTGCCTAGTTTTAGATTTTTTCCACCACTATTACGGGTTTGAGTAATGAATTAGTTATATCTCGGCAAAATACATGGTGTTTTCCCATCTGAAATTCAACTGCTCACAGGCACCATTGAAAATTTTTTTAACGCCTTCAAACTTTGCACACATTTTTTTTTAAATATGTTGATTGTGTTTTTACGTGGGGACTTTGAAAATTCAAGTTCGACCTAAATTGCAGCCACCCTATTAAATAGTTTTATAAATGAATGGAAATTGAATGGAAAATTAGAGATTTTTTCAAATCAATGAATAATTTATTCAATCGATTTAAATTTATTGAGAAACTATTCATTTTTATGGAGAATTACTTATAATGATTCTTTTATTTTCATAATTTTGTAATTTCTA
The DNA here is from genome assembly GCA_037043255.1 of Diadegma fenestrale. Classification (NCBI taxonomy): domain Eukaryota; kingdom Metazoa; phylum Arthropoda; class Insecta; order Hymenoptera; family Ichneumonidae; genus Diadegma; species Diadegma fenestrale. The sequence goes on from CM073309.1 coordinate 527,181, forward strand.
ATGAAAAGATCATAAATTAATCAAATTATTCCAATCATCCATTTTCGAATGAAAATTGATTTTTTTATTTTGAAATATTAAATTTGCAATAAAAATTTATTGAGATTTTGATTTTAATTTGAAATTAATTAATTCTGACATAAATTGATTGATAAATGAAAATTCCATTACAAAAAGACATTTTTTTAATTAAGAGAATAATTAAAAGTAATTCTTCATAAAAATGAACAGTTTTTTAATAAATTTCAATCGATTGATTAAATTGTTGATTGTTTTCAAAAAATGTATTATTTTCCATTTGATTTGCATTGATTTATGAGACTTTTTCATAATCGTAGTATTTTAATTTAGAAAAATGTAGTAGTAGTAGTAGTAGTAGTAGTAGTAGTGGAGTTTTACATGCATACCTTTGTCGGGTTTTTACATGGTATGCTTTTTCGTATTTCCTCTTTTTTTTCTTTATTTCCACTATTTGTGTCTGTTATTCCCACTGTTTTTGTTTTTCTCCACTGCGCACTGTGGACCTACATTTTTTACGTGGGTTCGGCACCACAGAGAGTACAGCTTGAGACACTTAGAAAAATCGATTGGTGTCGGCGGCGGGAATCGAACCCGGGCTCGCTGGGTGGGAAACGGGCCCATTACCACTGAGCCACTGCCTCTCCAACTTCAAAAAATGTGTTATTTTCCTATGAAATTTCAATTCATGAATCAAATTATTTTGATCATCTATTTTCGAATAAAAATCGAATTTTTCATTTTGACGTAATTAAATTTGCAATGAAAATCCGTTGAAAAACTTTCAAAAAGTAAAAAGAACGCCAAGTATCAAAAGATCGCATCTCAAGTTACAGTTTTCCTAAAAAAATGAATAAAGCAAATTCCAAAAAGACGTGAAATCCGTGGAAAAAACTTCCAAAAAGTAAAAAGAACGCCAAGTATTAAAAGGTCGCATCTTGAGTTACTATTTTTTCCTTACAGATATTACTTGTCACAAATAAATCAGCACCCTTTCGAAAAAAAGAAATTGAATCGGAAAAAAAATCCAAGTCCCTGTTTGAAACAATTCAATTTTCGAGAAAAAACAGACTTGAACAAAGAAAATCGAATCCCTATAAAGGGCCACTGCAATAATTATCCAGAGAAATTCTTACGCGTAAAATTCAAGAAATGAACGAGCAAAAAAAAATTGAAATCATTGGTTTCGGTAGCAGCCAAGAATCGGACGTACCGACCATTATCGGTACTGTAACAACATGTTGTGTAAGGGCACTGCAAAACCAATGCGAAAACTTGGCGTGCATGGTTAAGTGAAAAAGCCCGGGAAGATAAAGAATCTGTTTTCGCGGAGAGGCGGGTACAGCACAACAATGGTCTAAAAAAATAAAATTTTTTGCCCTCCGGCCCGAAATTCCGGCTGCGTCGGACGGAAAAATCGTATACACACCTCGGCCAGGAAAAAAGTAGAGCCTCAGACCACATGTTTGTTAGTCTCGGCTTCGCCTCCGCCGACAGTGATTACGTGTGATCTGAGACTTTTCTTATTTTCCTGCCCTAGGTGTGTAATTATTTTACATTTTCATTAATCCCTTTTCCTAAAAATCATAATTTTTTTTTTACGAGGTGACCCGTTTCGCCCGTCTGTTCCGCTTTGCCTGGCTCCTCCTTAATTGAAAAGACTATCATGAATTGCGCAAATGAAAGAAATTCTCATTTAATATGGAAATATCATATGGACGTACACGTTTTATCAAATCCGGGAGGAAAACCAGAATAAACATCGAACATTCGGGATAAGCCATAAATAGATGCCTGGAAAGGATAGAATGGAGGTCTCGAATATGCAATTCTGCAAAAGGGCTCGCAATGGTTCATTTCCCAATCCATGACGTCATACTGCTACTTTGAGCGTGCATGTAGCGAGTTTCTGAAAAGTACAATGACACAGCCCTTCGCCGAACTTTTTCACATAACCATGCACGCCAAGTTTTCGCATTGGTTTTGCAGTGCCCTTTGACAACATGTTGTTACAGTACCGATAATGGTCGGTACGTCCGATTCTTGGCTGCTACCGAAACCAATGATTTCAATTTTTTTTGCTCGTTCATTTCTTGAATTTTACGCGTAAGAATTTCTCTGGATAATTATTGCAGTGGCCCTTTATAGGGATTCGATTTTCTTTGTTCAAGTCTGTTTTTTCTCGAAAATTGAATTGTTTCAAACAGGGACTTGGATTTTTTTTCCGATTCAATTTCTTTTTTTCGAAAGGGTGCTGATTTATTTGTGACAAGTAATATCTGTAAGGAAAAAATAGTAACTCAAGATGCGACCTTTCAATACTTGGCGTTCTTTTTACTTTTTGGAAGTTTTTTCCACGGATTTCACGTCTTTTTGGAATTTGCTTTATTCATTTTTTTAGGAAAACTGTAACTTGAGATGCGATCTTTTGATACTTGGCGTTCTTTCTACTTTTTGAAAGTTTTTCAACGGATTTCACTTCTTTTTGAAATTCATTTTTGTCATTTTTATAGGAAAATTGTAACTTGAGATGCGGTCTTTTAATGCTTGTCCTGCTTTCTGCTTTTTTAAAGTTTTTTTAGGGATTTCACTTCTTTTCCATTTTTTTTTTCAACGAACATCGTAACCCAATTTGGGGCCTTTTAATACCTGGCCAGCAATAACATTTGAAAACACCTAACTGGAATTAACACATGTCAATACATATTGCAAAAAAAAAAATTGCATCCAAACTATTAATCCCCGGTAGGCCAGAGAAGAGACGTGAAAACAGGCAAGAGTGAAAATGGTTATACTGAGGAGTCAGAGTAGGATTTAAATCCAAAAGCAAATTGTTATTATTTATTTTAGGTATCCGATTTTGTTTCATACATTTTTTTTTTTATTGCCTCAGAACTCAAGTTTTCAGCAATAAGCTGACAACCATAAGATCCATCATCATTGGCAATTCAAATTCAAGATCTTTAATACCTGGACATAACAATGGATTGAAAGCATAACGTTTCCCTACGAATAACACTTTATTTTGGAAACACAACAAGCTAGTATTTTGATTCAAACTATGAGTTGGAAAAAGCCTTATTCAAAGAATCATCAAAAAATCATAGTATAGCGCGCTAAAGTGGCGAATCAGTATGTCCTTGAATGTTAGCAGCCGTCACAATATAAAAATAGTGATTCAAACGATATATAAATAGTACTTATACTGTTTACCAAATCAAGGGGAAACTTTTTGTAAGAATAAAATGTAAATATCTTTGCCATTTCGTGGCCAACTTCGCTTTTCTATAAGGGTATCATCAACATATGTCCAGCCTGTTCCTGTACTGCGTAACATAGCGCTGAAGTGTCCATGCTGAATATCTTGGCCATGATGGAAAATTGCACTAGAAACTGTATATTTTTCCTGGTTAATTTGCACTATTGAAGTCGGTATCGCTTTAATATTACATTCAATTTTCTCCGTTTTACCGTTGTTCATAGTAAAAAGTGCCAATTGAATGACTACGACAGTTTTCAATGAAGAAAAGTCAAACCTATCAACGACACTGGATTTATGACCGAGTGTACAAGTTCGGCGAGTATATAACGATTTTTTCACGTTCTGATTGATAATATACTGTAGATCTAAGGCTGCCTTCCGTGGTTTAGGCACTTCAAGAGAAATCACAATATTTGGATTGACGTGGATTATTTTGGATCCACAAGCACAACAAGAAGAAACACACCTCATTTGGTGTTGTACAACATTCCTGACAGGAAATAATTTTTCGCAAAGAGAAATAAAGAATGTACCGGGATTTTGTTGACCTACATTGATGAATGGTTCTCCAGCGATACTCTTCACTGCAAACACATCGACATTCATATCATCGCGCATGTATGCTCGGACGAAAGATTGTATATTAGGAATTTCACCACAATCTTCCAACATAGCTTGTCGGATATAACGACAGTGAATCATACATTGAAGAGTAGCATTTGCATAGCACGATAAATTATCATCATTGGCAAGCGCTCTCACGTGAATTGATAGAGAGTCATTCGCTATTTTTTCAATCTGTTCTTCACACTGTTGAACTCGTGCCAACACTGCCCACACCCTATCGCGTACCTTTATAATACGTTTTTTAGTAATGCTGTAAGCCATGATATCAGGTCTGTATAACTTACGCAAACGGTTATACTCCATTATAGCATTTGAATTAGCTTTTACCGAAGCCGGATCGTAATTAATAAGATGCAAACCTTCGATCTTAGTAACGCGCGACAATGCAACGTAAATTTGACCACACATGAAAATGGAATTCTCAGCTTCTACAATGGCATTCTTTAAACTGAGGCCCTGACTTTTATAAATGGTCATACCGTCACTGAGACATTTAGGGAATTGTTTCCTCACAACAAACGCTCTGTCCATAATTTCGAATTTAACATCGGAACGTTCCAATGTGTATTCCGACCCCGATGGTAACAACATATTGATACTTTCGACATCATCGCTTCTAACATTTCGTTTAACAGAAATGATCTTACCAATTGTACCGTTTACGAGACCTAAGGTCACATCAATATTTCGCCGAATCATTATAAGTGCTCCGATTTTAACGATTATATCTTGAGCTAATCCACCTGTTTTTGAGCTACTTTCATCATCACCACACAAAGCCTTTCTAACTTTGTTTTTAAGATAAGGCGGGCAATCTATGGTATCCTGTGCGACAAGATGTATCTCTTCGGTACCAATTCGTGTTAACATAGCGGCATTGAGTACATCACATTGATTACACGTCGGAAGTAAACAAACAGTATCTGATGGAAGAGAACACATGTGTTCACATAACTCAGATAATCGATCGTCCAGCGATTGTCCTTCCAACGGCAGTTTTCGAGACTCTAATATCTTCGTATCCGAATCTAAGACTACGCCTACACGAATTCGAGACAACAAATCTTTATACATAGTATCGTCTTTCTGTCGCATGTTGATTCTTAGCTCATCATAGCGGAATAATTCTGACCATAAATCGACAGATCCCATCGCTCCAATGTGTTTTGCGATTTTATCGCTAGACAACATAACAAAAGCGGGATCTTCGTGTACAGGTGGAAGCTGCAACAAATCTCCAAACAGGAGTACATGTTTTCGGCCAAACCAGCCATTTTCAGTGTCTTGAGTATCAAATATTTCCGTTAAGCGTAAGTGAATGTACATTAAAGTCACATTAGAAATCATAGATATTTCATCAATTATTACTAAACAAACATTTTTTAGTTCATGTCGTAATAATTTGAGAACCGCGGGGGAAAGGGATCTATACTTAGCAGTACAACCATGTTCAACCGGTAGCTGCAAAAGACGATGCACGGTCAAACCATCGATATTGAATGCAGCTATTCCCGTTGGAGCAGTAACTGCGGTATCTTTTTTAAGATGCTTTTTAATCCATGCTCGTACTGTTTTTATTAAGAAACTTTTTCCGGTGCCTCCCTCTCCGCTTACATAAAGTCGGAGAATGTCATTATTTGAAGACACAGAGTCTTTCACTTGGTCAAAAATACGTTTTTGATCCAAGTTTAGTTCCTCAATCATCTGAGTAACAGTTTGAACATTCAACATCTTAGCAGCATCATGGAAATCTTTGACAGCTTCTTCTACTACAATGGGAACGCATTCTAATACATCATTATTGTCGAAAGAGTTGTTCTCGTCGTCGGGACCATCTTTCAATAATAATTTGTCAACATCTTCACGGACATAATGTATTGCTTGCTGAATTTCATGAATCTTATCATGATATCTTAAGGCATCGGCAAGTTCTATCTGTAATGACGAAAATGCCTCAGCATAGGTATTTTAATGGTTTTTAAGATCGTCGATATTTCGCCATGCTTTGAATAATAATAACAGCGTATGATAATAGCGTTCCGGCTCAGTTTTCACGTTATACATGTAATGGTTTATAAGGTATGGTCGAGAACGGAGTTTTAAAAATGTCGATGGAGCAATCTCATAAACCTCCGAAATTGTTTTCGGTTTTGTCTTTGTTATGTCATACCATCTAGCAAAATCATAAAGATTGACAGATTCTAATGCTTCAGGCCGATTTGGATAGTATGTATCAACAAGGGATGGAAAAAATAAATCCGTTGATCTGGGATCAAGTGATGCAATTTCTCTACGACTTTTCAATTTTCGACTCCTAATAATGCTAACATCCAACCATCTAACGGTTGTTTTGGGGTCAGTTCCCCACAAAGAATGTCCGAGAACACTGTCAGCTGCTTCAAGTGCACCACATTCACGATGGCTTAATGAACGCATAGCCCAGTTCCACAGACAACTGACTAGATATTTCGAGGAATTAATAATATCAAATGGTCCCTGAAAATTACTTTTTTCTGACTTTGATACATATTTTGTAACGTATGCCGTTAAAACCGTAGATTGTTCACCTATAAATTGAATATCCATATTTCCTTCCCAGGCACAAAGTATGGCTGGATTATAGTCGTTAATATTGGCTTCAACCGTACCGCGTGGTAAATCATACAATCGACTGCGTGTTTTGAGTTGCTTTCTACCGGCAATAGAGACAGCAACATCTCGTAGTTGGAAAGTCTCAGTTAAAGGACGAGGATGACCAAATTTACATCGTCGAGTAAATCCTGTTTTGGTTTTCTTTGTTCGTAAGCAATAAGAATTGTGGACATGCTTCTGATGAGCATTGACGCGACGAAATAAATCGGGCGAAACTTTTTTATCGGGCATTCTACATGTCACATATTTCATTATGAATGAAGTTATTTCATCAACCGATGACTTACCAATCACCGGAGCATCTTTCACCCAAAGTAACAAGTGAAAGTGTGGTGCACCTCTTGTTTGATACTCAAGACGCCAAAAATAATGTTCAACTCTACCAAGAGGATTGGCGGATGAACAGATAAAATCGAGCATTCCTTTGAACTTGATGTTTATAAACCTTGATGTAGATATTGGATCGTTCACAACGAGTTCCCTTGGATTAATTTTATCATTATCCGTAATATTATTAACCTCACGGAGATACTCTATTAAATCGTCCCACTGCTATTCACTTGGACTTATGGTCAAAAACCAAGTAGCGGGCCCATATTCACGTGTCATGGCTGTTAAATTGCTTCGGGGTATTCTCCAAAATTGATCTGTATTACGCAGCCTGGAATATATTGAATTCAAATTTGATTCGAGTTGGTCCTTCGATAGTTGATCTAAATAACTAGCAGCCGTATATTTCACCTTAGGGTTTGTTATGTTGAGCTTGTGAAAAATTCCTGCATTGATCTGTCGTTTATAATTGTCGTTCAAGGCATAGAAAAGATATTGAATTTCTGATCGATATTGACGATGCTTGGACATGAATCGCGATTTCCAATACTCAGAATGTGTAAGACGTACAGATCGTTTTTGATTTTGACCATTAGTTCCATAAGGATGTACGTCAGGAAAACATTGACAATCCAAATCAGGAAGGTTTTTGTCTAGAGGAATTTCGTCAACTTTTACCATTTGATACAAATCTGTCGCCGGCACATTAACTTTTTTCTCGTGTATTGGACAAATCGTATACGACTGATAAAAACTGTCAGATTGTGACTTCTGAGTCAAAAGAGCCTTCTTCCCCTCATTTTTTTCCAAATGATCTCTTTTTTTATGTTCATCATTTGAAACGGAACAATGATTAGTACATTCGCCTTCTTCGAACTTGACATCACATACATCATTTGGCAATAAATCGTCTGCACACTTTGGCAATTTTATTTTAGAATAAAGATAGTTGTTTTGTTTAAGCCACTGCAAAGCTTTCAAAACTTTATTTTTGTTCACCAAGCGCTCCCACACCATTTTCGATTTCGTCGGAATACTACGGACTAATATATACAACTCGTGATTCAAATTAATAGGTTCGGTATCCGGGCAAATCTTTTTCAAAGTTTCCTCCAATGGTAAAGGTAAAATAAAATTATTACCGACAGCTTTCATATTCAGATGTTCCTGTGGCAATTTTCTATTCATAACAGTACCTAATCTTTGAATAACTTGGAAAGCTTTCGCTCGTTGAATCAATATTTTCTCAAACATATTTAACTCCGATATCACTAAAGGTACTTTAGGAGTATCAAGGCTATTGAGAATACAAGTTGAAGGCAAGATATTTGCCTTCATTTTTGTATCACAGCTACGACATATGTAATTTTCTTCTGGAACTGTTTCACGTTTATTAAGAAATTCCAATAGCTGATCCCAAATTTGACCATATCCTGATACTTTAGATACTTGTATAGACTTGAGAGTACTACGCGTACAAAGCTTTTCACACGAGATACATGCAAGCCGTGGTAAATCTAGGGTACGCTTAACCAAAGCCTTGAATGCTGATTGGTACTCTGATCTAATTTCAGTTTCGTTGAGATTGATTTCTACAGCATCAGACTTCAAACCTCGTGCCTTTTGTTCAGCCTGATCTGAAAGTTCTCGCAATGTTTCAATGTCACTGTCGTCTAATTTTCTATCAAAATCGAGTACTTTTTTATACAAGTTGATGAGATGATGAATCAATCGTTTGATACGTCGTACTGCCGGAAAATGGGGAGACAATAATTCGATTGACAAAAACTTTGAAGAACAAGTTTTTGGGTTAATGAAACAGCCATGAGAATGGCCAAGTTTTTCGTTTGTGATTTTATTGGAACACTTTCGAATCTGTTCAATAAAATTGACAATTTTAGACAAATTGAATGTAGTCAATTTTTGATAAATCACCTTTAAATCATTAAACATTTCAACGCCGTAATCATTCGATTTACACAAAAAACTACAATTCCACGATTTTTGTGATTTTTTTTTTCGTTTGTATCAGTGGTAACACGTTAACAGCCTTACCTTCTGCATTCATTATAATAGGTCCCGACTGATTCAAAGGACGATAAGTAGTTTCCGCGAAATAAGCTTCTGTTGAAGCACTATGCATTCTCTCGCCGCACAGTGTCTGAATACAATCTTCAGTATTCTTTGGTGGGCAGTGGGCAAAACGTGAGAGACACACTTCGACCTTTTCTTTAACGGTTTTGAACGTTTTATTCATCGCAGTTATTAATGTTTCTCTTGTGACAAAGAACCACCTAACTAATCGTTCAGCTTCAAGTCGACAGTCTACAGGTGACTTCATGTTCAATTTTTCAGCAATATTTTGAATATATCTTTCCTTTGTAAATTTCGTCATACTAATCCAACGATATTGCCGAATAAAATTGTGATATTTTTTAACAATCTTACTGGCCGTTTGCATTGGGACATTGTTCTTGGTAGGCTTATTAGTTTTTCTAATTCTATTTGCGCTAACAGTTACTTTACTTTTGGTTTTGTGATTACAAATAGAACATTTTTTACTATTACACGTTTTATGCACACATGGAATGTTTTGATTCAATGCATACGTTTTATCGATACCCACTTTGGAATCTTTATCTAACAATTCTTTTGGCGTATTTGACACATGTAACGATATTTGTTTGCATACTTCATTAGCAACATGATGGATAACAATTTACCGTGTTCATGTTTACGTGGAATAGGAGGTGATCCGGTTTGTTTTTCTTTTTCGTCTAAGGGTAGACGAAAGTTCTGGGCATGGACGCTTGCCAATTCTTTGTCGTCTAATGGTAGACGAAAGTTTTCGGCATGGACGCTTACCAATGCGCGATTTTCGCCAATTTTTTGCCTTCCCATGTGCTGATTTTGTCTAGTAGTGTAACCTTCGATTTCCAAATATGGAAAATGTTCTATTGTTTTCAATTGTCGAATTTTCAGAAAATGTGCGCGCATTCTTGCAGCGTCATATCTAACGGTTTCGGGTTTTATTCCGTAAAATATTGATGTAGCAAACGCCATGGCAAATAATCCACAATCACGACCATTCGACTGTAAATCAACTCTCGGAAACAGGACAGAGCCAGATCTATTGAAATCGTAGTGGGGATAAAGTGCTTGTAAATATAATTTATGATGCCTATGTAACGTTTTGGACCCAATGGAATCATAAATGTATATTTTACTTTCAAAAAGTAAAAAGAACGCCAAGTATTAAAAGATCGCATCTTGAGTTACAATTTTTTCCTTCCAGGTATCACTTTTCAAAAATAAATCAATCGCACTTACGAAAAAAAGAAATTGAATCGGAAAAAATTTCAATCCCTACAAAGGGCCACTGCAATAATTATCCAGAGAAATTCTTACGCGTAAAGTTCAAAAATTGAACGAGCAAAAAAAATTGAAATCATTGGTTTCGGTAGCAGCCAAGAATCGGACGTACCGACCATTATCGGTACTGTAACAACATGTTGTCAAAGGGCACTGCAAAACCAATGCGAAAACTTGGCGTGCATGGTTAAGTGAAAAAGCCCGGGAAGATAAAGAATCTGTTTTCGCGGAGAGGCGGGTACAGCACAATAATCGCCTGAAAAATGAAATTTTTATATTTTCATTAATCTCTAAAATCTAAACCTTTCCAATTCAAATTTCGTAAAAATGATGATTTCCGTAACAATCATAATTTTTTTTTTGGTGGGGTGACCCGTTTCGCCCGTCTGTTCCGCTTTGCCTCTTGGAGAGGTGGAGCGACAGCACAACAATGGCCTAAAAAATAAAATTTTCTGCCCTCCGGCCCGAAATTCCGGCTGCGTCGGACAGAAAAATCTTATACACACCTCGGCCAGGAAAAAGTAAAGCCTCAGACCACATGTTTGTCAGCCTCGGCTTTGCCTCGGCCGACAGTGATTACGTGTGATCTGAGACTTTTCTCATTTTCCTGCCCTAGGTGTGTAATATACTATTTTACATTTTCATTAATCTCTAAAATCTAAACCTTTTCAATTCAAATTTCGTAAACACGATACTTTTCGTAAAAATCATAATTTTTTTTTTGGTGAGGTGACCCGTTTCGCCCGTCTGTTCCGCTTTGCCTGGCTCTTCATCAATTGAAAAGACTATCATGAATTACGCAAACAAAAGAAATTCTCATTTAATATGGAAATATCATATGGATGTACACGGTTTATCGAATCGGGGAGGAAGACCAGAATAAAAATCGAAAATTCCGGATAAGCCATAAATAGGTGGCTGGAAAGGATAGAATGGAGGTCTCGAATATGCAAATCTGCAAAAGGGCTCGCATTGGTTCATTTCCCAATCCATGACGTCATACTGCTACTTTGGGCGTGCATGGAGCGAGTTTCTGAAAAGTACAATGACACAGCCCTTCGCCGAACTTTTTCACTTAACCATGCACGCCAAGTTTTCGCATTGGTTTTGCAGTGCCCTTTGACAACATGTTGTTACAGTACCGATAATGGTCGGTACGTCCGATTCTTGGCTGCTACCGAAACCAATGATTTCAATTTTTTTTGCTCGTTCAATTTTTGAACTTTACGCGTAAGAATTTCTCTGGATAATTATTGCAGTGGCCCTTTGTAGGGATTGAAATTTTTTCCGATTCAATTTCTTTTTTTCGTAAGTGCGATTGATTTATTTTTGAAAAGTGATACCTGGAAGGAAAAAATTGTAACTCAAGATGCGATCTTTTAATACTTGGCGTTCTTTTTACTTTTTGAAAGTTTTTTCCACGGATTTCACGTCTTTTTGAAATTTGCTTTAGTCATTTTTTTAGGAAAACTGTAACTTGAGATGCGATCTTTTGATACATCGCGTTCTTTTTACTTTTTCAAGTTTTTCAACGGTATCTATTTACGAAAAAAATTATCATTAAAGAAGAAAATATATGATTATTCTTTTATTGCTAAAAATGTATAATTTTTAATGAAATGTTCATTAATTAATCAAATTATTCCAATCATCCATTTTCGAATGAAAATCGATTTTTTTCTTTTGAAATAATTTAATTTGCAATTAAAATTTATTGAGAATTTTATTTGAATTGGAAACTAATTAATTCTGACAAAATTTGATTGATAAATGAAAAATGCATTAAAAAAAGACACTTTTTAAATTTAAAGAATAATTAAAAGTAATTCTTCATAAAAATAAACAGTTTTTTATTAAATTTAAATCGATTGATTAAATTGTTGATTGTTTTCAAAAAATGTATTATTTTCCATTTAATTTGCATTGATATATCAGACTTTTTCATAATTATTTATTTTCAAACGGAAATCAAATTTTTCATTTCAAAATAATTGAATTTATAAATGAAAATTTGTTGGAAATACAATTTTCATCTAAAAATGAAGAATGAAGTAAAATATTTTTATAAATGAATGGAAATTGAATGAAAAATTAGAGATTCTTCCAAATCAATGAATAATTTATTCAATCGATTTAAATTTATCGAGAAACTATTCATTTTTATGGAGAATCACTTATAATGATTCTTTCAATTTTTAAAATGTGTAATTTTCAATGAAAAGATCATAAATTAATCAAATTATTCCAATCATCCATTTTCGAATGAAAATCGATTTTTTTATTTTGAAATATTAAATTTGCAATAAAAATTTATTGAGATTTTGATTTTAATTTGAAATTAATTAATTCTGACATAAATTGATTGATAAATGAAAATTCCATTAAAAAAAGACATTTTTTTAAATTAAAAGAATAATTAAAAGTAATTCTTCATAAAAATGAACAGTTTTTTAATGAATTTCAATCGATTGATTAAATTGTTGATTGTTTTCAAAAAATGTATTATTTCCCATTTAATTTGCATTGATTTATCAGACTTTTTCATAATCGTAATATTTTAATTTAGAAAAATGTAGTAGTAGTACAAGTAGTAGCAAGTAGTAGTAGTAGTAGTAGTAGTAGTAGTGGAGTTTTACATGCATACCTTTGTCGGGTTTTTACATGGTATGCTTTTTCGTATTTCCTCTATTTTTTCTTTATTTCCACCATTTGTGTCTGTTATTCCCACTGTTTTTGTTTTTCTTCACTGCGCACTGTGGACCTACATTTTTTACGTGGCTTCGGAACCACAGAGAGTACAGCTTGAGACACTTGGAAAAATCGATTGGTGTCGGCGGCGGGAATCGAACCCGGGCTCGCTGGGTGGGAAACGGGCCCATTACCACTAAGCCACTGCCTCTCCAATTTTAAAAAATGTGTTATTTTCCTATGAAATTTTAATTCATGAATCAAATTATTTTGATCATCTATTTTCGAATAAAAATCGAATTTTTCATTTTGACATAATTAAATTTGTAATGAAAATTTACTGAGAATTCGATTTTTATTTGTAAATGAATGATACCGACAGCGATAGGTTCCCGGTCGGTGCGTGGTTTCGGCGATCACACAAGTTGAGCAGCGTTGACTGCGGTCAGTACTTGGTTGGGTGACCGCTTAGCCATGAAAAAAGAAAAAATATGCATAGGATACATGAATAGGATAGGATACAAGTCGTACTGCGTGTAAGGAAAGCTAAAATCACATGTACAAGCGGCTACCAAACGATAACAAACGATTCCATTCGATTCGATACGACTATCGAACGATTCCATACAATTTCATACGACTACCAAACGATTCCATACTATTACATACCACTACCAAACGATTCCATACGACACCATTACATACATATAGAACATATGTAACTTATGGTTAGGTAAGATGTATGTGTTAATAAATATGTAGAATATAAATATATAAAGAGTAAAGAGGTTACATAATAGGGTAATTAAAAAAGTTAACGTATATGTGTGAGAGTGGAATATCTGAGGTGAATAGGTTATCAATGTATCAAGTATATAAAGTATATAGAAGGTAGAAAATGAAAAATAATAGAAAAAGATGAATATATATTATATATACATAATAGGGTATATGAGAAGGTATGTGTACGTGTGAAAGTGGAATACATGAGGTAAATAGGTTAAATGTATGAAGTACATAAGGTGAAAAGTGAATAAATTTTTTTTTAAATGAATATATATCTATAATATGTATATATATAGGGAGTAAATAGGTTGCATAATAGGGTAATTTAAAAAGTAGACGTGTGTGTGTGAGAGTGGAATATATGAGATAAAAAGGTGAAATATATGAAATATATTAGGTGAAAAGTGAAAAATGATGAAAAAAGGATAATATATATACACATAATATGTATATAATATGTATATATATATATTTATATATAGACTGTACGAAAAAAATCGTTACGTTATTTATTTATTTTTATACTACTAAGATATCTCATTATTTGTTAAATTCGAATTTAAATAATTGAAATTGAAAAACGAACGACGAAACGCGATGACGTCACAGCGGGACAAATGTCCCCTTCTGAGACAAATTCTCAAAAAATTTTCACCAACATCATCGTTCTCAGAATGGACCGAGTCGATTTTGTTGCAACAAAGACCAATCGGAAGAGAAAAATCGAAAAAAATTCAATAGAAAAATTGACATTGTTTGGTCCAGCCGTTTATCTGTGAGATCGATTCAAAGGCGCTGTGACGTCATCACTTCCGGTATATTCGCGTATATAAGAGTGCGGTAGCTTTCTTTTAATACTTGGCGTCGAGCCGCTACCGCGTCTCTTGATTTGCATCGTAATAACTACAAACCCAATGTCCTCCAACGTGAGATTCTTGATTTTTAACAATTAGTTCGACACAACTGAATAAAATTTGAATGTGTTGTTCATTCGGTGGCACAGGCTCTATGCTATGCGGATGATAAATTTGCCATGGTGGCCTTTGATTAAATTTTGCATTGGATGCTATTTTTAATATATATCCAAATTCTTCAATATGATCATCGTTCAACAGATCACCGTCAACGATTAAGCGGGTTTGGCGACGATCAAACGATTCTTGATTGTAATTCGAAGGCGTTAGCGCTTCGTCGTCAAGTTGAACAATTACTTGATCATTTGCATTTTCTATTATAAGCGGAGAAACTGTTTGTTGCTGTGCTTTCACTTTCATTTTCGATTTCTGTTTTATTCTATAGAGTGCTTTTCTCGCAGTTTCTTTTTGTCTTTTTGTATCAGGTGCTTTTCCCGGGTCTGAAGATTCTGAATTTTTCGAAACCTTCGCACAATGAAAGCTTTCCTGATTGATCAAATTTTCAGAAGAACTACATTTCCGTTTCCGTGCAACATGCTTCTTATCTTCTGGATTATATGAAAGGATAAAATTATCACTTTTTTCAGTGAAATCAATAGACAATTTTCTTTTTTTCAATCTGTATTGTCGTTTTCTCAAACTGGCTTTTCGTTTATTTTGTACGAATTGTAAAGACGGTACAATAACTTGATTCACTTTGTCGAGTGGAAAGTGCTCGATTTCTTCCGACTGATATATATTTAAAAGATGAGCACGAAAACCTGGTTGATAGTACCGTAAATTCTCCGGTTTTAAGCCATACAAAATTGATATAGCAAATGCCATCGAGTAAAGTGCACAGTCGTTGTTATTCGGTTGTTTGTCAACCGAAGGAAAAACAACAGAATGACTTTTGTTGAAATCATAAAAGGGAAATAACTTTTTTAAATAAATGATATGATCACGATGAAGCATCTTTGCACCACCTGAATTATAGATGTAAATTTTTTTTGTATCATAATAACTGCAGACCCAATGTCCACCTTGAGGTTCTTTACCATCTGCAGTTATTAATGTATCGCAACTCTACAATATCTGAATGTGATATCGTTCGGCCATAACAGGTTCTATAGTTTCTGGGAAATATAGACCAATCTGAGGCCGCATATCAAACAACGAATTAGACATTCTTTTCAATAAATTTGCAAAATGTTCAATATGCTCATCATCTAACCATTCACCTCCAGCTATGGCGCTTTTTTGCCGAGCTATTTTATGGCCCAACATTTCAGACATTATTATATTAATTGAACTTTATACTAATTAATACCGTGGAAAAATACTTTTGAAAAGTAAAAAAAGAACGCCAATTTTAAAAGATCGCAACCTCAGTAGAAAAATAATTACTCAATTTTCTTCATATCACTTTGACATAAAGAACAATTTAGATTTACAAAATGTAATGCATTTTTCCTTCCCTACGAACGATATTTTGAAATTCCCCAAAATTTTCTCAAAAACTCTCAAGCTCAATCGACAAAAAGAAATGAAATCATTGCAACATAGCCAAGAATTAAAAAAATAATGAATAGCTACATTTCACAGGGAAACATGTGCACCCTCAATACATTTTGTGTATTTAAGGGTCTGCAAAGGCTCTACAAAAAAATGCAAAAAATTGGCGTGCATGGTTAACTAAAAAAGCCCGGAAAGATAAAGAATTAATTTAAGGGAGAGGCGGACAAACTTGAACAACTGCCTAAAATAGAATTTCCGTTTTTCATCTGAAAAATCGAAATCGTTTTCATTCAAATCTCGTCAAGATAAAAAAACATTTATCAGATTGCATGGAATGAAATTTTTTAAAAGTTTCGTTCCCCTTGGCTCTCCATACTTTGAAAAATGATTATTAATTGTGCAAAGAGGAGAGATTCTTGTTTAATATGGAAATAGGAAATATCATCGCGGAAAGAGGAATAGGATAAACAGCGAACATTTGGAATAATATGGAATTATCATCGCGGAAAGAGAACAGAAAAAACAGCGAACATTTAGAATTTCGGAGGATGTTCCATTCCCCATTACATGACGTCATAATGCTACTTTGCGCGTGCATGCGGAAACTTCTAATAAGAACAGTGACGCAGGCCTTCGCCGAACTTTTTTAGTTAACCATGCACGCCAATTTTTTGCATTTTTTTGTAGAGCCTTTGCAGACCCTTAAATACACAAAATGTATTGAGGGTGCACATGTTTCCCTGTGAAATGTAGCTATTCATTATTTTTTTAATTCTTGGCTATGTTGCAATGATTTCATTTCTTTTTGTCGATTGAGCTTGAGAGTTTTTGAGAAAATTTTGGGGAATTTCAAAATATCGTTCGTAGGGAAGGAAAAATGCATTACATTTTGTAAATCTAAATTGTTTTTTATGTCAAAGTGATATGAAGAAAATTGAGTAATTATTTTCCTACGGAGGTTGCGATCTTTTAAAATTGGCGTTCTTTTTTTACTTTTCAAAAGTATTTTTCCACGGATTTCTCTTCTTTTTGAAAAGCGGGATATTCATCAACATTTTTTTGTAATTATAGAGGCATTATTTGTTCTGGTTGGTTATTCTTGAAATAAAATAAATCTCTTCAAAAACTTCTGTCGACACCCCTGGTAAATTCCTTTAAATATCTCGACAACAGTCATGATCAAAGACTTAAAAAACTCTCATCGAGAACCTTGTTCAATCCCTCAAGGAAACCACGAAGAGACTCGTGGTCAATCTCTCAATGAAACCTCAGTGAGGCCCTTAGTCAATCCCTTAAAAAAGCTCGTCTACCCTTGGCTAATCTGTTGCAAAAATCTCGTCGAGACTTTTTGTCGACTCTTTAAAAAATCCCATCCAGACTCTTGACTAATCCCTTAAAAAAGTCTTGGCACGATTCTTGGTCGATCTGTTGAAACAAGTCTCGACCAGAATCTCGATGAATCTTTTGAAAAAGTCGCGGCGAGATTCTTTATGAATCCCATAAAAAAAGTCTCTGGACGCTTCCACTCAATGCCTCCAAAAACTTCTGTCGACACCGCTTCCGCAAATCCCTTCAAAATATATCGGCGAGGGTCATGATAAACCCCTTAAAAATTCTCGTCCAGACTCTTGACCAATCCCTTAAAAAAGTCCTGGCGAGATTCGTGGTTAATCCCTTAAAAACTCCCATTAAGAGCCTTGGTTAACCCTTTCGAAATTGTCGTCAAGACTCTCCGTTAATCCCTTAAAACCATAGTGATGAGACTCTGAGTTTGGTAAATATTAACTAACTCTTAAGAAACCACGTTCGAGACCACTGGTAAGCGCCTTAAAAAATTCCGTCAAGACTCTTCGTCAATCCCTCAAAAAAGTCCTGACGAGACTTCACCCTTCTCCCTCGTGCCCTTTCTCCCTTCGTTCTCCCGTTTTTTAATCGTTTTATTGCATTTTTGGCTTATTTTCTGACTCCGAGCGAAATTGCCCCAGGCTCACGTGATCCGCCATTAAAAAACGAAAAGAATAAGCCCAAGGTGGATCATTTTCATTGAATTTTAGAAGAGACAGGGAGTTTTTAAAACTGGGGTGATTTATGACCCCACGTCACCGGAAAGTTTAAATAAAATAAGGTTACTGTGCAAAGGTCAAAAACTTCCGTGGTAACCCCCGGTCAACCCCTTCAATCATAAAGTCTGATAAATATTTTTTATGTTGCCGAAATTTGAATGAAGAAGATTTTGATTTTTGAGATGAAAAACAAATGAGATCAAAAACCATGGAGCCGTGGACCTAGACACCGAAACCCATGAAGGAATAGACCTAGACATCAAAAACCATGGAGCCGTGGACCTAGACATGGAAAACCATGGAAAAATATACCTAGACATCAAAAACCATGGAGTCGTGGACCTAGACATCGAAAACCATGGGGAAATATACCTAGACATCGGAAACAATGGAGAAATATACCTTGACATCGAAAACTATAGAGCCGTGGACCTAGACATCGAAAACCATGGAGAAATATACAGAGACAACTAAAACCATGGAGAAATATGCCTAGACAGCAAAAACCATGAATAAATATACCTAGACATCGAAAACCATGGAAAAATATACAAAGACGACGAAAACCATGGAGAAATATACCTAGGCATCAAAAACCGTGAAGAAATATACCTAGAAATCGAAAACCATGGGGAAATATACCTAGACATCGAAAACCATGGAGCCGTGGACCTAGACACCGAAAACCATGAAGCCGTGGACCTAGACACCGAAAACCATGAAGCCATGGACCTAGACACCGAAAACCATGGAGCCGTGGACCTAGACACCGAAAACCATGGAGCCGACGACCTAGACATCGAAAACCATGGAGAAATATACTTAGACATCGAAAACCATGAAGAAATATACTTAGACATCGAAAACCATGAAGAAATGTACCTAGGCATCGAAAACCATGGAGAAATATACAGAGACAACAAAAACCATGGAGCCGTGGACCTAGACACCGAAAACCATGGAGAAATATACCTAGGCATCGAAAACCATGGAGAAATATACCTAGACATCAAAAACCTTGAAGAAATATACCTAGTAGGGTGCTTTTTTTTTTGGCGACATTTTTTTTTTTCACTCCCATCTCGAATTTTTATAGGGAATACCTTAAAGAAAATTCCCTGAAAATTTGAGCCCTTAATATTAATTTTAAGTACTCGCCCAAGGCGTCCAATGATTTCCCCTTTAAAATACACGTAAAGTTCGATTTTTCTTCTTAAAAGTTCTACAGATCAGAGGCATTTAAAGGTACGATCTTGGTCGACGAACCGATTTATTCATAATTGGATGCTCTACAAAAGTGTCCATTGTGACGTGATTGTAACTCGAACTGGCGAGGTCGTACGGGTCACTAAACCCAATTTTTTCATGAAATTCTCGTTTTTTTATCTCTATCTCGTAAATGACAAGAGCTACAGGAAAAATAGGAATGACAAACTTGAAGGAAATTCAATTTCCTACAAAAAAGTATCCAAGCACTAAATCGCTAACATTGATATTTCTTGAGATATTGGGCTTTTAAGTTGAGGTAGTATGGAATTTTCGTGGATTATTGAGCTAAATTGTATAAGTTGTTAATTTATGATTCTTTATTGTCATTTAAATCATCAAATATTTATCCGTTAAGTTGCAAATGATTGGAAAATTGAATAATTGAACGTTTTGAAACTGAAATTCGAGAAAAAAGCACATTTTCAAAGTGCTTAAAATTATTTTTTTCACTTTTCACGAATTTTTCGATTGATTTTCCCCTGATTATTCTAATTTACTTACCAGTAATTGAATACCTATACATTTCTAGTTACAAATATGTTGTAAATTTACAAAAATTTTGTAAAATTTGTAAATTTCTAGTTGAAAATTTTGTAAATTTACAACATATTTTCAACTAGAAATTCATAGGTATTCAATTACTGGTAAGTAAATTAGAAGAATCGGGAGAAAATCAATTGAAAAATTCGTGAAAAGTGAAAAAAATAATTTTGGAAATTTGCTTTTTTCTCGAATTTCAGTTTCAAAACGTTCAATTATTCAATTTCCCAATCATTTGCAACTTAACGGATAAATATTTGATGATTTAAATGACAATAAAGAATCATAAATTAACAACTTATACAATTTAGCTCAATAATCCACGAAAATTCCATACTACCTCAACTTAAAAGCCCAATATCTCAAGAAATATCAATGTTAGCGATTTAGTGCTTGGATACTTTTTTGTAGGAAATTGAATTTCCTTCAAGTTTGTCATTCCTATTTTTCCTGTAGCTCTTGTCATTTACGAGATAGAGATAAAAAAACGAGAATTTCATGAAAAAATTGGGTTTAGTGACCCGTACGACCTCGCCAGTTCGAGTTACAATCACGTCACAATGGACACTTTTGTAGAGCATTCAATTATGAATAAATCAGTTCGTCGACCAAGATCGTACCTTTAAATGCCTCTGATCTGTAGAACTTTTAAGAAGAAAAATCGAACTTTACGTGTATTTTAAAGGGGAAATCATTGGACGCCTTGGGCGAGTACTTAAAATTAATATTAAGGGCTCAAATTTTCAGGGAATTTTCTTTAAGGTATTCCCCACAAAAATGCGAGATGGGAGTGAAAAAAAAAATGTCGCCAAAAAAAAAAGCACCCTAATACCTAGACATCGAAAACCATGAAGAAATATACCTAGGCATCGAAAACCATGGAGAAATTTACCTAGACATCGAAAACCATGAAGCCGTCGACCTAGACATCGAAAACCATGGAGAAATATACCTAGACGTCGAAAACCATGAAGCCGTCGACCTAGACATCGAAAACCATGGAGCCATGAACCTAGCGATCAAAAACCATGGAGAAATATACCTAGACATAAAAAACCATGGAGCCGTGTACCTTGACAACGAAAACCATGGAGCCGTCGACCTAGACATCGAAAACCATGAAGAAATATACCTAGGCATCGAAAACCATGGAGAAATATACAGAGACAACCAAAACCATGGAGAAATATACCCAGACAACAAAAACCATACCTACACATCGAAAACCATGGAGAAATATACCTAGACATCAAAAACCATGGAGCCGTGGACCTAGACACCGAAAACCATGGAGCCGACGACCTAGACATCGAAAACTATGGAGAAACATTCCTAGGCATCGAAAACCATGGAGAAATACACTTAGACATCGAAAACCATGGAGAAATATACAGAGACAACGAAAACCATGGAGAAATATACCTACACATCGAAAACCATCGAGAAATATACCTAGACATCAGAAACCATGGAGCCGTGTACCTTGACAACGAAAACCATGGAGCCGTCGACCTAGACATCGAAAACCATGAAGAAATATACCTAGGCATCGAAAACCATGGAGAAATATACAGAGACAACAAAAACCATGGAGAAATATACCTACACATCGAAAACCATGGAGAAATATACCTAGACAACAAAAACCATTGAGCCGTGTACCTCTACAACGAAAACCATGATAGCTAGACAACGAAAACCATGGTAGCTAAACAACGAAAACCATACGGAAAGAGAGGCCCGATATAGTCTGTCTCTCTCGCTCAGTGGCGCGCAAAGAGTGGGGATACCACGTTTAGCGGGGCGGGTGACGTCACGGGCCGAAAATGTCCACCAGGCACGTAAGGGCGTATGTCCAAGCGCCTGCGCACATAACTTACGCCTTTCTGACTCTAAGAAACAGAAGGGATCCTAAACCTCGCGTCCAAAATCTTCAATGTTAGATTTCTCTGGATTGGCTGAACGTATTTTGTTCTACCAAGGACCATTCGAAAGATAAAAAATCATAGAAAATTCCAATCTAATATGAGATTTTTCCCTCAACCCGTTCTCCTGTGAGAACGATTTAAAATTTCTGTGACGTCATAAAATGCCTATTTTACTGTATATAAGAGTACGGCCGGCTCGCGCGCTACGCTTTTCTTTTAAACTTGGCGTCGAGCCGCTGCCGCGACTCTTGATTGTCTGATACCACGTTAATGTTCGCGCTGTAAGCGACGACGGTTGTGCGCTCAAAGCGACACTTGCACACAATACTAGGGATGGGCGATTATTTTCGATTAATCGATTGAACCGATACTATTGTTCGGAAAATCGATTATATTTTGTCGATTGTTTTTCTGGTCGATTAATCGATTTTCGATTTTTTAATGCCAATATCGATGTTATTTGCTATGCATCAAGCCAAGGCCTGCATTTGCATGCCTGGCGCCTGCAACCTGCAACTCCAGAAGTAAGCCGTAAGGTCAGTGAGACTGAGAACTGAGAACAGTGAGAACTGAGAACTGAACTGAACTGAGACTGAGACCTGCCGCTCCTGCGCATGAGACTAACCAGTCACCAACCAGTAACGGCAGTAACCGACCAACCAGCATGCTCGCTTCTCGCTTGCTCTTTTCCGACATCTGGTTGGTTTCTTTTCAAAGTTTGCCTCAGAGTGGCCAATCAAAAAGTCATGCGCCGGTACCCGGTAAAGCGCTACCCAATCGGCAATTGGCCGTTAACCGACAAAAATACACCGATAATACAATATAATTGACAAATTTTAGAGATTCCTATGAAATAAAAACATTCCAATCAAAAATCAAATTTCCTTTATGAATTTAAACTTTATAAAGCAAGCTATATCTACAGTCATTACTCCAATTGCATTGTTCTCATTTCCCATCGAGTTTACGAGTTTGGTCTTGGTCGTTTCGTATTTCGTTACTCCATCAAGAGATATTCCAGAGTTTTCGACGTTATCGTGAACTCGTGATTTTCATCAGTTTATAAAGTACGAAAAAGAAGTGTAGTGTATCGATATCGATTTAAAAGGCGTGGCGCATTACCTTATTTCAAGGGAGATCGCGAATAAAAGAGAAGAAGAAAGTTTCAAAGTCGTGTATCACAGCACAGAACACAGCTCAACTGTCAAAAGTCCTGTATCACAGAGCAACGATGGATTCGACAAGTAAGTACAATTTTTGATATTAAAAAAAAATAATAATAACGAGCTTTTTCATCTCAGAATAGTCAGAATAAAACTTTTCTGACGGTTAAACGATTTGAACTTGCGATATGCGAGCCCATATAACCTCAAACTTCAATATCCGCTGACTAAAGTTTGTCGAACGAAAATATAATTTTCTTCCTGATCCTTTACCGCAAATCGTAATCCGTGAGAAGGAAAGAGGCGAGAAGAATGGAAATCTGCGAGAACTTTGCGGTTACTCTCAAAAATTAAAAAATTACTTGAAATTTTTTTTTTTGCATTTTTCAACGAAATTTCAGTTCGACGAATTGCTTAGTGGCAAATTACGAAATGAACCATGAACTTGATGTAATTATTTGTAATCATAGGTAGTCCTGACGAAGTTGACCATAATCGCAGTATCGTAACGCTGGAGGAAGAAGCCGTAGATGATCCACCAGGAGTAACGTTTGGGCCTGGGAACGGAAATCAAGACGCACTCAAAAATTTGGACACCACATCGAGTAAGCTTGAGTGAGTACTAAAAAAATGTTATCTTCTGTTAATAAATATTGAAAAAATGCTTACAAAATCCACACGTCGTAACAGTTATCTATGGGGAAAATATCGAAAAAAATTTCGTTTCCATTGATAAAACCTACAAAACTCAATGCACGATTGATGATAATTTCTGAATTTTAATTCATTTTGATGATTAATAAATATTGTGCTATTATTTCATATTCAACAGGTCAAGACAATCCAGTGCGGCCTAGAAATATTTTCAGAAGGAGAGCAATTCCACAGCGCGTTGTACCATCTGCAACAAGGTGTACAAGCATGCTGGAAATACAACAAACTTGATGCAACATCTGAGAACATCTCATGTGCTATTATGTCCGGAAGTCGCGAATCAAAAAAGAAAAAGAAAAGCCAACTACAGTGACAGCACCTGTAGGACATCGGAATCGAGCGACGACTCTGTTAGTAGTGTTGATGATCCACCGAGGAAACGAGCAAAAATCCAAGCAAAGGCAAGCATTTAAAAATATATACATAACATATACACATAATACAAACATTACAAATACATATATACTACCAATTCACCATTCACAATAGCCCTTCACAATTGAGCTACTAGCTTAACGAAGAGAATGTGTTTACTGGATTGGCTGGAGTTCAAGTTCTTGATGAAATAAAAGTTCCTCCGATTTTTTTCGAGTGTATAGTCGAGTCTTATCGAATGTTTGAATTTTTAAATCTGTGATGTTTGTCACTTGTTTGGACTAATTTTGAGCCAACTTCGGAGTGAAGTTTGAGCCAAATTTTTCGATAGTAACGAATTAAAAATTGTTTGATCCTCAGAAATTATGTCACAGTAAGAATTATAAATTCTTGTTATTCCATGAACAGTTGCCGAGAATCGACGAAGCGTTTGAGCGTACGACTTCATTCTCAGGTATGTAGCGGGTGAAATGAGATTGATTAATGTAAATGTATCCTCCTATTATTTCATTATTTAATGAAATATTTGTTTGTTGTTTACAGAAGGAGGCAAAACTTATGACAAAATAACAAACAGTATTTTGTATATGATTGCCGTTGATAAAATGCCGTTTTCGGTAGTGCATAACGAGGGCTTCAACATGTTAATGAAAACTGTTGCACCTCTTTACACTATACCGAGCAGAAGGACCGTGACAAAATTGATCGATATTCGATATGCGTCATTGAAAGATCGCTTTGTAAATACTCTCAAGGGAGCTGCGTCTTACTCGATGACGTGCGATAATTGGACGGATGTGAGCAATCAAAGCTACCTCGGAATCACCATTCATCACGTATCTGAAGGAGACAAAATGAAAAGTGGCTGCGTTGGAGTTTTTCCACTAAGTGAAAGCCATACAGCACAATATCTGACGGAGTGTTTCCAGTCTGCCATTGAGTCTTTCGATTTAGACAAGTCGAAGATTAGCGCAGTGGTTACTGACAGTGCGGCAAACATCAAGAAAGCCATGCGTGAGTTAATGGGAAGGAACAGACATTTGTCCTGTTTCGCGCATACGTTATCCCATCTTGTGCCAGACGTACTCGTAGCGATGACCAACGTACAAAATCTAATTGCAAAGGTCAAGGCAATTGTTACGCTGACTCGACGAAGTGTTGTGGCTTCTGATGAGTTAAAAAAACTACAAATTCGGAACGGAAAAACGGAGTCAACTGCCTTGAAGTTTATTCAAGATGTTCCAACACGTTGGAACTCGACTCTATACATGCTCGAAAGATTTTTCGCTCTTGAAGAGTACGTGTATGCGGTCGTCTTGAAGTGTCCAACTGCACCTGATATGTTGAAACGCGATGAAATTCAAATCTTGAAGGACGTCGTATCACTTATGAAACCGGTGGAAAGCGTTATCACCGAGGTCAGCGGGGACTCATACCCAACTTGCAGCGTCATTATTCCGCTGGTCCATTGCTTGGAAGCGGCTGTTCAAAACTGCGAACCGTCAACATCGGCTGGAATCGAATTTAAAAAAAGACTCACAAGTGCGATGACTAATCGATTCAAAGATTTTGAGTTCCATAAAACGTTGGCCATTGCGAATTTATTGGATCCCAGATTCAAAAAACTGCATTTCAAAAATGCTCTGGCCGTTTCTTCTGCCATCACCGACATCAATGATTTCTTAAAGAAGAACACCACAGAAAAAGAGATTCGAAAAGTGTCCGAAGAGCTGCCAAATAAAAACGGTGTCTGGAGTTTTCATGACAATTTGGTTGCATCCAGCGCGGATTACATCACGACCTCAGAACCTCTCAGTTTTGAAATAAGGCACTATTTTAGTCAGCCAATAATTCCGCGAAATGAAGACCCTCTCAAGTATTGGTCCTCAATGAAACAGACGTTTCCAACACTGCAAAAAATGGCTGTAAAATATGTTAGCATTGTCGGGACGTCAGTACCGTCAGAACGCCTTTTTTCTCAAGCTGGAGACATAAAAACAGATAACCGGAGTAGGCTATCTGGTGAGCATCTCAATAAATTGCTTTTTCTGAGTTCCCTTGCACGCGAAGATTGGGATTTGGCGTGATAAACGGTCCTGGGTCGCTCGCTAATTTTCTTCTCTGCTTTCTTATTTAACCCATCCTTTAAATTATTCGTTACAATGTCAGTAATAACGAAATAAGGCATGAAATGTTTTGGGTTTACGGTAAAAGTTTCTTCAACTGTGATTCCCGTTCCTGATTCTATGTTTCAATGTCTTTTCCTTTAAATTTTGAATATTTGTTAACATAAAGTGGCTTAAAGTCTATGGATATATTAAAACTGAATCTGGTGCAATTTTCTGGTGCTTACTGCTTACTGCTTATCCTTGGAACCTTTTTTCTATTCGCACGATTGATCCCTGCAGGTAAATGTCATCTAAGTGTTTTGTTTGAGTGCTTTTGATTATCGTTATAAATATCGTTTTCGGTGGCTTCATTATATTCTTCGTTTTTCAGATACGAAAACTCTGGACACGAATGGACTCAAAATATAAGAACAACAAATTTTCATGAAATCCAAAAAAATAAAAAATATAAGCAAAAAAATAAATTTATTCTGAATTCATTTCATAAAATCGATTAATCGATTGGACGATTGTTTTATGGAGAAAATCGATTCTCACAATCGATGTTTTTTTGAAAACTCGATGTTTTTATAATCGATTTTATTTAGAACATCGCCCATCCCTACACAATACTGCGTGACAATGATTGCGCGCTCAAAACAGCGACGTTTTGTTGCGTGGGTGTCGAGAAAAAAGTGAATGGTTTGAATAATGAAACAAGAATATATCTTGAAATTAAGAGTGCCGATGATAAACCTGTAAAAAAAATGGGTGATGAACCTGTAAAAGGAAAAATTAATCATGAATTACAATAATGAAACGAGTATTTCCAGGAAACCAGATTTTAATAGAAAAACATTTTTGCATTGAAAACTCGATCGATTAACTGTTAAATAAATATTTTATAATGCTAACAACATCATCGTCACTCCAACGTATGTCCAAGCGTCAACAAGCGCGACTTGCGCCCTCCCGACTTCAAGAAACTCTGAGAAACAGAGAGCGTCCCAAAACGCGCAACCAAAATCTTCAATGTTAGATTTCTTGGCATTGGCTGAACGGATTTTGTTCCACCAAGGACCAATCGAAAGATAAAAAATCGTAGAAAATTCAGATATAATATGAAATTTTTCTGCCACCCCGTTTTTCCGTAAAAACGACCCGTTTTTCCGTAAAAACGATTCAAAGTTTCTGTGACGTCATAAAACGCCTATTTTACTGTAATGAGAAAATGCGGCGGACTTGGCGTGAGCCGCTGCCGCATCACTTGATTACAGGTAGGAGTCATAGAATAAATAATTAATGCCAATAGAAACCTATCGAATATAAATAGATTAATTACCGGTAGAAGTCATAGAATAAATAATTTATCCCACTAGTTAAGACATTTTGTGTAATATTGGGAAGAAAAAAAGTAACCGTTTATTTCTTGTTTTATTTTTTAAATGTACATATTTACATTCAATAATTTTATTGCTTTTGTCAAATTTGTATAAGTATTACCTATTTCACTGTATATAAGAGTACGGCAGCTCTCGCGCTACGCTTTCTTTTTAATACTTGGCGTCAAGCCACTGCCGCGTTTCTTGATAGTGGTCCTTTGGAAAGATTGAATTTCTTTGTTCAAATCTGTTCTTTTATCGAATATTGAATTGTTTTATGCGAGGATCTGGAATTTTGTCCCGATCCAATTTCTTTTCTTTCGAATGTGCGATTCATTTACTTGAACTGTGGTATTTTTTGGAGTAGATTATTCTCGGCCAAGGAAAACAACTCCCAATTTTATATATATTTAATCGTTTATTTAGCACTCTTTCGTTTATAATTATTTTACGTAAATTATCTCTCGTTAACAACTCTTTATGTGTAGTCTTCGTATGCTCGCTCAGAAGTGAGAAGTCCTCGCCAGCTGAGTCTCAAACTTGGAGTAAAGAAAAGAGCGACAGGGAAAAACATAAGAGGGCCGGAAAAGACAAGGGCGCCTTCATTCTAACACTCCCTCCCGCACTTGCGTCGGCTCTCGTTATTTTTTACCACCTGTAACCAATATGGAAAACACAATTAAAGATTTATTACAGGTTTCAATCATTCCTAATCTTTTCCGTTCGTTCGCGATTTCTCTCTTTCATTCATAATGCTGCTAGCTAGTCGATGATGCAGTTCAAATGAAAGGGGTTTCGTCATGATATCTGCTAGCTGTCCTTTTGAAGATATCCATTTGATTTTTACTAATTTGCGTTGAACACATTCTCGGATGTAGTGTTCCTTGATCTCCGTCATGTGCCTCAATTTGCCACTCCCATTCATTTTTGCGCTAGCTTCAGCTGCTTTATTGTCACACCAAAGTGTGACCGGGCAGAAGGAGTCACTGAGGATCAGCTTCAAAGAATTGTCCAATGCAATCAGTTCTTGGCATGCCTCGCTCATGGCGACATACTCCGCTTGACATGTTGACAAGGCGACATACGATTGCTTGTGCGTCTTCCAAGCTATTGCGTCCCCGTACAATCTGACGACGTAGCCACTGGTCGTAAGAGAGCCCTTGCAGTCAGCAAAGCTCGCGTCTGAATAAGCTTCCATATCGTCTCGATTTCCAACAAAGGTTAATCCCAGACTCTTTGTACCTTTGAGGTATCTGAATACGCGTTTGACCATTTGCCATTCGTTGTCTGTTGGATTTATCTGGTGTCTACTTAACACATTTACCGAGTACATTATGTCTGGTCTCGTTGCATTAGCCAGGTACAGAAGACTCCCTATCGCTTCGCGGTATAAGCTGTTTTCTACTGGCTTGCTCTCGTTACTTTCTTCTCGTGATTTCCGTTCTTTGTTTGCCACCTGCGTGGTAACCATCGGAGTACGTTGCGGATGCATGTCTTCGAATTTGAATCTCTTCAGGATCTTTGTAATATACATCTCCTGCTTCAAGAGAATTTCTTGTTTTTCTCTCGTTCTTTCAACCTCGATTCCCAAGAACGTTTTTGGAGTACCGAATTCTGTGATTTTAAATTCTCCTTTAAGTACTGTCTTGACCTCGAGCATCTTTTTCTCGTCGTTGCTCGCTACTAACATGTCGTCAACGTACAGTAGCAGAATCAGGGATTTGTTTCCTTCTCGCCATGTGAAAAGACAAGGTTCTGTATCATGTGACATCAATCCAGCTCGTTTTGCTACTTCGGTGAATCGAATACTCCATCGTTTGGGACTGATGCGTAATCCATACAGCGCTCTTTGCAATTTGCATACTTTTGTACGCCGTGTTTTCTCGTCATGATCTGTGCCCTCTGGGATCTCCATGTAGATGTCCTTATCAATTGTTCCATATAAAAAAGCAGTTTTAACATCAAGTTGAACGACATCTAGATCGTATTTGTTGATGATGGCAAATACAGATCTCACCAGAGCTAAGCGAGAAACCGGTGCGTACGTTTCTGTGAGATCGTACTTCTTGAGATCCTTGAAGCCTCTTATGACGAGCCTAGCTTTATATTTTGTATGGCCGCCTGTTTCGGTTTTTCTTTTAAACACCCATCTTGAGTCTATCACGTTGGGTTTTTTATGTTTTGACTCAATCTCCGCTTTGTCGACCAGTGTCCAGACTTCATTCTCTTTCATAGACGCTAATTCTTCCTTGATTGCCTCTTGCCATTTACCCTTTTCTCTCGTTTGCATAGCTTCTCGATACGAGGATGGATCTTGGTTAATTTCGGCCAACAAAGCGTGATAGCTCGGGTCGTCTATTTCGCTCATTATATTAGATATCTGTACTTTTTCCGTTTCGTTCAGCTCCTCGTTCGCCACCGCATCGTCGTCTTCTCTCGTTTTCCTAGACATCGCATTTTCGGGATTAACCGGATTTTTCCTTGGTCTTCCTCGCTTTCTTTTGACCTCTCCCTCCGGTTTCGAGAATTCTGATAAATTTTCTCTCGTTTCTTGATCGAATTCAACAAACCAATTCTCTCTGTTAACTTCAACAGATTCGTACTCCCAATCCTTGATGCTTTGTTTACGGTATTTATCCCCATAAACAAGTTTCTCGTTGAAGCGTACGTCTCTACTCTCATAAAGTTTTCCTTCTTCAGGTCTGAGCAAAATGAATCCAGAAGGAGTGTAGCCTACAAGAATCGCTCGTTTCCCGATACTCCCAAATTTCGGTCCCGTGTTTCTTTGGACTTTCATGTAAGCCAGGCATCCGAACCGTTTCAACTGAAAGATATCAAAACTCTTCTCGGGTGCAAATTTCTGGATAGGTATTTCCATATTGATTGACTTATGCGGGGTCCTGTTGTATGTGTATGTGGCTGCTCCGAGTGCCAGATCCCACATATTTTCAGGGAGTTTCGAATCGAAAATGAACGAACGCACCTTTTTCTGTATCGTCTGATTGAATCGTTCGGCCGTTCCATTGTGCTCGGGCGTGTACGGAGTCGACAGTCGGGATTCGGCTCCGATTTTATTTAGGATTTCGATCGTGTATCCTCCGGTAAATTCGGTCCCCTGGTCAGATTGCAAGTAACAAACTTTCGCGTCGTAACCCAAAAGATTCCTTGCACTCTTGATGAATGCCTCTAGGCATTCCCCGGTTTCACTTTTCGTTTTCATCGGATAGGCCATCGCTAGTCTCGAGTAGTCGTCTATAAATACCGAAATGAATCGATAACCCTTCGGATGTGTCTTAGGACTTATGGGTCCCATCGTATCAGAGTGTATTCTCTCCAATGGTCTTACTGCTCGTTCTCTCGTTTTGTTGAACGGTAGTTTATTAAATTTCGCTATCATGCAAATTTCACACTCCTTGATCGATTCATCGAATTTTGCGCTTTGCAAACTTTTATTTTCCGGAAATCTCCTTTGTAAAGACTTCAGGTAATCTATAGATGCGTGTCCGAGTCTCACATGCCACAATAGAGCCTTATTTTTGTCCAAGAATTTCTCATACCTGTCGTTGAACGGCGTTTCATCGCTCGTAAATTCTTCAGGCTGAATATCCTCAACATTACCGAGTGTTCGATCCCAAATTGACAAATCGAAATTGAAATTCTGGGTACTCGATGCAACTATTTCGCTTGAATTTGCTTGCCTGTCGAGATTTGTCTTTTCGTTTTCTGGTACGCTCGTTTTCGGTACTTCCGTCAAAGAAATCTTTTCCGTTTCAGTAGCCTTTTTCTCAGCCTCAAATTTTGTCGATTTTGGATTTTCGTCTATTTGTATATTATCTTTCGCTTTCGACATACTCCGAGTCATATATCGAGGTTCGCTTTCTGAGCTTTCGGTGGTTAAATAAGCTACTGATCTCTTCGTTTTATTCTCGTTTGAACATGGGAATTTACCACTCGTTTTATCTACTTCTAGCTCAATTTCCCAGAAGGGTTTCTGATAGATTCCCTTGATAAGTGACTCGTGTGACGTAGGATCAAAAATATCGATTTTTCGATTATCCAAGTAAATGCTCAGTCCCATGTCCGCGAATTTTCGCAGGGACAAGAGATTTTCAGATAAGGCTTTGGCACATATAACATTCTCCAAACTCATAGACTCGACATTATTTAACTTGACTTCTACCGTTCCAACTCCCTCCGATTCTAAATCGGCGTGTGCCTCTTTATTTGCACACTTGATCGAACTTTTCTTTGTATGATCAAAGGTTTTAAATATGAGCTTGGAATTGGTTAGATGCTCCGTCGCACCCGAGTCAGCAAGAAATTTCGTAAAGGTAATATTACTTTCAATTTTGCTTTTGTTAATTTTCGAATTCATTGGAGTCATTGTACTATAATTTATCATATTAATTTTTGTGCTCTCAGTCTCACCCTTACGCATCCTGCTACCATTCTGGTTTTCATTCGCGTCGTCTTGGTTTCCCTGGTCTTTGTTCTTTTGTTGGCCACTCCGTCCTTTGTCAACCTTCGCTCGTTTTGCAGAATTTTCTCGATTGGGTCCTCCAAACTTACGCTTGCCACGGAAGCTGCTGCTCATTGGACGATGAGCATTTTTGCTCTGTTGTTTTGACGATGGCCCATATTTCGATGACGTAGCCGATTCTCTCTGTTTATTCTTTCGTACCGTGCACTCTCTCGCAATGTGTCCAATTTTGCCACACTCGTAACATTGAGGTTTGCCTTCATGAGGACATTCGTCAGCATGATGACCCTGACCGCCGCATCCATAGCATCGGTTCTTCGAATCATGTTTTCTTACACTCAGTGCCGCAGGTTTCGTGTCGTTTGTTTGGGTTTTGTTTGCTTCGTGCTGGATGATGAAGGCCTTTAACTGATCGTACGTAAGGCCTTTTCCAGTTGAATTTGTAGTCATAAACTCAATCGACTGAACTTGTGGTATAGCAGTCGTGATCGCGTTGAAGAATGCATCCCTTTTTTCATCATGTGAGAGTGGATTCACGTTTGGGAGACTGTCATAGTTTCGTACTAATTCTTCAAATCGATCCCAAAATTCCGCAGCTTTCTCTTTGCTTGGAACATATTCCATGTTGTACAGTCGTTTTCGGATTGTCATGGAGGTCAAATTCGTCTCATATCGTTTCATTTCCTTGATCTTGTTTATAATCTCGATTGGATCTCTGATTTTATCGATTTTTGAATAATAATACTGATCCAGTCTGTTGATCAGGATGTCTCTAACTTTAAACGTATGTTTCTCTCTCGTCGCGTCGTCCACCGTAAAGTTTGGTTTTTCGTTCGGATTGATAATGTAGAGCAAATCCAGAATTCTCAATTCAGACGTGAGAAAATCCATGAAATGTTCATATTTTGTTTGATGCGTCAATTTATACTCTCGTTTGCTCGTATCTTTGCCCACGAGTTCGACACATATTTTCTCGCTTATTTCCTTGACAACATCTGTTCCCGAAGTACTCGGACGATTTACGTTTGTATTTGAAACTTGACCCGTTTGTCTCATTTCATTTCGTATCAGTTCAATTATTTCGTCGCGGCGAATAACGGGCTCAGTATTTCTCGCTTCTGAGCTTACCGCAGTGGACCCTGATGCCTCTTCCCTCTCGTTCTGTCGTTTGTTGCTTCCGGGATCTTGATTGTCCGACGTACGTGGATGATTCTCGTCAACTTTGCCAATAAGGGCAGTCATCCCCTTTAGGAAACTTTCTGTCATTTCTTTTTGAGCGGTGGTCAGAGTGTTTAATGCCTTAACGACTTTGTTCAAGACAGTTTTATTGCCATCTTGATCACTCATCTCGTCCGTCTCGAATGATTTGATGCTGTCGGAGTCTTCGTAATTTCTGTCGATCTCGTTCTCTTTATCAACCGAAGAATTCGGATTGCCGTCGTTGCTGGACATGATCAGCTTGAGGCCTTCTCTCTCTTTATCCTCAACTGCTCTCATGACAACTCTCCGTTCGTTTTCACCGAGAGTATCCAGCCCTGTAATTTTAACACTCGTTACAGCAATCGTCAAATTCTAGAGGATTTTCGCTTAGTATTCTTTCTACCGAACACGAGTTAACCAAATAAAAGCAAGCATTGTGGTTTCCGAACACAGGAATACCTCAACGCATGCTAAGATTCCCACAGTGTCAGAGCGCACAGCGGATAACACTGTAAAAGATTTTTTTTTTTTTTTCTTTTTCCAGAGAAATTCGATACGTGTGTGAAAACCCACATTTTCATCAAGCGTGCGTGCTTTTCTCCGAATTAATGCACCCACTCGGCTTCAGAGCGCACAGCGGATAAAACCTCTTGAGTAGCTCAACAGAGAAAACTCGCAGATTCGCGCCTCTTTATTTTTCTATTAATTTAGCTCTCGTTATTAATAGAAAGATCAGTTCTCACCAATATAATATTCCGTGCCAGATTCAGTAGTGAAAATGATCCGTTCTCCGACGCAGGTTACTGAGATCGTTTCATCTGGATGGATTTTTCCGAACTCAAAAATCTCTCGGTGCGTGCGGTAAAATGCCAATAATGTCAGACTATCTGTATAGACATACACATATTTATTCTGTTAAATATGTAATTCTTTCCCTTCGGTTTTGATAGAGATGAATCTTTGGGAAAATATTTTATTCACGCACTCATTTCATATTTTCAATGGAAAGATTATTCTCTCACCCACTCATACCGGCGCCAGTATGAATGTGTTCGTACCCGAGTGTCAAGCAAACATGGACACTATGCGTGTAGATTTTTGTATCGAATACTCAATCGTTTTCTACACACATATACAACCATTTGTCTATCATGTTGCTTTGATTCCAGGCAATATTCACACACATTTTGAGAGTTTTGAATACATTCTATGTATATATTGTTCTCACAGGCTTGAACTACGCTTATATGTGTATTCATCGTCGTGCGTTACTCGTTCGATCCCTTGATCGTTCCACGACGTCACTTTTTCGTAAGCTTTCGTGGCATTTCTGTCGTTACTTTTCGTTTCTTTCTCCTCGACACTCATCTCTCTTATCGACGCTCTTTTCTCTCGCTAACGCTCGTTTTCCCCTCGCTAACGCTCGTTTTCCTCTCGTTGGAGCTCCCTCTCTCTCACTCTTTTGTCCGTATATTTCGGTGTACAATTCGCGTAATATACCCGAAAACAAACGAGTCGCGATTTGTTTCGACTCCTTTGTCTAATTCTCTATGTGCCAGCCATTTTGAGAATTTTTTCTTTCTAGAATTTTGTTTTCGAGAATTTTTCTTCGCACTTCGATTCTCGCGATGAATACACATATATAATGTTTTCCTGATTTCGCACCAGGGTTTTCATTTTTCTTTACTTACCCCTCGAATCAGAAGCAGTCTCTGTCGTTTCCCTATTCTCTGCCATTCTGCCAGGGACTTCGGCTTTCTCCTGCTATTCGTTAAGACTTGCTTGTTTTTCTGGAGTTTTCCTTATCCGGACACTATTCCAATTATTTCACGGAGTTAAACTTTTCACTCGCGCAGTGGAAGCGTGCTGGGCCCATAACCTTTTGGAGTAGATTATTCTCGGCCAAGGAAAACAACTCCCAATTTTATATATATTTAATCGTTTATTTAGCACTCTTTCGTTTATAATTATTTTACGTAAATTATCTCTCGTTAACAACTCTTTATGTGTAGTCTTCGTATGCTCGCTCAGAAGTGAGAAGTCCTCGCCAGCTGAGTCTCAAACTTGGAGTAAAGAAAAGAGCGACAGGGAAAAACATAAGAGGGCCGGAAAAGACAAGGGCGCCTTCATTCTAACAGTATTCATTAGAAAAAATTTAACTTAGAATGCTACATTAAAATACTTGGCGTTCTTGTAACTTATTGAAAGTTTTTTTTACGAATGTCGCTTTTTTTGGAAGTGCAATAGTTTTATGAATGAATAGAAAATTAGAAATTTTTTCAAATCAATGAATAATTTGATCAATCGATCCAAAGTTATTGGGAAACTATTTATTTTTATAGAAAATTACTTATAATTATTCGTTCATTTTCAAAAATGTATAATTTTTGATTAAATGTTCATTAATTAATCGAATTACTCCTATCATTCATTTGGAATAAAAATCGATTTTTTTATTGTGAAATAATTGAATTTGCAATTAAAATTTATTGGCAATTTAATTTTTATTTAAAATGAATTAATTCTGACATAATTTGATTAATAAATGAAAATTACATTAAAAAAATACATTTTTTAAATTAAAAGAATAATCAAAAGTAATTCTTCATAAAAATAAACAGTTTTTTAATAAATTTCAATCGATTGATTAAATTGTTGATTGTTTTCAAAAAAAGTATTATTTTCCATTTGATTTGCATTGATTTATCAAACTTTTTCACAATTATTCATTTTCAAACGGAAATGAAATTTTTTATTTTGAAATAATTGAATTTATAAATAAAAATTTATTGGAAATACAATTTGAAAATGAAAATGATAATGAAAATACAATTTGAAAATGAAAATGATAATGAAAATAAAAATTTATTGGAAATACAATTTTCATTGAAAAATGTATGATTGTAAAATAGTTTTACAAATGAATGAAAATTCAATTAAAAATTAGACATTTTTCCAAATCAATGAATAATTAGATCAATCGGTTTAAATTTAATGAAAAACTATTCATTTTTATGGAGAATTGCTTATAATTATTCTTTCATTTTTTAAAATGCGTAAATTTTCAGAGAAATATTCATTAATTAATCAAATTATTCTAATCATCTATTTTCGAATAAATAGTATATTACATACCTAGGCCACAAAAGTAAGAAAAGTCTCAGATCACATGTAATTGTTGGCCGAGGCGAAGCCGAGGCTGACAAACATGTGATCTGAGGCTTTACTTTTTTGTGGCCGAGGTGTGTATACTATTTTTCTGCCCGACGTAGCCGGAATGCGGCAACTTCGGGCCGCGCAGTGGCCCGAAGTTGCCACTTTCCGGCCGGAGGC
This sequence comes from Diadegma fenestrale, assembly GCA_037043255.1. Classification (NCBI taxonomy): domain Eukaryota; kingdom Metazoa; phylum Arthropoda; class Insecta; order Hymenoptera; family Ichneumonidae; genus Diadegma; species Diadegma fenestrale. The sequence goes on from CM073309.1 coordinate 563,882, forward strand.
CAGAAAAATAGAATTTTTTGTTTTGAAATAATTACCTTTGTAACAAACATTTCTTGAGGATTTGATTTTAATTTGAAATTAGTTAATTCTGACATAATTTGATTGAAGAAAGAAAATTTCATTAAAAAATAGACATTTTTTGAATTCAAAGAATAATTCAAAGTAATTATTCATAAAAATAAAAAGTTTCTTAATTAATTTCAATCGATTGATTCAATTGTTCATTGTTTTCAAAAAATGTATTATTTTCCATTTAATTTGCATTGATATATCAGACTTTTCCATAATTATTTATTTTAAAACGGAAATCAAATTTTTTATTTTAAAATGATTGAATTTATGAATGAAAATGTGTTGGAAATACAATTTTCATCTAAAAATGAATAATTGTAAAATAGTTTTGTAAATAAATGGGAATTGAATGGAAAATTTGAGATTTTTTCAAATCAATGAATAATTTATTCAATAGATTTTAATTTATTGAGAAACCGTTCATATTTATGGAGAACTACTTATAATTATTCTTTTTTTTTAACGGAGTGGCTACTCGTCCGGAAGTCGGACGAATAACCTTAGAATATTCGTCCGGAAATGGCGTATCTAGCAATGTAATGTTACCATGGTTACGCGAAAGCCGCGAAATAATAAACGAAAAATAACGGCTACGCCGAATCGATAATTTTTTTTTCTTGTCATTGATATGTTGACTGTCGTGTAGCGTGTTTGAGGAATAAGTTCTTTCGCTGAAAGTATAATTGAGTGAAAAGTCAGTGAAAAAAGTAAAGGAATATAAAGTGACAAAAAAAGTGGACGTACACCGACCATGTGTAAGTTTTTTTTCATGTTATACACGATCTATGTTTTCTCGCTCATCATCATTTTTATTTCATTTTTTTAGCTGTGTCGGTGAATAAAGATTCCCATCTATCTTGAAAAGACCAATGGTCTGATGATAGTGATTTCGAAACCCCGCCGAGAAAAAAAAATAAACCTCCACGTGCAACATCCGAAGAAAATCAACAAATCGATTCGCTGAGAGTCGGAGATGAATTTTCGTCATTCATTGAATTGAAAGAATCGATCGCACGTTATGAGAGAGAGTCAAACTGCCCTTTTTACATCCGGGATAATGTCACTATCGACAAGAGTCGTAAAAAGGGAATTCTAAAACCCATCGATGCAAAATTAAAATATTATTGGATCAAATTTTGCTGCATACATGGAGGGAAAGAATTTAAATCCAAATCATCGGGCACGAGGTCATCGTCGTAAGTTGAATTTGTTAATATACAAAACAATACAAAATAAATCAGACAACAACAACAACAACAACAATAATAATAATAATAATAATAATAATAAATTATAATAATAAATTTTGATTGTATTATTGTTAAGGACTTTTCAAAAAAAATGTCCAGCTTCTTTTACTGTAACTGTAAGCCCCGATGGAACGAAATTGGTGATCTCAAAAATAGATGATCATCATACGCATGTGCGCACGAAGGTATTAGGAATAATTATATAAATTGTTATGATTTTTTATGATTTTTTGATTTATACATACATGCTCGTATTTGCGTTTTATTTTATATTAGAAATTGTACGAACATTTGCCGCATGTACGTGGCATGTCTCAGAGTGAAAAGAAAAAAGTCCACGAATTAATGGATCTTGGTGCAAATAAAAAAGCCGTAAGGCACAAGATGGCTCAAGAATCCGATAAAAAAATTATTTTGAAAGATTTATCAAATGTCATGATACGGAAAGACGATCGAAACAATTTGCAGCGAACAATCAAAATGTTGCAAGATAAATTTGGTACAATATGTGAAAAGTTATATACCAATATTTATTTTCATTTAATAAATGAGTTCGAAATTTCATCATGTTTTCAAATCCATCTTTGAATTTCTATTTATGTACATATTCAGAGTTTGATATTTACAGAATTGATTCAAGCTTGATATTTACAAAGTTATTGTCAATTTAATATTTACACATGTCTATTGACAAATTTATATTTACAAATCTATTCACGATCTCCATTAACAAATTTTTATGCACCAATGGGCATTCATTTGTATCAAAAAATTTTTTAAAAGGAGCTGAATGCCATTTGTATGAAGAAAATGGTGAAATGAGAGGCCTTTTTTTCGCGACGATTTCAATGAAGCGATCAATGGAACTGTACCCAGAATTTGTGGGCATTGACGCCACGTTTAAACTACTCGACATTCGAGCGCCGATTTATCTTATTATTGTTGAAGATTCTGAGGGGAGCTCTGAAATTGGGATAAAGTTCCGAAAAGGTCATACCGCCTTTTTCCTTGAAATTTCGTATTCTGACGTATTTTGACTCGCTGATTACGAAAATGATTGTTAAACTTGGCGCAAATTTCATTTTCAAGGTCAAAACTCCAAAAAATCGCAAAAAAATCGATTTTTAACAGTTTTTTCCATATTATCTCAATAAACATTGGTCTTAGAGAAAAATGCTTCCTACAAAAGTTGTAGGTCATGAATAAATACACGTTTTATGTCCTATACATTTTTTCTATAAAACCTTTTTTTTTCGAGAAAAACGCCGCGAAACGCCGGGAGCCAAACCCGGCCGTCATATGATCAGTTTGGCACCTTTATTTTATTTCAATTTAATTCCGATCCAGAAGTTTCATAGAATTCCTACAGGGAACGTTCCCAAAATTCTCTTATAAAAACTTTAAAATGCAAATAGACGGCTGGGTTTGGGCTTTCGGTGCGGAGCGCTGCGCGCTCCGCGCCGAAAGCCGATCAAAAGGGAACATATCCCTCAGGTTTGAATCGTAGAGCGTTTGAATCGTTGGGCGGTTTTAAATAGTATATGGTCCTGTAACAAAATATTGTAACAATAAAAAAGTAGAATAAAACAAAAAAAAGTAAAAAAAAGAAAAACAAAAAAAAAACAAAAAAAATACAACAAAAAAACCATTTTGAAACTCGCATTCAAGATACTCCAACCTTCCCGCGGTGACGACCGTTTTTCTCGAAAAAAAATAGTTTTATAGAAAAAATGTATAGAACATAAAACGTGTATTTATTCATGACCTACAACTTTTGTAGGAAGCATTTTTCGCTAAGACCAATATTTATTGAGATAATATGGAAAAAAACTGTTGAAAATCGATTTTTTGGCGATTTTTTGGAGTTTTGACCTTGAAAATGAAATTTGCGCCAATTTTAACAATCATTTTCGTAATCAGCGAGTCAAAATACGTAAGTATACGAAATTTCAAGGAAAAAAGCGGTATGACCTTTTCGGAACTACACCCTGAAATTGTTGCTGTGTGCATTCTAATAAGCGAAGATGCGCCAAGTATGACGTGGCTTTTGCAAACTTTTAAAAAAGTTCATCCCTCGTGGACGAAGATAAGGTCTGTCATGGCAGATAAAGATTTACTCAAAAGACAAATCATCAAGCGAGAATTTCCATTAGCCACTGTATTGATTTGTATTTTCCATTCGCTGAGAACATTCAACAGAGAAATTGCGTGTGATAAATTATCGATCACTCCTGGACAACGAGATAGAGCTAAGGAAATATTCCAAAAAATGGTTTATGCGTCCACAGAATCAGAGTACATGAGGTACTATGATGAATGTAGAAAATTGCCGTCGACAATATTGAAATATTTCAATGAAAATTGGCATCATATTCGCAACGAATGGACCTTGTCGAGAAATTTTCTCCAAAGTTCATTTTTGAACACAACAAATAACCGAGTTGAATCTCTGAACGCCAAAATAAAAAGCATCGTTAAGCTCTACAGTACGCTGGAAGAGTTCGTCGAGAAATTTTTTATTCTTGTGGCTTGTCTCGATTCTGAGCGTGACCATAAAGCTGCCTACAACTACCAGAAGAAGCTCGTGGTTTCATACGAAAGCGATAGTCCGGAATGCTTATATTGCAACCTTTTGACAAGATTTGCATTCAATTTTGTGCAACGGGAATTGGCAAGTTACAGGTGTGGGAAACTGGTAATAACAAAAGAAACCAACGATGAACAATTTATATTCAAATTTCGTGGAGCCAGCGTCTGTGCGTCTGCGGAATCCTGCGATTGTCCTTCGTTTGCTTCGATGATGTTACCGTGCCGGTTATTAATTATTGTTATCATATTATCCGATTTATATATTTTTACCAATTGCATTGCATCGCCGAACGTCTTTTTCTAACCCTTACAAATACACTTCTATGAAATAACCTACTTGCCACACTAGGGTTTGTGCCCGGCGCAATAAATTGTTAAAAAAAAAAAATAAATCAATATTTTAACTTTAAAATTCAGGGGGAAGGTTAATGTGTCAGCAATTAATATTTTATTTTAGACACATATTTGCTGTCCGAGAAAAATTGCATCACGAGCTTTTTGACGAATCTATCTGCAATAAGCGGTGGACCCGTCGATACTATTGCAAAAACCAGCGCGTTTTCTACGATCAAGAGGAAAACGTCGATCTCCCGAGTCCTACGATATCCTCAAAAGTACCGAAACGACGTGTTTCGTCTCAAAATGAGCGTTACCGAACAGCTTTTGTTATTGCAAAAGAATTAGCTGGACTTGCAGCTGAAGTTACTGGTGATTCATTCGTTCGCCGAATGGAACAGATGTGCGAAATAAAAAAAGCATGGACCGAAAATCGCGAAATTTCTGTTCTACCGGTATCCGAGACACTACGTACAAATATACAAATATCGGCAACATCCATAGAGGGAAAAAATTTGAATCAAAGTCACCAGATTCAATCAAATGAAAATCAGATCAAGAAATTCAATAAATTAGCTGGACATAAAGAATTGCCTGTGGTCACTTCGATAGTTTCTCTTGGTCCCAAAAGTATTCTCCATTTCGATGATTTACTGGATGCAAATATGGACGATGATGAAATTCTCTATGAATGTGACAAAATTACTGGAGATGAAGAATTTCCTGCTCTACCTTCAATGATTCCGGTCGATCCCCAACGTATCTCCCATTTTGATGATTCCCTTAAAAATATGGATGCTAATTCGACTCAAGACGAATACGACAAACCACAAGACAAAATTACCGGAGATGAAGAACTCCCTACTGTATCTTCAATTACTCCGTTCGACCCCCAGCGTACCTCCCATTTTGAAGATTTACTTAACGAAAGTTCGGATAACGATTCACTTCCAGATAAATCTCAAAAAAATCATCAAAAACCGAATGATATTTCGAAAATTAAAGTGCCTTGTGCGTTGAAGCGAAAGGGACGTCCCAAGGGATCGGAAAAAACCATTATAGGCCTATCAAAAAAACGTAAAACTATCGTTCTCAATCAACGGATTCGGTTTGGCAAACTACGACTAGAGCAAAAAGCTCTTTTCGTACTCCAATGGCTGGTGGACAAAAAGATCGCTGAGGTAGCGGTTAATGATGGCATTATAATTGAAGAAAAATTTATTGAGAAGAGGCCCGATAAAATTCCCGATTCGTTGATCGATGATGATATCAACATTGATTCTGTTAAAACATATTTTTCGGAAGATGGGTGGAAAATTGTCGAACAAATTATCGATTATAAAAAGCAACGTCAAGTGTACCTTTGCGCTCAATGTAGAAACGATTTAAATGATACAGTTGATGAAAATACGACGGAAAGCAAGCATACATTTTCTATACGTTGCGATTATTGTATGCTGTGGTATCATTTGCCGTGTGTTCGATTGAATGTACCACCCAAAACCAAATTTTGGCGATGTAAACGATGTTCTTGATCATCGCTCATTCGATTAAGTGCATCACCAAAAACCAAATAATAAAAACCCATTCATATTATTATAACAATATTACGGACTATTGATTTGAATAAGTATTTGATATATTTTTCAGTTTTTTTCAAATTGTTTATTGAATTAATGCGTCAAAAGGTTATAAGCGTTTATTTCAATTTATGTTTTTATTTCAATTGTTACGTTACAATTTTAAATTGCTCATTTAATTCTATGGATCTTTTCGATTTCTTCGTTTCGATTATCTTCGGGAACTGCAAATTACAAAATAAAGAAAAGTATTGAAATTGACGAAACAAAATATATTTTTTTATGATAGCTGAGTATGCACAACAATGGCTAACCATGGGAAATTTATAGTTCGAATGATTCACGCTTTACTGAACGAGAATCCGTTTCATCGAATGTTTTCCCGCTTTACCAAACGGTTAAGCCGATACTTATTACAATTGAGTACGCAGAATAGTGGCCGACTATAAGAAACTGATAATTCGAATGATTCACGCTTTACCGAACGAAAATCCATTTCTTTGAATGTTTTCCCGCTGGACCGAACGAGAATTCGTCTCATCGAATTTGTCCCGATGTACCGAACGTTTGTCAGCCTTTATTATTATATAATTTAGTATGCACAACAGTGGCCGACCACGGGAAACTTATAGTTTGAATGATTCACGCTTTACCGAACGAAAATCCCTTTCATCGAATGTTTTCCCGCTTTACCGAACGGTTAAGTCAGTGGCCGACGATAGAAACTGATAGTTCAAATGATATGACGTTGAAGTTTGCATCGTTGCAATGCAACGAAATTCATTCATTTTGTGGCAAAACTCTTTATAAAAATCTACAATGTTATGGCAATTATAAAACGATCGACTTTTGCGGACCAACAAGTATATAAACTCGAAAAATTTCGATGTTTTATAAAATTCAACAAATTATGAATAAAAATAAGTATTTTTCGTTGCATTCCAACGTTGCGAACTTCAACCTCGTCATATCGGCTTGAAAAATTTGAATGACATTGAAAATTGAACGAATCTTCATTAAAATTAAATATTTTTCGATGCTTTCCAACGTTGCAAACTTCAGCATCATCAAATGATTCACGCTTTACCGAACGAAAAACTCTTAGAATTTTTCCTGTTGTACCGAATGAGAATCCGTTTTATCAAATCTTTTTTCAAAATCGAACGAACTGATAAATTGAGACGAATGAGAAATAGGATAACTTAAACGATCTCCGCATTTACTGTATGGTCTAGATCATGAACGACGCGCTTTCGTACTCACGATGTATAATAAAAATCTCCATCAAGGGTTACGAGCTTTCGGTGGTACAAATCGTACGTGTAAGCACGTTGTCTGCGCTCTTTTCCCATTACCGGATCATCAAAATACCGATACCGGTATGAGACATTTGTCCTTCGTGCTGGCGTATAATTTCTACCGAGGGTAAATTCGAGGACCTCGTGCAGAAAATCTTCGCCGACTCCATTCCCTCGTGCAAAATTTACCACAATCATTCGTAAATTATCGATAAAATGCTCTGCCCAAAAAGCTTTGCGAATGAAATTGGGCCAAGTTCTCGCATCACCAATTACATCTTGAAGTGATAGCCAAGGATTGGCCATAATCTTGTCTAGCCGATGACACATCTTACTCATATATGCAAAAACAATTTAGCTTGCCAACTAAACATTTGAAAATTTGGGAAACATTTGAATACGTATCCGTACGAATAACTGTTCATTAATCGTCCGGATACGTTTTTGGACCAACATTGAAATACATATCCGTACGAATAATGATTCATTAATCATCCGGATTCGTTATTGAGCAACATTCAAATACGTATCCGGACGAATAATGAACAATTATTCGTCCGGATACGTATTTGAATGTTGCTCAATAACGAGTCCGGACGGATGATCATTAATTAATCGTCCGGATTCATAATTGAACAAAATTTATATCCGTACGAATAATGAACAATTATACATCCGGATACGTATTTAAATGTTGGTCAATAACGTATCCGGACGAATAATGAACAATTATTCGTCCGGATACGTTATTGGACCAACATTCAAATACATATCCGTACGAATAATGATTCATTAATCGTCCGAATTCGTTATTGGGCAACATTTGAATGCGTATCCGTACGAATAATTATTCATTATTCGTCCGGATAACTTCATTTAAATGCCGCCATTTTAACGAAAATTCCGGACGAATAACCAAGTGACTATTCGTCCGGCTTCCGGACGAGTAGCCACAGCCTTTTTTTAAATGTGTAATTTTTTAATTAAATGTTCATGAATTAACCAAATTATTCCAATCATCCTTTTTCGAGTGAAAATCGATTTTTTTATTTTGAAATAATTAAATTTGCAATTAAAATTTATTAAAAATTTCATTTTAATTTGAAATTAATTAATTCTGACATAATTTGATAAAAAAAGTAAAGTAAAGTTTTAAATAAAAGTAATTCTTCATAAAAATAAATAGTTTTTTAATAAATTTAAATCGATTGATTAAATTGTTTATTGTTCCTGAAAATTGTATTATTTTCCATTTGATTTGCATTGATCTATCAAACTTTTTCACAATTATTCGTTTTCAAACGGAAACGAAATTTTTTATTTTGAAATAATTGAATTTATAAATGAAAATGTGTTGGAAATACAATTTCCATCTAAAAATGAATAATTGTGAAACAGTTTCATAAATGAATGAAAATTGAAGGAAAAATTACAGATTTTTTTCAAATCAATGAATAATTTATTGAATCGATTTAAATTTATTGAGAAACTATTCATTTTTATGGAGAACTACTGGGAATTATTCTTTTATTTTTAAAAATGTGTAATTTTTTTATTGAATGTTCTTTAATTAACCAAATTATTCCAATTTCCGATTTCGAATGAAAATCGATTTTTTTACTTTGAAATAATCAAATTTGCAATTGAAATTTGTTGAGAATTCGATTTTAATTTGAAATTAATTGATTCTAACAAAATTTGATTAATAGATGAAAATTGGATTTAAAAAAGACATTTTTTGGATTAAAAGAATAATTAAAAGTAATTCTTCATAAAAATGAACAGTTTTTTAATAAATTTCAATTGATTGATTAAATTGTCGATTGTTTTCAAAAAATGTATTATTTTCCATTCAATTTGCATTGATATATCAGACTTTTTCTTAGTCATTCATTTTGAAACGGGAATAAATTTTTTTATTTTAAAATAATTGAATTTATGAATGGGAATGTGTTGGAAATACAATTTTCATCTAAAAATGAATAAATGTAAAATCACTTCATAAATGAACGGAAATTGAATGAAAAATTATACATTTTTCCAAATCAATGAATAATTTATTCAATCGATTTAAATTTATTCAGAAACTATTCATTTTTATGGAGAATTACTCATAATTATTCTTTTTTTTTTAAATGTGTTATTTGGAATGAAAAGATCATTAATTAATCAAATTATTTCAATCATCCATTTTCGAATGAAAATCGATTTTTTTGGTATAATTAAAATTGCAATTAAAATTTATTGAAAATTTAATTTTAATTTGAAATTTTCTAATTCTGACATAATTAGGTTTATCAATGAGAATTGCATAAAAAAAAAAACATTTTTTGAATTAAAAGAATAATTAAAAGTAATTCTTCATCATTATTTTAAAAATTAAAATATTTTTTAATCCCACAAATAGCACCTTATAATTGACTTTTATTAAATTTTATATTTACTTTAATATTTTTAATATTTATAATTATTTTAAATTTTATTTCTATTAATAAATATTTAATTAAAAAAAATAAAAAACAATTTAAATTTTTAATTAAATGATAACAAATTTATTTTCAATTTTTGACTCAAATACAAATAATTTTTTTGATTTAAATTGATTATCCTCAATTTTAAATATATTAATTTTTCCTATAATTTATTGATTTTCAAATTCTCGATTAATTTTTTTAATAAAAATAATTTTAATAATTATATATACAGAAATTAAAATTATTTTAAAAATTAAATTTAATTATTTAAATTCAATTTTTTTTATTTCATTATTTTTATTTATTTTACTAAATAATTTTATAGGAATATTTCCATATATTTTTACTTCTTCAAGTCATATAATTTTTTCTTTAAGATTTTCTTTACCATTATGATTTAGATTAATGATTTTTTTATGATCAAAAAATTATTTATTAGCATTTGCACATATAATTCCTCAAGGAACACCAAATATTTTAATACCTTTTATAGTTTTAATTGAAACAATTAGAAATTTAATTCGTCCATTAACTTTATCTATTCGTTTAACTGCAAATATAATTGCAGGTCATTTATTATTAACTTTATTAAGAGAAACAGCTAATTCTAATTTAATTTTTATTATAATTTTTGTAATTATAATTCAAATAATTTTATTAATCTTAGAATTTAGTGTTTCAATTATTCAATCTTATGTTTTTACAATTTTAAGAACTTTATATACTAAGGAAACAAATTATGATAAAAAAATTAAATAATTTTAAATTAAATAAATTTTTACATAATCACCCCTTTCATATAGTAACTTTAAGCCCTTGACCATTAATTACTTCTCTTAGATTAATAATTTTTTTAATTGGAATTATTAAATGATTTCATGAATTTAATAATAACTTAATAATTATTGGAAAAATTTTATTAATTTTATCAGTTTTTCAATGATGACGTGATGTAACTCGAGAAAGAACATTTCAAGGAATACATACAATTAATGTAATTAAATTACTACGTTTAGGAATAATTTTATTTATTGTTTCTGAAATTTTTTTTTTTATTTCTTTTTTTTGAGCTTTTTTTCATGTTTCCTTATCACCAAGAATTGAAATTGGTAATATTTGACCACCAAAAATAATTATTCCATTTAATCCTTATAATATTCCATTATTAAATACAATTATTTTATTAAGATCAGGTATATCTATTACTTGAAGCCATTATATAATTTTATCTAATAATTTAAAAGAAAGTTTAAAATCTTTAATAATTACAATTATATTAGGAATTTACTTTACTTTTCTTCAATATATAGAATATTATGAATCTAGATTCACAATTTCAGATTCAATTTTTGGTAGTATTTTTTTTATAATAACAGGATTTCATGGATTACATGTAATTATTGGAACTTTATTTATTTTTATCACATTTATTCGATTAAAAAATTTACAATTTTCTAAATATCATCATTTTGGTTTTGAAGCTAGATCATGATATTGACATTTTGTTGATGTAGTTTGATTATTTTTATATATTTTTATTTATTGATGAAGATATTAAATTTAAATAGTATAAATTGTACATTTAATTTCCAATTAAAAAGTCTAAATTAATTTTAGTTTAAATAATTATTATTTTATTTATTATAATAACATTATTTTTATTAATTTGTTTAATTTTAATAATATTAAATTTTATTTTATCAATTAAAAAAAAAATTAATCGAGAAAAAAATTCACCTTTTGAATGTGGATTTGATCCTTTAATTTCTTCTCGACTACCATTTTCAATTCAATTTTATATAATTAGAATTATTTTTTTAATTTTTGATATTGAAATTATTATTTTCTTTCCATTAATTCCTTCATTTAATTACAATTCTCTAGAATTAAATATTTTTACACCAATAATTTTTATTATTATTTTAATATTAGGACTTTATATTGAATGATTTGATGGAGCTTTAAAATGACTTAAATAGGATATTTATTTTAATTTGCAATTAAAAATTATTAATTTATTAATTAATATATCTTTTTTTAAGTAACATAAAAAATGTTTTCAATTTCGACTTGAATTATAGATTTTAAAATCTCTAATTAATTGAAACCAAAAAGAGGTAAATTATTGTTAATAATTTAATTGAATAATATTCCAATTAAAATAAGTATGAACTAAAGAAATTTCTAACTTCTAAAATTATGGTTAAAATCCATTTTTATTTTTAAATTTATATAGTTTAAAAAAAACTTTATATTTTCATTATAAAAATAATATTTTTTTTTTTTTTTTTTTTTTTTTTTTTTATGTAGGCGGGGAAAAAAACCTTCAAAAGGCACTGGGGGTGTTGGTCCAGTAGTGTGGGATTACCTGTAAAAGGCGACCGCACTAAAAAAAAACCCGCCTACACTTGAAAACCATGGTGAAAAACCAGACCGGGACTGCTGATTGCATTACTTCGGTCTGGACCATGCCGTCTTGAGCCCGCTGGGCAGCTCTGTTTGTTCTTATGCTTGGGTGTCCTCAAGGCACCCGTCTGTCCGTTTTTGGCGCAGGATCGTTTCTGCGTACGTTGCAATGGTGTTCCATTTCTCTATGGATTCAACCATGTGTCCAATTATGTTGTCTGGGGTGACGTCTCCTATTTCCGCGTTTAGTGCGATTTTCATGTCCGCAAAGTGTTGGCACTCGAAAAAAGTGTGCTGCGCGTCGTCCTGTGCAGTCGCACAGTATCGGCATTGGGGCGTTCTGACTTTCCCCATCTTGTGCAGGTATTTCCGGAAGTATCCGTGGCCCGTAAGCAGTTGGGTGATGTAGAAGTTCACGTCTCCGTGTTTCCGTTTCAACCATGGTTCCAGTCTCTCGATCAGCCTAGCTGTCCATCTTCCTTTTAGGCTTGCATTCCACCTGTGCTGCCAGAGATTCAGCGTGTGAGGGCGAGTTTCGGTCGCCGCTTCCGATCGGCTAATCTCTGCGCTCCTCTCGAATATAATTTTCCGTTCCTGTGTGAGGAGATCGATTGGGATAACCCCGGCAATGACCTGCACTGCGGACTCTGAGACCGTACGGTATGCGCTTGTGACCCTTAGCGCTCCTTTTCTTTGTACCGAGGCTAACCGTGCCGCGTATTTTCTCTTTTTTGTCGCGTCTGCCCATATTTCCGCCCCATACAGTAGGATGGATTGGGTCGCTGACATTATGATTTTTCGCTTGGCCTGACTCGGCCCCCCAATGTTGGCCATTAGTCTGCTGAGCGATACCGTGACTTTTGCCGCTTTCTCTGCTGCCTTGTGTAGGTGTTCTCCATACGTGAGCTTATTGTCCAGTATCACCCCCAGGTATTTTACTGACTTTTTTGTTTGGTGCTCTTGGCATCCAACTGTCATGGGTATTATGGTGGGCACCCTTTTCCTCGTTAGCATCACTATCTCGGTTTTGGCGGTCGCCAGCTGCAGGCCATGTTCGTCCATCCAGCGGTTCACCCTCCTCATAGTCTGATTTATTTTCATCTGGGCCGTCGCTTCGCATCGCGCAGTAATTATGGCTGCTATGTCGTCGGCGTATCCGACTAGCTGCACGCCTTCCGGCATCTCGTGTTTGAGTAAGCTGTCGTACGCGGCATTCCAGAGGTCTGGTCCGAGGATTGACCCTTGCGCCGCTCCAGCTGTGATCTTTTTTTCTTTTGGTCCTTGCTTTGTGGCGTACACCAGTCGGCGATCCTTTAGATAGTCCTTTACTATAGCCATCAGGTAGGCTGGTACCCGGAAAGTGTGCTCTAGCGCATGGAGCATGTCCGTCCAGCGTGCTGTGTTAAAGGCGTTTTTGACGTCTAAGGTCACTAATAGCACCAGGGGTCTAGCTGCGTTGCAGGCTGTGTCCGCCTGTTTTACAGCACCAACAACTTCTGCTATTGCGTTTATGGTCGAGTGCCCTTTTCGGAAACCGTGTTGGTGTTCCGATAGGTCCCCTGCACTCCGGATGGCGGATATTAAGCGGGGCTTCAGCATTTTTTCCAGCACCTTTCCCGTTGTATCAAGCATACAAAGCGGCCTGTACGATGAGGGGTGTTCGGGGTCTCCTTTTCCTTTGCTGATCAGGGCTAGCCGTGCTGTTTTCCAGCGTTTGGGAAAAACTCCGGCTTGCAGACATCCGTTTAGCATGCGTAGCAGCATCTGCGGGCAGGCTGCTGTGACTACTTTAAGCACCTCCGAGGGGATCCCGTCGGGTCCCGGAGCTTTCTTGTTTTTAAGCGAACTGACTGCTGTTTTCAGCTCATCTTCGCTGAAAAGAGGTATATCAGTTGGTGTTTGCGCCTCTCTGTCTGCCCGTTCGGGGTGAGTAGGGAACAGGGTGTCTACTATTCCGTCCATAGTGGTGGCTTCCATCATTCCGTTTCCCCTGAAACCGCCAAGCTTCCGTGTTACTAGTTTGTAACCTTTCCCCCAAGGATCCTGTTCGAGTTCTTCGCAGAGGGTCCGCCAGCAGTGGGCTTTCTGTTGGCTGATTGCCCTGCCAAGTTGCCTTTTTGCCGTCTTGTATTCGGCGGTTCTCGCCGCCGCTTCAGGTCGGTTTCGGGAGCGCTGTGCTTTGCGTCTCAGTCGCAGCGCTGTTTTCCTCAGCTCAGCGATACCGTTGTTCCACCAGTACGTTTTTCGTTTACCCCTCCAAGGCTTTCTTTTAGGTATAGATACCTCACAGGCCTGATGGATGCGCCGCATGGTGTCGTTTACGATGGTCTCCACTTTCTGTCTGTCCATGGGGCCCTGAAGCTCCGTTAGGGTGGTCGGTGCCCTTCTCCGGAGAGCCTCGGTGAGTTTTTCCTCATCCATTTTGGCGATATTCCATCCGTGTACAGTGGGGGGCTGGCCGCCTTGCCTGCTGGTTGTGCCAGTTATTTCGAAGGTGATGTAATTATGGTCACTTCCGGTATAATCCTCAATTACTTGCCACTCAGTGGCTTGTCTTGCTATGCTTTCTGTAGCCAGCGTGATATCTGGGATGGAATTTCCCCAGCCAGGCCTTCGGTAGGTCGGCGTTGTCCCTTCGTTTAGGACGAGCATGTTTGTTCTCGCCATCATCTCCAGGATGAGGTTTCCTCGCCTGTTCGTGGTTGGCATGCCCCACTCCAGTGCCCTTGCGTTTAAGTCACCGGCTAAAATGAGGCCGCCGGTTGTTTCGCGGATGAAATCCTCCAGGTCATCTAACTTGTTCCTGAATTCCAGGAGGGTGTCGTTTGGCGAGAGGTAGCAGCTGACATAAGTTTTCCCCCTGCTTCTTATCCACACGTAGCCTCTGCCCGCCCCGTGTAGCTCTACCGGTGCGACCTGAGGGTCGGTGACCCAGATAGCTGCTGTTCCAAGGTGGTCCGAGTACCACGTGTCCTGCTCCTTGTTTCGGTACTGTTCGCTTATTATGACTACGTGGGCCTGTTTCTCGCATACCAGTTGCTCCAGTAGGTCGCCCGCGGCCTTGCACCTGTTCAGATTTGCTTGAAGGAACTTCGTCATCTCTTTTGTCTTTGTTTCTCCAGTTTAAGCGCCTCCCTGAAGGCTGTGCACGCGCCCGTTCCCGGGATGTGGTCCGTCTGCTGGTCTGCTCCTCTTGCCTTGCATAGGAAGCATGAGGGGGTGGTTGCGCAGCTCGCCGCCTTGTGTCCATTTTCCCCGCATTTCCAGCAGGAGTTCGCTCTGTCTGGGCCCTTGCAGCCTCGCCTTGTGTGTCCATATCCATGGCACCTGTAGCATCGTTGCACCTCGGTTCTGCTTCGGATGCGGCAGTTCATCCAGCCGATTTTGATACGGCCTTTTTCGATCAGTCTACTGGCTGTTTCGTCCTCCAGTTCTACGATGGCTTTCTGCAGCCCTCGCTCGTTTGATGCCAGGATTTGTACCTTGGGTACTTCGCTGAGATCGTTGCCCGCGTCTCGTTTGATGGCTTCCGTGACCTCTTCCGGCGTTGTGCAGCCGTCCAGGTCCAGAATCTCCAGTCTCCGCCGGGGTGTTAGGCCCCGCACTTCTCCATCTTGCCCTATAGCGGCTTGTATCGCTTCGCGCAGAGCGTTTTGATTTTCGCATTGGCTTAGCTCCAGGAGGACGCCCCCGTCCATTGTTCTTCGGATTCTGTGGAATTCGGTCCCTGAATCCTCGGGTCGCACTTGTTTGCGGATTACGCCCAAGATTTCTGCGTATCCTTTGTCAGCCGTGGGTTTTATCATCACTCCCTGTCTTTTTGGCTTCGGTTGGCGTCGTCGGTATCGCTCTTCGTCCGGATTTCCTGCCCGTTTTGGAGTATTGCGAGTACTTCCCGGCAGCTGTGTTGTGTTCGGGGCTCTAGGTCTTTTCTTCTTTCCTCGTACGACCGAGGCCCATGATGGTTCTTGGCCCGCCGTCGCCGTCTTCGTCCTTGTACCGCCCGCCTCCTCCGGGCTGGGGGTTTCTTCTCTGTATCGTTTGCGTGCTGGAGTCGGTCGGAGCCGTGGGGTCACTCGCGTCCAGTTCGTGTCTATATTGCCTTTGGCCTTGGCAATTTCCTTCTGTCTTGCTTTCCCGCATTCGGCTATAGTGTCGATGCTTTCTTCCAAGAGCTCCAGTCCTCTTTTGATGTCCATGCTAACGTTTTTCTGTTTCTCCGTGGCCATGCGCATACACTTCAGCGTTTCTCTTATCACGTTTATCTGCTTCTCCTCCGTGCTGGCTAGGTCCTCTATCCGGTCCCAATATTTCGTGATTTCGTTATTCAGAGACTCCGTCCCATTTTTACGGCTTGTCGTATTTGTTGGTGTGCCGGCCAAGTCTCCCACCTGCACATCACCTGTGACGCGTGTTTGGTCCCCCCCAAAATCCATGGGACCGGCGCTGGCCATCGGGGCTTGCACCCGATCGGAACCAGCGGTGAGATTGGTACTCACTTGGGGTAAATTGTTTTTACCACGTGTTGCTGCCATTTCGTCTCTTTTTGGCTATTTTTTTCGGGGTGCCTTCCCCTATCCTGTTGGTCCGCGAAAGGTATTTGCTCCTACCCTTCATATCTGAAGGGTATTCTCTTTTGAGAACATGTCGCCAGAGAACCAGGCGTGGTCTCCGACGATCAAGGGAGGTATTTGCTCTTATCCCCTATATCTAAGGAACGTTCCCCTATCCGCCACCCGGGGACGCGCCACGTAGGGGTTACAGGATCCCCATGTGGATAAAAATAATATACTTATATTAAATCTATATTTATAAATAATATATTTATTTAAAGAAATAATTCATCTTAATATCTTCAATATTAAACTTTTTAAATTTAAGCTATTTAAATTAATATAATATTATTAAAATAAAATATAAAATAATAATTAAAATAAAATAAAAATTTTTATTATATAAATCTAAATAAAAATTTTTTTTTAGATAAGAATAAATTAAAAATCTAAATAAATATTCATTTCATTTTAAATCAATTAAAAAAAATTTTTTTTTAAAAAAACTCATAATTTCAAATATTTTTATATTATAAATAATAAATAAAAATCATATATTAATAAAAAAAAAAAAATAATTTTTTATTAAAATTAAATTTTTTAATTTAATTGTAAATCATAATAAATTTATACCAATTAAAATTCCACCTATTAAAAATAAATAAATAATTAATTTTAATTCTTTTCTTAAATAAATTAAATTTTTTGAAGAAAAAATTATTCAATTTAATAAAAAACCTATAAAAATTGATATAAAAAATAATATTATTATAGAATAAAATATTAATCTTTTTAAACTTTTAAATTTATAAAAAATATTTAATGAAGGAAATATAATAAATGAATAAAATATTAAACGACATGAATATCTAATTGTTAAACCTATTGAAAAAAATATAATCATAAATATAAATTTATTAAAATAATTTATTATATATAATTCTAAAATTTTATCTTTTGAAAAAAATCCAGATATAAAAGGAATTCCACATAAAGAAAAAGTTGAACAATTAAAAATTATTCTAACTAAAGGTATATTTTTAAAAATTATTCTAATATAACGAATATCTTGATTTAAAATTATATTATGAATAATAATACCAGCACATATAAATAATATACATTTAAATATAGCATGGGTTAGTAAATGAAAAAATGAAATTTCAATAAAACCTATTGATAAACAAAAGATTATTACTCCTAATTGACTTAAAGTTGAAAAAGCAATAATTTTTTTAAAATCAAATTCCAAATTAGCACATAATCCAGATATAAATAAAGTTAAAATTGAAATAAATATTATTAAATTTATTAATTTTAAATTTAATTTTATTAAATAATTAAATCGAATTAATAAATAAACTCCTGCAGTTACTAAGGTAGAAGAATGAACTAATGATGAAACAGGAGTAGGAGCAGCTATAGCTTTTGGTAATCAAGCAGAAAATGGAATTTGTGCACTTTTTGTAAATGAAGCTATTATAATCAAAAATATAATTAAAAAATTTAATTGATAATAAAATATAAAATTTCAAGAACCATTAATTAATATTAAACCAATTAATATTAAAATAATTGAATCCCCAATCCGATTTGTTAAAACAGTAACTATTCCAGAATTAAATCTTGATTCATTTTGATAATAAATTACTAAACAATATGAAATTAATCCTAAACCATCTCATCCTAATAAAATTCTTACTATATTAGGTCTAATAATTATAAAAATTATAAATATAACAAATAATATTACTAAAAAAATAAAACGATTAATATTTAAATCACCACTTATATATTCAATTCTATAAATAATTACTCTAAAAGAAATTATTAAAACAATTAAACTAAAAAATATAGATAATCAATCTATTAAAATTAAATATTCTAATTTTATACTAGATAATTTTAAAAATTCAAATTCAATAAAAATAATAATTTTTTTATATATTAAATAAATTGATAAATTAAATAAATTAATAATTAAAATAAATATTAAATATAAAAATAATTGAATCATAAATTTTAAATAAAAAATATTTATATCTTTGATACCACAAATCAATATTTTAAATTAAACTACTAAAATTATAAAAATAAATATATTAAAATAAATATTATATTTAAAGGAATTCAATGTATTAAAATAATTATATAATTATTAATTTTAACACTTTCATGAAATAAATTTAAATTATTAATTTTCCCATGTTGTCTATATGAATATAAATATAATGAATAACAAGCTCTAAAAAAAGTAATTAAAATTAAAATTATTAATAAATATTTATTTCAAATTAATAATGAATTTAATAAAAAAATTTCTCTAAATAAATTTAAAGAAAATGGAAAAGATAAATTTGATGATGATAATAAAAATCATATTAACGTTAATGAAGGTATTAAATTAATTATCCCCTTATTTAAATATAAACTTCGAGAATTTAAACGTTCATAATTAATATTTAATAAAAAAAATAAACCTGATGAACATAAACCATGAGAAATTATTATTAAAAATCCTCCTATATATCCTATTCTAAATAATGTTATTATTCCTGATAATAAAACTCTTATATGTACAACTGATGAATAAGCAATTAATATTTTTAAATCAATTTGAACTAAACAAATTAATCTACAAATCAATCCCCCTAATAAACTAATAATTAAAATAAATTTATTAAAAATTAAACATAAATTTTTTATAAGTAAAAATACTCGCATTAAACCATAACTTCCTAATTTTAATATAACACCTGCTAAAATTATTGAACCAATAATTGGAGCTTCAACATGAGCTTTTGGTAATCATAAATGAAAAAAATATATTGGTAATTTAATTAAAAATCCTATAATTATTCTAATATAAATATAAACTCTCACTTTATTAATTAAAATTATATTAAAATCTAAAATTAAATAATTTTTATAAATATAAATAATTATTAAAAATAAAGGTATTGAACCAACTAAAGTGTATAATATTATATAAAATCCAGCTTGAATTCGTTCAATTTGATTACCTCATCCTATAATTAATAAAAATACTGGAATTAACCTTGATTCAAAAAAAAAATAAAAAATAAATATATTCATAGAAAAAAAACATATTAATAAAAAAAATAATATTCAATAAATTAAATTTTTATAATATCTAAAATTATTATTTATTAAAAAAATATTTCTTGCTATTAATATTAAAATAATAATTCAAATTCTTAATAATATTAATCCTCAAGAATAAAAATCTATACCAAAAATATAATATAAATTTATAAAATAATTATTAAAATTTAAAGGAAATTTAATAAAAAAAAAAAATAATAAATTAAAAAAAAAATATAAAAAAAATTGTATATAAAATTTATTTATTTGAAAAAACATAAACAATATTATAATAATTAATTTTATCATTTTATTAATCTTAAAGAATTTAAATAATCATTACCATAAAATCGAACAATTAAAACAATTAAAGATAAACCTAATGCACCTTCACAAACAACTATTGTTAAAAAAAATAAAATATAATATAAATTTAAATTTAATATTATTAAAATATAAAATATATTAAATAAAACTATAATTATAATAAATTCTAATCTAATTAAAATCAACAATAAATGTTTATAATAATAAAATAATATAAATGAACAAAAAATAAATATATATATATAAAATAAATATTCAATATTATAAATAAACTTTTAAATAAAAATTTTTAATAAAAGTTTCAAAAAAATAAATTTTTATTATATAAATTATATCATTAATCTCCAAAATTAATATTTTATTTAAACTATTTTTTGAAAATTAACTTTTTATATAATATAAATTATTTTAAAATAAATTTATATATTAATTTATTTAAAAATTAATAATAATTTAATTAAATTATTTTAATAAAATAAGCTTTATAGTTTAAAAAAAACATTAATTTTGTAAATTAAATTTAAATAAATATTTTAAAGCTAAAAATTTTTTAAACTTAAAATATTAATTCAATTTTTTTTTTTAATATAATATTAATATAAACATAATGATAAAATCTTTTTTTATTATAAATTTTTTAAACTTAAATTATCCATTAATCTTAAATATTTTAATTTTAATTTTATTATCAATTCCAATTAAATTTAATAATTTTCACCCAATAAAAATAATTTTAATTTTAATTTTTTTAACTTTAATTATTTCATTAAAAATAAATTTATTAAAAAAATCTTGAATAAATTTTTTTATTTTATTAATTATAATTGGAGGATTAATAGTAATTTTTATATATATTACTAGTTTAAATAATAATTCATTAATAAAATTTAATTTAAAAAATATTTTTATAAATTTAATTAAATTAATTATATTAATATTATTTTTAATTTTTTTATTTAAAATTTATATTACATATTTTAATAATCAAGATTCTTGAAATTTAAATTTAAATTTAATAGAAGAAAAAAATAATTTTTCAATAATAAAATTATTTAATATTAATAAAATACCTTTAATTTTCATTATATTATATTTATATTTTTCTTTAATTTGTATTATAAATATTTGTTATAAAATAAAAAATCCTTTACGACAAATTAATTTTTATGAATAAATCAATTATAAAAAAAAATAATATTTTAAAAATTTTTAATTCTTCATTAATTAATTTACCAACTCCAATTAATATTAATATTTGATGAAATTTTGGTTCATTATTAGGTTTATGTTTAATAATTCAAATTTTAACTGGTTTATTTTTATCAATACATTATTGTGCAAATGTAAATTTAGCTTTTCAAAGTTTAATTCACATTATTCAAGATGTTAATTATGGTTGAGAATATCGATTAATACATATAAATGGTGCATCATTTTTTTTTATATGTATATATATACATATTGGTCGAGGAATTTATTATTCTTCATATAAATTTAAAAAAACATGATTTATAGGAATTTTAATTTTTTTAACAACTATAGGAACAGCATTTATAGGGTATGTTTTACCATGAGGACAAATATCTTTTTGAGGAGCAACAGTTATTACAAATTTAATTTCAACAATTCCATTTATTGGTCAAATAATTGTAGAATGAGTGTGGGGAGGATTTTCCGTAAGAAATCCTACATTAAATCGATTTTTTTCATTACATTTTATTCTTCCATTTTTAATTTTAATAATAGTAATTTTTCATTTAATTTTTATTCATGAAACAAGATCTAATAACCCATTAGGTTCAAATAGAAAATTATATATAATTAATTTTCATAATTATTTTACATTAAAAGATTTTGTTGGTTTTATTATATTAATTTTTTTATTAAAATTTATAAATTTACAATTTCCATTTTTATTAAGTGATCCAGAAAATTTTATCTTAGCTAATTCTTTAATTACACCAATTCATATTCAACCTGAATGATACTTTTTATTTGCTTACACAATTCTTCGATCCATCCCAAATAAACTAGGAGGTGTAATTTCATTACTTTTTTCAATTTTAATTTTAAGTTTAATACCATTTTTAATAAATAATAATTTTTTTACAATAAAATTTTTTTTTTTAAATCAAATTTTATTTTGATGTTATTTTAATAATGTAATTTTATTAACATGATTAGGATCTCAACCTGTAGAAGCACCATTTATTTTAATTAGACAAATTTTAACTATTACATATTTTTCATTTTATTTTATTAATGCATTAATTTTTTGAATTATTTACAAAATTATTTTTTAGATAATGAACTTGAATAAGTATATGTTTTGAAAACATAATATAGAAATTAAAATTCTATTATCTTAACTTATAAATTAAAAATTTAATTAAAATTAAATAATATATATAATTTAATACAAATGGCAAAATAACTAATCAACATAAATATATTAATAAATCATATCGAAATCGTGGTATAGTACCACGAATTCAAACTACTAAAAAAACTATAATTATTAAATAAATATAAAATAATATATATATATAATTACTTATATAAAATATACAAAATAAAAATCTTAAAAATAAAATTCTTATATATTCTGATAAAAAAATTAAAACAAAACCTCCTCTTATATATTCAGTATTAAATCCAGAAACTAATTCTGATTCTCCTTCTGAAAAATCAAAAGGAGTTCGATTTAATTCAGCTATTAAAGTAAAAAAAAATAATAAACTTAAAGGTCACAAATAAATTAAATTTATTAAATTTATATTTAAATCTAAAAATAAATTTAAATTAAATCTTTCAATTAAAAATAATATTATCAAAATTATAATTGATAAATTAACTTCATAAGAAATTGACTGTGATAATGAACGAATAGCTCCTATTATTGAATAAAAAGAATTTGATGATCATCCTCTAATTAATATTCCATACCCACCTATTCTTAAACAACATATTAAATAAATTATTCTTAATTCCAATCTATATAAATTTGTATAAAAAGGATAAATTATTCATATTATTAATATTAAAATTAATATAAATATTGGAGAAAAAAAATAATAAAAATAATTAACTTTTTTTAATAAAATTATTTCTTTAGAAATTAATTTAATTGCATCACTAAATGGTTGTAATAAACCAATAAAACCTATTTTATTAGGACCAACCCGAATTTGAATATAACTCAATAATTTTCGTTCTATTAATGTTAAAAAAGCAACTCTTAATATAATTATTACTGTTACTAAAATTAATATAATAAAAATTAATATAAAATAAATAATAAATTGTTTAATTATTATTTGTAAAAAATTACTTTTATAAATTCTAAATTTATTGCACTAATCTGCCAAAATAATTTTATTTTTATTCAATATTAATTTATAAATTATTTAAATTTTTAAGTCCTTTCGTACAATAAAATTTATTTTAATTAAAGATAGAAACTGATCTGGCTCACGCCGATCTGAACTCAAATCATGTAAGATTTTAATGGTTGAACAAACCAAAAATTTTAAATTTCTACTTTTAAATTTTATCTTAATTCAACATCGAGGTTGCAAACTTTTTTATCAATAAGAACTATCAAAAAAAATTACACTGTTATCCCTAAGGTAATTTATTCTTTTAATTTTAAATTAAAGATCAAAAATTTCAATCATTTTTGTTTATTATAAATTAAAGTTTTTTAAATTTTAATAATCACCCCAATCAAATAATAATTTAAAAAAATTAAATTAATTTAAATTAATTTTTATAAATTATTATAAAACTCTATAGGGTCTTCTCGTCTTATAAAATTATATTAGTTTTTTAACTAATAAAAAAATTTTAATTTTAAATTCAAAAAAGTTTTTATTTCATTTAACCATTCATTCCAGCTTTTAATTAAAAAACAATTGATTATGCTACCTTTGTACAGTCAAAATACTGCAGCTATTTAAATCATCATTGAGCAGGTTGAATTTTTTATTATTTTCAAAAAACTAAGTTTTTGATAAACAGTTGAACAAATAATTAATTAAAATTAATTTGCCTAATTATTAAAATTTAATTTAAATTAAATTTTTTTTTAAAAATAATTTAAAATTTATACTAATTTTATCATTATTTATATTTTTAATTAATTCTAAAAAATATTTTAATAAATATTTAAAATAAAAAAAAATTATTTTTTAAAATTTAAATAAATTATAACACTTTTTTTATAAATTAAAATTTTTATTTATATTAAATTTATTAATTAATTTTAATTATTATAAAATTAATTTTAAGATTAACCTTAAAATTATTAATAAATTAAATTTAAATTTTCAAATAATAAAAATAATAATTAATAATAATTTATTTAAATTAAATTTATTTATTAAACAACTAGATACCTTTATAAACGAATAAAATTTCATTTCCAATTAAATATTTTTAATAATTTTTTTACATTAACTAAATTATTTAATTAAATCTTATAAAATCGAAATTAATTAAAATTTAAATTATTTTTTAATAAACCCTGATACAAAAGGTAAAAAAAATTAATTTTTTATTTAAAATTTTAATTTAAATTATTAATTTCATTTACATTACTTTTTAATAAATTTTTAATATTTTTTTTTTTATACTAATATTTTAATTTTTTAAAAATTATTTTTTTTATAAAATTAAAAAAAAAATTATATATATATATATATATATATATATATATATATATATATATATTATTTATATTTAAACTAAATTTAAATTTTAAAAAAATTAATTCTTATTATTGTAAATAATAAATTTTTTATAAACTAAATTTAAAATTTTAAAAATTTTTATTAATTAAAATAATATATAAAAAATTAATTTATTTTTATAAAAAAAATTCTAAATTTACTTTCCAGTAAATTTACTTTGTTACGACTTGTTTCAATTTAATTGAAAATGACGGGCAATATGTACATATTTTAAATTAAAATCAATTTAAATAATTAGTTTAAATTTACTTTCAAATCCAATTTCATATTTAATTTAAATTAAATAATTCAAAAATAATTTTTATTGTAACTCATTTTTTCTTAAATAAAACTACATTTTGATTTGAAATATTTTATAAAATTTAAATTACAAAAATTATTTTTATTAAAATTTTTTAAAAACAACAATATATAAATTTTAAATTTAAGTTAATCTTATCGTGTATTATCAATTATAAAATAAGTTCCTCTGAATAAGTAAAATACCGTCAATATTTTTTAATTTTAATGATTTATCAATTAATTATTTAATTTATTAATATAATAAAATTAATTATAATAGGGTATCTAATCCTAGTTTATTTAATTAATTTTAAATTTTCATTTTAAATAATATATAATTTTTATAAAAATTATTATTTCACTAAAAATATTTAATTATAATTATATAAAAACATTTAAATTATATAAATTTAAATATAAACAATATAAATAATAAAATTATTTATATTATAAATAAATTTATTTATATAAATATATAATAAAATAAATTTATTTTAATTTATAAAATTAAATTACATTATTTGTTTAACCGCAATTGCTGGCACAAATTTTATTAATATTAAAAAAATATTCTAAATATAAATTACTTTAATTTTTAAATTTATTTATTAATTTTTAAAAATTATTTAAATTTATTTTTACAAAAAAATTTATATATAAAATTAATATTTAATATTTACATAAATAATTAAATTAATTTTTTTATTTAATTTTTAAACAAAAATTAAATTTTTTAAATTAATTTAAAAATTTTTAATTTAATAAAAATTATAATTTTAATAATTAATTAATACTTTTAGTATAATATAATTACAATATATAATATAATTACAATATATAATATAATTACAATATATAATATAATTACAATATATAATATAATTACAATATATAATATAATTACAATATATAATATAATTACAATATATAATATAATTACAATATATAATATAATTACAATATATAATATAATTACAATATATAATATAATTACAATATATAATATAATTACAATATATAATATAATTACAATATATAATATAATTACAATATATAATATAATTACAATATATAATATAATTACAATATATAATATAATTACAATATATAATATAATTACAATATATAATATAATTACAATATATAATATAATTACAATATATAATATAATTACAATATATAATATAATTACAATATATAATATAATTACAATATATAATATAATTACAATATATAATATAATTACAATATATAATATAATTACAATATATAATATAATTACAATATATAATATAATTACAATATATAATATAATTACAATATATAATATAATTACAATATATAATATAATTACAATATATAATATAATTACAATATATAATATAATTACAATATATAATATAATTACAATATATAATATAATTACAATATATAATATAATTACAATATATAATATAATTACAATATATAATATAATTACAATATATAACATAATTACAATATATAATATAATTATAATATATAATATAATTACAATATATAATATAATTACAATATATAATATAATTACAATATATAATATAATTACAATATATAATATAATTACAATATATAATATAATTACAATATATAATATAATTACAATATATAATATAATTACAATATATAATATAATTACAATATATAATATAATTACAATATATAATATAATTACAATATATAATATAATTACAATATATAATATAATTACAATATATAATATAATTACAATATATATTATAATTACAATATATAATATAATTACAATATATAATATAATTACAATATATAATATAATTACAATATATAATATAATTACAATATATAATATAATTACAATATATAATATAATTACAATATATAATATTATAAAATTTTTTAACTTCTTTCACTAAAACTAATTTTAAAATTTCAAACTGATAATTTTAAATTTAATTAACTAAATTCATAAAAAAATTATTTTCAATAAAATTAATTTTTAAATTTTTAATAAAATAAACTTAACTAATTAAATTTAAACTAATATAACCATTCAAAATTTTTTGACTACTTACAGTAAGCTAATTTTAAAATTTTAAACTGATAATTTTAAATTTAAATACAAAATCCATAAAAAATTATTTTCACTAAAATTAATTTTTAAATTTCTAATAAAATAAATTTAGCTAATTAAATTTAAACTAATATAACCATTCAAAATTTTTTGACTACTTACATTAAAACTAATTTTAAAATTTCAAACTGATAATTTTAAATTTAAATACAAAATACATAAAAATTATTTTCACTAAAATTAATTTTTTATAAATTTTTGATA
This sequence comes from Diadegma fenestrale, assembly GCA_037043255.1. Taxonomy (NCBI): domain Eukaryota; kingdom Metazoa; phylum Arthropoda; class Insecta; order Hymenoptera; family Ichneumonidae; genus Diadegma; species Diadegma fenestrale. The sequence goes on from CM073309.1 coordinate 591,261, forward strand.
AATAAATTTAGCTAATTAAATTTAAACTAATATAACCATTCAAAATTTTTTGACTACTTACACTAAAGCTAATTTTAAAATTTTAAACTGATAATTTTAAATTTAAATACAAAATCCATAAAAAATTATTTTCACTAAAATTAATTTTTTTGTAAATTTTTGATAAGTAAATTTAGCTAATTAAATTTAAACTAATATAACCATTCAAAATTTTTTAACTACTTACACTAAAGCTAGCTAATTTAAAATTTTAAACTAATAATTTTAAATTTAAATACAAAATCCATAAAAAATTATTTTCACTAAAATTAATTTTTTTGTAAATTTTTAATAAGTAAATTTAACTAATTAAATTTAAACTAATATAACCATTCAAAATTTTTTGACTACTTACACTAAAGCTAGCTAATTTAAAATTTTAAACTGATAATTTTAAATTTAAATACAAAATCCATAAAAAATTATTTTCACTAAAATTAATTTTTTGTAAATTTTTGATAAGTAAATTTAGCTAATTAAATTTAAACTAATATAACCATTCAAAATTTTTTGACTACTTACACTAAAGCTAATTTTAAAATTTTAAACTGATAATTTTAAATTTACAAAATCCATAAAAAATTATTTTCACTAAAATTAATTTTTTTATAAATTTTTAATAAGTAAATTTAACTAATTAAATTTAAACTAATATAACATTTAAAATTTTTTAACTACTTACACACTAAAGCTAATTTTAAAATTTTAAACTGATAATTTTAAATTTAAATACAAAATCCATAAAAAATTATTTTCACTAAAATTAATTTTTTTGTAAATTTTTGATAAGTAAATTTAGCTAATTAAATTTAAACTAATATAACCATTCAAAATTTTTTAACTACTTACACTAAAGCTAGCTAATTTTAAAATTTTAAACTGATAATTTTAAATTTAAATACAAAATCCATAAAAAATTATTTTCACTAAAATTAATTTTTTTATAAATTTTTGATAAGTAAATTTAGCTAATTAAATTTAAACTAATATAACCATTCAAAATTTTTTAACTACTTACACTAAAGCTAGCTAATTTTAAAATTTTAAACTGATAATTTTAAATTTAAATACAAAATCCATAAAAAATTATTTTCACTAAAATTAATTTTTTTGTAAATTTTTGATAAATAAATTTAGCTAATTAAATTTAAACTAATATAACCATTCAAAATTTTTTGACTACTTATACTAAAGCTAATTTTAAAATTTTAAACTGATAATTTTAAATTTAAATACAAAATCCATAAAAAATTATTTTCACTAAAATTAATTTTTTGTAAATTTTTGATAAGTAAATTTAGCTAATTAAATTTAAACTAATATAACCATTCAAAATTTTTTAACTACTTACACTAAAGCTAATTTTAAAATTTTAAACTGATAATTTTAAATTTAAATACAAAATCCATAAAAAATTATTTTCACTAAAATTAATTACAATCGATTGATTAAATTGTTGATTGTTTTCAAAAAATGTATTATTTTCCATTCAATTTCCATTGATATATCAGATTTTTCTATAATCATTTATTTTCAAACAGAAATCAAATATTTCAGTTTAAAATAATTGAATTTATGAATGAAAATTTATTGGAAATACAATTTTCATTGAAAAATGAATAATTGTAAATTTGTTCGGGATTGAGCGTTATTTTTGATCGATAACGCGAGCATTTGGGTCAGGGTTCGCGCCTTGCCGCGAATGTCGCCACAGGACGGGCGACACATGGGATCGACAGGCAACGCGAGGTCCTTTAGGCTAATTATCGCGCTCTGCCACGGGCGTCGCTACAATTCGGGCAATTATTGATTTTTCGGGGATAACGGTCATGCGCGTAATCGATATTCATCGATTACGCCATGATTGATCTTTCAGTCTTGGATCACCGGTGAGAGCGCAAACACGTGGGTCTTGTCGCGTCGAGTCCTTATCTTTTCTCGCGGTACTTCGCACCATGAGGTCAATCCGAGCCTTACAACCTCGAATTAATCCGGTTTCGGGAAATAACACGTTCTCAATAATTACTGGGATGCGCTCTCACCACGCCCGGGAATATTTTTCGTCCTTAAATCGGGATTGCCAAGATAATTCGGGATTACGTTCAACGTGGGTCACGCGCACGGGATTCAAGCGCACACGGTCGTCGTCGGCCACGAGGCCGACGAAATACACGATTCTAGCGGGTTATTCGCGCTTTTGGGTGACTCGGGACTCACGGTCTTGAGTCTTGGGAATTACCTTCGCCTATTCGTTTCGGGCGGGTTATTATCAACAGTATTACACGCATTCAGGGTGGGTTTTCTTATCAACCACGGTCTAAACGCATCGCGGGCGAGTATCGGGCCAAATTTCACGGCTCCAAATTACCAACTCATGTACTTTTAATAAATTCACACTTTATATTTTATCGCGCGCTCTTATTCTTCACCTTACCACCAACACCAGATCCCCCAAAAAACAAAATTAGATTTATAAATGAATTGAAATTGAATGGAAAATTAGACATTTTTTCAAATAAATGAATAATTTGGTAAATCATTCGATTGAAATGGCAATTAACAAATTGTTTTACAATTTGTCATTTTTAAATGGAAATGGAATCTTTTCCACGTAACAGATACGGAGAGACAAGACATCATCGATCGTTTTCATGTAAAAATGTTTTTCAATTTTTTTTTATTTACTGATTTCATATTATTTATCCACAGCTTTATCTTTATTTGAAGAAAAATGACTTACTCGATGAACACCGTGTCTGTATACGTCTCAGTTTTTATCCTTCTCCTACTCGCACCTCTTGACAATAATATCTTTTTTCTCACTCGTTGCACTAAACTTCACTGTTCACTTAAAATGCACAAAACCTCACCAATTCCCGACTTTGCACGTTCTCTTACGAGGATCAACGTATTTGTTTCAAACCGTACGTACGAAAAGAAATGAGCAGAAAATGCCAATTCAAAGAATATAATCGCGAAATGAAATAAAATTTTCAATTGAAAATGCGTGTTTCCTCCTTCCCTTACAATCGATTCGCAAATATCTGATTCCTTACTATTTCTCTATTTCTTTCTCTTTCTTTCCCGAGGGGACTCTGCGTTAACACGAATTCATCTCGCTCTCGCTCCCGTTCATTCATTCGTACCTACTAATAGATTATGAATATAGTATGTTCAAGAGCGTGACTACATACACGCACAACACCAATGAACAATGTTTTGGTCAAAATCAAGTGACCCGAACTGTCAATATATTCTCCTTCGATACCACGACGAATAAGTATTGTCCATGTTTTTTTTGTCATTCGGCTTACTCTTTTGGTGTTAGTGAAAATATTGGTCTATTTTCACATTATCCCCAAATGTGTATGTGTATATCGACGAACGAAGAAGGATCATAAAACTGAAGCAATGAGTATCACCTCAGTTTAACTCTTCAGTAACTTTTCGACATCGCAAGTGATTAGAAACGTGGTAAGATTTTATATTTTACATTCATGGCAAATAAGCGATTTAATATGCAAGTGCCTAATGGATTATTTTTTTCTTGAACGAATCAGCAATGGCAACTGCAGAGGAAAAAACAATTGGTGAGTAAAATTCTTAATTCTTAAATGTATTTTTTCGATCAAAAAGAAGAATTTTTATGATGCTGAAGTTCGCAACGTTGGAAGCAACGAAAAATATTTATTTTTCTTGATCATTTGTTTAATTTCTAAAATAATTCAAAATTTTCGGATCAATATCTTTTTTTGGAGGCATAAGCCGATCGTTTTATCGTCACAATTAAATTCTTAATTAAAAAAAGGAGTTTTGACAAAGAAAAAACGAATTTCGGTGCACTCCAACGATGGAAACTTCAACGTCGTGAATTTTTCTCTATTATTTCAAAATTATTAACACAAAATTTGATACTTTCGAACAAGCAATAAATGTGAAATAATTTTGCATAATTTCTTTATTTTTTCAGAGCAATCCCTCGACGAGGAACTGGAGAGGCTGGTGGGGAGCCAGCTCGACCTGCGAGGCGTTCCCTCGCCGGGCCCGGGAAATGAAGAGCGCGAGGCGAGTGGCGAACCGAGGAATGGAGCACGTGAGTAAAATTCAATAATTATTCTCTTATTTTTTTAAATGTTCAATTTTTTCATTGAATGTTCTTTAATTAACCAAATTATTCCAATCATCATTTTTCGAATGAAAATCGATTTTTTTATTTTGGAATAATTAAATTTGCAATTAAAATTTATTAAAAATTTCATTTTAATTTGAAATTAATTCATTCTGACATAATTTGATAAAAAAAGTAAAGTAAAGTTTTAAATAAAAGTAATTCTTCATAAAAATAAATAGTTTTTTAATAAATTTAAATCGATTGATTAAATTGTTTATTGTTCCTGAAAATTGTATTATTTTCCATTTGATTTGCATTGATTTATCAAACTTTTTCACAATTATTCATTTTCAAACGGGAATGAAATTTTTTATTTTGAAATAATTGAATTCATAAATGAAAATGTGTTGGAAATACAATTTCCATCTAAAAATGAATAATTGTGAAACAGTTTCATAAATGAATGAAAATTGAATGAAAAATTAGAGATTTTTTTCAAATCAATGAATAATTTATTGAATCGATACTACTTATAATTATTCTTTTTTTTTTTAAGTGTAATTTTTGAATTAAATGTTCATGAATTAACCAAATTATTCCAATCATCCTTTTTCGAGTGAAAATCGATTTTTTTATTTTGAATTAATTCAATTTGCAATTAAAATTTATTGAAAATTTCATTTTAATTTGATTAATAAATGAAAATTGGATGAAAAAACGACATATTTTGAATTGAAACCATAATTAAAAGTAATTCTTGATAAAAATAAATAGCTTTTTAATAAATTTAAATCGATTGATTCAATTGTTCATTGTTTTCAAAAAGTGTATTATTTTCCATTTGATTTGCATTGATTTATCAAACTTTTTCACAATTATTCATTTTCAAACGGGAATGAAATTTTTTATTTTGAAATAATTGAATTTATAAATGAAAATGTGTTGGAAATACAATTTCCATCTAAAAATGAATAATTCTGAAACAGTTTCATAAATGAATGAAAATTGAATGGAAAATTAGAGATTTTTTTCAAATCAATGAATAATTTATTGAATCGATTTAAATTTATTGAGAAACTATTCATTTTTATGGAGAACTACTTATAATTATTCTTTTTTTTTTAAATGTGTAATTTTTGAATTAAATGTTCATGAATTAACCAAATTATTCCAATCATCCTTTATCGAGTGAAAATCGATTTTTTTATTTTGAATTAATTCAATTTGCAATTAAAATTTATTGAAAATTTCATTTTAATTTGATTAATAAATGAAAATTGGATTAAAAAACGACATTTTTTGAATTGAAACCATAATTAAAAGTAATTCTTGATAAAAATAAATAGCTTTTTAATAAATTTAAATTGATTGATTCAATTGTTCATTGTTTTCAAAAAGTGTATAATTTTCCATTTGATTTGCATTGATTTATCAAACGTTTTCACAATTATTCATTTTCAAACGGGAATGAAATTTTTTATTTTGAAATAATTGAATTTATAAATGAAAATGTGTTGGAAATACAATTTCCATCTAAAAATGAATAATTGTGAAACAGTTTCATAAATGAATGAAAATTGAATGAAAAATTAGAGATTTTTTTCAAATCAATGAATAATTTATTAAATCGATTTAAATTTATTGAGAAACTATTCATTTTTATGGAGAACTACTTATAATTATTCTTTTTTTTTTAAATGTGTAATTTTTGAATTAAATGTTCATGAATTAACCAAATTATTCCAATCATCCTTTATCGAGTGAAAATCGATTTTTTTATTTTGAATTAATTCAATTTGCAATTAAAATTTATTGAAAATTTCATTTTCATTTGATTAATGAATGAAAATTGGATTAAAAAACGACATTTTTTGAATTGAAACCATAATTAAAAGTAATTCTTGATAAAAATAAATAGCTTTTTAATAAATTTAAATCGATTGATTCAATTGTTCATTGTTTTCAAAAAGTGTATTATTTTCCATTTGATTTGCATTGATCTATCAAACTTTTTCACAATTATTCATTTTCAAACGGGAATGAAATTTTTTATTTTGAAATAATTGAATTTATAAATGAAAATGTGTTGGAAATACAATTTCCATCTGAAAATGAATAATTGTGAAACAGTTTCATAAATGAATGAAAATTGAATGGAAAATTAGAGATTTTTTTCAAATCAATGAATAATTTATTGAATCGATTTAAATTTATTGAGAAACTATTCATTTTTATGGAGAACTACTTATAATTATTCTTTTTTTTTTAAATGTGTAATTTTTGAATTAAATGTTCATGAATTAATTAAATTATTCCAATCATCCTTTTTCGAGTGAAAATCGATTTTTTTATTTTGAATTAATTCAATTTGCAATTAAAATTTATTGAAAATTTCATTTTAATTTGATTAATAAATGAAAATTGGATTAAAAATCCATCAAATTTTCAGATGTGGAGAATATGGACTGCGGGGATGCCGGGCATATCAACCCGCCCGAGGAAACCGCGGGTCTACCGCCACCTCCTAATGGTAAGTACATTCTACTGTCACATACATCACGTTTAATCAATAATCAATAAATTAATCACATTTATTCAATAAAATTTGCAGCCGTCGTCGTCATCTCAGATGAAGAGGAGGAGATCGTCCGCAACCCGCCCGCTGGTCATCGGAATGATGGTAAGCACCTTTTAGAATCACTTTTATCACCGCTTTTTGTCATTCATTCTCGACTCACTGTTTTTTTTTCTTTGAACTTTTCATGAACATTTCCTTATGATTTCCAGAAGTTATCGTCGTCGAAGAAGATGCGCCGGCTCCGGTGGCGGGCCCGAGCGGACGGAGGCCACCCGGCGACAAAATCAGTAGTGAGTATTTTGCCATAATTCATTAAATTAGATCAGTAATTCGATTGTTTGGTATATTTTTACTATGATTTTTACTAATATTATCATTTGTTTCTTTTCAGGGAAAAGACGTCGCGGGGTTCACGCGGGGCGGAATCTCCAACGGAGAAAGCGAATCCGGTATGAAGCCGAATTAATTTTGGCGGCGGCCGATCTCCGATTCGGCCCCTCCAACATCCGCGGGAGAGGCCGCCGCGGACGCGGAGGCCGTGGAAACGGGCGCGGCACACATTAATGTGGTTTGACCACATTTTTTTCTTATATTAATAAACAACGAAGAAACTAACATGATCTTTCAATTTTTTATTTCGACTCACCTTAAATTGGTCAATTAATGTGTTGGAAATACAATTTTCATCTAAAAATGAATAATTGTGGAATAGTTTTAGAAATAAATCGAAATTGAATGGAAAATTAGAGATTTTTTCAAATAGATGGATGATTTATTCAATCGATTTAAATTTATTGAGAAACTATTCATTTTTATGGAGAACTACTGGGAATTATTCTTTTATTTTTAAAAATGTGTAATTTTTTCATTAAATGTTCATTAATTGACCAAATTATTCCAATCATCCTTTTTCGAATGAAAATCGATTTTTTTATTTTGGAATAATTAAATTTGCAATTAAAATTTATTGAAAATTTCATTTTACTTTGATAAGTAAATGGAAATTGGATTCAAAGAAGACCTCTTTTGAATTAAAACAATAGTTAAAAGTAATTCTTTATAAAAATAAACAGCTTTTCAATAAATTTAAATCGGTTGATTCAATTGTTCATTGTTTTCAAAAAGTGTATTGGTTTCCATTTGATTTGCATTGATTTATCAAACTTTTTCACAATTATTCATTTTCAAACGGAAATGAAATTTATTATTTTGAAATAATTGAATTTATAAATGAAAATGTGTTGGAAATACAATTTCCATCTAAAAATGAATAATTGTGAAACAGTTTCATAAATGAATGAAAATTGAATGGAAAATTAGAGATTTTTTTCAAATCAATGAATAATTTATTGAAACGATTTAAATTTATTGAGAAACTATTCATTTTTATGGAGAACTACTTATAATTATTCTTTTTTTTTTAAATGTGTAATTTTTCAATTAAATGTTCATGAATTAACCAAATTATTTCAATCATTTTTTTTCGAGTGAAAATCGATTTTTTTATTTTGAAATAATTCAATTTGCAATTAAAATTTATTGAAAATTTCATTTTAATTTGATTAATAAATGAAAATTGGATTAAAAAAAGACATTTTTTGAATTAAAACAATAATTGAAAGTAATTCTTCATAAAAATGAACAGTTTTTCAATAAATTTCAATCGATTGATTAAATTTTCGATTGTTTTCAACAAATGTATTATTTTCCATTTGATTTGCATTGATATATCAGACTTTTTCATAATTATTCATTTTCGAACGGGAATCAAAATTTTTATTTTAAAATAATTGAATTTATGAATGAAAATGTGTTGGAAATACAATTTTCATCTAAAAATGAATAATTGTAAAATAGTTCTATCATTAAATGGGAATTGAATGGAAAATTAGAGATTTTTTCACATCGATGAATAATTTATTCAATCGATTTGAATTTATTGAGAAACCATTCATTTTTATCGAGAACTACTTATAATTATTCTTTAATTTTTTTAAATGTGTAATTTTTAATGAAAAGATCATTAATTCATCAAATTATTCCAATCATCCATTTTCGAATGAAAATCGATTTTTTTAATTTTGAAATATTAAATTTGCAATAAAAATTTATTGAGAATTTGATTTTAATTTGAAATTAATTAATTCTGACATGATTTGATTAATAAATGAAAATTGGATTAAAAAAACGATATTTTTTGAATTTAAAGAATAATTCAAAGTAATTCTTCATAAAAATAAACAGTTTTTCAATAAATTTCAATCGATTGATTAAATTGTTGATTGTTTTCACAGAATGTATTATTTCCCATTTAATTCACATCGATATATCAGACGTTTTTATAATCATTCATTTTCAAACGGAAATCAATTTTTTTATTTTAAAATAATTGAATTTATGAATGAAAATGTGTTGGAAATACAATTTTCATCTAAAAATGGATAATTGTGGAATAGTTTTAGAAATAAATCGAAATCGAATGCAAAATTAGAGATTTTTTCAAATAGATGAATGATTTATTCAATCGATTTAAATTTATTGAGAAACTATTCATTTTTATGGAGCACTACTTATAATTATTCTTTTTCTTTTAAAAATGTGTAATTTTTTTATTAAATGTTCATGAATTAACCAAATTATTCCAATCATCCTTTTTCGAATGAAAATCGATTTTTTTATTTTGAAATATTAAATTTGCAATAAAAATTTATTGAGATTTTGATTTTAATTTAGAAAAATGTAGTAGTAGTTAGAAAAATGTAGTTTTTGTTTTTCTCCACTGCGCACTGTCGACCTACATTTTTTACGTGGGTTCGGCACCACAGAGAGTACAGCTTGAGACACTTAGAAAAATCGATTGGTGTCGGCGGCGGGAATCGAACCCGGGCTCGCTGGGTGGGAAACGGGCCCATTACCACTGAGCCACTGCCTCTCCAACATTAAAAAATTTGCTATTTTTCTATGAAATTTCAATTCATGAATCAAATTATTTTGATCATCTATTTTCGAATAAAAATCGAATTTTTCATTTTGACATAATTAAATTTGCAATGAAAATTTACTGAGAATTCGATTTTTATTTGTAAATGAATGATACCGACAGCGATAGGTTCGCGGTCGGTGCGTGGTTTCGGCGATCACACAAGTTGAGCAGCGTCGACTGCGGTCAGTACTAGGTTGGGTGACCGCTTAGCCATGAAAAAAAAAAAATATGCATAGGATACATGAATAGGATAGGATACAAGTCGTACTGCGTGTAAGGAAAGCTAATATCACATATACAAGCGGCTACCAAACGATAACAAACGATTCCATTCGATTCGATACGACTATCGAACGATTCCATACAATTTCATACGACTACCAAACGATTCCATACTATTACATACCACTACCAAACGATTCCATACGACACCATTACATACATATATGACATATATAACTTATGGTTAGGTAAGATGTATGTGTTGTAACGAATATTTTCCCTGACGGGATAAATATTGTCCCTTCTCGGCTCACCTCGTCTCCCGAGCACTCCCAACGGTCGCGAGAGCGGGCTGGGCGCCAGGTACAAAGTACCGCCGGAATAATCCCGACTTTTTGTTCGCCCACTCTCGCCAATCTTATTCGACCGGGGTACGCGAGGAACGAGGTGACCGAGGCGTCCCGGCTACTCAGCTCTACAGCTGAGATACAAACGGTAGAGGGGGTGATTCTTGGGGCAGGGTAACAGCACGAAACAAATATAATAACAAGGCAACTCAAACGCGAAGTTAAAAGATTAACAAAATGATTTATTCAAATTGAAGAAAGGTAACGTTAACAAGGCAATTATTAAAATTAAATTGAACAAATAATAATTTCGATCCCGCGATTATTCTTGACCGTGAACGACCTTGCCTGACGATTCATGTTCGGGACGGGCAGGATAACCTCCGTGAGGGGAGTTATCGCCCAGGTAACTAAGAGCGAAGCTCGACTGCCAGGTATTGGCGCGACTGTGAAGTGGCGGTCTTCCTCGCAGGTAAATGGGCGTAGGTAATAGAATCCCAGGCGTCTGCTCTGACTGACAATCCAGGGAAGCAGTTCAGCAGCAACGCTGGTGATTCGCCCGAGGTCGAAACACTCAGCTCCACAGCGCGAGGTAAATCAATGATCTCAACCGTACCGAAGGCAAGCGGGATCATGAAGGTAACTACAGGTAATTCGGCATGAAGGCAATGAGGTAAGATCGTCAGACAAGTCGTTCGCCAAAACACGGCGTAGGTAATCCGGTCGCAATGGAATTCGCGGTGCGGGATCGAACCGACCAAATATAAGAGATAGGTAACGCCAAGGTAAGTCGCGAAAACGTGCCAAAAGAATACGAACGCAAAATCGAACACGAACACCTAAGAGACGAAAAATAAAGGCGCGATACAATAGCATTTACGACACACGAAGCGGCTGGATCGCCAGCGCGAGAGCGAGAGAGATAGCGCGCAAACAAACGCGCGGTCGAGGCCGCGCGCGAAACAAAGTGAACTCTCCGAGCGACGACGCGAAGGCAAAACGAAATTAACAGAAATATGTGCGTCGCTCGCGAGAGTTTTCGCCAAATAAAATTCAATAAAATAATTCATCAAAACCCGACCCGTTCCGTATAGCATAAGGCAGAATTAATATGAAAGAAAGAAATAGAAAACCGAAGATAATGCAAAAAGAATCGAGCGAGACCAAAATCATTAATGTTGTCCGCTGAATTGCTCGACCACACAAAATGGGAACCGGTCGAGGAGCAATGGCCAATAATGCCCGCAAAGGCTCACTCGTCCTGATTCCCCGCAAACAATAAAATTGATCCACGCTCCGGAACAACCGCCAATTTTTTCGTTGTTCCGGAGACCTTACTAAAACTACAAAAGAAGGGCGAACAATTCAAGCGGACAAAACGAGAAAACGGAACGGACTCACCGAGAGACGTGTAGGCGGCAGGCAAGCGAAATTCCCCACATCGCAGGAGATGGCAACGAAATTTAGGCAGATGAAAAAGAGGCAACTAAGGTAGGTAATGCGACAAGGCAGCGAAGGTAGTCAAAGAGAATTAGCACTTGTCTCCTCGGGAAGGCACTCGACGTCGACTGATTTGCGATCGCTCGCAAATCGATCGTCTTCCCGAAAATCTTCGCGCTCCCCCCACCACGCCAAGTCCCTCGCGAGGCAGCGCTAGCTCGCCCTATAGGCGAGGCTAGCCGAGACGGCGCCACGCGGTGTTTCGCGGTAAATTCGAATTGAGCGTACCGCAGATTGATCAGATCTGAGGCACGCTGCAATTCGAGAAATCCTCCGGCTTCTCCACCTCCACTCTCCCGCTCGGCACCCGCACCCGGCACCTACTCAGCCGTATCTCGGGCACCTACCTCTTGGGGATCCAGGCGATGAACGGACGGGGTGAAGGGGAGGCCTCCCTCGCCACCCGCGGATCAGGTGGGCGGCGGTGGGCCCACGCGCCACCAGGCAAACAGCACCTTCACCCCTGGCTAGCCCCAGATCCCACCTAAATTGAGGCGCCGGTTTGACGCGGACGGCGGTACCCGAGAACGAGGCCGTGGACGGTGCAGCTACTCGGCTGCTACGGCGAGGAGGTCACGGGGGGCGTTCAGGATGGCCACAGATCCAGCGTGAACCTCCGACCGTCCACGAGCGAGCCACGGTGATCTTGGCTCCAATGCCATGTGGGAGCGAAGCTTTGCGGGGAGAATCAAGGGGAGAACCGAGGTAAAAGGCAATGCTACCTCGCGGAAAACGAGAGCGAGGGAGGAAAGAACAAAGACGCGAAATATTAAAGGTAGAAAATTAAGGGAGCTTCCGAATAGCCGCCACACGTCACTCGTCAGGTAATTTCATAATAAAACAATCATTAATCGCTCTCCGCTTCGCGACTTAAGCTAACGGGTGTTCGTTTCGCGCAAATTATTAAATCTAATACGACAAAATAAAACAAAATAAAAGCTTAATAATTACGGACCATGAGTCTCCGCCAGCGCACTCCCCGAGGAATCGACAAGCGACGGCCAAAAACAGGACCGTAAACCCGGTCCACTGGTCGACACCCATTCGTGCGAGTGGCGGGACAAAATGTCACGTCACAAACCTCCACCCCAGAATTTGCGTAGCCGGTTGACGATGGACGACGCTCGTCGATGACCCCGGTCCTCGGTAAAACATCCTTCAGACGGACGGAGTCGGTGGTGTGTCGCACGAATGTGTCTCCCAGCTTCCCGAGTTGTTGTTTCTAAAAGCTGTAACACAGTCTCTCGGCGCCCTGACCTTGGGGCTCGGCCGTTCCCTTTTTCCACGCAAAAGCGCGGTCTCTATAATGATCGTGGTCTCCTCGCGAAACAACAAAACGCAAAAGGCCAAATTGCTCAACAAAATAAACAAAACTCTACGAGACTCAACTAAAACAGCTGTCCTCTCGCAACGCCCGCAAGGCGAGATTACGCGGAGACCACTCAAACTCAACCGGAACTTGAAGATTTCGGACGGGTCGAATACTGCACGGTAACGCGATTTCAGAGTCAACACAAAGAGAAGAGACACGTGCGAGGCCGATAGGTAATAGAATCATTCGAAAGTAATAAAAGGGATTTCAATAATGAGGCAAAGGTAGAAAGAATTTACGAGAATTGCTTCGATCGGATCGGACGGCAGATATTAACGAAAGGAAACTTGTCACTTTCGGAGGTAAACGCCGAGGCAGGTAATTCTCCGAATTAATTAAGGTAGTTGCGCCAAGGTAATTTATTAATGATCCCTCGATTGAGGTAATTGTGCGAAGATACTGAATCAATTCGTAGGTAAAACAGCGTGAAGGTAAACAATCGAGTTGTAGGTAGAGTAGCGGCAAATATCGAAATCTATTTTTCACGCAATAATTGGCCGTGATATTGCTCGAATCAGGCTTGGTGTTAGTCGCCTCTCAAAACAACGGATTAGCTTCTGTTCCGTCGTTTCCGATCACACGTGCAAAATTCGAGTCGCTAATCGTAAATAGCTCGTCCGGCGTGTCTTGCCAATAACAACCGGATTAGGGATTAAGGAAACCGTGTGACACAAAACAAAGTCGAGGTAGAATAATTTTTGAAAATAACTGAGAGGAAATTTTAGGTATGATCGAAGCAAAACACGATTGTACACGGCTTAAGCGGCCGTGAGGTAGAAGGCAAAAGATAAGAAGTTTTGAAATAATTCGTCGTCGAAACGTACGATGGCAACAATAGGCAAAATCAGAGACGAAATTCCGGAGGGATTACAGTTAAACAGAAAAACAAAAGTAGCCTGCACGTGTCGTTTCTTAAGACAAATACACGGACTCTGAAGCGCGGCTATAATCTCTACGACGTAAATATTCACAAAATTTCACGAAACAGAACCATAAATTGCTAACAACCTTTGTCACGCTCGAGGCTCGATCTCTCGCACCGACCAAAACACAAAAATTTTATATCGGCAATATATTCGACCAGGAGATAATCCCGATCAAATAATTCCGAATTATTTGGTCTCGAAACAAGGTAAACGTAATGCTCGAAAGTTCTCTGAAAAGGCGCAAACGACGAAATGCTATTTATCGGATTTTGGGGCGTGTTCGTTCGCGAAACATAAACGATAGGAAAAGAAATTCTTACTTATGCGAAAGTCGACAATCAAAATTCATCATTACTCGAAATATCAACAGATCAAAACTCTACTAAACCCGAAACTTTACTCCAATAAAATTTTACGACAACCAAAATTTTACGTGACTCGAAACTCTACTATAAACGAAATTTTTCTGCAAACAAAAAGTTACCGGACTCGAAACATCATAATCGAAATTAATTCTCAAAATTCAAATTATTTACTCTACGAAACTGTTACCCCTCTGCCCCACGTTGGGCGCCATTTGTAACGAATATTTTCCCTGACGGGATAAATATTGTCCCTTCTCGGCTCACCTCGTCTCCCGAGCACTCCCAACGGTCGCGAGAGCGGGCTGGGCGCCAGGTACAAAGTACCGCCGGAATAATCCCGACTTTTTGTTCGCCCACTCTCGCCAATCTTATTCGACCGGGGTACGCGAGGAACGAGGTGACCGAGGCGTCCCGGCTACTCAGCTCTACAGCTGAGATACAAACGGTAGAGGGGGTGATTCTTGGGGCAGGGTAACAGCACGAAACAAATATAATAACAAGGCAACTCAAACGCGAAGTTAAAAGATTAACAAAATGATTTATTCAAATTGAAGAAAGGTAACGTTAACAAGGCAATTATTAAAATTAAATTGAACAAATAATAATTTCGATCCCGCGATTATTCTTGACCGTGAACGACCTTGCCTGACGATTCATGTTCGGGACGGGCAGGATAACCTCCGTGAGGGGAGTTATCGCCCAGGTAACTAAGAGCGAAGCTCGACTGCCAGGTATTGGCGCGACTGTGAAGTGGCGGTCTTCCTCGCAGGTAAATGGGCGTAGGTAATAGAATCCCAGGCGTCTGCTCTGACTGACAATCCAGGGAAGCAGTTCAGCAGCAACGCTGGTGATTCGCCCGAGGTCGAAACACTCAGCTCCACAGCGCGAGGTAAATCAATGATCTCAACCGTACCGAAGGCAAGCGGGATCATGAAGGTAACTACAGGTAATTCGGCATGAAGGCAATGAGGTAAGATCGTCAGACAAGTCGTTCGCCAAAACACGGCGTAGGTAATCCGGTCGCAATGGAATTCGCGGTGCGGGATCGAACCGACCAAATATAAGAGATAGGTAACGCCAAGGTAAGTCGCGAAAACGTGCCAAAAGAATACGAACGCAAAATCGAACACGAACACCTAAGAGACGAAAAATAAAGGCGCGATACAATAGCATTTACGACACACGAAGCGGCTGGATCGCCAGCGCGAGAGCGAGAGAGATAGCGCGCAAACAAACGCGCGGTCGAGGCCGCGCGCGAAACAAAGTGAACTCTCCGAGCGACGACGCGAAGGCAAAACGAAATTAACAGAAATATGTGCGTCGCTCGCGAGAGTTTTCGCC
The DNA here is from genome assembly GCA_037043255.1 of Diadegma fenestrale. Taxonomy (NCBI): domain Eukaryota; kingdom Metazoa; phylum Arthropoda; class Insecta; order Hymenoptera; family Ichneumonidae; genus Diadegma; species Diadegma fenestrale. The sequence continues at coordinate 607,045 of CM073309.1, forward strand.
AAATAAAATTCAATAAAATAATTCATCAAAACCCGACCCGTTCCGTATAGCATAAGGCAGAATTAATATGAAAGAAAGAAATAGAAAACCGAAGATAATGCAAAAAGAATCGAGCGAGACCAAAATCATTAATGTTGTCCGCTGAATTGCTCGACCACACAAAATGGGAACCGGTCGAGGAGCAATGGCCAATAATGCCCGCAAAGGCTCACTCGTCCTGATTCCCCGCAAACAATAAAATTGATCCACGCTCCGGAACAACCGCCAATTTTTTCGTTGTTCCGGAGACCTTACTAAAACTACAAAAGAAGGGCGAACAATTCAAGCGGACAAAACGAGAAAACGGAACGGACTCACCGAGAGACGTGTAGGCGGCAGGCAAGCGAAATTCCCCACATCGCAGGAGATGGCAACGAAATTTAGGCAGATGAAAAAGAGGCAACTAAGGTAGGTAATGCGACAAGGCAGCGAAGGTAGTCAAAGAGAATTAGCACTTGTCTCCTCGGGAAGGCACTCGACGTCGACTGATTTGCGATCGCTCGCAAATCGATCGTCTTCCCGAAAATCTTCGCGCTCCCCCCACCACGCCAAGTCCCTCGCGAGGCAGCGCTAGCTCGCCCTATAGGCGAGGCTAGCCGAGACGGCGCCACGCGGTGTTTCGCGGTAAATTCGAATTGAGCGTACCGCAGATTGATCAGATCTGAGGCACGCTGCAATTCGAGAAATCCTCCGGCTTCTCCACCTCCACTCTCCCGCTCGGCACCCGCACCCGGCACCTACTCAGCCGTATCTCGGGCACCTACCTCTTGGGGATCCAGGCGATGAACGGACGGGGTGAAGGGGAGGCCTCCCTCGCCACCCGCGGATCAGGTGGGCGGCGGTGGGCCCACGCGCCACCAGGCAAACAGCACCTTCACCCCTGGCTAGCCCCAGATCCCACCTAAATTGAGGCGCCGGTTTGACGCGGACGGCGGTACCCGAGAACGAGGCCGTGGACGGTGCAGCTACTCGGCTGCTACGGCGAGGAGGTCACGGGGGGCGTTCAGGATGGCCACAGATCCAGCGTGAACCTCCGACCGTCCACGAGCGAGCCACGGTGATCTTGGCTCCAATGCCATGTGGGAGCGAAGCTTTGCGGGGAGAATCAAGGGGAGAACCGAGGTAAAAGGCAATGCTACCTCGCGGAAAACGAGAGCGAGGGAGGAAAGAACAAAGACGCGAAATATTAAAGGTAGAAAATTAAGGGAGCTTCCGAATAGCCGCCACACGTCACTCGTCAGGTAATTTCATAATAAAACAATCATTAATCGCTCTCCGCTTCGCGACTTAAGCTAACGGGTGTTCGTTTCGCGCAAATTATTAAATCTAATACGACAAAATAAAACAAAATAAAAGCTTAATAATTACGGACCATGAGTCTCCGCCAGCGCACTCCCCGAGGAATCGACAAGCGACGGCCAAAAACAGGACCGTAAACCCGGTCCACTGGTCGACACCCATTCGTGCGAGTGGCGGGACAAAATGTCACGTCACAGTGTTAATAAATATGTAGAATATAAATATATAAGGAGTGAAGAGGTTACATAATAGGGTAATTAAAAAAGTAAACGTATATGTGTGAGAGTGGAATATATGAGGTAAATAGGTTATAAATGTATCAAGTATATAAAGTATATATAAGGTAGAAAATGAAAAATACTAGAAAAAGATGAATATATATTATATATACATAATAGGGTATATGAGAAGGTATGTGTACGTGTGAAAGTGGAATACATGAGGTAAATAGGTTAAATGTATGAAGTACATAAGGTGAAAAGTGAATGAATTTTTTTTTTAAACGAATATATATCTATAATATGTATATATATAGGGAGTAAATAGGTTGCATAATAGGGTAATTTAAAAAGTAGACGTATGTGTGAGAGTGGAATATATGAAGTAAATAGGTTAAATGTATTAAGTATATAAAGTATATATAAGGTAGAAAATGAAAAATAATAGAAAAAGATAAATATATATGATATGTACATGATAGGGTATATGAGAAGGTATACGGGTATGTGTGAAAGTGGAATATATGAGATAAAAAGGTGAAATATATGAAATATATTAGGTGAAAAGTGAAAGATGATGAAAAAAGGATAATATATATATATACATAATATGTATATAATATGTATATATATTAGGGTGCTTCAAAAAAAATCGACTTTTTTGTTTCTTGACGGTGCAATCGAATACGTTGGTATTCCATGCAAGAATGATTTTCCCAAAATTTGGGACCTGTAAAAAAATTTTTAGCGGTCGCGCAAATCACTTTTATATATTTTTGCTAGAATCATGATTTAACTCTGTATATTTTTCATTGTCGCAACAAAATATATTAATGCTTGAACGACAAGTCATTTTCCTAAAATTTGAGTTTAAAACAAAAAAATTCAGCGCTGCCGCAAACGTCTTTAAGAATTTTTTTTTCTATTTCAGCATAAAATCGCGGAATAAAAGTTTCAGGTTTTCAGTGCGGTAACAAAAAATGTTAGTAATTGATGTACAAAAGTTAAGAACGTTGTATGACGACGGACAAATCTGAATCTTTGTTTTCAGTTTTTCTTACATACAAAATGGTTTGTATGTTTATTATGGTTTGTTATGGTTATACAAAATGGTTTTTCACTTAACCATGCACGCCAAGTTTTCGCATTGGTTTTTCAGTGCCCTTTGACAACATGTTGTTACAGTACCGATAACGGTCGGTACGTCCGATTCTTGGCTGCTACCGAAACCAATGATTTCAATTTTTTTTGCTCGTTCAATTTTTGAACTTTACGCGTAAGAATTTCTCTGGATAATTATTGCAGTGGCCCTTTGTAGGGATTGAAATTTTTTCCGATTCAATTTCTTTTTTTCGTAAGTGCGATTGATTTATTTTTGAAAAGTGATAGCTGCAAGGAAAAAATTGTAACTCAAGATGCGATCTTTTAATACTTGGCGTTCTTTTTACTTTTTGAAAGTTTTTTCCACGGTATTATATGTACATGATAGGGTATATGAGAAGGTATACGGGTATGTGTGAAAGTGGAATATCTTCTATATTGTGACGTTGTCACTTTTGTTGCCAGCTGTCGAGCCGCGGCGAGAGCTACCGGATCCCAGTCTGGGACCGGCCTTTTCTTTTTTATCTGATTTCAGCCCTCCCCCCCCAGGATCGAGGAGGACCGAACGAGCCGACGAACTCGGAGAAAACACCACGAACTTCCCTGAACATTCCCGCGAGCGCGAGCGAGCGACCCACCGACCGAGCGAGCAGCTGATTCGCCCTAAAACTCGCGCACTTGACCCACTTACGAATTTCTCCCTCCCTCCCCCGCGGGTCCATTTTCGTGTTCCCCCCTTAGCCCCACTCACTTTAGCCCCGCACACACTCGTTTTTCGCGACAAGCGTCGAGTCGCGGAAACCGTGTCACCCATCGTCCCTCCGACAAGGCTTGTCCGTCGAGTCGGAGGAAACTCAACGGTTTCCGCGGCGTCCAGGCGCGTTTTCGACAATACGACCGCGACTCTGCCACGGCTGTTTTGACAGCCGTGGGCGCCGCCATCTTGCTCGAGCCTCGGTCTCGCGAGGCAGGCAGCGTGGCGCCAGCGCCCGGTCGCGAGACCGACGTAGGCGCCACCTGTGTGCGATCTCGCGAGGCCGACGCTCGATAAGCGGATCAATAATTGGTCGGCTCTAAAGCCGCGTTTTGATTGGCTATCGGAACGTTCGCGAAGCTTCGCGAGCGTCCCGAGGGGCTGGAGGTGACGCTCGAGTTCTCTCTCTTCCGCTTCGGACTCGGCACGGTGCACATCGCGTCCCGTTTTTCGTGCTTTATTTTCGAGTTTTCTGTGCCAAATTAATCAAGTTAAATTATTTACGACGACCCGGCTTCCCGAAGGACCACTCTCTGGACCGTTTGGATTACGTTTCGTCATCGAGTTCTCCGATTTTCCTCTCAAAAATCGAGAAAACCGGTGAGTCCTTCGATTTTTGCCGGGCGTGCGACGCCATTTTCCCCTTGTCGTTGACTTTTCCCAAACACCCAAATTTTCGTCATTTTCGTTCGCTTTCTCGAACTTTTCGTTCGAGAAAGAGATTATTTCGTCGGTCAGTCGACGCGACGAGTGTTGTGCCATCGAGTTTGCCCCTGTTGATTATTCGTGAAGCCATTTTTGCCCCTTTTTGTCCGTCATTCCCTCCCGTGATTTTTCGAGTCAGTGTTTCGCGTTTTCGAGCCCCGTCGCGATATTTTCTTGCATATTTTTCGACTCCCATCGTCGATCGCCCACCTCGTGTCCCTTTTTTCGTCATTTGTAGCCCCGTTTTCGTGTTTTTCGCGTGTGACGCGAGTGAGATTTCGCTCGATTCATTCAATCGGGTTCCGCCGACGCGGCCCGGTTCGAGCGTCCGCGTGGTTCGTTCGATCGCGTGGCTCGCTCGCTCGTCGTCCCCTTGTCGTCACTGGTATTGTAAGACGCCTGAGTTTCAGGGACCCTCTGTCCCTGCGTTTAAGATTATCGTGATTCTCCCTGAGCCAGTCCCCTTAATTTTGATTAATTAACGTAGTTCATTATTGTTTTCTTTCGTTCAATTTTTGGCCATTTTTGTAACGGTTGCTGGACCGATTTAACCAGCTGGCGCCCCTTATTTTCATTGTATAAATTCGCTAAATAAATCCGAAGCTTGTTTTTATTATTTTAATTCATTTTTCGCAGCGTTTATTCATTTTTCCCCCACAATTTCTCTTGCGCTTGTGTCGAACCCGTCACAATATATATAAAAGAGTCGCGTGACTGACTGACTGACTGACTGACAGACAACGCACAGCCTAAACCAATGAAGTTGGGATCGTGAAATTTGTCACGGTTACTCCTCTCGCATCGTAGACGCTCACTAAGAACGGATTTTGTTCGTTCTCTATCCAAAAAAAAAATATTAAAAATTTTTTTTTTTTTCAATTTTTTTTTTTTTTCAATTTTTTTTTCCATTTTTTTTCAATTTTTTTCTATACTCTTCTACCTCAATAAACGTTCACCGAGAACGGATTTTGTTCGTTCTCCACCAAAAAAAACTTATCAAAATTTTTTTTTTTCATTATCTTCTATATATATAAAAGAGTCGCGTGACTGACTGACTGACTGACTGACAGACAACGCACAGCCTAAACCAATGAAGTTGGGATCGTGAAATTTGTCACGGTTACTCCTCTCCCATCGTAGACGCTCACTAAGAACGGATTTTGTTCGTTCTCTATCCAAAAAAAAAATATCGAAATTTTTTTTTTTTTTTTTAATTTTTTTTTTTAATTTTTTTTTCCATTTTTTTTAAATTTTTTTCTATACTCTTCTACCTCAATAAACGTTCACCGAGAACGGATTTTGTTCGTTCTCCACCAAAAAAAACTTATCAAAATTTTTTTTTTCCATTATCTATATTAGGGTGGTTCAAAAAAATCGACTATTTTTATTTTTTCAAAGCCCGGGTTTCTATTGTTGCAGTAAGGTGAAAAAAGATGCCTGACAAAATTTGAGCCCTTAAAAAAATTTTTTAGGGGTCGCTCATCGCAATTTTCTATTTCCCATTTAAATAACACGGGGGAGACTTTACTAGCTTCTTTTGAATTTTATTCCTCGGTAACGGGTGAGGGTCCAACAACGCTCAAGGCGGTTTCTTGTAGGGATTTGAACGCTCTATAAAAAACGTGTCTTGACATTTTACGATCAACTTACTCCTACGGAAGTTATTCGACGTCAAAATTGGCTTTGAAGGAAATTTGGACTTTTTTTCACTTTTCCGGCAAAACTATCGATCTCGTCACAAAAATCTTTGGAAATTTCTTCGGAAATCACTTGATTTAGTATCATATCATCTTCCTGGATTAAAAAAAATTGAATAATTTAGAATACTACTACTATACGGGTTATTCTTAGAAGAAAACTGCGATTTCCGTCGATTAATTCGTTATATTAACAAAAAATGATAATAAAATGGTTATATATACATATATATATACACACTATACATATACACAACAAAATATATTCAGTAAGGAAAACCCGATATTTATTTCAGATTTTTCTTTTTGAAAATTTTTGAAATCTGAAATAAATATCGGGTTTTCCTTACTGAATATATTTTGTTGTGTATATGTATAGTGTATATATATATATATATATGTATATATAACCGTTTTATTATCATTTTTTGTTAATATAACGAATTAATCGACGGAAATCGTAGTCTTCCTCTAAGAATAACCCGTATAGTAGTAGTATTCTAAATTATTCAATTTTTTTCATCCAGGAAGATGATATGATACTAAATCAAGTGATTTCCGAAGAAATTTCCAAAGATTTTTGTGACGAGATCGATAGTTTTGCCGGAAAAGTGAAAAAAAGTCCAAATTTCCTTCAAAGCCAATTTTGACGTCGAATAACTTCCGTAGGAGTAAGTTGATCGTAAAATGTCAAGACACGTTTTTTATAGAGCGTTCAAATCCCTACAAGAAACCGCCTTGAGCGTTGTTGGACCCTCACCCGTTACCGAGGAATAAAATTCAAAAGAAGCTAGTAAAGTCTCCCCCGTGTTATTTAAATGGGAAATAGAAAATTGCGATGAGCGACCCCTAAAAAATTTTTTTAAGGGCTCAAATTTTGTCAGGCATCTTTTTTCACCTTACTGCAACAATAGAAACCCGGGCTTTGAAAAAATAAAAATAGTCGATTTTTTTGAACCACCCTAATCTATATATATATAAGTGTTGCGTGACTGACTGACTGCCTGACTGACTGACTGATTGACTGACTGACTGACAGACAACGCACAGCCTAAACCAATGAAGTTAGGATCGCGAAATTTGTCACGGTTACTCCCCTCGCATCGTCGTCGCTCACTAAGGACGGATTTTGTCCGTTCTCTATCCGAAAAAAAATTAACGAAATTTTTTTTTTATTTTTCAAAATTTTTTTTTTCTCATTTTTCATACTCTTCTACCTTGATAAACGCTCACCAATAACGGATTTTGTTCGTTCTCCACCAAAAAAAACTTATCAAAAATTTTTTTTTCTCATTATCTATATATATATAAGTGTTGCGTGACTGACTGACTGACTGACTGACTGACTGACTGACCGATTGACTGACTGACTGACTGACTGACTGACTGACTGACGGACAACGCACAGCCTAAACCAATGAAGTTAGGATCGCGAAATTTGTCACGGTTACTCCTCCCGCATCGTAGACGCTCACTAAGAACGGATTTTGTTCGTTCTCTATCCAAAAAAAAAATCATCGAAATTTTTTTTTTTCGAATTTAAAAAAAAAAAAAATTTTTCTATACTCTTCTACCTCAATAAACGTTCACCAAGAACGGATTTTGTTCGGTCGCCACCAAAAAAAAATGAAAAAAAAAAATTTATCAAAAAATCTTTTTCTCATCTATCTATATACTACCCTTGGGTACGCCCGCTTCGCTTGGAACACAATGGTCTCCAATGACACTGGGACCCCAATGAAAATGATTTTTTCATTTGGGTCTATATGATCAAATTTGGAAATTTGACTGACTGACTGACTGACTGATTGACAACGAACACCCTAAACCACTGAAGATAGGATCATGGTTCCAGCCAGTCCTTCCAGTCAGCCAGTCTTTTTTTTGTGTGTCAGTCAGTGAGTCAGTCGAGCAACAGTCGGAAAAAAAATTGCAAACATTTTTTTTTGGATAAAGAACGAACGGAATCCTTTCTTAGTGAGCGTCTACGATGGGAGAGAAGTATCTGTGACGAATTCCATAACCGTGACAAATTTCACGATCCTATCTTAAGTGGTTTAGAGTGTGCGTTGTCTGTCAATCAATCAGTCACTCACTCAGTCAGTCAGTCAGTCAATCACGCAATAGTTATATGTATAATAGCCTTGGGTACGCCCGCTTCGCTGGGCACACAATGGTCTCCAATGACACTGGGACCGCAATGAAAATGATTTTTTCATTGTGGTCTATATGATCAAACTAGCCTTGTGTACGCCCGCTTCGCTGGGCACACAATGGTCTCCAATGACACTGGGACCCCAATGAAAATGATTTTTTCATTGTGGTCTATATGATCAAATTTGGAAATTTGACTGACTGACTGACTGACTGATTGACAACGAACACCCTAAACCACTGAAGATAGGATCATGGTGCCAGCCAGTCCTTCCAGACAGCCAGTCATTTTTTTTGTGTGTCAGTCAGTGAGTCAGTCACGCAACAGTCGGAGAAAAAAATTGCGAACATTTTTTTTGGATAAAGAACGAACGAAATCCTTTCTTACTGAGCGTCTACGATGGGAGAGAAGTATCTGTGACAAATTTCATAACCGTGACAAATTTCACGATCCTATCTTAAGTGGTTTAGAGTGTGCGTTGTCTGTCAATCAATCAGTCACTGACTCAGTCAGTCAGTCAGTCAATCACGCAATAGTTATATGTATAATAGCCTTGGGTACGCCCGCTTCGCTGGGCACACAATGGTCCCCAATGACACTGGGACCCCAATGAAAATGATTTTTTCATTGGGGTCTATATGATCAAATTTGGAAATTTGACTGACTAACTGACTGACTGACTGACTGACAACGAACACCCTAAACCACCGAAGATAGGATCATGGTCACAGTTTTTCTGTAGACCCCATTGCGAATGATTTTTTCATTGGGGTCTATGATCAAATACGGATGGGGTCTATGTGATCAAATTCGGAAATTTTTTTGTGCGTCAGTCAGTCAGCCAGTCTTTTTCTTGTGTGTCAGTCAGTGAGTCAGTCACGCAACAATCGGAAAAAAAAACTGCGAAATTTTCTTTTTGGATAGAGAACGAACGAAATCCTTTCTGAGTGAGCGTCTACGATGGGAGAGAAGTATCTGTGATAAATTTCATAACCGTGACAAATTTCACGATCCTATCTTGAGTGGTTTAGAGTGTGCGTTGTCTGTCAATCACTCAGTCAGTCACGCAACACTTATATATATATATAGCCTTGGGTACGCCCGCTTCGCTGGGCACACAATGGTCTCCAATGACACTGGGACACCAATGAAAATGATTTTTTCATTGGGGTCAATATGGTCAAATTTGGAAATTTGACTGACTGACTGACTGACTGATTGACAACGAACACCCTAAACCACTGAAGATAGGATCGTGGTTCCAGCCAGTCCTTCCCGTCAGCCAGTCTTTTTTTTGTGTGTCAGTCAGTGAGTCAGTCACGCAACAGTCGGAAAAAAAATGCGAACATTTTTTTTTGGATAGAGGACGAACAAAATCCGTCCTTAGTGAGCGTCTACGATGAGAGAGGAGTAACCGTGACAAATTTCACGATCCTAACTTCATTGGTTTAGGCTGTGCGTTGTCTGTCAGTCAGTCAGTCAGTATAGAAAAAAAAAATATTCGATAATTTTTTTTTGGATAGAGAACGAACGAAATCCGTTCTTAGTGAGCGTCTACGATGGGAGAGAAGTAACCATGACAAATTTCACGATCCTAACTTCATTGGTTTAGGCTGTGCGTTGTCTGTCAGTCAGTCAGTCAGTCAGTCAGTCAGTCAGTCAGTCACGCAACTCTTTTATATATATAGACTAGCCTTGGGTACGCCCGCTTCGCTGGGCACACAATGGTCTCCAATGACACTGGGACTCCAATGAAAATGATTTTTTCATGGGGGTCTATATGATCAAATTTGGAAATTTGACTGACTGACTGACTGACTGACAATGAGTGACAACGAACACCCTAAACCACTGGAGATAGGATCATGGTGCCAGCCAGTCCTTCCAGTCAGCCAATCTTTTTTTTTGTGTGTCAGTCAGTGAGTCAGTCACGCAACAGTCGGAAAAAAAAATTGCGAACACTTTTTTTTGGATAAAGAACGAACGAAATCCTTTCTTAGTGAGCGTCTACGATGGGAGAGAAGTATCTGTGACGAATTTCACGATCCTAACTTCATTGGTTTAGGCTGTGCGTTGTCTGTCAGTCAGTCAGTCAGTATAGAAAAAAAAAATATTCGATAATTTTTTTTTGGATAGAGAACGAACGAAATCCGTTCTTAGTGAGCGTCTACGATGGGAGAGAAGTAACCATGACAAATTTCACGATCCTAACTTCATTGGTTTAGGCTGTGCGTTGTCTGTCAGTCAGTCAGTCAGTCAGTCAGTCAGTCAGTCAGTCACGCAACTCTTTTATATATATAGACTAGCCTTGGGTACGCCCGCTTCGCTGGGCACACAATGGTCTCCAATGACACTGGGACTCCAATGAAAATGATTTTTTCATGGGGGTCTATATGATCAAATTTGGAAATTTGACTGACTGACTGACTGACTGAGTGACAACGAACACCCTAAACCACTGGAGATAGGATCATGGTGCCAGCCAGTCCTTCCAGTCAGCCAATCTTTTTTTTTGTGTGTCAGTCAGTGAGTCAGTCACGCAACAGTCGGAAAAAAAAATTGCGAACACTTTTTTTTGGATAAAGAACGAACGAAATCCTTTCTTAGTGAGCGTCTACGATGGGAGAGAAGTATCTGTGACGAATTTCATAACCGTGACAAATTTCACGATCCTATCTTAAGTGGTTTAGAGTGTGCGTTGTCTGTCAATCAATCAGTCACTCACTCAGTCAGTCAGTCAGTCAATCACGCAATAGTTATATGTATAATGATGAAAAAAAAAATTTTTGCAATAATTTTTTTTTGGGTAGAGAACGAACAAAATCTTTCCTTAGTGAGCGTCCATGATGGGAGAGGAGTATAGAAAATGAAAAAAAAATTAAAGAAAAAAAAAAAAATTTCGATAATTTTTTTTTATATAGAGGTCGCACAAAATCCGTTCTTAGTGAGCGTCTACGATGCGAGAGGAGTAACCGTGACAAATTTCGCGATCCTGACTTCATTGGTTTAGGCTGTGCGTTGTCTGTCAGTCAGTCAGTCAGTCAGTCACAAATGTGGCACAAATTTCCACATGACCTATTCGGTACTGCGTAGAGGTATGCGTTGCATTTATTTACATTCAATAATTTCAAATTCAAATTCAAAGAAATCAAACTTATGAAAAATACTTTTTCCCTTAATTTTTTGTTAACTTTTAAAAGAAAGACCAATTTTCGTGTAAATTTTGTTTTTGAATCCTGAAAAACGATCGTTTTATCGTCCTGATTAAATATATTTATCTATATATATAAAACTGTGGCGTGACTGACTGACAGACAACGCACAGCCTAAACCACTGAAGTTACGATCGCGAAATTTGTCACGGTTCCTCCTCCTCCCGTCGTAAACGCTCCTACTCCTTTCCCGTCGTAAAGGCTCACTAAGAAACGATTCCGTTCGTTGTCTATAAAAAAAAAAAAAATTCACTCAAAACCTTTTTCCACCGAATCGAAAATCCTTAGCCACCGTGACCATAGTAACCATTGTTGTTTTTACTGTGCCATAGTAACCTTTGCCATGGTAACTGTTGCCGTAATAACCGTTGCCAGGGTAACTGATGCCATAGTCATCCGTTGCTACGGTAACCAATGCCTTAGCAACCGTTGCCATGGTAACTATTGCAATAGTAACCGTTGCCATGGTAACCGTTGCCTTAGCAACCGTTGCCATGGTAACCGTTGCCTTAGCAACCGTTGTCATGGTAACAGTTGACATGTGTAACCGTTGCCTTAGCAACCGTGCCATGGCAACTGTTGCCATAGTGACCGTCGCTATGGTAACTGTTGCCATAGTAACCGTTGCCATGGTAACCGTTGACATGGTAACCGTTGCCATGGTAACCGTTGCCATAGCAACTGTTGTCATGGTAAACGTTGCCTTAGCAACCGTTGCCATAGTAACCATTGCCATGGTAACTGTTGCCATAGTAACCGTTGCTATGGTAACTGTTGCCATAGTAACCGTTGCCATGGTAACTGTTGCCATAGTAACCGTTGTCATAGTAACCGTTGCCATGATAATTGTTGCCATGGTAAACATCGCCTTAGTTAGCAACCGTTGTTATCGTAACCATTTGGAATATAGAAAAAAAAAAATTCGCAAATTTTTTGGTTAGAGAACGAACAAAATCCATTCTCAGTGAGCGTACATGATGGGGAAGGAATATGGAAAAAAAAAAAAAAAAATTTGGAGTAAAAAAAAAAAATTTGGAGGAAAAAAAAATTGCGATAATTTTTTTTTGGATAGAGAACGGAAAAAATCCGTTCTTAGTGAGCGTCTACGATGCGAGAGAAGTAACCGTGACAAATTTCACGATCCTAACTTCATTGGTTTAGGCTGTGCGCTGTCTGTCAGTCAGTCAGTCAGTCAGTCACGCGACTCTTTTATATATATAGATGATGAAAAAAAAAATTTTTGCAATAATTTTTTTTTGGGTAGAGAACGAACAAAATCTGTTCTTAGTGAGCGTCCATGATGGGAGAGGAGTATAGAAAATGAAAAAAAAATTGAAAAAAAAAAAAAAATTTCGATAATTTTTTTTTGTATAGAGATCGAACAAAATCCGTTCTTAGTGAGCGTCTACGATGCGAGAGGAGTAACCGTGACAAATTTCGTGATCCTGACTTCATTGGTTTAGGCTGTGCGTTGTCTGTCAGTCGGTCAGTCAGTCAGTCAGTCAGTCAGTCAGTCAGTCAGTCACGCGACTCTTTTATATATATAGATATATAAAAGAGTTGCGCGACTGACTGACTGACTGACTGACAGACAACGCACAGCCTAAACCAATGAAGTTAGGATCGTGAAATTTGTCATGGTTACTCTTCTTCCATCGGAGACGCTCACTAAGAACGGATTTCGTTCGTTCTCTATCAAAAAAAAAATTATCGAAATTTTTTTTTCTTTTCTTTCAATTTTTTTTTTCATTTTCTATACTCCTCTCCCATCATGGACGCTCACTAAGAACAGATTTTGTTCGTTCTCTACCCAAAAAAAAATTATTGCAAAAATTTTTTTTCCATCATTATACATATAACTATTGCGTGATTGACTGACTGACTGACTGAGTGAGTGACTGATTGATTGACAGACAACGCACACTCTAAACCACTTAAGATAGGATCGTGAAATTTGTCACGGTTATGAAATTTGTCATAGATACTTCTCTCCCATCGTAGACGCTCACTAAGAAAGGATTTCGTTCGTTCTTTATTAAAAAAAAATTTCCGCAATTTTTTTTTCCGAATGTTGCGTGACTGACTCACTGACTGACACACAAAAAAAAGACTGGCTGACTGACCGACGGACAAAAAAATTTCCAAATTTGATCATATAGATCCCATCCGTATTTGATCATAGACCCCAATGAAAAAATCATTTGCATTGGGGTCTACAGAAAAACTGTAACCATGATCCTATCTTCAGTGGTTTAGGGTGTTCGTTGTCAGTCAGTCAGTCAGTCGAATTTCCAAATTTGATCATATAAACCCCAATGAAAAAATCATTTTCATTGGGGTCCCAGTGTCATTGGGGACCATTGTGTGCCCAGCGAAGCGGGCGTACCCAAGGCTAGTATGAGATAAAAAGGTGAAATATATGAAATATATTAGGTGAAAAGTGAAAAATGATGAAAAAAGGTGAATATATATATATATACATAATATTATGTATATATATATATATTTATATATAGACTGTACGAAAAAAATCATTACTTTATTTATTTATTTTTATATTACTAGGATATCTCATTATTTGTTAAATTCGAATTTAAATAATTGAAATTGAAAAACGAACGACGAAACGCGATGACGTCACAGCGGGACAAATGTCCCCTTTTGAGACAAATTCTCAAAAATTTTTCACCAACATCATCGTTCTCAGAATGGACCGAGTCGATTTTGTTGCAACAAAGACCAATCGGAAGAGAAAAATCGAAAAAAATTCAATAGAAAAATTGACATTGTTTGGTCCAGCCGTTTATCTGTGAGATCGATTTAAAGGCGCTGTGACGTCATCACTTCCGGTATATTCGCGTATATAAGAGTGCGGTAGCTTTCTTTTAATACTTGGCGTCGAGCCGCTACCGCGTCTCTTGATAAATAAATATCTCGACTTCTACATGGTGAAACCTTTCAAAACTGCGCGAGCTATTAGACATCACTATTCTCTTTGTATGGTGCAAATTTGAAGGAATTCTATCGATAGAAAATCCGGCATAAAACGTCGTTAATTTCCCAAAATTTTGTTATTTATTTTTATTTTTTATCTGAAGACCGTCGTAATGATTTCCTGTATTTTTGTCTACTTGACGAGAAATACATAACGATGTGGTTTCCTTTTGGAATCACAAGTAAGTACTTCGAGTGTTCCATAAAAAAATCAATATGCTTAATATTGAAGCCTGTCAAAAAAAAATTTGGTGGTCATCCGCAGCGAGTTCTCCATTTTTTAAATGGTTATTATAGCGTATGTTAAAAATTCAAATTCTCAACATGAAATATTTCGATTTCTGAATGGCAGAGCCTCTTTGAACTTTGCATACCGTTTTATGTAACATCGAAGAAGCTTTATTTAGTTTTTTTTTTCAAATGGGTCGTAATTTTTTTTTTAATTTTCTTCATTATATAACAAATACAGATTAACTCGGACAATTTTGAATTTAGAGTACGTTGTTCTTTTTTCGATTCGTAACAACTTTGTCCAATAAAATTAGGCTCGCAAACCATTTTGTATGCAAGAAAAACTGAAAAAAAACACATTTGTCCGACGTCATACAACGTTCTTAACTTCTATACATCAATGACTAACATTTTTTGTTACCGCACTGAAAACCTGAAACTTTCATTCCGTTATTTTATGCTGAAATAGAAAAAAAAATTCTTAAAGACGTTTGAGGCAGCGCTGAATTTTTTTGTTTTAAACTCAAATTTTAGGAAAATGACTTTTCGTTCAAGCATTAATATATTTTGTTGCGACAATGAAAAATAAGCAGAGTTAAATCATGATTCTAGCAAAAATGTATAAAAGTGATTTGCGCGACCTCTAAAAATTTTTTTACAGGTCCCAAATTTTGGGAGAATCATTCTTGCATGGAATACCAACGTATTCGATTGCACCGTCAAGAAAAAAAAAAGTCGATTTTTTTTGAAGCACCCTAATATATATACATCAAGAGTCGCGGCAGCGGCTCGACGCCAAGTTTAAAAGAAAAGCGTAGCGCGCGAGCCGGCCGTACTCTTATATACAGTAAAATAGGCATTTTATGACGTCACAGAAACTTTAAATCGTTCTCACAGGAGAACGGGTTGAGGGAAAAATCTCATATTAGATTTGAATTTTTCATGATTTTTTATCTTTCGAATGGTCCTTGGTAGAACAAAATCCGTTCAGCCAATCCAGAGAAATCTAACATTGAAGATTTTGGACGCGAGGTTTGGGATCCCTTCTGTTTCTTAGAGTCAGAAAGGCGTAAGTTATGTGCGCAGGCGCTTGGACATACGCCCTTACGTGCCTGGTGGACATTTTCGGCCCGTGACGTCACCCGCCCCGCTAAACGTGGTATCCCCACTCTTTGCGCGCCACTGAGCGAGAGAGACAGACTATATCGGGCCTCTCTTTCCGTATGGTTTTCGTTGTTTAGCTACCATGGTTTTCGTTGTCTAGCTATCATGGTTTTCGTTGTCAAGGTACACGGCTCAATGGTTTTTGTTGTCTAGGTATATTTCTCCATGGTTTTCGATGTGTAGGTATAATATTTCTCCATGGTTTTTGTTGTCTCTGTATATTTCTCCATGGTTTTCGATGTCTAGGTCGACGGCTTCATGGTTTTCGTTGTCAAGGTACACGGCTCCATGGTTTCTGATGTCTAGGTATACTTCTCGATGGTTTTCGATGTGTAGGTATATTTCTCCATGGTTTTCGTTGTCTCCGTATATTTCTCCATGGTTTTCGATGTCTAAGTATATTTCTCCATGGTTTTCGATGGCTAGGAATGTTTTTCCATAGTTTTTGATGTCTAGGTCGTCGGCTCCATGGTTTTCGGTGTCTAGGTCCACGGCTCCATGGTTTTTGATGTCTAGGTATATTTCTCCATGGTTTTCGATGTCTAGGTCGTCGGCTCCATGGTTTTCGGTGTCTAGGTCCACGGCTCCATGGTTTTTGTTGTCTAGGTATATTTCTCCATGGTTTTCGTTGTCTCTGTATATTTCTCCATGGTTTTCGATGCCTAGGTATATTTCTTCATGGTTTTCGATGTCTAGGTCGACGGCTCCATGGTTTTCGTTGTCAAGGTACACGGCTCCATGGTTTTTTATGTCTAGGTATGTTTCTCCATGGTTTTTGATCGCTAGGTTCATGGCTCCATGGTTTTCGATGTCTAGGTCGACGGCTTCATGGTTTTCGACGTCTAGGTATATTTCTCCATGGTTTTCGATGTCTAGGTCGACGGCTTCATGGTTTTCGATGTTTAGGTATATTTCTCCATGGTTTTCGATGCCTAGGTATATTTCTTCATGGTTTTCGATGTCTAGGTATATTTCTTCAAGGTTTTTGCTGTCTAGGTATATTTCTCCATGGTTTTCGATGCCTAGGTATATTTCTCCATGGTTTTCGGTGTCTAGGTCCACGGCTCCATGGTTTTTATTGTCTCTGTATATTTCTCCATGGTTTTCGATGCCTAGGTATATTTCTTCATGGTTTTCGATGTCTAAGTATATTTCTTCATGGTTTTCGATGTCTAAGTATATTTCTCCATGGTTTTCGATGTCTAGGTCGTCGGCTCCATGGGTTTCGGTGTCTAGGTCCACGGCTCCATGGTTTTCGGTGTCTAGGTCCATGGCTTCATGGTTTTCGGTGTCTAGGTCCGCGGCTTCATGGTTTTCGGTGTCTAGGTCCACGGCTCCATGGTTTTCGATGTCTAGGTATATTTCCCCATGGTTTTCGATTTCTAGGTATATTTCTTCACGGTTTTTGATGTCTAGGTATATTTCTCCATGGTTTTCGTCGGCTTTGTATATTTTTCCATGGTTTTCGATGCTTAGGTATATTTCTTCATGGTTTTCGATGTCTAGGTATATTTATTCATGGTTTTTGCTGTCTAGGCATATTTCTCCATGGTTTTAGTTGTCTCTGTATATTTCTCCATGGTTTTCGATGTCTAGGTCCACGGCTCTATAGTTTTCGATGTTAAGGTATATTTCTCCATTGTTTCCGATGTCTAGGTATATTTCCCCATGGTTTTCGATGTCTAGGTCCACGGCTCCATGGTTTTTGATGTCTAGGTATATTTTTCCATGGTTTTCGATGTCTAGGTTCACGGCTCCATGGTTTTTGATGTCTAGGTCCATTCCTTCATGGGTTTCGGTGTCTAGGTCCACGGCTCCATGGTTTTTGATGTCATTTGTTTTTCATCTCAAAAATCAAAATCTTCTTCAGTCAAATTTCGGCAACATAAAAAATATTTATCAGACTTTATGATTGAAGGGGTTGACCGGGGGTTGCCACGAAAGTTTTTGACCTTTGCACGGTAACCTTATTTTATTTAAACTTTCCGGTGACGTGGGGTGATAAATCACCCCAGTTTTAAAAACTCCCTGTCTCTTCTAAAATTCAATGAAAATGATCCACCTTGGGCTTATTCTTTTCGTTTTTTAATGCAGGATCACGTGAGCCTGGGGCAATTTCGCTCGGAGTCAAAAAATAAGCCAAAAATGCAATAAAACGATTAAAAAACTGGAGAACGAAGGGAGAAAGGGCACGAGGGAGAAGGGTGAAGTCTCGTCAGGACTTTTTTGAGGGATTGACGAAGAGTCTTGACGGAATTTTTTAAGGCGCTCACCAGTGGTCTCGAACGTGGTTTCTTAAGAGTTAGTTAATATTTACTAAACTCAGAGTCTCGTCACTATGGTTTTAAGGGATTAACGAAGAGTCCGGACGACAATTTCGAAAGGGTTAACCAAGGCTCTTAATGGGAGTTTTTAAGGGATTAACCACGAATCTCGCCAGGACTTTTTTAAGGGATTAACCACGAATCTCGCCAGGACTTTTTTAAGGGATTGGTCAAGAGTCTGGACGAGAATTTTGAAGGGGTTTATGATGACCCTCGCCGATATATTTTGAAGGGATTTGCGGAAGCGGTGTCGACGGAAGTTTTTCAAGGCATTGAGTGGAAGCGTCCAGAGACTTTTTTTATGGGATTCATAAAGAATCTCGCCGCGACTTTTTCAAAAGATTCATCGAGATTCTGGTCGAGACTTGTTTCAACAGATCGACCAAGAATCGTGCCAAGACTTTTTTAAGGGATTAGTCAAGAGTCTGGATGGGATTTTTTAAAGAGTCGACAAAAAGTCTTGACGAGATTTTTGCAACAGACTAGCCAAGGGTAGACGAGCTTTTTTAAGGGATTGACTAAGGGCCTCACTGAGGTTTCATTGAGAGATTGACCACGAGTCTCTTCGTGGTTTCCTTGAGGGATTGAACAAGGTTCTCGATGAGAGTTTTTTAAGTCTTTGATCATGACTGTTGTCGAGATATTTAAAGGAATTTACCAGGGGTGTCGACAGAAGTTTTTGAAGAGATTTATTTTATTTCAAGAATAACCAACCAGAACAAATAATGCCTCTATAATTACAAAAAAATGTTGATGAATATCCCGCTTTTCAAAAAGAAGAGAAATCCGTGGAAAAATACTTTTGAAAAGTAAAAAAAGAACGCCAATTTTAAAAGATCGCAACCTCAGTAGAAAAATAATTACTCAATTTTCTTCATATCACTTTGACATAAAAAACAATTTAGATTTACAAAATGGAATGCATTTTTCCTTCCCTACGAACGATATTTTGAAATTCCCCAAAATTTTCTCAAAAACTCTCAAGCTCAATCGACAAAAAGAAATGAAATCATTGCAACATAGCCAAGAATTAAAAAAATAATGAATAGCTACATTTCACAGGGAAACATGTGCACCCTCAATACATTTTGTGTATTTAAGGGTCTGCAAAGGCTCTACAAAAAAATGCAAAAAATTGGCGTGCATGGTTAACTAAAAAAGCCCGGAAAGATAAAGAATCAATTTAAGGGAGAGGCGGACAAACTTGAACAACTGCCTAAAATAGAATTTCCGTTTTTCATCTGAAAAATCGAAATCGTTTTCATTCAAATCTCGTCAAGATAAAAAAACATTTATCAGATTGCATGGAATGGAATTTTTTTAAAGTTTCGTTCCCCTTGGCTCTCCAGACTTTGAAAAATGATTATTAATTGTGCAAAGAGGAGAGATTTTTGTTTAATATGGAAATAGGAAATATCATCGCGGAAAGAGGAATAGGATAAACAGCGAACATTTGGAATAATATGGAATTATCATCGCGGAAAGAGAACAGAAAAAACAGCGAACATTTAGAATTTCGGAGGATGTTCCATTCCCCATTACATGACGTCATAATGCTACTTTGCGCGTGCATGCGGAAACTTCTAATAAGAACAGTGACGCAGGTCTTCGCCGAACTTTTTTAGTTAACCATGCACGCCAATTTTTTGCATTTTTTTGTAGAGCCTTTGCAGACCCTTAAATACACAAAATGTATTGAGGGTGCACATGTTTCCCTGTGAAATGTAGCTATTCATTATTTTTTTAATTCTTGGCTATGTTGCAATGATTTCATTTCTTTTTGTCGATTGAGCTTGAGAGTTTTTGAGAAAATTTTGGGGAATTTCAAAATATCGTTCGTAGGGAAGGAAAAATGCATTCCATTTTGTAAATCTAAATTGTTTTTTATGTCAAAGTGATATGAAGAAAATTGAGTAATTATTTTTCTACTGAGGTTGCGATCTTTTAAAATTGGCGTTCTTTTTTTACTTTATATATAGACTGTAAGAAAAAAATCATTACGTTATTTATTTATTTTTATATTACTAAGATATCTTATTATTTGTTAAATTCGAATTTAAATAATTGAAATTGAAAAACGAACGACGAAACGCGATGACGTCACAGCGGGACAAATGTCCCCTTTTGAGACAAATTCTCAAAAATTTTTCACCAACATCATCGTTCTCAGAATGGACCGAGTCAATTTTGTTGCAACAAAGACCAATCGGAAGAGAAAAATCGGAAAAAATTCAATAGAAAAATTGACATTGTTTGGTCCAGCCGTTTATCTGTGAGATCGATTTAAAGGCGCTGTGACGTCATCACTTCCAGTATATTCGCGTATATAAGAGTGCGGTAGCTTTCTTTTAATACTTGGCGTCGAGCCGCTACCGCGTCTCTTGATAGTTACGTACATATATACTGTAACGGTACGAAATAGGCTCAAAGACGCCTCGCGTTACGCGTCGGTTCGAGCTTCGTGGAAAAGGAGCAGGTAATGAAGAAAAACAAGAAATTTTAATAGAAAAAGTCAAATAATGAGTTATTTATTCAATTTGTTCGAATTCAGAATGATTTTCTTTACAAAAACACAAATAAGATCGATTTGATCTTCGAGCAAACAAATTTTGTGATTGATTGGATTATTTTCTCAAAATAATGGTGAAAATAGAAATTTAAACGTGTTTATAATTAATTTGTCCAATTTATTTGATTTAACGTGAAAATAAACGATTTTAAATTGACTCGATACAATTTTAATGAATTTTGTTTAATTTGGACAATTTTTACGTCGGATTTTGACAATATAAAAGTCCAAGTGACTTTTATGATAATTTATTAATTTTGTGAATTTTATTTTCAAACTGCGTTGAATTTCTCTACTTCCCTTTAGGTTATGATGAATTTGAGGGTTTAGGAAACAAAACACGGTTGCGGGAGTCGAACGGAGCCGAACTACTCCGTGGCCAATGCTTTGTAGGTTAGGATGTTCACCGGTTGCGGGAGTCGAACGAAACCGAACTACTCCGTAGCCGATGAGCAAGGAAAATCGAGGTTATGTTGCACGCCGGTTGCGGGAGTCGAACGAAACCGAACTACTCCGTGGCCGACGCGCAGAAAAAAATGAGGTTAAGTTTGGAAGTACACCGGCTGCGGGAGTTGAACGTAACCGAACCACTCCGTCGTCGTATGCACGAAGGAAATTTAGGTTAGATTAGGAGTGTACACCGGCTGCGGGAGTTGAACGTAACCGAACCACTCCGTCGTCGTATGTACATTCGAATTTGGGGTTAGGTTTTGGGAGCAAAGAAACTCTTTGCCTAACAGTCAGCCAATACGCTGAGGTCTCGGAATCTCGAGAGGAAATGAGCGCCGAGTGCTGGACGGCACCGGCTTTTATACAGTCGAAATCCTTTGTTCTCGGATTTCGCAGAATTCTAAAAATAACTTACAATATTATTGGCTTTGTTTCCGAGTTTCTTGGAATTCTAAAAATAACTCTTAATTCTATTGGCTCCTTTTTATCGCGGTGGGAACGCTGCTAGAGATCACTGGCTACGCGCTTCCCCCACTCATTCACGGTCGGATCTTATTGGCTAGGCGTGGCTTGAGTCTGCGCACTACGCTCGCCGAACGTAACGTACGCCACTTACTGCATCATCTTTTTCCCCCACTTACGTCCCAGAGTCCCGAGACGCGCTCGCCGGCGGGCTCGTTACCCCCACTTTCACTCGCGAGCTCACTGCGAGCCGGCGGATAGTTCCGCCGCCGTCCGCTCGGCGCTGGCTCAGTCGAGCGTCAGCCGCCGAGCCGACCACATCGCCTCACCAGCCAGGCGGTGCCGTTACAATACATATAGTTCCGATTTTCACCTATTTTTCGGCATTTTATCAAAAAACGAAGATTGACGTTTTGTAGCTGAAGTTTTCTACTTTCCAAATCCGTTCGATAAATTCGAATGGGACCACTTCCAGGGCAAGGAGGGACTTGGAAAAATATGGCATAAAAAATTTGTTATTGCAATTACGCAAAAACTAATTATCGGACAGCGTCTGGGTTTCGCACACAGGAAGTAAGTATCATAATAAACTATCTCGCGAAGAGCCATCACTATAAGTTAAAAAATGGCGACGTAACAAATTTAAAAAAAAAACGCTTTTTTTCAGTTTTTTGCAGTTTTCTCCCTTAACAATTAAGCGATCAAATTGTTTGACCTCTCATTTTTTCGTTTTTCAATTCTTTATAATTCATCCTTTTGAACAAACAACATTCCTTCAATAGTTTGTCGGTTATAAGCAAAAAACAAAAAAAGTGTTTTTTTTGCACTATTTTGTTAATAACAAAATACATAAGTAGTGAAAATCTCGAGTGGAAAAGTATGCAGTCATGATCGGGGAGCGATTCCGCATCGAATGGCACTAGCGGTTTGCCATTCGTATTTTTTACATGAAAAAATCTCTATTGCTTGGCCTATGCGTGAGCCACGTTTACGCGCGTTCGAGAGAATCTACAGGGATCTTTGAGAGCATGCGGACACAGTCACAAATTTATGCGGTTTTACCGCTGTCTCTATTCTTAATCAAATTTGGGGAATACTTCCAAACTTACCTTGTAGCAGATAGTGGACTGGACCAGGAGCGCGTTCAGATGTGAGTGAACTTAGCAGATCATTGCCCAGCAGATAAAAAAAAAAGTAAGTTCCTTTCGCATGCAGCTAAGTTCTATAGTTCCTGATAGTTTTCAAGAGACTCGGTAGAGTCTCGGGACAAGTATACACTTGACAGCTCTGTCTGTTCTCTGATAGTCCGAGACTCGGCCGAGTATATTATCTTCGAATAAAGCAAATTCGTTGGTAGGGGTTGACATTTTTTTAAATTACAAAGCCCAAGAGTGATGTCATGATCTGAAAATTGAACTGAAGACTAATTGAGTTAGTCTCCGTCGATTGAGCCATAAATCATCACGATTGATGCCGTAAATGCTAAGAAAAAAGTTTGCATACGCGAAAATATGCAAGAATCGCAGTGTGCGTGCATGTAGGTGAACACGCGCGGACAACACAATCAAAGGCCTTGTTCAGTGTCTGCAAGGTTTTGCGCCCGGGCCATTGCGATTTCAAATAGCGCGCTCGACCGACTCGCGTCAACAACGATGCCAAATCTCCGCGAGCGAGGAGGCGAGCGTGCTATATACGAACAGTCAGTCTGACGCGGTCGCCCGTCGAGCGACAACGGACTAAGGCGAGCGGGCCCGAGGCCCTCTCATATACGATTCGCCCAAAAACGGGAAAAACGATAACAAAAAAGCGGATCGGGTGAACGGTCGCGTGGCACTAGATTCTCCGGACGCGGGTGAACGGCCATGCGATCCTCGATTCTCCGATCATATCATTCAAACGAAACAATAAATCGCAATGGCGCGGACCAAACCGAGCTCATAATCAAACAAAAACAATCACAATCAAACTAATCGTCGTGGGTTTTTATGCCGCAAGGCTTTTCCCACAAGAGCCAATAAAAACGAAAAATTTGATGGCTCAAACGCGACTACAATTTATTTCAAACAAAAAGAACCTCAACCTTCATCCTTTAAACGAAATTCAAAAAAAAAAAAAAATCAAAAAATCACGAGGCGACTTTAAAAAACAAAGGAGCTTCGACTATACAAAATGGTGTCAGAAGTGGGATTCGAACCCACGCCCACAGAAGTGGCCGCGAAAAGTGCAAACGTGCATCGTAAAAATATTTCTTGAAGGGACACTCTACGACTAGCCGACCATCGCCTCCGGACTCGCCACCCCCTCCAGTTCGCCATCGGTGGAAAACGACCATCAAACGACAAAATATAAGTATTAAAAAAGGCTTCTTTATTCTTTATATCGCATTATACGTTTTCTTTTACGTCAGACGTCTTTCTAAAATTCATAACATTCGACGTAGTCGAAGACACAACTCGATCCAACGGTCTCTTTGTATAAAAAACGTAGCACGCATATAATTCACAATCACGTATATATAAACATAGATCTCGTTTGTTCTGAGAGTGCCGATACATAAGCGTCAAGGCGAAGCCGCCACTCGGGGGGGTTTGTTTACATTTGACGCGGGCCGCGCTCGGTCTCTGAATCTTTGTCGGTGGACGGACGAGTTCGTACGCGTTTTCGAAAAAATTACGCACTACACGTGGAAGTGCTTAGAGCCCGCCCTTGAGAGTCAGTCGAGCTTCAACATCGAACGCTGAAACACCGTGCCTCGAGGTGTCGACGCGTCTTTTGTTCTCGAAGATCTCGAAAATACTTTGCCGGTTCAGACTCAGTTATAATGGCTGCCCGCGTGAAGTTTATTAATCAAAAGCGTTCGACTTTAAAGGCGAGCATTACGAAGCTCGAGAAATTCGCGGACGACGCGGACGTCGAACCCGCGAACATAAAAATGCGCGCAGATCGCGTAAAAGAACAATTTCGTACATACGAGGAACTGCACGATGAACTCGCGTTGTTAACTGACGGGGACAATGACGACGTCGACGAGTTCGACGAGTTGCAAGACCGATTTTACGCGATCATAACCAAAATCGAGACAGATTTACTATCGACAACGCCCCAACCTACCGGTGCGGCAAATGTGACGTCGCTGCCGATCGACGGCACACGTCGCCTTAAATTACCCGTCGCCGACCTCCCAAAGTTCGACGGTAATATCGAGAAGTGGTTATCGTTTAAAAACACGTTTCTGACAATGATCGATTCTCGCGAGGACATAACGAAGTTGCAAAAATTCTTGTATTTAAAAAACTGCCTCGAGGGTGACGCGTTAAATAAAATTCTGATTTATAACGTAAGCGAAGAAAATTACGGGACGGCGTGGAAGTTACTGTTAGATTCGTATGACAAAGTCCGAATTCTGATCGTAAAACATCTCGACGCGATCCTCGAGCTGCCCGCGGTAAAAAAGGCGACGCATAAAGACTTAGCGCGACTCGTCGATGACATGCGACAACACGTCAACATGCTCGCGTCGTTGGACGTGGTACCGGATGAACATTTGTTAGTCCGGATAATCGAACGCGCGTTGCCCAATAATATTCGGGTCAAGTGGGAAGAAACACTCAATCTCGACACTTCGCCAACGCTCGAGCAGATTTACAAATTCATCTCCGAGACCGCGTTTCGTTTATGCACGCTCGAACAAGATGTATCGCGTTCCAAACCGGAAACCAATAATAAACGACAACTCCCGATTAATAAAGATCAAAGCGGATTCAAGACGCGACGTGGAGAAAACGGCGCGCGTACGTTCGCGACGGGCGCGTCGACAAAGTGCGTGGTGTGCAAACGGGAGAGTCATCCCACATATCAGTGCCGCGAATTTCAAAAAATGACAGTTCAACAGCGCTGGAATTTCGTCAAGAGTTCATCGCTTTGCAAAAATTGTCTTCGATCGCATAGCGGCAAATGCACATCGACGCATTGCAAAAACTGCTCGAGGTTTCATCACACTCTTTTGCACAGCGAATCTCCCGCTACATCCACCCACGCGAATCAAGAAACGACACAGTCAGATACACCCAAATCGACAACAAAGGTACACTGCCGCTCAAAAGTTTAGATACACTACCCAATATTTCTTGCGGCACAAAAAGTTTAATAACTCTGTCAAAAAAGAAGATTTTCCAATTTTCGAAGCGGCGTTTTGAAGGGGATAAATCCAGCTTCAGTTCGCTCCGTTCAAATATTTTTTATGATTTTTTTTCGACTCAGTACGGACTTTGGTTTGTGACTGTTTTTAGGCTTTTTTTTGACCATGGCAAATCAGGCGCACAGCTTCCGGATTTTTTTGATTTTTTCTTTAATGATGACAAACTTAAAACTGCATGCAATAGCTCCATCTTTGTTTTTTAGAAAATTTTTTGCGATTTTTTTTCGAAAAGTTATCTGATTTTTTCCCAAAATCAATCAATTTTGAAAAATTCTAAATAACCCGAGAACTATAGGGTTTGAGAGAAAATGTCAGAAATGAAAAAAGTTGTGTATTTCGACCCTGAATCGCGTCGAATTTTTTTGGAATTATTCGTTGAATTTTTTTTTTTTTAGTATTTTTTTCGAAACTTATTTTTTTTTTAAGGCCGATAAAGTAATGATTCAAGGCACTCACCCGACTCAGATAAGTTTCTCTAACTTATCTAAGTGTGGTGAGTGCGTTGAATCATTACTTTATCGGCCTTAAAAAAAAACTAAGTTTCGAAAAAAACACTAAAAAAAAAAAAATTCAAAGAATAATTCCAAAAAAATTCGACGCGATTCAGGATCGAAATACACAACTTTTTTCATTTTCGACATTTTCTCTTAAACCCTATAGTTCTCGGGTTATTTAGAATTTTTCAAAATTGATTGATTTTGGGAAAAAATCAGATAACTTTTCGAAAAAAAATCGCAAAAAATTTTCTAAAAAACAAAGATGGAGCTATTGCATGCAGTTTTAAGTTTGTCATCATTAAAGAAAAAATCAAAAAAATCCGGAAGCTGTGCGCCTGATTTGCCATGGTCGAAAAAAAGCCTAAAAACAGTCACAAACCAAAGTCTGTACTGAGTCGAAAAAAAATCATAAAAAATATTTGAACGGAGCAAACTGAAGCTGGATTTATCCCCTTCAAAACGCCGCTTCGAAAATTGGAAAATCTTCTTTTTTGACAGAGTTATTAAACTTTTTGTGCCGCAAGAAATATTGGGTAGTGTATCTAAACTTTTGAGCGGCAGTGTAAATTTAACCAGTCGCGAAGTAATTACACACAGTTTTACGTCAAGGGCGTTACAGTCACAGTTGATGCTGAGCGCTCAAACACGCGTCAAAAATTCGCATGGTCAATTCGTAAAATGTCGCGCTTTATTAGACACTTGCGCGACGGCGCATTTCATCACGGAGGATCTCGCAAGAGAATTGAAATTACCGATACGCGCGTGTACGATCGCGGTAGGAATGATAGACGACGCGAATACAATTTCTAAAGGCGCGGTCGAGTGCACATTTTATTCGATACACAATAATTACAACAAAACTCTCACGTTCCTGGTTATCCCGAAAATAGCTGATAACGTACCGAATGAAATCTTTCCTCGCGAATTAGTCGACATACCGCGCAATGTAAAATTGGCCGATCCGCAATTCCATTTGCCTCAAAGAATCGACGTTCTCATCGGGTCAGGGACGACGTTGTCATTGTTGTCGATCGGACAATGTGATTTATCTCGCGACGGTTGCGATCTCTTCTTACAGAAAACTCAGCTCGGCTGGGCCGTTGCTGGCGGAAAATCAGATACCACGGTCGGGAAACGAGCGTCGTGCCAATTGACCGAATTGAAACGAACCATCGAAAAATTTTGGTTGCTCGATGATGCAAACGCTAGTCAAATAAAATTATCGGAAAACACAAGCTGCGAAATTCATTTCAATCGAAACGTCGCTCGCGAACCGTCCGGACGGTACGTCGTTCGTTTGCCGTTCCGCAGCGCCGAGCGAGACCTCGGTGATTCGCGATCAATGGCTTTACGACGATTCACCGGCTTGCAAAAAAGACTTAACGCGGACCCGATCCTTAAAAAAGAGTATCATCGCGTGATGAATGAGTACATCGAGCTTGGCCACATGTCGCTCGTTGTCGACGAGTCACTACCCGGTTATTATCTCCCCCACCACGCGGCTATAAAGGCAACAAGCGCTACGACGAAGACCCGAGTTGTCTTCGATGCGTCCGCTAAAACGAACAAGGGAATGTCGCTTAACGATACGCTGATGGTCGGTCCGACTATTCAATTGAAGCTAGTCGAACATCTTTTGCGATTTCGCAGCCACAAATTCGTGATCACCGCGGACATCGCGAAAATGTACCGGCAAATCTGGATTCACCCCAGCGATCGCCGGTACCAACGAATTTTCTGGCTCCAACACGAAAAAATCCGCGTATTTGAATTAAACACCGTAACGTTCGGCGTATCGTCGGCTCCATTTCTAGCGATCCGGACCGTACAGAAACTCGCAAACGATGAGAGCGCGAATTATCCTAAAGGAGCCGAGGTTTTGACGCGCGACTTATATGTCGACGATTTGTTGTCAGGAGCAAACACTTTCGAGGAAATCGTACAAATTCGTGACGAAGTAATCGAGGTATTGAAACGTGGTGGATTCGAAATCCGACAATGGGCGTCAAATCACCCGCAAGCCCTAAATAATTTGACCGAAAAAACCGCGGATATCGAATTTCTAACAGACGAGAATCCGGTACACAAAACGCTCGGTATATCGTGGAACGCGCGGAACGACGACTTACTTTACACGGTAAAACGTATCGAGCCTTCCGGAAAGGTCACAAAACGACATATTTTATCAGAGATCGCAAAAATTTTCGACCCGCTCGGTCTACTCGGTCCGGTGATTCTTGTCTCGAAAGTGCTGATGCAACGATGCTGGATAGCAAAAACTACATGGGACGAGTCCGTGCCCAGCGCGTTAGATTCCGCGTGGCGATCGTTCGCGGAACGATTGTCATTAATCGACAATTTAAAGATCGATCGATACGTTTCGACAAATGATCCAATCGATATCCAGATTCACGGATTTTGCGACGCGAGCCAGACGGGTTACGGAGCTTGTTTATACGTGCGCTCCTGCGATCAGGACGGTGAAATTCGCGTGAGACTTTTCTGTTCAAAGGGACGAGTCGCTCCGCTAAAAAATCAAACCATCCCTCGCCTCGAACTCTGCGGCGCGTTGACTCTCGCTCGCCTGTATCGCGAAGTCATCGAAGTAACGACGTTTCACGTAAACAAGACGGTTTTCTGGTCAGACTCGACAATAGTTTTACAATGGTTAAACAAACATCCGAGCGTCCTAAAGGTATTCGAAGCACATCGCGTTGCCGAGATACAGGAGGTCAGTAAAAACGCGGAGTGGCGGCACATTCGGACGGAGCAGAATCCGGCGGACGCGTTATCGCGAGGTCAACTTCCCCGAGAATTTTTGAATAACGATTCGTGGTTTCGGGGGCCGGCGTGGCTTGCTCAGCCCGAATCCGTTTGGCCGCAGGTTGCTGTGACGCCTCAGAAAGATCTACCAGGGATTAAGAAATTATTTTGCATGCTCTCGCAACCGCAATCGGAAGAAATATTCAAAAACTTCTCGTCGTACACCCGATTGATTCGCGTCGTCGCGTACTGCTTACGTTTCTTACGCGACAATAACGTCAAGGGCGATTTGACAATCAAGGAAATTGATGAGGCCGAGTATCGCGTTATTCGATTAATCCAACAAGCGCATTTTCAAGACGAAATCGATCGTCTTTCATCCGAAGAAAGTGTGAAAAGCGCGAAACTCGGATCTTTGAACCCGCGAATCGACGAGAAGGGTTTGATTCGCGTTGGGGGTCGTATAAATAAAGCAGATATCTCGCTCGATCAAAGGAATCCAATCCTTCTGCCATCTCGAAATCACGTAACTGACCTTCTGATTCGTCACTTGCACGAAAAATTCTATCATACCGGGATCCAATCGACGCTATATAATATCCGGCAAAGATTCTGGATTTTGGACGGTAGAAATCAAATACGTAAAATCGTGCAACGTTGCGTGCGATGCATCCGGTTTCGGGCTACACCAGTGGCGTACCAAATGGCCGATTTGCCAAAATCCAGAGTAGACAATGCGCCGCCGTTCTACCACACGGGCGTCGATTACTTCGGCCCCATACTCGCGAAAGAAAAAAAGCATCGGAATCGGAGTAGCGTTAAGGTGTACGGCTGCGTATTTATTTGTATGTCGACTAAGGCTATACATCTTGAGATCGCGAGCGATCTGTCGACAGACGCGTTCATAGCGGCTTTACGACGTTTTGTGAGTCGTCGGGGCATTCCGGGTCACATTTATTCGGACAACGGGACGAATTTTGTCGGCGCGAACAGCCAACTTCGCGAATTTTACGCTGTCAGAGAGTCCGAAGACTTTCGTTCTCAATTGTATGAATTCACGTCGACTCGGAAAATTGAGTGGCATTTCAATCCGCCTCTCTCTCCTCATTTCGGAGGTATCTGGGAGGCCGCCGTAAAATCTTGTAAACACCATCTCAAACGCGTCATGCGCGATCTCTTGTTTACGTACGAAGAATTGGCTACTCTAGCGATCGAGATCGAGGGCATTCTCAATTCACGCCCCTTGTGCCCTATTTCCACAGATCCGAATGATCCAATCGCTTTAACCCCCGCGCACTTTCTTGTTGGTAGACCGCTCACAATGCTGCCGGAAAATGATCTTTTGCTTGTTCCAGACAACCGATTGTCCTCGTGGCAACTGATTACTAAGACTCGACAGGAATTCTGGCGCCGATGGCAGTTAGAGTATTTGAGCGAGTTACAAAGGAGACAGAAATGGATAAATCCGACTGAAAATATCACGCTGGACACGGTAGTCCTGTTGATTGACAAGAATCAACCATGTATGCAGTGGCGGCTGGGTCGGGTGGTTGAGGTGCATCCTGGGGGCGATGGCGTCGTCCGAGTCGTCACCGTAAAAACGACTCGAGGACTCTACAAGCGCAACACAAGGTCGCTTTGCGCACTGCCCACAAGCGCTTGAAATTATCGGGGACATTTTAACGATATACGACAATTTGCGAATTCTTCTCAGTTAAAATTTACAATTGTTTTTTCTAATTTTCAAACCTCAAGTTTTAAGTTAAGAGTCATGCAAGTTTCACTCAACATACGATGTAAATGTAAGCTAAGGATTTTCTTCCATTCCATTCCAATTAATTATTTACTCTTGATGTATAAAATATCAACTTTAGATTTAAGACAACTGTTTGTAAAGGGACCAATTATAATAAGGTTATAACTTGTACTAACGTTTTTTTTCATAATTTGTTCGTTAACACTTCCAACGGGGGGAGGATGTTCAGTGTCTGCAAGGTTTTGCGCCCGGGCCATTGCGATTTCAAATAGCGCGCTCGACCGACTCGCGTCAACAACGATGCCAAATCTCCGCGAGCGAGGAGGCGAGCGTGCTATATACGAACAGTCAGTCTGACGCGGTCGCCCGTCGAGCGACAACGGACTAAGGCGAGCGGGCCCGAGGCCCTCTCATATACGATTCGCCCAAAAACGGGAAAAACGATAACAAAAAAGCGGATCGGGTGAACGGTCGCGTGGCACTAGATTCTCCGGACGCGGGTGAACGGCCATGCGATCCTCGATTCTCCGATCATATCATTCAAACGAAACAATAAATCGCAATGGCGCGGACCAAACCGAGCTCATAATCAAACAAAAACAATCACAATCAAACTAATCGTCGTGGGTTTTTATGCCGCAAGGCTTTTCCCACAAGAGCCAATAAAAACGAAAAATTTGATGGCTCAAACGCGACTACAATTTATTTCAAACAAAAAGAACCTCAACCTTCATCCTTTAAACGAAATTCCAAAAAAAAAAAAAATCAAAAAATCACGAGGCGACTTTAAAAAACAAAGGAGCTTCGACTATACAGGCCTCTTAATGCCCATCACGACCGATTTCCATGGAAGTCGATCTTCGATGACAGAAGAACGACGAGTTTCTATGACCGCCGTGAAGTAAGGTGGTCTACTTTCGGTTTTCCCTTTTTT
The DNA here is from genome assembly GCA_037043255.1 of Diadegma fenestrale. Classification (NCBI taxonomy): domain Eukaryota; kingdom Metazoa; phylum Arthropoda; class Insecta; order Hymenoptera; family Ichneumonidae; genus Diadegma; species Diadegma fenestrale. The sequence continues at coordinate 638,567 of CM073309.1, forward strand.
ATCTTTAGACTCGGTAGAGCCTCGACGAAATATTCAACATTTCATGAATCTTGGAGAGATCGGATGACAACGAAAAATGGGTGATGTAGCCGCAAAAAGTTATTCTGTCATTACACAAATAAAAATGATTAATTGCTGCTTCAACCCTTTGAAGCACGCTTTACGTGCGTTTAGCTAAAAACTTCGCACTGAGGGGTTTTCGGGTCCACTGATTACAAATTTGAATTCGGTAAATATGTCGAGCCCCGATTCGACATATTTACCTTGAATTCAAAATTTGAAAATTCAAGTTGGCAGATCCGATATGGCGGACCAGAAACGCAAAACTTGTTTGATGAACGTGAAAGTTGGTACTCGGGGCTTCTCAGGGTCGTTGATTACAATTCTGCACCCCAAATTTGAAAATTGAAGATGGCGGATACAATATGGCAGAGCATGAATGCGAAAATCTTTTAATGAACGCAAAAGTTAGCACTCGAGGATTTTCAGGATTGCTAATTACAAATCTGCACTCAGAACTTGAAAATTCAAGTCGGCGCATCCGATATGGCGGACTTAAATGCAAAAATCCTTTGATTAACGCAAAAGTTAGTACGCTTGGCTTTTCCGGGGCGCTGATTACGAATCTTCACTCAAAACATCAAAATTCAAGATGGTGGATCCGATATGGCGGACCCCAAATGCAAAAATCCTTCGATGGAAACGAAAGTTGGTACTCGGGGATTTCTCCGGTCGCTGACTATGAATCTACACCAAAAATGCGGAAATCCGAGATGGCAGATCCAATATGACGGACGAAAGTGCTCAAACTGACTTAATGAAGATGAACCTCCATGTTTAGGGGTTTTTCGAATCGTTGAATTGGAATCTGAGGTCAAAATTGAAGAACTAAGTGGCAGCTTCAATATAGAAAATGAAACGCAAATCTGGCTTGGACACTGAAATATGGCGCTAGAAACACGCTACGTCCTCGCCGTTAGCTCCGGGTAACCATTAGGCTCTGGGGTTAGCATTGGCTAAAAGCTTAATTTTATCAGAAATTCAGTATTGGATGACGTGCCACAAAAGTATTAAAAAATGTCTCGCGATAAAAACCTTGGGCAACCCCGCCTATATTCGAGTACATAAAGCAGATAATTGCTTTCATCCCTTTTATTACTTATATGAGTGGGTCGAATATCGAAAAAACTAAACCAATTCAAGCTATGGGGAAAGATTCACGAAGGATCATATGATCATGAAAAAATGTAGGTTTCGGAGGAGTTCGAAAAAAAGAAGTGATGTCCTAGCCAAAAATCCCCTCCACGGGAAAAAAAGCTTAGACAAGTCCATTTGTTGGTGATCCCCATTTTCCATTTGTTTTCACAGAAAAATCTAACCCCTCCTAAAAAAAAATTGGAAACGCCAGCAAAATAAAAAATTATTAAAAAAACCTGGAAAAAAGGAAAGAAATTCAGCACCAAAAATTCTGATATCTATAAAAAAGGACAGGTCTGATAATCATGTTAATGTCTGAAAATCAATTAACGAGGAAAAAGAAAATCTCCCACAAAAATACAAAACCAAAGTTTGCCATAGTATGGTGAGCGGATGCGCACAGAGTACTTAGCCGGCCCGAAATTTGTTATATTGACTTCCACTATTTATAGATAGATAGAACAACTCGGTTGTATTCACGAGAAAAATGATAAGCGTTACACAAATGTCACTGAACGCTATACATTCAAATGAATGAGTACAAATTCAAAGTTTTCTCTCAATTTGATATACAATTAATTAATTTATCATTTGCGCAATATTTTACACAAGTATGGATACGTAGAAAAATAACTACTGATCACTAATTATAAGGTGCAGCTGAATATTAAATCAAATGACCCGTAATGCGTCGGATAAAATTACACATCTAGCAATATTTTTTGTAGATTTCTGAGACCACAAAATTACGTTATGTCGAAATTAATCAAGCTGAGCACTTTAATGCAAAATTTCGGGCCGGCCAAGTACTCTGTGCGCATCCGCTCAACATACGATGGCAAACTTTCGTTTTGTATTTTTGTCAGAGATTTTCTTTTTTCCCGTTAATTGATTTTCAGACATTAACATGATTATCAGACAGGGAATACTTGTCCTTTTTTATAGATATCACAATTTTTGGTGCTGAATTCCTTTCCTTTTTTCCAGGGTTTTTCATAATTCTTTATTTTGTTGGCGTTTCCAATTTTTTTTTAGAGGGGGTTAGATTTTTCTGTGAAAACAAATGGAAACGGGGATCATCAACAAATGGACTTGTCCAAACTTTTTTCCCCGTGGAGGGAATTTTTGGCTAGGATTAGAAATAGTTCTGGCGTTTTTATCCCAAGAAATGTCAATCCTAGCCAAAAATCCCCTCCACGGGGAAAAAAGCTTAGACAAGTCCATTTGTTTGTGATCCCCGTTTCCATTTGTTTTCACAGGAAAATATAACCCCCCCCCCCCCCTACAAAAAATTGGTAACGCCAACAAAATAAAAAAATGTTTAAACCCTGGAATTGGGAAAAATACAAAAAATGCGAGAATGGTAGAAAAAAGTTAATGCTATTCGCTCAGCACCAAAAATGCTGATATCTATAAGAGGCCAAGTATTCCCTGTCTGAAAACCATGTTCATGTCTGGAAAATCAATTAACGATAACAAAGAAAATCTTCCAAAAAGACACGTCTCGAAAAAAGGAACCACTAAATACAAAATGGCGAATCGACAGAAAAACTTCATACAAAAATATAAAACTGAAGTTTGCCATCGTATGTTAAGCGGATGCGCACATACGAACTTCCACTATTTATAGATAGATAGAACAGATTTGTTGTATTCATGAGAAAAATGATAAGCGTTACACAAATGTCACCGAACGTAATATGAATGAATCAGTATAAATTCCAGGTGTTCTCTCAATTTGATATACAATTAGTTAATTAATCACTTGCGCAATATTTTACACTACTATGGATACGTAGAAAAATAACAGCTGACCACTAATTAAGGTGCAGCTAAATATTGAATCTAATGACCCGTAATGCGTCGGAAAAAATTGCACTTCTAGCAATTTTTTGTATTATTTGCTAGAAATACAAATCTTTTTAGGAGAGAACCTTGATTGACTCGAGATTTTCGCCAAGCTTTCGCGTGTCTTTCTAAGAAGATTTCTGAAACCAAATAATTACGTTATGTCAAGATTAACCAAGCTGAGCATTTTTATTCAAAATTTCTGGCCGGCCACGTACTCTGTGCGCATCCGCTGAACATACGATGGCAAAATTTAGTTTTGTATTTTTGTATGAAGTTTTTGTGTCGATTCGCCATTTCGTATTTAGTGGTTCCTTTTTTATTGAGACGTGTCTTTTTGGAAGATTTTCTTTGTTATCGTTAATGGATTTCCAGACATCAACATGGTTTTCAGACAGGGAATACTTGGTCTTTTATAGATATCAGAATTTTTGGTGCTGAGCGAACAGCATTAACTTTCTTCTACCATTCTCGCATTTCTTGTATTTTTCTCAATTCCAAGGTTTTTAAAAATTCTTAATTTTGTTGGCGTTACCGATTTTTTTAGGAGGGAGGGGGGTGCTGGCGTTATATTTTCCTGTGAAAACAAATGGAAATGGGGATCACCAACAAATGGACTTGTCCAAGCTTTTTTCCCCGTGGAGGGAATTTTTGGCTAGGATATGATTTCTTCTTCTGAACACTCTCAAAACCTAGAGTTTTCACATATTTGCTATCATTATACACTACCGCTCAAAAGTTTGGATACAAGAAAGTGAATTTCTTGTTTTACCCCAAGTTATACAACCCAGCTAAAAAAAAAAGATATTGCAATTTTCAAAGCGTTGTTTTAAAGAGGACAAACGAGGCTTCAATTCGCCCCATTCAAAAAAGTTTTAATATTTTTCTTCGCCCCGGTACTGACTTTGGATCGTGACCGTTTTTGGGTCTTTTTCCGACCGTCGTGAATCGGGCGCACAATTGAACGAAGTATGGATATTTCTTTTTTACCATAAAAATCTTAGATCGGAGTGCAGAACCTCCATCTCCCTCTTTGGAAACATTTTTTTCGATTTTTTTTCGAAAAATTATCTAATTTTTTGCTGAAAACGATACATTTCGACAAATTGAAAATATCTCAAGAACGATAGCGTTCAAGAAAAAATGTTGCGGGTACAAAAAGTTGCAGATCTTCGTAGCCAATCGTCCGGAATTTTTTCAGAATTTTTTGAGAAAATTTTGTTTTTTTGGAGTATTTTTTTTTCAAAACTTGCGAGTGAAATTTTTTTTCTCTAAATAAAATGTTGTTACGTCATCCCATAATCTTCCCTACTATCCTACTATTTCACCCTACATCATTTAACTATATTAAAAACGTCCCCCAACGCACATTAAACTCCCCCATCTTAAACAACACTCAGAACGCCGTCATATTCGAGGAAAATAGGACAAATCAATACAGACCTTGGAAACTTATTTTACTCGGAGAAGCGCGATTTTCGTTTGAAAATTGTCGAAAAATCGTCCTTTTCAAGCAAAAATCATGGTAATGGGCAAAAAATCATATCTTGATGAAAAATTGAGATAGAGACATAATTTTAGGCTTGAATTGAGCTCCACAGAGTCTAGATGCTGGGAAAAAATCAGCATTCTATTCCCATGAAGCCGAGAAGAAAACTTCTTCGCTACAACTTCATGCTAAAATATTGATTTTTTCCAATTCGTGGTCAAAAATCGAAAATTAAATTCTCGCGATGAATTGAGACTTTGGCACGTGTTTCCTCTTTGTTTCAGCGTATCAAACCGAGTGGCTAGAAAAAAAATCATAATTTTACCATTTTGGCTCGGAGAAGAGCGATTTTCGTTTGAAAATTGTCGAAAAAAAGTAATTTTCAAGCTAAAATCATAGTAATGGGCAAAAAATCATATCTCGATGAAAAATTGAGATAGAGACATGATTCTGGGCTTGAATTGAGGTCCACAGAGTTTACTTCTCGGGAAAAAATCAGCATTTTATGTTCATGAAGCCAAACAAATGAATTCTTCGCTCCTAAGTGATGTAAAAATGTCGTTTTTTTGTAAGCTGATCGTGAAAAGCCAAAAATACCATTCTCATACGCGTTCACGTACCGTTTTCGAGCGATTTTCGTTTGAAAATTGTCGAAAAATCGTTATTTTCAAGCTAAAATCATGGTAATGGGCAATAAATCATTTCTAGATTAAAAATTGAGATAGAAACATAATTCTTGGCTTGAATTGAGCTCCACAGAGTCTAGTTGCTGGGAAACAATCAGCATTCTATTCTCATGGAGCCAAGAAGAAAAGTTCTTCGCTAGAACTTCATGTTCAAATATTGTTCGGGATTGAGCTAGCCACGGCGGTAGCGTGGACAGCTGAGTCGAGAGTTCGCGTGCCGCCGCGGGCGGCAGCAGCTACCGGATACATCGCGCACTAGTCCAGGCAACGGGTATGAAAAAGGGCCTTTTCGTGACACCGAGCCAGGATGATTCTAACCGACAGATTCGTGTAGGGCTGATATCCCCGATGAAGCCCTGGTACTTTCCAACCACAGATTTTGGGGGGCTTTTTTTTGCCAGGCCGTCAAAGTTGGCAAAACCATGTTTTTGCGAAATAGCGTCTAAACTATCCACCGCGGAAAAAAAAGTTCCGTAACTATTTGTAGATTATGAAAAAACGAACAATTTGGCGGGTCGCCAATCAAAATCGCTTCATTAGTTCGCCCGCAAAAAATTAAAAACCAGATAAAATGACCATTTCTATTAGAACGAATTTGTTCGGGATTCCGCCTTGCCTTACAAGCGGGCGAGCTTCCCGAGCAGCTCACAGCGCGGCAGCACCTCGTGGACGCTCTCGCTTCGCCTCAGCGCGCATGCGCGGCCCGACTCACGCCGGCCGGCGACCGAGAGCGGCCATGATTAATCGCTCTCTTGTTTCTTGACCGCGCTACAAGCAACATCGTTGTATCGCGTTCCAAGTCTCCTTTAACCCTTAGTTCACCCGCACCCGCAATTACCTTTAATGTCCCGCTAGTTTGTGCATTCTGCACTCACTAATCCCGCTCGATTGGCGCATAAGGCGCAATCGACTCCTCAAGTCTACACCGCATTATTTTCCTTTCCTTTGTCACTGCGTGGCGGGCCGAGCCACGTGTGTCACCAACGTTCCACTGGCCCCGCAACTACGTCGCGATCTTTGCCTCATTTTCGATCGAATCTGTGCGCGAAATCCGACATTTGTACACCGCTACGTGCAAGTTACGCCGCTATCATTTTTGTATCATTATTTTATCGCAATTTGACTGTTAATAAATCATTTCGACAAGCGGATCTTCCGCGCTTACACTACGCGTCTTCAAACACGTTCATTTTCCATCGTCGGCACGATCCCCAACACCCGGCATCCCTAAAACAACTCTAATCCTGAACATTTGGTCCTTCGAGCCGGATCGTGCCAATTGTAAATTCGCGAGTGTTGGTGCGCGTGTGCAAAAAGTTCGCGAGTCGAGAAAATTCAGTGCAGCGCGAGACCGCGTGGCAACTTGGCCAGCCCAAGCGGCCAACTACTGTGCCGTGCACGGTCGCTCTAGACCTTTCCGCCCGCGTGAACGTGGCCAATCGTTGCACTCTGCAACAGTCATTGGCCACTTTAGACAATTCTTCGTTTCGACCACGCCGGCACGTGTCTCGCCCGCGATCGCGATCGATCGTGCTTCGCTCATCACTTTCGAGGACTCCACGACGCGTTCGCGAGTTTTCTTAAATTTCGCGAATCAAATTCGAGCGCTGTGCGTGTGACGCGTAACATCGCGAGTGCCATTATCGTTTTTCGATCGAGTTTCAGCGTAGTGTGTGTGTGTGACCGCGTCGCTCTGCGATTTCGAGCAACTCTCGCGCTCGATCTTCGCATTCGAGCTCAGCGCCGCCATTTTGAGCGGCTTTTCGCACTCACGTCGCGCCGCGTCGTTTCGCTCTTCGTCGCGTGTGTCCGACCGCGTCGCTCAGTGAATTCGAACAACTCTCGCGCTCGATCATTAAACTCTCGCACAATTCCACCATTTCGGTGGATTTTCGCACTCTCGCGTAGTTTCGTGTCGCGTTCAGTCCTCGCGTGTGCTCGCCCTCGTCGCCGCGTGCTTTCGAGCAATTTTCACGCTCGATCGCTGCAATCGAGCACAAATCCGCCATTTTGGGTGGATTTTCGCACTCTCGCGTAGTTTCGTGTCGCGTTCAGTCCTCGCGTGTGCTCGCCCTCGTCGCCGCGTGCTTTCGAGCAATTTTCACGCTCGATCGCTGCAATCGAGCACAAATCCGCCATTTTGGGTGGATTTTCGCACTCTCGCGTAGTTTCGTGTCGCGGTCAGTCCTCGCGTGTGCTCGCCCTCGTCGCCGCGTGCTTTCGAGCAATTTTCACGCTCGATCGCTGCAATCGAGCACAAATCCGCCATTTTGAGTGGATTTTCGCACTCTCGCACAGTTTCGCGTCGTGTTCAATCGCCGCGTGTGCTCGTCCGCGTCGCCGCGTGCTTTCGGGCAATTCCCGCGCCCAATTTTTGCACTCGAGCCCTGAGCCGCCATTTTGAGTGCGCCTCTCGCACTCTCGCGCCGTTTCGTGTCGTGCAATCGCCGCGTGTGCGCGTTCTCAGTGCTCGTCGCGTTCAAGGGCTGTTTGAACTCAAGCCGGACTTTCGAGTCGACGCCCGCCATTGTCGAGCAGTGTCGCGCGCGTAGCTCGACAGTGACTCTTCCGCGTTTCGCGTCGCGTTCGTCGCTCCTCGTTTTCGTGTGCGCGCCGCGTAATCTCAGCCCGCGAGCGAGATGTCGAACCCGCCGTCTGGTCGTACGACGCCCGAAGTCGTCGTCGACCCCGGTTCGCCACACGAGGTCAACGAAATCAAGACCGATCCTGCCGCAACAGCGGTCGCCGGAGCGTCCGGGCTCGAACAAAGCCTCCTGCCTGAGTCCTCCGAGAAAGGCGCGAAACAACGAGCCGGCAGTGGGCGATCGTCCCGCCAAAATTCGCCAGCGCGTCTTCCAACCGAACTCGAGGTTAAGTTCAAGACGCAATTGAGCCGCATAAAGACAATCGACTCAATTTTGAATGAGTCCGTCCACGACTGGTCTCTGGACAACGAAGCTGATCTGCAAGTCGAGCTCAGTAATTTGGAAGCCATTCACGCCGACTTCAAGGAGACGCATCGGCACTTCGAGCTCAACTGGCCCGCCGCATTCCTCGACCACGAATATTTCGCACTCGATTACCACGGCTCAGAGTCGAAATTATACCGCAAGTGCGTCAAAGCACTCAACAAATTGCGCGCGCAATTCGTGGCCGAGCAGGAGCTCAACAAATCGACCTCGTCGGAGTCCAGATGCACACCGAAGCTTCCGGACATCCAACTCAAGAGCTTCAGCGGCGAGTACGCAGACTGGCCCAGCTTCAAGGAGATGTTCGAGGAACTAATCATGAAAAACACCCGCATCTCCGACATCGAGCGGCTTCATTATCTTCGCAGCTGCATGTCCGCAGGACCAGCCGAATTGATCGCAAATTTCCCGCTGATGGGAAGTTCCCTGAAGCCATCATGGGAAACCCTTGTCGCTCGCTACGACAACAAGCGACTCCTCATTCAGGCTCAACTCGATAAAATGTGCAGCCTGACGAAGCTGACTAAAAAGTCCGCAAAGGGACTCAACGCACTCATCTCAAGAGTCTCTGAGGCCTGCAAAGCCCTCGACGTGATGGGAGTGAACGAGAATCTGGGCTCGTGTATCCTGGTGCACCACGTGTGTCACCATTTGGACAGCGCCACGCGGGAGGCATGGGAAAATTCCCTTGGCTCCTCCACCGAGTTCCCAAGCTTCTCCAAGCTCGAGGAATTTCTGACGATTCGAGCGCGTGCACTCGAACGCATCGAAGCTTCCACGCCCGTGGCGGCCAACACCGCGCAACTGTCCAGGCCCGCCAGCTCCCACACAGCCTCCGCATCGCCGAGCCCCGCTAAACCGCTCCGCGAAAATAGTGCGTATCATTGCGACTGCTGCAACGGCTCGCACTATATAATTACGTGCGCAAAGTTCCGGAACCTCGACATAACAGGACGTCGCAAGATCGCGTCCAACTGCAGGCTGTGTTTTAACTGCCTCGGCAGACACAGCTCCAACGCCTGCAAGTCGACCAAGAACTGTCGACACTGTGGCCGCAAGCATCACACGATGCTGCACGAGGAACCGAGCCGCAACAAAACCGCAGCTGACAGCGCAAAGCCGTCAACATCCGCAGCTCCGCAATAGGAGATCGGTGCAATCGTCAAAACCGCACGCAAAAACGTGCCACGCACTCACTCCGCATTAGCGCCTTGCACGCAAAACTCATGCGTGCCCTGCACTCACACGAGCACGCTACTTGCCACAGCACTCGTAACCGTGCTCTCGTCTCTCGAACACATGAGAGCGCGAGCACTCGTCGATCCGGGATCCGAATTATCGTTCATTTCGGAACAACTCTTCCGCAAATTGAACATTCGTCGTCAAAAATCCGCAATCCCGATCATCGGCATCGGAGGAGGAACAACAACACAAACGCAAGGAATGGCGACAATCAAAATGCAATCGCTTCATTCCTCCGCCGCAGCAACGATCAACGTTCACGTCCTCAAACAAGTGACGTCGGTGCTGCCTTCGTTCCACTCCGCAAGACAAGCGTGGCCGCATTTAAACAACCTGAAGCTGGCAGATCCAGCCTTCATGGAGCCACGCCCTGTCGACATTATCATCGGCGCTGACGCATACGGGCAAGTAATCATGCCCAACGTCATCAAGCGCTCGTCGACAATGCCGATCGCACAGCAGTCAATCTTTGGTTGGCTGATTCTGGGCCCCGTGCACTCATCGAACTCACCAGTGTGCACCGCACTCCACGTAAGTACACCAACCAGCAACGACGAGCTGCAAGCTCTCCTCACAAAATTCTGGGTTCAAGAGGAGATGCCCACTGATTCAGAAGGAGCTCTCACTCATGACGAACAAGAGTGTGAAAATCATTTCAAACAAACGCACTCTCGAGACTCCACGGGTCGCTACACAGTGCGACTCCCCCTGAAATCATCACCCGCTGTACTTGGCAACTCGTACGTCGCAGCTCATCGTTGCCTTACGCGGACTCTACGCAAACTACAGAAGGATGACGCATACCGAGAACTCTACACCAACTTCATGCGGGAGTATGAAGATCTCGGCCACATGGTTCGCATTCCACTAAACTCAACGACCGCTCCGCATCGAGGTGAGTTCCACGCCAGCGACTCCGGTGGCGAGATGACCTTGGCACCATCTGCCTCAAAAACAGTTGGAGGGTTGAGGGTCTCGTCCCCTGGGTCAACGGCACGCACTCATCCTCACGGGGTGTACTATTTGCCGAACCATGGAGTGCTGCGTCCTGACAGCACGACAACGAAACTTCGTGTAGTTTTCAACGGGTCGTGTCCAACAACAACCGGACAGTCCCTCAACGATATAATGCACACTGGCCAGAACTTGCTTCTGGACATCACCGACGTCCTCACGTGGATTCGCCATCACCGCCACATTTTTGCCACAGACATCACAAAAATGTATCGGCAAATCAACGTGCACGAGGACGACCGCGATCTACAGAGAATTCTGTGGATCGACGACGACAATCAAGAGACGCACTTTCAGCTCACGACGGTGACGTACGGAACAAGAGCCGCTCCATTCTTGGCCGTACGTGTTCTCCTCCAACTCTTAGAGGATGAAGGACACCGCTTTCCCTTGGCAATTCCATCACTGCTCAAGGGACGCTACGTCGACGACATTTTCGGTGGAGCAGACTCCGTCGAACAACTCATCGACATCGCACTCCAGCTGAAAGAACTTTGCCACGCGGGAGGATTCCCACTGGCGAAATGGCAATCAACAAATCAAGAGTTGCTAGCTGCAATCTCCGCAAGCAAGGCACCCGCGTCCACAATTTCATTTGACGATTGCTCGACCAAGATACTCGGGTTGAAATGGAACGCACGAGCTGACGAATTCACCTTCGCAGCCCGCTTCGACAAGGTCGAGAAAACAATCACCAAACGCCAAATATTATCTGAGGTAGCACAGATATTCGATCCACTTGGCTTCATATCACCAGTGACGATCCGCGCCAAGGTCTTACTTCAAGAACTTTGGTTGCAAAAGATCAGCTGGGACGCGCCGCTGCCAACCCCGGTCGTAACGAGGTGGCACGCCATCAGAGAAGACCTTCAAGAATTGGCCAAAATTTCCATCCCACGGTGGTTCAACACATGGAGCAATTCCACTGTTGAGCTACACGGCTTCTCTGATGCATCGCAACTAGCGATGTCCGCCGTTGTCTACTTAGTAGTCAACTGTCCGTCCGCTGGCGTCTCGTCTACCCTCGTTTGCGCAAAAACGCGAGTCGCCCCGCTCAAGCAACTGACCATCCCGAGGTTAGAACTCTGCGCAGCGCTGCTACTATCAAAACTCATTAGACGAACTCAAGTGACGCTACAGCTACCAATCACACACACTCACTTGTGGACGGACTCGCAAGTAACTCTTTCGTGGATCAACGCACCCGCTTCACGGTGGAAGGACTATGTCAGGAACCGCGTGCTGTTAATTCAGCAACTTGTCCCAATGGCTCAATGGAGACACGTTCCTGGCACTTCAAATCCTGCGGACGGGCCTTCCAGAGGCCTGACGACAAAACAACTCCGAGATCATCCGCTTTGGTGGACGGGACCACCATGGATGCTCAAGGCGCAAGAGAAGTGGCCTCGTCAACCACTCGCCGCTGACGACTTCATCATCCCAGAAGCTCGTCCTGGAATCGCACTCTTCTGTGCCGCACCCAAGCCTGAATATCGGTGGGAATTAATCAACCGATATTCATCGCTGCAAAGGCTCATCAGGATCACCGCAGTCTGCATCAAGGTCGTTGCAAGATGGAAAAAACAACCATCTCCAGCTCCCATCACAATTCTCGCTCCGACAGAATTGGAAGCCGCACGGATCCTGTGGGTCAAAGCGACGCAAGCGCTTTACTTCGCAAACGAGATTAGAGTGCTGAGCTCGCACTCCACTCTCGACAAAAACCACGCCTTCTCCCGTCTCACAGCATTCCTTGATCACGAAGGCGTGATTCGGGTTGGAGGCAGGCCACAGCAATCATCGCTCTCACACGAGAGCATGCATCCCGCGATACTGCCAAGGCACTCACTGCTTGACGTTGAATTGGTCATTGCCAACGCACACCTCCGAACACTCCATGGAGGCACGGCAGTTAACGCTATCCGACATCCGCCAATCCTATTGGATTCTCGGAGGTCGAGACCCCCAGTGAAAGCGCACGTTCTCCGCTGCATTAAGTGCGCATGCAGGCAGCGTGGAATTGCGGCGCGCAACAACTGATGGGCCGAACTGCCCGCTGCAAGAAGTATCGCCGTTCCGCCCCTTCACGCACACTGGCCTCGACTATGCCGGGCCACTGAGCAATCAAGACCTGGGAAGGGACGCGGAGCGAAATCAACAAAGGGATGGATCTGCGTGTTCGTGTGCCTCACGACGTCAGCAGTGCATCTTGAAGGTCGTCAAGTGACTACTCCACTGACGGCTTCATCGCAACGTACCGCCGCTTCGTCTCAAGAAGAGGAATTCCGCATGTCTTGCACTCCAGACTGCGGCACCAACTTGGTCGGCGCCGATTCAGCACTCAAGAAGATGTTCAATCAAAGCAACTGCAAGAACATCACGCCATCGCCACGCACTTGTCTCAAGACAAGACCCACTGGGAATTTAATTCCACCCGCCGCCTCCCGCATATGGGCGGCAAAGTGGGAGGCAGTGGTAAAATCGCTGAAGTTTCATCTTCGCCGCACCATCAGCGACATCGCGCTGACGTTCGAGGAATTCACAACGCTTCTGACCCGCACAATCGAAGTGACACTCAACTCACGTCCCCTCGAACCTCTCAGCGACGACCCTGACGACGTGTCAGCACTCACGCCAGGACATTTCCTGACTGGAGCTGCACTCTCGTCATTGCCCGAGGCTTCACTAACTGAAGAAAAACTCGGACATCTGCATCGCTGGCGCCTCATCCCAACAACGCTTCCAAGTATTTTGGAAGCAGTGGAGCGCCCAATACCTGCATCAACTCCAATCGGTCTCCAAGTGGCGTCACCCTTCCCACGAAATCAAGGAAGGCTCTCTCGTCCTCATTACCGACGAGATATTTCCCACCCAGCAAGTGGCCGCTTGCTCGAGTTACAGCCGTCGATCCTGGCGAGGATGGACTCACCAGAGTTGTAACACTGAAGACCGCATCCACGACGCTAACACGGCCCATCGCGAAAGGATTACCGCTTCCGATCATGTAGATCTTCAAGACCATCGAAGATCTTCAAGACCATCGAGACCTTCAAGACCTTCAAGACCATCGAGAACATCGAGATCTTCACTCACCGCTGAGGACGTCATCCCTCACTGGAACATCACCACGACCCCGGTGCTGATGGCGGGAGAATGTTCGGGATTCCGCCTTGCCTTACAAGCGGGCGAGCTTCCCGAGCAGCTCACAGCGCGCGGCAGCACCTCGGCGGACGCTCTCGCTTCGCCTCAGCGCCGATGCGCGGCCCGACTAATGCCGGCCCGCGACCGAGAGCGGCCATGATTAATCGCTCTCTTGTTTCTTGACCGCGCTACAAGCAATATTGTTGTATTCGCGTTCCAAGTCTCCTTTAACCCTTAGTTCACCCGCACCCGCAATTACCTTTAATGTCCCGCTAAGTTCTGTGCATTCTGCACTCACTAATCCCGCTCGATTGGCGCATAAGGCGCAATCGACTCCTCAAGTCTACACCGCATTATTTTCCTTTCCTTTCTATCTGGCGTGGCGGGCCGAGCCACGTGTGTCACCAACGTTCCACTGGCCCCGCAACGACGTCGCGATCTTTGCCTCATTTTCGATCGAATCTGTGCGCGAAATCCGATATTTGTACACCGCTACGTGCAAGTTACGCCGCTATCATTTTTGTATCATTATTTTATCGCAATTTGACTGTTAATAAATCATTTCGACAAGCGGATCTTCCGCGCTTACACCACGCGTCTTCAAACACGTTTATTTTCCATCGTCGGCACGATCCCCATACTGCCGGTATCCCTAATACAACTCTAATCCTGAACAGAATTATTAGTTGAAAAATGCATGTGCAGCCTTTAAATTTTCAGAATATATGCCTCTCGCATACACTTAACAAGTGTGCAAAATTTGAGCTTTATCGGTTCGATAGTTTTTGAGAAAAT